>CM071596.1:218820500-220020500 GCA_036435485.1 Saposhnikovia divaricata | reverse complement strand
CTTGATGAAACTCTTTAGTATAAATAATAGATGTTTAGAAAGAATTTTTTATTTTTTTAAATAAAAACATAACAGTTTCCAATACATACTAGAGCATTTAAGATTAACACGGAAGTAAGTGTATAGGCTTGATTACAAAGTTGTGTGAAGTGAGAATAAAATTCCGATTTGTGCACCTGCAGCTCTGCAACTTGTTATCTAATCCTTTCATGCTGTGAATGGGACGTGTTGGCCTCTTCAATGCGTCTCGTTAGCAAGGAGATACCATAATGTGATGCACTTGAAGCAGCATAATATGACGTCACAGTGACTTGAGTAAATTTGGGGAGCACATATCCTGCAATATCAGTTATATATGAATCCTCATTTCCCTGGTCAAGCCTATAATTTATATATGAATAGATAGTGAATGATAAATCATATTGAGATTCCACACATTCATTCATAAGTTGATTCTAGCGATAAAGAAGATAGATTAACTGCCGGTTACAAGTATAATACGAACTACTCACCGAGCCTGAAACTAATGAGTCTAGCAAAGGGGGTTAAAAGACCATTTAGAAAATGATTTAATTGCTTAATGATTCGTTTTTCTCTTAAGCCATTTGAGAATCATCCAGCTTCAGTCATCGGTACATACGATTTTTTCTAATCAGGGGGAAAGAAAAAATGAGTTAAATCCCATTCTAATTTCGTTTATTAACTATTTTGCATTTAATTAGAATTCACTAGGTAGGCAAAACTTCAAATCATTTTCTTTCAAGTCGTATGAAAAATAAAAACATATAGTAACAGCATGACCTTACTCAAAATGCAAATTACTTTTGTGAACTTTCCTTGCAACCTTTAAGTGCAACCAATACATGTGCAGTAAAGTAAGATTCCCTGTTTTGTCTTTACAAAAAGATCTAATGGATAGGCTTAATTCTACTATAGAGTGATCTGAGACCCATCAAGTTTAATATTTAGTTTTGATGTCAGAGCATTATTATAGGGGAATCCTTGTTTTTAACCTTTTATACTCATAACTTTGTCACAACCGCCAACACTGAACATACATAGATTGTCAATTCAATAGCACCTACACAGGACCAAAATGTGGAAGATGTATACTGGATCTTATTTTTTTATAAGATACAAATAAATAAACATTGATATATGACAAGCTCAAGTATATATGATGTTAGTTAAAACGACTTAAAACAAATATTTAAAAAAATTATCTCTACCTCCAAAGGCAGCACTAGCAGCAGAGAACATCAGAAGGGGTGGAACCTGCTAGGAATTTCCAAAAATAACATGAGATATGAATCAAAATGAGCGAGTAAGAGTGCAGAAGCCAGAAAGGGAAGTATTGTTTATAGAAATCAAGATAAGGATAAATAAATTTTCAAGGAAGCATAAAAGATTGCTGGAAAACAATGCAAGTACAATACTCATATACCCCTATAATAAAAGGAAGCCACTTCGGTCCCTTGACGTGTTTCTGAACAAATGGGATCCCTGAAACAAATCCATTTCACACATTACAGAGCTAATTGACCATGAAGTACTTGGCCGACGGAACAAACATAAAGCATACTGCCTACCTGTGTTGAAACCATGAATTGCACTAAGCATTCCACCAATCCCACAGCCAGCCTATTGAATATGTTGAACACAAAGAAGTTAAAGGCAGCTAAAGTATTTAGCAAATAATTTAGATACCTAACCATAAATATATTGAGGATAGCAAATAATATGATCGATATTTCATTTCTTTCTATTTTCCAATGCTAGTAGGATTGAAGGAAGACCAACCATGAACACACAAAAACAAGCCAACATTTAAATGACAACTGTCGAACCAAATGTTCTACACTTTTTTAAGTTGTCTTCTGCAATTTTTGTTACATAGTCATTTGAACCCAAACCCATAAAAACTTAATAACGTTGTCTAATTCCATCTTCCAGGGATTAAAAAAACATGTAAGGAAGTTATAAAATAACAACAAGCTATGAAGTGAACACATAATTTATATGTCGAAAAGAAGTAGAATATAAGAGTGGCGTACTACAGCAGTGGCATCGTGTAGCACGGAAGTGATAGTCCACCCCCCGTTTTCCTGTATATATCAAAACAAGTCAAATTCTAACAAGCAATTATTGAGAGAGAGAGAGAGAGAGAGAGAGAGAGAGAGGACGTACAGAATTAGGGTCGAGGAGAGAAAGACAACGAGGGCAACGAGGGTTGCCGAGACCAGGATTAATGGTGGGATCGAAGTCGAGGTTTCCTCTTCTCAGTTTCTCCTCGTATACTTCTCGTGTTCCCATCACTTTAGCTCTTCAAACCCAAACCCCCAAAACTCGTGTTTTAACGGACGGTGCAATTTCAGTTAACTTGTACGGTTGTACCTAAACGATGTTTTTCCAAATTTTATTGTCCATTTTTAAGGAGCTAATAAAATATAGTTACATAATTATTTTGGAAATTTATCAAGAATACTAGATTTAAAGTTTCTATTTGCAAAAATATCATCTCCTTGAATTAATTGCAATTTTACCAATTTAAGTTTCAAAATTGCAAAAATATCAATCCTAACCCTCCCCCTTCCCTTTTCCCCTTCATCCCTTCAGGCGGCGGTTGTACTTTTTTTTTTAAGGTGGGGTGCTATTTTGGTGGATTTGGGTTGTAAGGCCCCGCAGGGGTATATTCAACTGAATGCAACCACATTCAACTTTTTTCTTTATTTTTTTTTAAGGTGGGGTGCTATTTTGGTGGATTTGGGTTGCAAGGCCCCGCATGGGCATATTCAACTGAATACAACCACATTCAACCAAATGCAACCACATTCAACTTTCTTTTTTTTAAGGTGGGGGTGATTTTGGTGGATTTGGGTTGCAAGGCCCCGCCAGGGGCAATATACACCCAAATGCAACCACATTCAAATTTTTTTTTTTTAAGGTGGGGTGATTTTGGTGGATTTGGGTTGCAAGGCCCCGCCAGGGGCAATATACAACCAAATGCAACCACATTCAACTTTTTTTTTTTTTTTTAAGGTGGGGTGATTTTGGTGGATTTGGGTTGCAAGGCCCCGCCAGGGGCAATATTCAACTGAATGCAACTGAAATCAGAAATTTAGTTGCATATGTTTGCATTCAGTTGCTGATTTCATGTTCCATTTTTCAGTTGTCATTTTCGACCACATTTTTGGACTATATATATATAGAGTCCAAAAATGTGGTCGAAAATGACAACTGAAAAATGGAACATGAAATCAGAAATTTAGTTGCATATGGTTGCATTCAGTTGCAAATTTAGTTGAATATGCCCCTGCGGGGCCATGCAACCTAAATCCACCAAAATATCACCCACTTTATATATATATATATATATATATATATATATATATATATATATATATATATATATATATAGATAAAAAATGAGGTTGAAAAAGACAAATGACAAATGGAACTTAAAATCAGAAATTTAGTTGCATGTGTGATGTGTAAAATAACTGCAAGCGCACAGTGTTTAGTTGTAGCAATTACAGGTCGATCCACAGAGACTACGAATTTTCAAAACCCTAACAATTAACTCAGGCGAACTAGACAATAAGATTTGAGATGAGAGTTTATTAACCTAAATTACAAAGATTAGCAAATATTATCAAATAATATGGAAAACCTAGGAATCCGAATCCGTTAATCAATCACAATTAATATCACCTCGCCCTAAAACCAATCCTCTTTTCTTCACAAACAAGATATATCAATTAACGAGACAAGCATATACTATGAAACTTGTTATCTAACAATAACCTATCAAAACTTCAAGGAGCAAGCATAGGCTATGAAAAATAAATCCGGTAACAATAATATATCAAAATCACTTTGTCAATTGAACAGTTAAGCACCAAGAAAAATCATGAGAATCAATTAATAAGAACGAGAAGAAATCAAGAGTAATTAAATCAACTTCATCTTCATCCTAGGATAAGAGAATTAGCTAGACATGATATCGAAAAACAAACAAGAATTTAAAGGATGAATTGAATAACAGAAAAAGTGTTTTAATAAAGCAAATAAAAATTGTTTGTATTGAAGGACAACTAAATCTACTCCTACTCCTACTCCTAAATTATGAATTTAGATCGGTGTCTAAATTGATGTCTAAAGTGGTGTCTCAAATACAAGAGAGGAGCCCTATATATAGGGAAAAATAATGAGCTTGGGTCCTATGATTACAATCCGATCTTGAATATAATTTCTTCAATTTCCCTTTTCTTCTCCGATAAGTAATCGATTTTTCCTCCAATTTCCTTGACTTCAAGTATTTTTCACCTCCTTTCCCTTTTTGCACCTTTTCCTTCTTGAAATCTGTTTTTATTTATTTTCCTACAAAACAAAATAAAACAATTTATTAATTAATAAAATTACGAAAACGGACATAAAATAGGTATTAAAAATATGATTAATTATGGACCTATCAAATGCCCCCATACCTATCTTTTGCTCGTCCTCGAGAAAAATATATAATAAAATACTATCTAATATATAATACCACTTCCGTAGGTGATCACGGTTGCATTTGGCATATGCAACAAGCCCTTTAAACCCCTAGGCAGCCCTAGTGGACGAGTGAGGTCTCGTGAGGGCCTATAGTGAATGTACCCACAAAATCCATCTAGCTCATGTAAAAGATTGCTCAATGCAACACCACACATACAAGTCATCTCATGCTACATCAACTTATGAAATCAAAGTGAATTTGCAATGTCTTGGTGTGTAAGGTGCAAGTATTCACATAGTCTACTCAAAGAAATATGCAGCGGTCATTAGAAGTCCACGTCAAGTGTAAAAATGAGTTGGTAACCATGCTAAGCCCACAAGAGTACACCTTAAAGTCAAAACTTGGGATCTCATATGCACAAAACAAGCAATAACTCACCTTTCACTCACAAAAGAATATTCACTCAAGAACAAGGGTAAGTGTATCACTCAATTCCAACAAAATCATAAGCATGCTTGACATTTGGTATCAATCTAACTTTAACACAACATACATTAATGATGATAATCAAAAGGTCTTTTATTTGGGTTGTAACGGGGCTAAGGACAAGATATGTCAAGTAAGGCCAAATAAGGTGAAGTGTCAAAAGCTAGTAGGAACCATAATAAATCATACACAACACCATACATCCTCCCCATACATGGATTTCTAATTTTCTTCCAACAAACTGCTTGACTAGTCGAATGAAGAAGGATCTTAAAAACACAGAAACATAATTATGCTCTCATATGATTTTTTTTCAAATTTTTTTTTCTTTTTTTTTTTTCTTTTTTTTTTTCTGGAGAGCTAAGATAGATAATATCAATATATAAGAAACCACAATCCTTCTTCAAGAATTTATTGAATAACGACTGACAAGTAAGCAACAAAACCCAATATTTCCCAAAAAGTAATGAACAAAAGTAAACCCCATCTCACACACCTTATTACTCCCTCAACTTCCTACTAGCCTTTGACAAATGGGATCAAATATACGTAAGGCTGCACAACAAAAAGGTCTAGGCAAGTAATGTGGTGTGTCACCGAAAAAATATGATTAAGCTCAAAGGGGTAACTAATTGATCATATATAAAGGGTGTGGTAATTTGGATAATAATTGGTTATTCCTAAATGCCTTTATCATCTTATCATCAAATAATGTCATGCATTTCAAGAAAGGTCTCAAACAAGTGCTAACAATGCAAACAACATGTGGACACTCAAGCAAACGAATATAAAATGCAAAAGATATGCATATAGGCTCAAAATCTCACTTGGTGGTAAAACATAATTAATCCCAAGCAAAAGTCTCTTTAAATGCACCTACTTGTACTCAAAGCATGGAAACCAAATCTTCTTGCACATATTCATGTCCTTTTAATTACTTACAGCGTTCATTAAGTCTACTAGTTTCAACTCGCTAGTGTATGTGTGTGCACAAGAACTTAGCATATCACTTCTCAATCAAAAGCTTCAGAAACACAAGAGTACTATAGCATGTAAGGGTGCATCAAGCCAACTTATAACAAGTAATCATTTCACAAGGCTAGAATTATTTTTGTATTTTTTCATTTTTCAATTTTTTTTTTTTTTGGGTTTTTTTTTAAATAATACTACTAAATCCCTCCCCCATACCTAAATCATGCATTGTCCTCAATGTATGCAAATGAGAGAAAAAAAAATGATAAAGGAAAAGGACGAGAATACCTGATAAGGGCATGAGGAGATACATTATTACCTATAACACTCACACACACATAAAACACAGACACATATAAAAGAAACACTCACACACACTCCCCCATACCTAAACTTGACTATATGGGAGATACATTACGAAACAGATATACTAACCAATACCAGATCGAGGAAAAACAACACACGTAACACAATCAACACACATGTGAAACACACCCACAAAAACATCATTATGCAATAAAGAAATATGATCACACACCAAAATGAAACTCATACCACTAACATCATTCATAGACCAATTAGACGCTTCTTTATGTTGTTTAAGCAAATTAATCACTTGAAATTCTTGGTCATGAACTAAGTCACAAGAAAAAACATGATGAGTTTCATTATCAACTATCAAAGACTGATCAAGAATGGAAAAAGATGGATTATGAACGAAAGTGGGTGGCTTACCAACAGAAGTCTTAACAACGGACTTAGGATCAAAAGAACTATCCTCAAGTTGGGTTTCATGCTTAGAACAAATGGCATTCAATTCATCTAACATCTCATCAGAAGAAAAATTTCTATACAACTCATGAAGTTCTTTATTACTCTCATACTCTAACATAACATCTTCCTCAAGAAAAGACTCAATTGTACTATCCTCAATATTTGACCATGAAACAACCTCATCTATCAAATTAACACCTGTAGGTTGAATAGACATGACTATTAATGAAAAATCAAAAGAAAAATCTATATTATCCTAAGAAAAATCTAGACCTTGCTCCTAACAATAAGATACTACTAAAAGTCACAACTCAAAAAGCATTCGTCCTGACTGGCCAGGCAGGTGCAAGCATTGCCAAGAGGCTAAACACCTTTCTAGACACCAATCCAAATTAGCCAGGTAAGCGTCACGCTTGCCTAGACACCAAACGAAAGAATACTTAGTGATTTGTTCCTCCTAGATTCTCTTCCTAATTGAGCGTGAGATCCTAGGGGCTAACGTCTACTTAGTTTTATTAAGGAAAGGGGAATGCAAGATGAAGGAATTAGTGATTTGTGGGCCAAGGAAAGGGTGATGAAATCCCCCACCTTATCTTGTAATTGGGTGGCACCCTTAAGATTGATTGAATGATGCAACACACAAAGAACAAGAAAATAAACACTTATGGATGCACTACACTACGTGTTCTATTCTAAATTGTACGTACCTCTTTCCTCCAGCAATCACCACAGTTATATAAGATGGAAAGCAATAAATACAATAAAGAAATCTAGATGATGTGATCCTATGTGAGAGAATGAATGATGCAGCAAATTGGTTTAACAAACAATTAACTAACTAATATTTTTTTTTTGGGTTTTTTGAATTTTTTTTTTGTTTTTTTTCAATAATGAGAAAGAAAGAAAAATAGAGAGAGGTGATACGGAATACCGAAAAGCGCTTCTAAAAATTTCAAAAGAGACAGCGAGGCCTTCTAGCGATCTTCTTGTCCAAGCTTTTCTCCGCTTCACAATTCCCTAAAAAAACAAACAAAAAAAAAAAAAAAAACAAGAAACTAATCCGAAGAATTAATATCAAGGAGTGAAAATTACCAATAGTCCCCGGCAGCGGCGCCAAAAACTTGATGTGTAAAATAACTGCAAGCGCACAGTGTTTAGTTGTAGCAATTACAGGTCGATCCACAGAGACTACGAATTTTCAAAACCCTAACAATTAACTCAGGCGAACTAGACAATAAGATTTGAGATGAGAGTTTATTAACCTAAATTACAAAGATTAGCAAATATTATCAAATAATATGGAAAACCTAGGAATCCGAATCCGTTAATCAATCACAATTAATATCACCTCGCCCTAAAACCAATCCTCTTTTCTTCACAAACAAGATATATCAATTAACGAGACAAACATATACTATGAAACTTGTTATCTAACAATAACCTATCAAAACTTCAAGGAGCAAGCATAGGCTATGAAAAATAAATCCGGTAACAATAATATATCAAAATCACTTTGTCAATTGAACAGTTAAGCACCAAGAAAAATCATGAGAATCAATTAATAAGAACGAGAAGAAATCAAGAGTAATTAAATCAACTTCATCTTCATCCTAGGATAAGAGAATTAGCTAGACATGATATCGAAAAACAAACAAGAATTTAAAGGATGAATTGAATAACAGAAAAAGTGTTTTAATAAAGCAAATAAAAATTGTTTGTATTGAAGGACAACTAAATCTACTCCTACTCCTACTCCTAAATTATGAATTTAGATCGGTGTCTAAATTGATGTCTAAAGTGGTGTCTCAAATACAAGAGAGGAGCCCTATATATAGGGAAAAATAATGAGCTTGGGTCCTATGATTACAATCCGATCTTGAATATAATTTCTTCAATTTCCCTTTTCTTCTCCGATAAGTAATCGATTTTTCCTCCAATTTCCTTGACTTCAAGTATTTTTCACCTCCTTTCCCTTTTTGCACCTTTTCCTTCTTGAAATCTGTTTTTATTTATTTTCCTACAAAACAAAATAAAACAATTTATTAATTAATAAAATTACGAAAACGGACATAAAATAGGTATTAAAAATATGATTAATTATGGACCTATCAATGTGGTTGCATTTAGTTGCAATTAGTTGCATGTGGTTGCATTTAGTTGAATATGCCCATGCGGGCCTTGCAACCCAAATGAACCAAAATAGCACCCCACCTAAAAAAAAAAGTACAACCGCCGCCTGCCAAAGAAAGAGGGGGGAGGGGGGCTATGGTTAGGGTTAGTATTTTTGCAATTTTGAAACTTAGTTAGTAAAATTGCAAATAGCTATTCTTAACAAAAGTAAATGTGCAAAAATTTACTTTTTCCTATTTATTTATCAAAAAACCTCAATTATTTTTCAAACTTGTAATAAAATTTTGTATTTAAACAAAGAAACTTTTATTAAAAAAATATGGAAATATGTTTTATTTATATCTTAAAATACGTGCAAAAAATAAACTACACATTTAAATTGGGATAGAGGAAGTATTACTCTACATTTTTAAGGAATGGTAACATATTAATATTTAAAAGTTTTTTTATTAATTTAATAACTTTTGTAAATTTAATTTTTTTTGTTAATATTCTTATAAATTTTAGTAATTTTTTTAAGGAATACAATAATTACCAACCATTAGATTAAGGAGGGCCGTTTGATAATAACTGGATGCAAGGTTTTATGGGCTCGTCCAGATTTGGGCTGGTCCAGATTGTTTGCTAACATTTTAATTGCTCCTAGACGATAAAAAAAACTGCTGGACGATACATCCTCATATTTCTCGCTCCAATTCATCTATTCCTAAGGAACCCGCTACTATCCTGTTATCATATACATCATTTTTTGCGGAATTTTTAGGTTTTTGGCGGCTTTCTTAAGTTTTTTTACCGCTCTTCTTCAGTTCTGGTTCTTATATAAGCGCTCTCTTCTCATCACTTCTCACCACTTTTTGTTCTATCACGTACGAATTATTCCTTTCTCTACGTGAATTGTTAATAATTATATGTGTATTGCTTTTATATTTGTTCTTGTTTTGATTGATTTTATCCCTACATTTATATTAACTTATGATATTGCCTACAATATTAAGAAGAGAACCTCCTGGCATTGATTGAGGTTAGCAGCTTTACTGCTTTTCGTTTGTTAGATGCAAAGAAACATATTTGCTTTATTATGCAGTTAGGAATTAATGGTAGTTTTCAGGATCTTAAATATTGGAATGCCAAGACCATTTAAGAGGGAGTCATTTTTGAGATTTGTTGTTCAGTTTATCATTGGTTGACGACAAATAATTAACATGCTAAAAACGTTCTTATTCATGCTCTATCACTAAATGTTGATGTAAAAGGTTGTGGAGAAACATACTGTTGTGGAATAAAAACTAGGTTATCGAATTGTATTTAATGCCAGGGTTCGTGAGCTTCGTGCCTAGTGGTTGTTTCCGTGTTCGAGACTAATCGGTCCTCACGGAGTGTCTACATATCTCGTTATTGAGAATCAAGCCAAAAACGTCGTTCTGAGAATGAGGGGTCAGGCCCTTATATAGGCTGCAGGAGCCTTAGAATTATGGTAGGATTTGGAGACTTGTTGGGCAAGCCACCTCCTTGAGGAAGGTTCTAGACTCCTACCTTGTAGGAATCAGTTTCCATGTTGAATTGGGTGCCTTGGAGGCTACTCATAATGATATTGTTTCCTTGTTTGACTCTTATTGCTGAGCTGTTTATCTCTTCCAATATTAATTACGAATTTAATATTAAGATTAAGGACTTGGGCCCTACTGATGGGTCCCACGTTCGGACCATACCGGGTCTAATTAATGCCACATTAAATATGTTTTTAGGGCTTACTTTTAGCCCATATCATTTGCCCCCCAACTTCTAGGAAAACTGATCAGGTTTTCCCTGAAGTTTTAACTGCCTTTTTCGAGACTTGGGCCAGGGTTTATCGTTGTACACTAGTGTTTCACGAGTATCGTCTTTTGATGTAAAGCGTGGAGCGACCGACGCATTTACGATGACATTTTAAACGATGCTAACGGCACTAAATGACACTGAACGGTGCTAATCAGCCTTAAATGACGTCTAAACGGTGTTACATGGCATAAGACGGCACTAAACGGCACTAAACGACATTAACCGGTGCTAATCGGCACTAAACGGCACTAATCGGTGTTAATCGGCACTAAACAACACTAATCGGTGCTAATCGACACTAAACGGCACTAATCGGTGCTAATCGGCACAAATCGGCACTAACCGTTAATTTCGGCTTCGTACTGATTTTCATGTTCAACACGTCAAGGTTGAAGTTAAGCACCAACTCGAGGACCCAGACTGAAAATCAATCTCAGTCGATTGAAAAGATTGAGGACTCGGACTGAAAACCAGTCTTGGTCGGCTGGAGCAGTAGGGGAGGCCATGGTCGGCTCCTCGTGGTCGGCCGGAGCACCGTGTGTAGGTCGGTCGGCCAATGGGGGTCGGTTGACGGTCCGTGCGCGCCTCGATCGGCCATTCGTGGTTGGCTGACGGTCCGTGCGTGCCTCGGTCGACCATCCGTGGTCGGCTGATGCTCCGTGCGTGCCTCAGTCGGCCATTCGTGGTCGGCTGACGGTTCCCCCGGAGCTCGGTCGGCCAATGGAGGTCGGCTGACGCTTCCCTTGGAGCTCAGTTGGCTGACAATGGTTGGCTAACGACTATCAGCCATCTTCAGTTGGTCAAGGATTAAAAATCAGTCTTAGAACGTTGATATTAAAAACTCAACGTTTGAATACTGAATCACAACTTACTAATTTGGTCATTCGTGAATTTTAGTGAGATTACTCCTAAACTTAGATTAGCATTGCTAATCCCGTGCTTAAGGCTAATCTCTTTATTAAGTTTCTTAAGCACAATCAGCTTTTCGAAAATCATCTACTTATGAATTCACCAGATATATTTATCGTTTCTTCCTTGACTCGTATGAATTATAACAATTCTTTCGTATAAAGTGGATAGTTTCTGTCCTTTTTCATCTATAAACGATAGATGACCTGTAAACGCGAATCAGGCTGTGTTTCAACCTGATGTAGCAGGTCATGCCTCTTCTATAAAAGAGGAGAAGTAGCTTTCATTTCATTTCACTTCTTCACTTCTCAAAATTTTCAAGTTGTTAAGCTCTCTAGTTTTCTAGCTCCAGTTGAAGTTCAAGATCAAGCTTCAAGTTCAAGATCAAGTTCCAAGTTCAAGATTAAGTTCCAAGTTCAAGATCAAGATGTCAGAAGGCAACCGTGCAACTGCTCCCCCTGTCTCCATGATGGAAGCAAGATGAGGACCGCCAATGGTATGGAACAAATAAAACCCCCTTTATATGTTGAACATCGGTTTGAATCCTTGCTAGATCTGTTAAACATTATGGGGGAAACATTCCCTAGTAGTTTGAGCTTAGATGCCTTCCATATCCTTGTAAATTGAAGGAGTATGATGTCAAGAAAATCAGAAAGACATACAGTTTTCCAAGTGCTATCAAGGTTCATCTTCCAAGCCTGATACTGGATCTTTTGTCCACTATTTACGTTCCATTTTGGCTTGAATTGATCGCTTGTGCCCAAGGGTTTAGTGTCTTTTTATGTGTTTTGTGTCTTTTGTGTGCAGATTACCGATTTAGTCAGGTTTGATGATTATTGCGTGATTTGGTGGTGTTGAGCTGGAAGTTAGCATGAGTTGGGTCAAGGTATGGGACAAGATCAAGTTGGAGCGAAACGAGTCGTCAAATGAGCAAAAATGAGCAAAACGGGAAATCTGGGCAGTGGGTATAGGCGCGCCCGCGCTTGGTTTGCATTTTATGGAGCGCGCCCGCGCATGTAGAAGCGCGCCCGCGCCTGGTCGCAGTGGAATTTTTGTTTCGTTATTTCCTGTTTGTTTTTAAGGCCCAGTCAGGAAAGGCCCATTCAGAAAACGTGTTTTTATGTTGCCCTAAGTCTGATATCAATAAAATCTTTAAATTTATCATTAGGGAGAGTTATCTTCAGCCACCAGTAAGGAGGAGTTAGAGCACGAAGAAATTTCGAGAGATTTGGTTTTTACTATTCTTTGTAATTTTCTATAAGCGTTGGATGCTTGGTTGTTTCTTATACTCTATTACGTACTCTCATTAGTTTATGCAAGTTCATTTATCTATCATGTTTACACTTGAACCCATGATGGCGAGAAGTCAGATTATGGGCTAATCGTTATCATGGGGTTTTAATGGAGTTTTCTATGGATTCTAGTAATTGATTGTTTTTATGCCTAAGTGTGTGATTGAATATTGATATCCTAGTTTGGTTGAGCTTATTCGTTGTAGATGCGTCGCGAACATCTATGATTGTTTGTTAAACCCTTGTGAATGCGAAAGTGGAACTAGGGTTTAGAACAGACCAAGCTAGCATAGGTTTTTGCATGTGAAGAGCATGCATTAATTTGTGGTGTAATTCTAACCGTCTTGCACTAACTATGTGATCTTATGGATACTTGTGCTTAACTCATTGTGTTTTCGATCTCTATAGACATATGGGGACTAGACATTGTGGTTGACTATTTGACTTCTATCTTTTGTGGATGTTCATTAGGATGGTATGCGTACAACGAAAGTTGGCGTTTATCAGTTTCGTGCGTCTGATCAGTTATCATCACTTTCACATGCTAGGTTGAAAAGGCATAAGATTCTAGATGAAGTAGTTAATGAAATTGAAATCCCATGTTTGTTTCTTTATAAGTAAATCGCTAAGTTATAATCATTAGTTTAATCAAAATTCAAATTATTCATTTTCTTAGCAGTGAATAATCACTATACTCTGGTGCATGAGTACACTAAACCGAACAAGTTGAGTCTCTGTGGGATCGAATCTTACTTATTATTGTATTACTTGTGACCACGTTCTCTTGCGTGAATAAAGTGCGAACAAGTTTTTGGCGCCGCTGCCGGGGACTCGGTTCATTATTTTGTTTAGTTTATGTGCTTGTCATCAGTGGTCGTTAGATATCACTGACTCGGATTTGTTACTAATCGTCTTCCTTTGTTCTGTGAATTCAGGTAAGTGAGCGTGTATGCGCACGTGTTCTCAAGCGAGTAAGGAAAAGCTGGAAGAAAACTCAATAGAAGAGAGGGAACTTGAAACTCCAGTAATTGAGCCAAAAATAGTGATGGGTGATCCAGTGAAAGCTCTTAAGGAATACTCCCAACCCAAGATCAATGACATTCAGTCGAGTATTGTCAGGCCGACTATTGCTGCAAATAATTTCGAGATAAAGCCGGGCACAATTCAAATGGTCCAGAATTCTGTACAATTTTGGGGTTCACCTGCTGAGGACCTTAATATGCATATCAGAGACTTCATCGAGATCTGTGATACCTTCAAAACCAACGGGGTTTCTGAAGATGCTATCAAACTGAGACTGTTTCCATTCTCTCTAAGAGACAAAGCAAAGAGCTGGTTGCATTCGCTGCCAGCAGGTTCTATCACTACTTGGGAGGATCTCGCACAAAAGTTTCTGACTAAATTCTTTCCTATGGCTAAGACAGCAGCCATGAGGAACGCTCTTACGCAGTTCAATCAACATTCTGGAGAATCATTGTGTGAGGCTTGGGAAAGATATAAGGAGATGCTTCGAAAATGTCCCCATCATGGGATGCCAGATTGGATGGTCATTAACAGTTTCTACAATGGGTTAAATCATTCATGGCCAATGCTTGATGCAGCATCTGGAGGAGCGCTTTGGGCCAAAAGCTATAAAGAAGCTTATGACTTGATTGAAATGATGGCTGCTAACGAGTATCAGAATCCTACTCAGCGTTTACCACAGGGTAAGGCTGCAAGAGTATTTGAAGTGGACACTGCCACGGCTATAACAGCTCAGCTACAAGCTTTATCTATGAAAGTGGATTCATTGTCTAAGACGGGTGTTCAACAAGTCGCTATGGTTTGTGAATTGTGTGCAGGTGCTCATGAGACAACTCAATGTGCTATTTCTAGCGAATCAGTGCATTTTGTCAGCAACTATCAGAGGCCTACGCAACCTTCACCTAATACATATCATCCCAACAACAGGAATCATCCAAACTTCAGTTGGAGCAACAATCAGAATGCCATGCCACAACCATCGCAAAGTCAGCAATTTGGATCGAGGCCATTCAATAATTCTGGTTCTCAACAACCCTATGCACCAATGCAATCGTATAACCCTCCTGGTTTCCATCAACAACCTCAAGGAAGCCATGCTCAGTCGAACGATAAGTCAGAGATGGAAGAATTGAGAATGATGTACAAGAGTCAAGCTGTGACTCTAAAAACTTTGGAGAACCAAATTGGTCAATTGGCAAATGCGCTTCTGAACAGACCACATGGGCAATTACCAAGTGACACAGAAGTTAACCCAGGTAAGAAAGAAAGCAAGGAACAGATACACGCTATTACATTGCGTTCTGGAAAGGTCACGAGCGATCGAAAGATTGAAACTCCTCAAAATAAAGAAAAGGAGGATTCTGGACAGGAGGTAGAGCATGGGCGCGCTTCCCTAGGCATGGGCGCGCTTCCCTAGGCGTGGGCGTGCCTCCCTTCACTACCGAAAGTGAAAAATCTGTTAAAAAGGCTGTTCAGGAGGAGCCGGTCATGAAAAAGATGAGCATCTCAGCTGAGAAAGGAATTTTTGAGAAGGAGATAGGTAGCAAGGAAGTGTATCCTCCTCCACCATTCCCTAAAAGGCTCCAGAAACAGAAATTGGACAAGCAATTTGTAAAATTCTTAGAAATTTTCAAGAAACTACACATCAATCTACCATTTGCTGAAGCTCTGGAACAAATGCCAAGTTACGCTAAGTTCATAAAAGGTATTCTTTCAAGGAAATTGAAGCTTGAAGAGTTAGACACCGTTGCTTTAACGGAAGAATGTAGTGTCGGGTTGCAACAGAAGTTACCACCGAAGCTGAAAGATCCTAGCAGTTTTACTATACCATGCATTATTGGGAAGTTGTCTTTTGACAAATGCTTGTGTGATTTGGGAGCAAGTATCAACCTCATGCCATACTCGGTGTTCTTACAACTTGGTCTTCCTAAACCAAAGCCGACCAACATTTCACTTCAGTTAGTGGATCGTTCAATCACATATCCGCGGGGAATTGTCGAAGATGTTTTGGTGAAAGTAGACAAGCTAATCTTTCCAGCGGATTTTGTCATCCTTGATTATGAAGAAGACAAGAAAATTCCTATCATTCTTTGTAGACCATTTTTGGCAACGGGAAAGAATTTGATTGACGTTCAAAAAGGGGAACTCACCATGAGGGTGCATGATCAGAATGTCACATTTAATGTGTTCAAAGCTATGCAATTTCCATCAGAAGAAGAACAGTGTTTTAAATTAGACGTGGTGGAGTCTGCTGTGCAATCTAAATTTGAACACATGCTCATGAATGATTCACTAGAGAAGACATTAATTGGAAATTCTACATTTGAAGAGGAGGATATTGAAGAACAAGTGCAGTTTCTGAATGCTTCTCCTTGGCAACGGAAGTTTGAGAGACCAGTGGAATCTTTGGGTTTATCTGAGTTGAAGGAGTCTCATCAGCGGTTGAAACCATTTATCGAGGAAGCACCAACGCTAGAGCTCAAACCACTACCAGATCACTTAAGGTATGCTTCTCTTGGGGAATCATCTACTTTGCCTGTGATTATTGCTGCTAATCTCACAGGTCCTGAGGAAGAAAAGCTATTGAGGGTTCTTAGAGAATTCAATCAGCCATTGGGTGGACTATTACGGACATCAAAGGAATCAGTCCTGCCTATTGCCAGCATAAAATCCCATTGGAAGAAGGAAGTAAGCCAACAGTAGAACACCAGAGACGACTAAATCCACTCATGAAGGAGGTAGTGAAGAAGGAAATTATTAAATGGCTCGACGCAGGGATCAGCTATCCTATTTCTGACAGTGCTTGGGTGAGTCCAGTTCAATGTGTACCGAAGAAAGGAGGCATGACCGTGGTTACTAATGAGAAGAATGAACTCATCCCTACTCGGACAGTTGCCGGTTGGATAATTTGCATGGACTATCGGAAGTTGAACAAAACTACTAGGAAGGATCATTTTCCTCTTCCTTTCATTGACCAGATGCTAGACCGACTTGCCGGCCATGATTACTATTGGCTTATCGATGGATATTCGGGTTATAATCAGATCTGTATTGCTCTAGAGGATCAGGAGAAGACGACATTTACATGTCCTTTTGGTACCTTCGCTTTTCGAAGGGTTTCTTTTGGGTTGTGTGGTGCACCTGGCACTTTTCAAAGGTGCATGATAGCTATTTTTTCAGACATGATTGGTAAGACAGTGGAAGTCTTCATGGATGACTTCTCGGTATTTGGATTTTCTTTTGATGAGTGTTTGCACAATCTTGGCATGGTTCTGAAAAGATGTGTGGAGACTAATTTGGTCCTCAATTGAGAGAAGTGCCATTTCATGGTACAAGAAGGGACTATTCTCGGACACAAGGTTTCACGTCGAGGCCTGGAAGTGGATAAAGCAAAAATAGAGACCATTGAAAATCTGCCATCACCTAGTTCAGTGAGAGGAATTCGCAGTTTTCTCGGTCACGCAGGTTTCTACAGAAGATTTATCAAGGACTTCTCCAAAATTTCCAAACCTTTGTGTAAGCTATTGGAGAAGGATGTTCCCTTCAAATTTGATGAAGAATGTTTGACAGCTTTCGAAACGTTGAAGAAGAAGTTAATTTCAGCACCGGTGATCATTGCTCCGGATTGGAATGAGCCATTTGCTATGATGTGTGATGCAAGCGATTTTGCAGTGGAGGCAGTTCTTGGCCAAAAGAAAGATAAGTTATTCCATATGATTTATTATGCAAGCAAGACCCTCAACGATGCTCAACTGAATTACACAACCACGAAGAAGGAGCTGTTGGCCATTGTGTATGGTTTTGAAAAATTCAGATCGTACTTACTTGGTACGAAAGTGACGGTGTACACAGACCACGCGGCTATTAGATATCTACTCTCCAAGAAGGATTCCAAACCCTGCTTAATTCGATGGGTTCTTCTACTACAAGAATTCGATGTGGAGATTAAAGATAGAAAAGGGACAGAAAATCAAGTAGCTAATCACCTCTCACGATTGGAAGATCTTGGTAAATCATCACAAGACAGTACTCTCATTAATGAATCCTTTCCAGATGAACAGCTGTTTGGAGTACAAGAAGAAGAACCATGGTATGCAGATATTGTGAACTATCTTGTGAGTCAAATTGTTCCACCCGAACCATCTTCAGCTCAAAGAAAGAAATTCATGCATGACGTCAAGTGGTTTCGATGGGACGAGCCGTATCTATTTAAACAAGGAGCCGATCAAATTATTAGGAGGCATGTTCCATACAGTGAGACAGAGGCTATTCTGAGGGACTATCACGCCACGGCTTATGGAGGACATTATGGAGGTGAAAAGACTGCGACTCGAATTCTTCAAGCGGGATTTTATTGGCCATCACTCTTCAAAGATGCTCATCAGTTTGCATTGAGGTGTGATCGTTGTCAGCGTGTAGGCAACATTTCGAAGAGGGATGAGATGCCCCTTAATGTGATGTTAGAAGTGGAGATTTTCGATGTTTGGGGAATCGACTTCATGGGACCGTTCATTTCATCATGCAACAACCAATACATCTTGCTAGCAGTGGATTATGTCTCCAAATGGGTTGAGGTCAAGGCACTTCCAACTAATGATGCTAATGTAGTGATCAATTTCCTTCACAAGAACATCTTTACAAGATTCGGTACTCCTCGAGTTATTATTAGCGATGAGGGTTCTCATTTTTGCAATCGGAAATTCACTAATCTTATGACAAGATACAACATCAACCATCGTGTGGCGACAGCATACCACCCTCAAACTAATGGCCAAGTTGAAATATCAAATCGTGAGATCAAACGCATTCTGGAAAAGGTGGTAAGTCCTTCGAGGAAGGATTGGTCTTAAAAACTAGATGAAGCTGCGTGGGCTTATCGAACTGCGTATAAGACTCCTTTGGGTATGTCGCCATATCAACTTGTCTATGGAAAAGCTTGTCATTTGCCGGCGGAGCTAGAACACAAGGATTATTGGGCATTGCAGAAGTTAAATTTTGATTTTAAAGCCGTAGGGGAAAAAAGGATGGTGCAAATCAACGAGATGGACGAGTTTCGTTTACAAGCCTATGAAAATAACAAGCTCTACAAAGAAAAAGTGAAGAGATGGCATGATCGTCGATTGATAAACAAGGTATTTGTTCCTGGTCAGTCTGTTTTATTATTTAACTCTCATCTTCGACTGTTTCAAGGAAAGCTTAAGTCCAGATGGTTAGGACCGTTCATCGTGAAGACCGTGTTCCCGCACGGAGCTGTGGAAATCTTTGAGAAGTCACCGGATCAAGTTTTCAAAGTCAATGGTCAGAGGTTGAAACTATATTTTGGAGAAGGAGTGAATCGTGAAGCTGAAACCACGATTCTGTCTACCTCAGAATGAGGATTGGAAATCAAGTCCGGATAAATGACGTTAACGACAGCGCTCGTAGGAGGCAACCTGCATGTTGATTTGTTTGTTTAAAAAAAATAGTGCAGGAACAGTGGCCCCAAGCGCGGGCGCGCTCCATCCAGGCGCGGGCGCGTTTCAGCCGCTGTGGAAAAAAAAAATTTAAAAAATTGTACCAAGTCAGATCTGGAGAGGGGGTCGATTATTTACTCTTTAGGCAACCAAATACCCTAATTTCCATACCCAATACACCCAAATATTCCTCCCAATCTCTTATTCCTATTCTACACCAATTACATACATCCTACCTATACATACAATTCCCAATCTACAGGTAACCACTCATGGCACCCAAAAGAGCAAGGTAAATAGGAATCTCGAGTTCTTCATCTTCAAGTGGGGGAGTTACCCCTCAGTTTAATTCACCAGAGGCTCAAGCGGAATTTTCGAGATTGATGACCAAACCTCTGGTCAAGGAAAGAGGATTTACTCTGGGTATTATTGATGGAGCTTTATTAGAGATGATTATCGAGCGTGGTTGGGAGACCGTGTGTGAGGCGGCGGAGGCGATACCATTGAGTATCGTAAGGGAGTTTTATGCGAATGCGAAGCAGGAGAAGAATGGGTATTCCACGGTCCGCGGGTATGTGGTGGATTACACTCCTGCAGCTATTACCAAGGTTTTGAATTTGCCGGCGCAGAGGGCTGGTGAGGAGGATTTTGGGGTGAAAACCCGTGAGGAGGTTGATCTTGAGGACATTCTGAGGAGAATGACAGTCCGGGCACAGATTGGAAGCGCAAAGTGGGATCGACTGAGCCGGTTACTTTTCCTTCTGCTGCGTTGAACAGGTATGCCAAGGCTTGGAACCTGTTTCTTTGTGCAAATATTTTGCCATCTTCACATTCTCACGAGGTGACGGTCGATAGAGCCATTGTGTTGTGGGGAATTCTGAGCGGAAAGTACATCGATCTTGGCTCACTTATCTATAGGCACATGATCAGATTTATGCAGGGTAGTACCATGATAGAATATATTTTTATATATATTTTAGATGATTTTATTCTCATATTTATTGTGTTTTGCATTGATTTGGATTTTTATTTAATAGATTTGATTGTTTTATTGTAGGCAATAAATAATTCATGACTTGGAAGGATTTGGAGCAAAAAGAGCTATTTTGGAGATAAAATAGGAGAAAATTCGTATTATTGGGCTGCACGGGCTGCCTGCACTGTTTGGGCCATATCTTGAGTTCCAGAAGTCAGAATTTAACGATCTTACTGTCCACGCGAAGCTTGTGGAATTTTCTTTAATTCAGAGGTGGTCCAGTAAGCAAAATCCAACTGGAAGAGCCCGGAAACAGAGGAGAAAAAGAAGTAACGAATTTTACAAGAAAATCCTATTCAATTATGGATATCTTTTTGTAAATTGATTAGAATATTAAAAAATACTTTTATTAGGAGATAGAGATCAGATTTTATGAGGAGGTTTTATTATAAAAACGTGGGAAGAGATAGATAGAGATATACGTATTTTTACAAAAGCTAGGGTTTTGGTTTTTCTCTCTCCATCTCTTCCTTTGTAAGCACTTGGTTTAATTTGGATCTTCATTGTTCTTCGTTAATACAAAGTTTGAGGTATTCTTTATTCTCTTGTTTTATTATTATATGTTTTACATGACTTCTCTCATTATTCTTATTGCTTTTACTTCTGCCATGAGTGAGTAGTTTAATTCTAGGGTATTAGGGGAAGCCATGTTTGCACCATGATTTGGGCTTAATTTGATTAGTGAATTGATGGGTAAAGAGTAATTCTAATTGATATGTGTTAATTCTTAATTTGTGTAATTGCGCAATATCATAGATTAATTGATTGCAATAGGAGTAATAGATCGAAAGATTTTACTACTAGAGGCTTACATACAATTAGCGGAATTGAAGGTGAGTGTGAAAACATCATCGGATTTCTGAGAGTGTTAAAACTTGGAAAAGTTTAACCATTGCTCTAATTATTTTATCCCATTGATAAGCTATACCTTTGTTATTTGTTTGGTGTAAACATGGTGAACCTGAATTGCCCTAGATCCCTTAATTAATTGAATTAAAACCTTGTTAAATTTGCTTTAGTAGTTAACAAAATTCTCAACTAATCGTTTGTGACTAGAAACAATTGATAACCATTGAATTGAATTTGAAACTGTCTCCTTGAGGATTCGACCCGTATTTGCTAGTATCTACTACAATTGATACCGTGCGCTTGCGGTTAGACATAATTTTACACATCAAGTTTTTGGCGCCGCTGCCGGGGAGACGCCTAGTTTCTATAATTTTAGTTTGATTGTTTAGATTGTTTCTCTTGTCTCTTTGGAACTCTTGTTCCATTTGAGACCGATCTTACTGCTTTTCCTTGTTTAGTTGTTGATGCCCAGGACCAGGTCTCAAACGAAAGAAGATCAAGCGGAAGAGGATACAACTCCTCTTAGTCCAGATTCTAAACTTTCTTGTCAACAATACATAGATCTACAAAGGAAAGAGAAGCAGCAAGAGACACCTGAACCAAAGATTGAGATGGCGGACCTTCCCAAATCTTTGAAGAACTACTCACAGCCCTCTCCGAGTGGGGTACCTACTGGCCTTGTTATGCCAGCAATTCAAGCAGCAAATTTCGAGATCAAGCCTGCTCTGCTTACGATGATCCAACAGAATCAATTTGCTGGGCTTGCCTCCGAAGACCCTACAAATCATCTGCAACGGTTTCAACAGCTCTGTTCTACAATTAAACATCAGGGAGTCACTCCAGACCAGTTGAAAGTCATGTTGTTCGGTTTCTCTCTTCGTGACAAAGCTCAAAAATGGTTGAATGATATTGACCTGACCGAGTGGGATAAGATTGCTCAGGCTTTCTTAACTGAGTTCTCTTCCCTCCTAACAGAACCGACGATTTGATCGACAAGATGATGGGTTTTAAGCAAGATTATGGTGAATCTCTACGGGATGCTTGGGATAGATTTAAGGATTATCAACGTGCATGCCCTCACCATGGTCTTGAGAAGTGGTTTCTGCTTAAACGCTTCTACATTGGTCTTGATCCGGAAACAAAAGGGATGGTTGATAATGCTGCGGGTGGTGTGTTTTTAGACAAAGGAGTTGATGATGCACATGCTTTTCTCTCAAATTTGGCTGCCAATCACTTCAGTAATCCGAGAGCAGCCAAGAAAGGGGGTAAACTCGAAGTGGATGCCTATTCTTTATTATCATCTCAACTCGCTGCATTGACTCAGGAGATCCACTCATTGAAGACATCTCAGCCCTCTACACAACCTATGAGTATCAATGCACTGTCATCAATGGCTCCATTGAATAATCCAGTTTGTGAAGTCTGTGGCATCCAAGGCCACTATGGTAACGATTGCCAATACAATGCTCAAAATTCACAACATTTTCAGATGGAGCAAGCAAATGTTTTCCAACAGAGGCAGCAGTACAATCCGTACTCCAACACTTATAATCCTGGTTGGAAAGATCATCCGAATTTCTCATATAGGAACAATAATGCTCAGAATACAAATGTTCCTAATCAGCAGCAATATCAGCAGTCGTACCAGCCTCCTCCACAGCAACAGTATAGGCCTCCGCAAGGACCTATGAATCCCCCTGGATTCCAAAGGCCTCCTCAAAATTATGCTCGTCAAGCAAATCAAGCTACACAGGCTGATAATCAAGGTGATATGATGAAGATAATGTTACAAATGGAAACAAAGATGAACCAGATGGAGATACATAATAAGATGCTGGAAACTCAGATTGCTCAAATGGCTAGTTCTTCGTCTACAAGGCAACAAGGCTCTCTACCAGCCCAACCAACTCAGCCCAAGGAAAATGTGAATGCCATTGCTCTTAGGAGTGGTCGTACATATGATGCTCCTCCAATGCCTACTGACGATGTTCCTACTGAGAAAGAAAAAGAGAATTCTGAGGAAGACAAGGTAGAGAAAGTTGTTGAAGATGCAAGCGAAGGTGAAACTGAGGAAAGCAAGAAAAAGGACAAGGAAAAGACTGCAGTTGCTCCTCCACCATTTGTGCCAAAGCTCCCATTCCCTAGCAGGATGAACAGAACTAAGGTGGACCAGCAGTTTGGTAAGTTCATGACACTTGTCAAGAATCTTGAGGTAACAATTCCTTTCACTGATTTAATTTCTCAAGTTCCATCATATGCAAAGTTTCTTAAGGATATTCTCACTAAGAAAAGGTCTTTTGGTGAGGTGGAGACAGTAGCTTTTACTGAAGAGTGCAGTGCTGTTTTACAAAATAAGTCTCCACCTAAGCTTAAAGATCCTGGTAGTTTTTCGATCCCGTGTCATTTAGGTGCATTGTTCATTGATAAAGCTTTATGTGATTTAGGCGCTAGCGTCTCAGTCATGCCTCTCTCGGTTTTTCAAAAACTAAATATGGGAGAATTAAAATGTACACAGATGACTTTGCAAATGGCAGACCGTTCAATAAAATATCCCCTTGGAATTTTAGAGGATGTGCCTGTTAGGGTTGGAAAATTCTATATTCCTGTAGACTTTGTAGTTCTAGATATGGAAGAGGACAGCCAAATACCTATTATTTTAGGTAGACCATTTCTTTGTACTGCAGGTGCTATTATTGATGTTAAAAGTGGGACTCTCACATTGAGCGTTGGTGATGATAAAATTACTTTTACTCTAACCTCTGCTCTTAAATCCCCTTTGCTTGAGAATACTTGTTGCAGGATCGATGTTATAGATGGAATTGTCCGAGATGATACGCCTCAGATTCTATTGAATGATGCATTGGAAGCAGTGCTCATGCTTGAAGCTTCAGAAGGAGAAGGACATGCTGAAGTCGATTCATTGATTCTTGAGTTGGATGGTATAGCTGATCCGAATTGTGAGGTAACCAACACTGACACATCTTGTGGTCAACCTCAGCCGATAGAGTCGGAGAAGCACCTTAGAGGTGTGAAGAAGAAAAAGAAGAAGATTTGGTCGTTGGTTAGTAAAATCAGGTTGAAGTCTAGAGATTTGTGGAAAGCAAGCAACCAAGATGTCAACGTTCGCAGGAATGGTCTTTCTGTTGCGGACGGGTCAGTTATTCTTTTGAAACCGCCATGAGTTGAGGAAGTAACGTCAAGCTATTGACGTTAAAGAAGCGCTTCGTGGGAGGCAACCCACGCATTAGTGTAAAAAAAATTTGTTGAGTGTTGTACTCTTAAAAAAAAATGAGTGTTGTGAAAAAAAAAAGAGAGAAAAAAAAAAGTGTGTAAAAAAAAAAATTGAGAGTTGTATTCAAAAAAAAAAAAAAAAAAAATAGAAATAGTGATTTTTTTCCGCAGGTAGCACCCCTGTAACGCAGGCTGCGCCTGCGTTACTGCCTGAAGCGCTGGCTGCCCCTCTATAACGCAGGCTGCGCCTGCGTTACTGCTGCTCGCGCAGTCTGCACCCCTGTAACGCAGGTTGCACCTGCGTTACACCCTTCTGCCCAGAATTTTTTTTTTATTATTTTTCCCCGAAAATTGTTGTTTTGCATCATAAAAACCCACCCAAACCTATTCTAACTCAAATTCTTTCAAACCCTAATTCTTATATCTATCCTACATCAATTCTAAACTTCCCAAATCTCTCCTACACTCTAATTTTTTTTTTTAATCTCATATATCCCTCATCTTATATATATATTACCCACCTATCCATACAAATCCAATTCCTCTTCTATTTATTTAAATCTCTAAAAATTCAATTCTAAAGAGGAATTAATTGCAAGTTCACCTCTTTGATTCGTATTGGGTAAATCTCTTCTCTAATTTTATTTACGAATTTGTGTTCTTGTAAATTGGGGATTTTGTATTATTCTTGTTCATTTGGTATTTTTGGTGGGATATTTCTTGGTGGATGTTGGTGAAGCTATTGTTGAGTGGAGTTTTGGTTATTATTGCTCATAAGCGAATGAGGGATGATTTTCACATCCGACAACTTGATTCCAGGGGAGTTTTCTTTCTTTTCTTTTTAGTGTAGTTTTATTTTGTTTTTAGTTGTAGTTTTGTATCTTGTTCATTAGTTCATTGGGGACAATGAACCGCTTAAGTGTGGGGAAGGGTTCTCAATGTTAAGAGAAATTTTAAAAAAAATAAAAAAATAAAAAATTGAAAAATACCAAAAATAATTCTAGCCATTTAATTTGATTAGTTGTTGTATTTTGCTTGATACACCCATGCATGCGTAGGAATCTTGAGTTTATGGATGCTTTTGTATGAGAAGTGACGTGCTTTGTTCTTGTGCACACACTTTCACTAGCAAGTTGAAACTGGTAGACTTAATTGGATGTAGTAAGTGATTAGAATGACATGAATATGTGCAAGATGACTTGGTTTCCATGCTTTGAGTACAAGTAGGTGCGTTAAAGAGTCTTGTTACCTGGGATTGATTATGTTTTGTCACACCAAGTGAGTTTTGAGCCTATATGCATATATTTTGCATGATTTTTCGTTTGCTTGAGTGTCCACATGTTGTTTGCATTGCTAGCACTTACTTAAGATCTTTCTTGAAATGCATGACATTACTTGATGATGAGATGATAAAGGCACTTAGGTTTAACCTCGTATTTCCCATATTTCCACACCTTTTAAATATGATCAATTAGTTAACCTGTTGAGCTTAATCCTATTCTTTCGGTGACACACCACATTACTTGCCATTATCCTTTTTATTCTATTGGCCTTACATTAAATTTGAACCTAATTGTCAAAGGCTAGTATTGTGCTTAAGGGAGTAATAAGGTGTTCATAAAAGGGGGGTTATTGATGATCATACCATTGGGGAATATTGATTTTGGTTGATGCTTGTTAGTCGAAATTCATAAAAATATCTATGGATCATTGTGCTTATTCCTTAGCTCTCAAAGAGAAAAAAAACAGAAAAAAGAAAAAAAATAGAAAAAAAAAGGAAAAAATAAATAAATTTGAGAGCATTCTTATATTTGTATGATCCTTCTTCATTCGACTAGTCAAGTTATTATGTAAGGGTTATTGATAAATCCAAGTGTGGGGAAGTATTTGTGGTTTTAATAGAAAGGGAATTGAATAATGATTATTGTTGGGTACTAGCTTTTGACATTTAACCTGTTTTAGCTTTACTTGACATACCTGGTCCCTAGCCCACGTTACAACCCGAATAAAGACCTTTTGATTGTCATCAGTGATGTATGTTGTGTTGAAAGTGAGATTGATTGCGAGTGTCAAGTTGTGTTTATGATTTTGTTGGAATTGAGTGATACACTTAACCTTGTTCTTGAGTGAATATTCGTTTTTGAGTGAAAGGTGAGTTATTACTTGTTTTGGCATAGGAGATCCCAGGTTTAGACTTAAAGATGTGTTTCTTGTGGGCTTAGCATGATTACCAACGATTTTTACACTTGACATGAATTTTTATGACCTTCTGCATGTTGGTTGAGTAAACTACGTGAATACTTGCACTTTTGACACCAAGACATCGTATGTTTACTTTGATTCTTAAGTTGATGTGGCATGAGAGGACTTGTGTGTGTGGTGTTGTGTTAGCATTGATCTTTTGCATGGTTAGATGAATTTTGTGGGTACATTCACTATAAACCCTCACGAGACAACACTCGTCCTACTAGGGCTGCCTAGGGGTTTAACGGCTTGTTGCATATGCTCAATGCAATCGTGTCATCTACGAAAGTGATGTTTGTTAGGACTTAGTTTTTATTTCACTTATTTGCCCGAGGACGTGCAAATGCTTAGTGTGGGGATGTTTGATAGAATATATTTTTATATATATTTTAGATGATTTTATTCTCATATTTATTGTGTTTTGCATTGATTTGGATTTTTATTTAATAGATTTGATTGTTTTATTGTAGGAAATAAAGAATTCATGACTTGGAAGGATTTGGAGCAAAAAGAGCTATTTTGGAGATAAAATAGGAGAAAATTCGTATTATTGGGCTGCACGGGCTGCCTGCACTGTTTGGGCCATATCTTGAGTTCCAGAAGTCAGAATTTAACGATCTTACTGTCCACGCGAAGCTTGTGGAATTTTCTTTAATTCAAAGGTGGTCCAGTAAGCAAAATCCAACTGGAAGAGCCCGGAAACAGAGGAGAAAAAGAAGTGACGAATTTTACAAGAAAATCCTATTCAATTATGGATATCTTTTTGTAAATTGATTAGAATATTAAAAAATACTTTTATTAGGAGATAGAGATCAGATTTTATGAGGAGGTTTTATTATAAAAACGTGGGAAGAGATAGATAGAGATATACGTATTTTTACAAAAGCTAGGGTTTTGGTTTTTCTCTCTCCATCTCTTCCTTTGTAAGCACTTGGTTTAATTTGGATCTTCATTGTTCTTCGTTAATACAAAGTTTGAGGTATTCTTTATTCTCTTGTTTTATTATTATATGTTTTACATGACTTCTCTCATTATTCTTATTGCTTTTACTTCTGCCATGAGTGAGTAGTTTAATTCTAGGGTATTAGGGGAAGCCATGTTTGCACCATGATTTGGGCTTAATTTGATTAGTGAATTGATGGGTAAAGAGTAATTCTAATTGATATGTGTTAATTCTTAATTTGTGTAATTGCGCAATATCATAGATTAATTGATTGCAATAGGAGTAATAGATCGAAAGATTTTACTACTAGAGGCTTACATACAATTAGCGGAATTGAAGGTGAGTGTGAAAACATCATCGGATTTCTGAGAGTGTTAAAACTTGGAAAAGTTTAACCATTGCTCTAATTATTTTATCCCATTGATAAGCTATACCTTTGTTATTTGTTTGGTGTAAACATGGTGAACCTGAATTGCCCTAGATCCCTTAATTAATTGAATTAAAACCTTGTTAAATTTGCTTTAGTAGTTAACAAAATTCTCAACTAATCGTTTGTGACTAGAAACAATTGATAACCATTGAATTGAATTTGAAACTGTCTCCTTGAGGATTCGACCCGTATTTGCTAGTATCTACTACAATTGATACCGTGCGCTTGCGGTTAGACATAATTTTACACATCATACCACTGGAACGATTCCTCATGGCTCATTGGTTGTTCGTTTGTGTCTTAATGTGGGTATTCACTTGCCGGCAGAGGAGCAGTTACAGTTGCCTGCTAGTAGCATTGATAAGGCAGCTATTGCCAGGTTGGCTGAATGGGATGGTGGAGTTCCGGATGACAGAGGCTTAGGGTATATTATGGGCGGTGGAGTGCCACCACGGCCATAGAGGGAGGCTAGAGCTGGACCTTCTAGGGCACAGAGAGGTGTTGCGAGTGCTGGTATGGGTGAGGCTCATTTTAGGAGGCTGACGACGCGGATGGACGCCGTTGATGAGAGGCAGAGCCATTTTGCTTCTGACTTGACCCAGGCTCTTGGTGCAGCATTCCAGGCTACCGGCGTTCAGGTTAATTGGCCTGTTTATGGAGTTGGTACTGTGTATCCACCACCGGATTCACCCGAGGGGGTGACTCTGCTGATGATTGAGGTATTTCTGTGCACTTTCTTTGTTTCCTGCCTTCAATGGGGACATTGAAAATTTTAAGTTTAGGGGTGGGAAATGAAGATTGTAGTTAGATACATATAGGACATGTAGTAGTAGTATTCTCATGCATTTTGTTTAAATTGTTCATATAGAGCATTTTGCTATTTTTTTTGTTTTTGTGAGTCCATTTTAGTTGCATTTCATAGCATGCATATTTCATGATCCCTTAGGACGATTAATTCTGATTGTTAGGTCGATATCAATGAGAGTGTGGTTTTGATGAATAGAGGGGTGATTTACAGTCCTTATGAAATTGATTTGCATGTTTCAGAAGCACAATCTTTACACGGGCTCATCGATTGCTTTTGCTTAGGTTAAGTCATGCCTGTTTGGTTGTTTTAGATTTAATCGCCTGTTTATATCTAGAATGTTTGTTATTCCCTTGATAATGTAAGGACACTAAAGTATAAGTTTGGGGGAAACCAAGTATTCATGCTAGTTATTAATAGTCGTTAGTAATGGATAGGCGTCAAATGGCTAGTAGCCAGCTCGTATTTTTATGAGTAGTCTAGGGTTGAAATTGAGAATTCTCATTCCAGATTGCATATTCTAGTAAAAAATAGAAAAAAAAACAAAAAAAATAAAGAGTCGTGTGAATAATGTTGTGGCAAAATTAACCAGGGTGAGCTCTTTAATACTCGAGCAATTAAGTTCGCGGGGACTTTGTGCCTAGTGACCTAAGGCTTTTTATAGTCTGGGATCCACTAACCTAACGCTCGTTACATGAGTATTATTGTATAAGCCTTTAGGGGTCTCGTCCATTGCATGGTTAAGTAAGCCTATGTATTGTGTTATGTGCCGTATTTGTTGTTTAGTAATAAAGTATGTTTTCTTGTCTAACTCGAATGATGACGGAGGTGTTTGCATGTTATGAAATGTTTACCGCTCATTCTGTTTATAACCATGTGATTGTCTTGGCGAAGATTAGTATGATTTTGGTCTAGTGTAGGAGTATATCTGATGAGCGTCGCACACACCACATTTTTGTCATGTAGTATCAGTATACGGGGACTTAGTCGAGCTCTGTTTGGACGTATTGCAACTCTTTGAGATTTTGGCTTGTCGAATGGTTTTGGTTAGTTCGAGGGGGTCATTGCATTTTCATATTAGTTGCATTCATGCATTACATTGCATTAGTTAGTATAGAGTCTGTTTATGCTTGGGGGCAAGCATCGGTTTAAGTTTTGGGGTGTGATAGTGGATCTTTTGTCCACTATTTACGTTCCATTTTGGCTTGAATTGATCGCTTGTGCCCAAGGGTTTAGTGTCTTTTTATGTGTTTTGTGACCGATTTAGTCAGGTTTGATGATTATTGCGTGATTTGGTGGTGTTGAGCTGGAAGTTAGCACGAGTTGGGTCAAGGCATGGGATAAGATCAAGTTGGAGCGAAACGAGTCATCAAATGAGCAAAAATTAGCAAAACGGGAAATCTGGGCAGTGGGTATAGGCGCGCCAGCGCCTGTAGAAGCGCGCCCGCGCTTGGTTTGCATTTTATGGAGCGCGCCCGTGCCTGTAGAAGCGCGCTCGCGCCTGGTCGCAGTGGAATTTTTGTTTCGTTATTTCCTGTTTGTTTTTAAGGCCCAGTCAGGAAAGGCCCATTCAGAAAACGTGTTTTTATGTTGCCCTAAGTCTGATATCAATAAAATCTTTACATTTATCATTAGGGAGAGTTATCTTCAGCCCCCAGTAAGGAGGAGTTAGAGCACGAAGCAATTTCGAGAGATTTGGTTTTTATTATTCTTTGTAATTTTCTATAAGCATTGGATGCTTGGTTGTTTCTTATACTCTATTACGTACTCTCATTAGTTTATACAAGTTCATTTATCTATCATGTTTACACTTGAACCCATGATGGCGAGAAGTCAGATTATGGGCTAATCGTTATCATGGGGTTTTAATGGAGTTTTCTATGGATTCTAGTAATTGATTGTTTTTATGCCTAAGTGTGTGATTGAATATTGATATCCTAGTTTGGTTGAGCTTATTCGTTGTAGATGCGTCACGAACATCTATGATTGTTTGTTAAACCCTTGTGAATGCGAAAGTGGAACTAGGGTTTAGAACATACCAAGCTAGCATAGGTTTTTGCATGTGAAGAGCATGCATTAATTTGTGGTGTAATTCTAACCGTCTTGCACTAACTATGTGATCTTATGGATACTTGTGCTTAACTCATTGTGTTTTCCATCTCTATAGACATATAGGGACTAGACATTGTGGTTGACTATTTGACTTCTATCTTTTGTGGATGTTCATTAGGATGGTATGCGTACAACGAAAGTTGGCGTTTATCAATTTCGTGCGTCTGATCAGTTATCATCACTTTCACATGCTAGGTTGAAAAGGCATAAGATTCTAGATGAAGTAGTTAATGAAATTGAAATCCCATGTTTGTTTCTTTATAAGTAAATCGCTAAGTTATAATCATTAGTTTAATCAAAATTCAAATTATTCATTTTCTTAGCAGTGAATAATAACCATACTCTGGTGCATGAGTACACTAAACCGAACAAGTTGAGTCTCTGTGGGATCGAATCTTACTTATTATTGTATTACTTGTGACCACGTTCTCTTGCGTGAATAAAGTGCGAACAAAGCCCAATCGACAGAACCTGTGACTGGCATCCCGAGAGGATCTGTGTCAATCGGGGCGCCCTTGAAGCCGGGTTCAGATTCCCGGTCGATCCTTTTATTATCAGATTACTGGAAGAGCTTCAAGTCCACCCTTGTCAGCTGTCAACGTATGGAGGTTTATCAATATCTTCATAATAAGATGCCGGGAGTTGGGCATCCCACTGACTACTACAATGTTCCGGAGTATTTTCTTGATCAAGAACTCTTCTGATTGCAAGAAAGGGTGGATCAGTCTTCAGCATCGATCCAAGCTCCCACACATGGTGAACTCTTTTTCTTTTCCAGATTTTCACCTGTTCGCACTAAATCACGCAAGCATACGCGGTCACAAGTAATATTACAATAAGTAGAGTTCGTTCCCACGAAGACCTGGTGTAATTCAGATTATGCACTTATGCAACAATGTATGATTATTATTCACTGCTAAGACAAGTATCAAAGTTGTGTTTTGTTTAACTAAACTATCTAACAGGCAATTTAACAATACTAAGAATTAATTAACTAATGTGATTTAAAATCGAATTACTTATGAGAAATAAAACATGGGATCCTAACTTCATTAAATACTTCGCTTAGAGCTGATGCCTTTAATCAATGTATGTGATGGTTATGACAACTAATCGGACAACACGAAATTAGTACACGCTACCTTTCGGCATACGTTTACCAAACCACTCAACATCCACAAAACAGATAGAAGCTGGGCAGACATAAATTATGTTTAGACCCTATATGTCTATAAGATTTAAAAACATAACGGTTTAAGTACAAGTTATCCATTGAGATCACATAGGGCAGCGTAAGATGGTTAAAATTACACTACGAATCATGCATGTCAAAACATCCATAAACCTATGCTAGCATGGAAAGTTCTAAATCTCTATATCCACTTTCGTATTCAATAGAGATTAACTATACAACTTAGATGTTAGCTACGCATCCAAGAAGAATTAGCACAACCATACTAGGAAATCAATAATTCATCACACACAAATCTTTAAAGCAATCAAACTACTAAATTCCGTAAATAAATCCGTTAGAATCCCATGACAACGATTAGTTCATATTAGAACGGCTCGTCATCATGGGATCTAGTGATAACATGATATAAAACAAGATCTGAATAATAATGAGAGAACTAGAGTAATAAAGTTTAGAAAACAAATCCAAAACGAGCATCCAAAAGTGTCACCTAATTAGAAGAATACAAAAGATGTAGATCTAGATCTCCTTAGATGTCACGTTCTTCGGTAAATGCTTCTCCAAGTCTATCTCTTGTCTCTCCTATGTAAAAAACGTGCTCTTATGTTAATAACATATGTTTATATAGCCTCCCGTGCCTTGGCCAGCAAGAAAATTCCAAAACAGAAGTGAATCAGGATTCTGGCAGGCCAACTCGGTGCGCCCAATCAGGCCAACCCGGGGCGCCCGCGCCATCTAGAGCGCGGCCACGCTCCACAGAATTGAATCAAGCGCGCCCACGCTCTACAAAATTCAATCAAGCGCGCCCACGCTCCACAGAATTCAATCAAGCATGCCCGCGCTGTTTCTTCTGGAAAATTTCTTCGTTTGCTGATTTTTCTTTTTTCCCCCCCTCCATTTCTCTTGCAAGTCCCATTCTTCAACTCCTGATCTCAAAGCCACCTCGTAATCATAGAAAAGACATCGTCCTGCCTCCAACTAGAAGTTCTACACAATTCAACGAAAACACGATATACTTGAGGTCAAGTCATCAATTTAAGCCGATACGAAGCATTCGAAGTGGATATGAAATCCACTTATCATCACCACTCCTAGGAGAGGGAGTTTGTAATCCTTGAGTGGGAAGGTGGCGATTGGGGTAACTTCTTTGTGAAGAGGTTTGGATATGTGGAAGATAGTTCTCACTTTGTGTGCGAACTTAGCGACTCAAAATTACTAAACCGAGATAAGCTCCTCACGGATGATGGTCGCACCCATTACAAGACTTTTCTGAACGAAAAGAAACTTATTGAAGCTGGCCTCAGCTTTCTTTCTTTTAAGGGTAATTTTCTTTATTAGCTATTATGAACTCTGTTTGTTCTTATTCCGATATTTTTCCTCTTTGCATTTCAGCTGCTGAGGAGTTGGACAATCGTCCTGAGAATCAGCCAACTGTGACTAAAAGAATGAAAAAGAAGGTTGAGGCATTGCTGAATCCCACAAGACCTCGTGTTCCTCACTTCTTGGAGAGCTGCTCTCATGGCGGGAAAAGGTCCCGAAATGCTGACGGGGATATCAGGACCCCTTTCATCCCGTCCTGGGGGATCTGCGAACAAGACTCTATCCTGGGAGATCCTCATTTAGCCCTGGATTGGTCCAAGCTTTCAATCACTCCTCCCGACATTGTGACTTTGAATGCGGGTGAAAAAATCGAAGAATCTGAGCTCATGGGAGATCAAGTTATGTATCAGGTATGACACTCCCTCTTGTAGGTTCAGTTTTTTATTAATCTTGACTTTATAAATGCCTTGTGCCTTATCAGTTTCCCTATTGCAGGCCAATGCTTATTTTCAGTCTGTTTCCCGTCAAGGCCGGGCCTTTAAAGATGAGAATGTAACTTTGAAGAGTGACCATGCAAGGTTTAAGGAAGAAGCCCTAGACTTGGAATCCAGGGTTTTTCGTGCTGAGGTGGATGCTCTATCCTATCAAAAGCAACTTGCTTCTCTGGCTAGAAAGAAAGCATCTGATGTTGATAAGGTGATCGAGGCCTATCACAGGTCAGAAGATTTTCTGAAGTTCATGGATGACCATGACTAGGGGTGAGCAAAAAACCGAATTAAAATCGAAACCGAACCGAAACCGATCAAAACCAAACCGAAAAAATCGAAACCGAAATCAAACCGGCGGTTGCGGTTTTTGATTTTTAAAAACCGAGATTTTCGGTTCCGGTTTTAGGTTAAAACCGAACCGGCTAAAACCGAACCGAACCGATTGTTAAAATAAATAAATAAATATATATATATAATATCCCACACATATTCTTGATTTTAATTATTACGATGACAAATTGATTTTCCCGTATGCCATAACATCTGTGCATATTCTTGATTTTAATTATTACGATGACAAATTGATTCTTATTTACGTTTCACACAACTACCATTCCCAGTAAAATCGCAAATTTGTTATGATTTTTAACATTATACATGGTCTACTTATTATTTACCATAATTTATTTGTTATTAAAAGTGAAAATATATTTATGGACATAAACTTGGAGTATGATATGTTTTTAGAAACTAGAGAGAACTTTAAAAGTATTACCTGTTTTTCATTCTGTTTGCAGAATGATAGCCCTCTGCATGATAATTGGCTAAATACAACAGAACCACACGTTGTCAGTTGTGTAATGTTAAAAATCATAACAAATTTGCCTGTACAAATTGTGTTGCTAGGCTACTTTTTAACTAGATAATCGAATTGTGGCATCTTTTTTATTGGTTGAAGTTTTGAAAATTGTTGTATGAATACTTTTGGATGATTTATGTTTTTATGGTAGAACTACTTTTTTAATTAATTTGTAATACTTTCTTATTTTTAATTTATTCGGTTTTAAAACCGAAACCGAACCGATAAAAACCGAACCGGGGTTTTAAAACCGAAACCGATGGTTCGGTTGCGGTTTCAGTTTTCGATTTTTAAAACCGAGGACTTCCGGTTTCGGTTCCGGTTTTACCCAAAAACCGAACCGAACCGGGGTTTGCTCTCCCCTAACCATGACGACGAGGTGCGCCCCTTCAATATGTCTGTCGGTTGGGACAAGGCTATCAATGCTGTGAGCTACAGGCATCCTTCTGTTGTCATCCCGACGGACTTTCCTTGCCTTGACTGGGCTGTTGGTGGTGGAAACCGGGTTGATCATGCCTCCAGATCGGGAGTTAAGGCTGTGCCTCAAACATCAGGCTCCGACTCTCCGGGAGGCCACCGACATTCTGGCTCTAGCTCCAAGGGAGCCGCCAAGCTGTTAGTCATGACTCATCTTCATCGGGCTCTCGCGGGAAGAAGCCCATGCCTACGAAGAGGAGTGGGGTGATTCGTCAGCCAATCCCGGGGAAGAGGAGGCTTCGAAATGAAGCAAGCCCTCCTTCTAGCTCCTCCGAAGAAGAAGAAGAAGAAGAAGAAGAAGAAGAGGTCGAGAGGACTGGGGCACAGCCGACAGTGGTGGCAACCAAAGATGATAGCGGCTCTGATGATGATTCAGACGAGGAGGGTTCTACCGAGGAAGAGAGTTCTAATGACGCTCCACAGGAGTAGGTGGCCTTGCATGGCCTTGTTAGCTGCTTGTGGCTTTGTTTATTTTTATTCGGGGTCCTTCGTGGACTTAACTTTTATTTGGGTTTGTAACTTAAACTTTAACCTTAGCCCTTCGGGGCACTTATCTATGCATTTGTTTCCTTTTATTCGTATGTTCTTTTATTTTCGGTACTTGGTCATTCTAGACTTACACTCAACAGGTGCTTGGTACATAATTAAAATCACAGAATCATAGAATGGAAAACAACTTGCATTAATATTGGAAAGGGGTTCAACCCTTACATAGATCACTACTGTGGTACTCGGGGTAATAAGCCCTGGAATGGTTTCATTTAACCTTATTTCTACTTCTCCTAATAAATAGATAAAAAACTAAGTCTTTACAAGAATACCTTAAACATAATAAACCTTCAGGTTCAAAGCATGCCAAGTGCGAGGCACCTCGTTTCCATCCAAGGTTTCCAACTTGTAGGATCCTCGTCCTAGTGTCTTCCTGACTCGATACGGCCCTTCCCAGTTGGGGGCTAGCTTTCCTTTCTGGCCAACTCCGGAGGCCTCTATCTTTCTTAGAACTAAGTTGCCTTGTCGAAAGAACCTCTCCTTAACCCTTTTGGTTGTAGTGGAAGGATGCCCTTTTCTAATGCTCCGCATTCCTGGCATTTGCCTCATCCTTAACCTCATCAATCAGATCAAGGGCGAGCCTCATGCCCTCTTCGTTAGTCTCATGTTCATATGCTTCCACTCGTGGGGATGCATGTGTAATTTCCAAGGGAACAACTGCCTCGACTCCATAAGCGGGCAAGAACGGGGTTGCTCCAGTCGTCACTTTGTAGGTGGTGCGATACGCCCAAAGTATAGGCAGCAACTCATCCACCCAAGTGTTCCTTGATTCTCCTCATAGTACTTCTTGAACTCTTTATTGTTGAACTGTGTCCCATTGTCTGTCACAAGGATTCGTGGGATTCCATATATGCAGATTATGCTTTCCCAAAAGAACTGGGAGACTTGCTTGGTGGTTATCTTGGCTAAAGGTTTAGCCTCAATCCACTTAGTGAAGTAGTCAATATCTACTATCAGAAACTTCCTTTGTGCTGAAGCTACTGGGAAAGGACCAAGCATGTCCATTCTCCACATTACGAACGTGATAGGAGAGTTAATTGAGGTTAACATCTCAAGCGGCTGCCTTACAATCGGAGTGTGCTTATGTCACCTGTCACACCTCTTGACATAATTCTGCGCATCGGCCAACATCTCAGGCCAATAGAATCCCAAACGAGTGATTATATGAGCTAGGGCTCTGCCCCCCAAGTGTTGCCCACAGATCCCTTCATGAAATTCCTCTAATGCTTCCTTTGCCTCCTGGGGCCTCAAACATCTCAAATATGGGATGACGAAAGACCTCTTGTAAAGGATACCCTCAATCAAGGCATATCTCAATGCTCTCACCGACAGCTTTCGTGCCTTCTGGGCATCGTCAGGGAGCCATCCAGTTTTTAAGTGAGCTTTGATTGGATCTATCCAACAGCTCCCTACATCAATTGGTGCCACCAATTTCAAGTTGATGGCCGGGGCCTTCAAGACCTGGAAGTAAACACTCCCTGTGTAGTTCTCTATCTCTGAAGAAGCGAACTTGGACAGGGCATCAGCCTTAACGTTCTCTTCTCTTGGAATGTGCTCCACATAGCACTCGTCAAACTGAGTCATGATAGCTTTCATAACTCTCAAATATTTTGTCATAGTTTCATCCTTGGCTTCAAATTCACCATTCACTTGCGAGACTACCAGTCTTGAGTCTCCACAAATTTTAAGGTTCTTGACCCTCATGATCCCGACCAAGCCCAATCCGGCTATTAAGGCTTCATACTCGACTTCGTTGTTGGTTGTTGGGAAGTCCAACTTCAAAGCATACTCAACTGTGAACCCATCGGGGCTTTGCAAAACCATTCCGGCACCACTAGATTTTGTTTTTGATGCCCCATCAAAATAGAGCAACCAATATTCCTTCTCATCTGGTAATAGCTCTTCATCATTATTCTTACCTTCAGGGGTGGGTACTATCTCGTGCCCCCCGACTTCTTGGTTGCCAATGGTATATTCAACCACGAAGTCAGCCAATGCCTGAGCCTTGATCACTGTCCGAGGCTTGTATGTGATATCAAATTCTCCAAGTTCGATCGCCCACTTGATTAGCCTTCCACTGTGCAAAATATTTCTCAATTGTTGATCCGCCAGGACTTTGATCTTGTGTGACTGGAAGTATGGTCGTAGCTTTCTTGAAACTGTTATTAATGCCAAAGCAAACTTCTCATTAGGAGAGTAATTCAATTCGGCTCCGTGTAACACCTTGTTCACATAGCAGATTGGATTCTGAACTTTGTTCTCTTCTCGGATGATTACAACACTCAAGCTTGTTCGGACACAGCCAAATACAGATATAAGGTCTCCTCGGGACTAGGTTTGGCCAACAACGGGGATTCAGTCATATACTTCTTCAACTGTTCAAAGGCCTCTTGGCTCTCGGGAGTCCACTCAAAAATTTTCACCTTCTTCAAAGCTTGGAAGAAGGGCAAATAGTTGTCGCCAGACTTAGAGATAAATCTCCCCAGGGCTGCTACTCTGCCCGTCAGCTTCTGTACATCTCGTATAGAACGGGGTGGTTCCATGTCTAAAATCGCCTTGATCTTATCGGGGTTGGCTTCTATGCCTCACTTTGAAACCATCAAACCCAAAAATTTTCCTGATCCAACGCCAAAGGCACACTTGGCCGGATTCAACATCATCTTATGGTGCCTCAGCACTTCAAATGCCTCTCTGAGGTGCTTAGTATGGTCTGCCTTAATTGGGATTTTGACCAACATGTCATCAACATAGACCTCCATGGTTTTTCCAATAAGATGGGCGAATATCTTATTCACCAATTGCTGATAAGTGGCTCCTGCATTTCTTTAGACCAAAAGCCATAACAAGATAACCGAAAACACCAAAGTCAGTTATGAAAGATACCTTTGGGATGTCATCCTTATGCATTTTAATCTGATTGTAGCCGCTGAAACCATCCATGAAACTCAACATCTCATGCCCAGCAGTGGCATCTACCAGCGTGTCAATCCTTGGTAGAGGGAAACAATCCTTAGGACATGCATCATTCAGATCGGTGAAGTCTATACACATCCTCCATTTTCCATTCGCCTTCTTGACCATCACAGGGTTAGCCAACCACTCGGGGAACTGAATTTCTTCAATGCTAACCCTCGGGGAACTGAATTTCTTCAATGAATCCAGCCTCTAAGAGCTTATCAACTTCTTTATTAATGGCCTCTTGCCTTTCAAGAGCGAAATTTCTCTTCTTCTGCTTTATTGTCTTCCGCTTTGGATCAACATTCAAGTTGTGAGTTATGAGTTGGGGATCAATCCCTGGCATGTCGGTCGCTGTCCAAGCAAATACATCATTGTTTTCTTGTAAGAAAGTCGTCAGTCTACCCTTCAAGGGTTCTTTCAAAGAGCTCCAATATACGTAACCTTTTCGGGGTCTCCGAGATCTAGAGGTATATGAACCAAATCTTCCGTCGGCTTCCCACGGTGTTCATCATCACCTCGGACATCCATGTCTTCAATCGGAAGGACCTGCCCCCCGACTCCATCGGCTCTCAAAGCAGCTACATAGCAATTTTTGGCCATTTTCTGATTTCCTCTCTGTTCTCCAACACCATTGCAAGTTGGAAACTTAATCTTCACGTGATAGGTAGAGGCCACAGCCTTAAACGCATGAAGCCCAGTCCTTCCCAGGATCGCATTATATGTTGAGGCTGCCTTGATTACTAAGAAATTCAGCATCTAAGTAACCTCCTTAGGTTCATAGTCACAGGCAGCTGAATAGTTCCTTCAACCTTGGATTCAACTCCATTAAATCCATAGATAGGCATGTTGGTGGGGGTCAGCTGCGACTCATTATATCCCATCTTTACAAACGCATCATGAAATAAAATATCAACAGAAGCTCCATTGTCTATCAAGACTCGTTTTACTTCTGAGTTTCCAATCACAGGAGTTATGACCAACGGGTCGTCATGGGGGAACTTTACCCCTTCCAGATCTGAATCATCAAAACCAATTACTAGCTCTGTTTTCGCACGCTTCGGGGCCTCTCCCACGATGTGCATTATTTCTTCGGCATAAGCCTTTCGAGAGTTCCTTGTCGTGCCGGCTATTGTCGGGCCTCCCCAGATCATATTGATAACCGACCCTCAGGGCTGTGGGTTACAATCACGGTCATTATCCCTGCGATCATTGTTCTTCCTGTCATAATCCCTTCTTTGATTTCCACGTTCTTCACCCTTCGTAAAATGGCTTAGTTTCCCTTTTCGGATCAAGAATTCAATCTCGTCCTTGAGTTGTCTACAATCGTCGGTATCATGCCCCACATCCTTGTGAAACCTATAATACTGATCCTTGTTTCGCTTTGAAGGGTCACCCCTGAGTGGCTTCGGCCATCGGAAGTCCTTATCCTTCTCGATCTCTAACAAGATCTGGCTCCTAGGAGCATTCAACCTTGCATATTCAGAAAATCTTGGTCCCAGACTCTTCTTAGGTGTAGAGTCAGAGTCTTTGCTAGTCCGGGGATATTTGTCCCTAGCATCATACTCTTGCTCTTGCTTTCGCTTCTTAGAGTCGTTATTGTTCCCTCCATTACCTATTGTGGCCTCCTTCTTCATGCTATCCTCAGCTCTAATATACTTATCAGCCCTTCGTTGTAGCTCAGCCATATTCTCAGGGGGATGCTTTGCCAATGACCTCTTAAAGAAAAGATCAGTAGTTCCATGCTCCAGGGCTACCATGGCCACCTTGTTCTCTAAGTCAGTGATATTCAGTGTTTCCTTAGTGAATGGCTTGAGGTAATCCCTCAGATTCTGATTCTTTCCTTGCACCACATACATAAGAGATGTAGTGCTATTCTCATGAGTTCTTCCGCTAATGAATTGGCTGACAAAAGTGGCACTCAACTCCTTAAAGGAGCCAATCGAATTTGCAGGTAATCGGCTATACCATCTTTGAGCCATGCCCGACAGGGTTTGAGGAAACGCTCTACACTTTAGAGCGTCACTTGTAGGTTGCAACAACAGTGCGTTTGAGAATGTCCTGACGTGATTTGCAGGATCACCCGTTCCATCATAAGCCTTAATTGTCAACATCTTGAACTTCTTGGAAATACGAGCATTCATCACCTCCTCAGTAAACGGGGGTGTGGGATCATTAGGATCTCCAATAGGCATTAGATCTTTGGGGTTTCCCTTGGGGGTTTCCACCCTTGTTGTTCTTCCAGTAGGGTCGTCAGCCCTTCTTTGCCTCCTTGAAGACCTTTCCAAATCAATAAGGGGAATCCCTCCTGTAGTCGGAGGAGGTTGATTTTGATTTTGTCTCGCCTGCTCTATTGCCATGTCATCTTTCAGTTTTAAGATCTCGGCCTCATGAGCCCTTATCCTCTCAGCAGTTGTCAAAGGGGGTCCATCATGGATAGTTTATGTCCTCCTTCGAGGTTCTCTGCTAGCGCGTCACCTCCTCGGGGCTTCAACATGATCATCGTCCTCAGATGACGAGTCGTCAGTATAGGGGCCAAAGTAGTCATCATATTCTTGATCTCGGCCCAACCCCCTATTATAAGGAGGCTCCCGAATTAGCAAGGCTTGACCGCTTGTTCCAACGCCTCGAGTAGCAGGATGGTAGTTAGGCAGACCATACATCGGATTGGTATTTGCGGGGAGATCCGTAGTATGGATCCGTACCCCTTGGGGTAGCGTGCAATTAATGTTATCTAGAGTAGAAACCACCATCTGAAGAGGGTTAGCTTCTTGGCTTTAATGGATGACCACCGATAGTGTTCCCTCAACATAGGGAATCGTCCCTGGGGGTTGAGAGACTAGAGGTTGAATGATCGCCCCTGTTGATGGGAGTAATTGTCCTTCTTTAGTAGTGATAGGCGGATCAGAAGTGGCAGGTGGAGCAGAGCAAAGGGGTATGGCCTGAATCGAGGTTGATGTTGTTCTTCGTGTTTGAACCATGGTTGATGTTGTCTTCCCACAGACGGCGCCAAATGTTGTGGAATAAAAACTAGGTTATCGAATTGTATTTAATGCTAGGGTTCGTGAGCTTCGTGCCTTAATGGTTGTTTCCGTGTTCGAGACTAATCGGTCCTCACGGAGTGCCTACGTATCTCGTTATTGAGAATCAAGCCAAAAACGTCGTTCTGAGAATGAGGGGTCAGGCCCTTATATAGGTTGCGGGAGCCTTAGAATTATGGTAGGATTCGAAGACTTGGTGGGCAAGCCACCTCCTTTAGGATGGTTCTAGACTCCTACCTTGTAGGAATCAGTTTCCATGTTGAATTGGGTGCCTTGGAGGCTACTTCTAATGATATTGTTTCCTTAATTGACTCTTATTGCTGAGCTGTTTATCTCTTCCAATATTAATTACGAATTTAATATTGAGATTAAGGATTTGGGCCCTACTGATGGGCCTCACGTTCGGACCATACCGGGTCTAATTAATGCCATATTAATTATGTTTTTAGGGCTTACTTTTAGCCCATATCACATACAATGCTAGTTTGGCCCTAGTTGGTTTATGAAAAGGACTATAGATCCACCTATGTTTATACATAAACTATCATATCCCTTTACTCTGATTTAGAAAAGAACGAATATGTTTATAAAAAAATTCTATTAAAAGATCAGGTTGTACAAACCAATCAATTAAAATTATTTTAACTTCTAAAAACCTGCACACAGTGTGTACACATGTGTTTGCATATTTTAAATCTGACCGTTTCCATCTTTTTAACAATATTTGATTATTTCCTTTGCTTGCTTGTTCTATCAAGCATAATATAATGACACTAGCATTTGCATGTGCTCTCATCTACTCTTTTGCTAGTTTTTGTTTGTGTCAGATACAAAGAAAATTGAACATTTGCGTTTATCATGCACTTAAAAGATCTGTTTTGCCCAGTTGTTATATCGAACACTGGATAATTGTGTCAGTGCTTATTATTGGTTCTTTTTCACTGTTGCTCCAGAATTCCTGCAAAAAAAAAAAAAATACCACTGCGATGATGATGAGCTATTCCAGTAAGAAATAGGCTAGCGATAGGGAAACTTAACAGAATGATACCTTTCTGTTTTAGTTGTGTATAAGTGAAATTACAGTACACTCAGAGAGGAACATTAACTAGTATAACAAACCATCATAGTAACCAGAAGAATTACAACAAACCAGTGACTACAAGAGTAACCCATCTACCTCTTTGATAAACAAGAAAGAATCTGCCATTGAAAGCTATCATCATGGTAGTAATAGCAATGAGAAGTATCAGGTGTAACAGCCCGACTTTTCAGACTATTAATTCTAAATCTAAAACTAAAATAAAACAAATTTTATTAATCCAGAAAGTCTATTACAAAGGTAATTATTACAAAAGTGCAGCTATTGATGACAATTTATTCCGAACCTAATATCCTTGAAATCCAATGCTATCCTACTCGATCTTCCACCGAACCTGAAAATTATAAGTAATGAGCTATACAGCCCAGCAAGTAACCAATCGATCTAACCAACCATACAAAGTACGTATAAACACATATAGAATAATACAATAATCGATACGATACGATACACAAAACAATCACTTTCGATACATATATTCATATTCTTATTCGATACGACACCACATAACAACAATAAATTAAAACCCACAGTTCATACCACGACCACTATAACCCGGTGATAACCATCCTAAATTTTAGAAAACTGTCACTACAGCCGGTGACTCAGTCCTTATTCTTATTTTCGCAAACCATGGTATAAATCAGAGTCCCAAAATTATCGTTTACACATAGCACATAATAATAATACATATAACTTCAAAATATAATCACTTAGCCCAAGTTTTAATAACAAATACATACACATAACACATAATTCAAAAAACACTAGCAAATCAATTAGAAACTTACCTCGACACGGAAAATCAAGAATCAAATCATGTAACCACCCTTGACCAGATCTGTATTTAGCCTTTTTGATCCTTTAAACAATGTTCTTGAAAAACTTAAAGAACGAAAGTTGTAGAGAATGAAAAGACCTTTCCGACGAGTCCAAAATCAACAAATTCCGACTTATGATGAATATTAATAAACTCATATAACAAAATCCTGAAATATCATAAAAATATTCTAAAAATCCAGATATGAAACTAAATAAAATAACCCAATATAAAATCAAATCCATAGAGACGCAACTCCTCAAATCTAAATAGCTAAAAACTAGAACATTATTAAGTGATACTGGTTCGACTCTAATCCAATCCAAATGCCATACCTGCAACTAGTACCTGAAAATCCATAAATAATGAGCTACACAGTCCAGCAAGAAAACTAATCGAACTAACCAATGGATCAAGTAAGTTTACAAAAATATTTCATAAATCGAAGTTCACAATTTCATAGTTCGTAAATTACAGTTTCAGAATCAAAACTCAAAAACGTATAATAAATTCCACATTTCACTAAGGTCACAAATACCTGGTGACACAGTATCATAGGTTCAGATGTGTCAATAATGCGCCCCTTACTATGGTATCATAAGGTGTGCACTCCCGAAGACATCATAAAAAGCACGCCCTAGTAAGGTATAATAGGCTAGTTCGGGAACTATACGCAATTACTAACGGGTTCATAAGTCATAGCTAGCTGGGAATTCTTATATCTAAAAATTTATACTTGATCCAAATTTCTGTAACAAAAATATTCTAAATATCAAACATTTTAAAAAAACATTTCATATATAAAAACATTTAAAAATATTTGGAAGAGTACGAACAGTTAACTTACCTTAAGTGCGACACCAAACCTTAACAAATTTGAAAGCACGAATGTATCCTAGATTCAAATTAAACCATACAAAACAAAATAATTAATACACTAATTATTTTGATATCACACAAATTCGCAGGAACCAAAATTAATGAACCAAAGTCAGATACATAAAACTATTTCTTCAAATCATTTAGGCCGAGACCCATTCATTGATTTATATTATAAATTAAGGAGACACTAAATATACAATTATGCATGCATGCGTACAACCAGATTCCAACTACATTAATGTAATACTAATTTATGAATTAAGTTTAAAATGTCGGTGGCTCACTACTACACAGGACAAACACGTAAATGTACACTTAAATTATCATAACATTATTCATTATATAACTAATTCCTTTATTTATATATCTTTACATAGCATTTCTTGATAGTGCCTATACACATTACACATATACTAACAATTAATTAAAAAATAACCGAGAATAATAATACATGTTTACGTAATTTGTAATATTGATCTAACCAAATCTTGATAACAAAAAAAATAATAAAATCAATAATAAAAACCACGATGACCATGTGAAACAAACTAGACATGAAAATCTTGATAAGCGCGTGCCTTTTTAGTCAATAATATAAATAAGAAGCATTGAACATGGATTGACAACATAAGACTTTGACTTGTAAAAACAAATTATAAATGCATGACACAAAGGAATTAAACTTAAGCAAAGTACATAATTAAAATTCATGGTAGTAGCTAGCCACTAAAAGAAATACATGATTAACATACCTTAAAGTGAAGAAGGTGGAGAAGACATATGTAGTTCTATGTTATATTTCTGATTGACAAAGAATATATTTATATTGTAAGTCAGACAAAAGAGCAAGTTACGTAAGTAACTCAATGCAAATCTAGTTAGAAGTTTGAAACAGAACACATTTAGTAATTATCTCAATAATTATCCGGAACTCCTTCTAATAGAAATTTATTTTAAACTATTTAAACACACTATGTGAGATACCACTAAATATAAGAAAATTATAATTATTTTAATAAACCACCTTATTCGGTACATAAAATATTTAAAATTTTACAACGTAAAATTACGGATATCATATTCTATCCTTCTTAAAATAAAAATTTGTCCCCAAATTTTACACGAAACATGAATAACACCTTATTTCAAAATGAAACGTACCTTAATCTTGTTTCAGTTGATGTTGATACACTCGTACATAGTTAGGTCCAAGAAGAGTTGCCAAAGTGCCCTTACTTGCATCATTCTTGTCTTTGGTCGGATCGCGTTTCGGACATTCTGCAACTCGATGTCCCATCTCGCCACAACTAAAGCAAGTGCCTATGTTCCATCGACAATCCTTATCCAAATGATTACGACCGCACCTTGAACACTGAAGTTTGCTACCTTGAGTCCCTTTATTCGCATTCCCACCAAATCCTTTATAGAATAACATAATGTAAGTTGTGGACCTTTTATTTAAATGTGAGTTTAATGGCTCAATCGATTATTGAACTCAAGTTAAAGGGCTAACTTATTTGTTTTGCCACTCTTTTTAGTTGTGTGTGTGTGTATATATAGTCCTACTCCAATAGAAACCAAATTAAAATAGAGACTAGAAACTAAACCCTAATCCAACATTTCAAGCTAATCTAATGACCAAACTAAGAGTACCCCAATACAAAAAGTGTCTAAAATTTTAGGCTCCATTCAACAAAAAAAAAAACTGTTCACTGCTGACGTTGCAGTGACGTCAGCGTGAACAGCAATATTTTTTTTAGGTGAATTGAGCCTAAAGTTTTAGACATTTTTTGTGAAGGTGCCCCTAGCGGGGCATTTAGAATATATGAAATATAATTTATTTAGTGTTAGTTTATAGTTTCTATTTAAGACTTGGTTTCTATTTGATACTTTGCCTATATATATATATATATATACTAGGCGGAAGCAGCCAAGCAGCATAGAGGCAGTAATATATTATTAAAAATTATAGTAAGAGAAAGGCTCAGCACATGAGCTAGAGAGAAAAGAAAACTTATATTGCTGAAAGAGAACGTACCCAATATGGTTACAAAACTCTCATTATATAGAGAGGCAGCCCTAGCACTATTACACTGAATTATTACACTAGACAAACAACTTTAATAATTATTATACAAGACAAATGACTTTAATAAAGCAACTTTAATAAAGTAAACATTATTGCTGCTGGGTACTACTTAATGGGCCCCATCGTCACAATAATAATGCTACTTTAACAATACAAACAATAAACTTTAATAAAATGCATATAATGCTTCTGGCCACTTTTGAAAAGCAGATTCCCCTTGTCTGAATTATTAAGCAAGTATGATTGTCGACTCCATTATGCAGTAAGATTATTGAACCAAAGAAGTCTTTGCTGCAATAATCTTTTCTTGTGGACTTGACTCCATTGATAATTATGGAGAAAATGGATTCTTTCAAAATCTTCTTGAATTTGCTGAGTAGTTCTATTTTTTCTCTCTTCCCAGGACATTCGGGATTGATGCAAGAAGTAATCATCAATTAGATCCTTAATACGCTTGATTTTGCGTTCTTTCTTTTTCAATTTTCTGAAGGCTGGACCTAGAGTATACATGATTAATTTGCCGGATCCTTTCCTTTGTCAGAATTTTTCTGAGCATACAATTGAATCATAGCATCCCAATAATCTGATAGGGAAGGCGGGTCCTCTTGGACAGTTTCTTCAGCTTGAGATTCACCTGCTAAACAATTATAAGTATTAGAATCCATTGATCCCTGTGAAGAAGTTGTCTTCATTGATTGATCATCTTCCTTTGCGGAGGATTGAGAAGGAAAAGTGCTAAAGAATTGTTCCTTCATGAAATCTAGAACTCGAACCATTATTTCTTGTTCAGATTCTGTTGGATATTTTTTCTGAAAATAATCCCTCATGTTAGTCATTAATGGTTGAGAACTTTGGTTCCTGGGAATTTTATCTTTCTCTTCTGAGATAACTTCATGAATATGAACCACTATTCTTTGAATATCTTCGCTGCTCATCTTATTTCACCATTTGTAGAAAAAGTTTCTTTGAAGAACTGGGATATGCAATTGCTTATCCTTTGATACTGATACAGTCCACCTCCAAATCCATGGGATTTGAAATTTTGTAAAGAATAAAAATGGACATTGTCCAAAAATTAATCTTGTGGATAATTTGGAGATCATTAAACTATTGTCACACCAAGGTTTGTATAAATCCTTGAGTTCTTTAGGTAATATTTCCAGAGAGGGACCAAATTTTGACCACCATTCATAAAACCAATTTGGAACTTGGTTATTAAGCAGATCGGGATTAACGGAGAAAAACCAGGAATGCTTATTCTTAGGGTTTTGGTAATAAAAAGCTTTTGTAAAAGCTTGGATATAATCCCAATAGTTGTAGTAAACATAGTTACCTTCAGAAATTCTAACTGCTTTGTCAGTATTTGGACTTAGTCCCCATTCTCTTGGTGACAATATCTTATTGATATGGCATTTACTGAAGTTTATAAAACTTTCAGGGTTATTATTTTGGTAATGATGGGTAACAGTTATCGATTCGGTAACTGATAATAGACTTTCTAAATGATGCCTGGCTTGATTATGCAAACCTGGGTATCCTCTTGATTCAAGATATCTGGTTCGTAATACCCAACCATCATTAGGACTTATTTGTAAGTCTTCTTCTTCAAGAAACAGAATATTTTCTGTAACAGGATTTTCGAAATATTCTTTCTCCTGAAAAGTATCAGTAATTGCTATATCTTTATAGGTTGAAGAGGAAGGTATATCTTCCTTCTTTGGATGTTCAGGTAATTGCTGCATATTTCGATTTCGACTTTGGAATACTGTCCAATCTCCTATTATTGGAACAGTTGAATCCGGACGAGGTAACATATTGTTACTCCCATATCCTCGACCACGGTTATAACCGCGACCTCTTCCCCTATTAGGGGTTGACATTACCCTGTAAAAATTCACGAGTTAAATAATCAGCAAGAGAATTATTTTCTCCTTTTATATATTGAATATCAAATTCAAAGGCTGACAGCCGGGCTTGCCATCCTGCAAAAATTTGTTTTGCTACAAGATTTTTAACATCTTTTTCAATAATTGATTTAGCTGAGCTACAATCAATTCTTAACAGAAATTTCTGATTTAGTAAATCACTCTGAAATTTAGTGATGCATTTAATAATCGAAAGCATTTCCTTTTTAATAGTCGAGTATTTCGACTGAGTAGGATTCCATTTTCCTGATGTAAATCTTACTAAGACTTCTTTTGAAGTTTCAGGAATTACTTGCTTTAGTATTCCTCCATAGCCTATATTAGAGGCATCTGTTTCAACAATTTTGAAATATTTTGGATTGGCCAAAGATAAGCAGGGTAAACATTTTACCTTTGTTTTAATTTTTTGGACTGCTTGAGAATGTTTCTCTGTCCAAGGTTCAGGTTTTTTCCTAAGTCTTGCATACAAGATTGCTGTATCTTGTGCTAAATTAGCATAGTAATCTGAAATATAATTCAGACTTCCTAAAAATCTTTGTAACTGCTTTTTGTCAGTTATTATATCAGGAAATTTTGAAGCAAATTCAATACTTCTATCTATAGGAATAATTTTTCCTTGATTAATCATATGACCTAAAAATCTAACTTGAGTTTGAAATAATTTCATTTTAGGAGAAGATATGACTAATCCATTTTGTTTTATCAAATTCTTAAATATTTTTAAGTGTTTGATATGTTGTTCAACTGTTTTAGAGAATACTAAAACATCATCTATATAAACAATTATAAATTCAGTGTAGGAATTAAAAATATCATTCATTATATTTTGAAATTCAGAAGGGTCATTCTTCTGACCGAAAGGAAGGACATTCCATTCATAATGACCAAAAGGAACAGTAAAGGCAGTTTTATATCTATCAGATTCATTAATCTGTATCTGCCAATAACCTGATTTCATATCAAATTTAGAAAAGATCAAAGTATCGCTTAATCTATCTAACAAATCTTTTTTATTAGGAATTGGATATCTAATCCATTTTAGCACTTTATTAAGAGGTTTATAGTTAATAACTAATCTAGGGACTCCTCTTTCCTTTTCTGCAGCATTATTAACATAAAATGCTGTACAACTCCAAGGGGATTTAGACTTTCGAATTAAGCCTTTTTCTAAAATAGAATTTATCTCGTTTTTGCATAATTTTAAGTATTCTTGATTCATCTAGGCTGGCCTAGCCTTAGTAGGAATTTGGTTTTCATTAAAACCATCTATATAAGGAAGAGAAACAACATAATTTTTTCTATTCCAGAAAGCATTAGGAAGATCATTACAAACTTCATCATGGAATTGTTTTTCAATAATTTTTATTTGATTTTTAATATTGGGATTTTTGAGTTGTTCATTAATACTCAAAACTTTTATTTCTTCTTTAAGAAAACACAATTGATTTTCTTTGCTAAGAAGACGATCTCTCACCTCATTAAGAATTCGAGTTTGGGGATCGGTTACAAATTCGAACTTTATGCTTTTACCTTCTATTATGGTAGAAATTCCAGTTTGATCAACATTGTTGAGGGGCATAATATTGTGAAGGAAAGGTGTTCCTAAAATTATTCTATGATTAATATTCTTTATTAGAATAAAAGATGTGGGAAGACAAATGTCTTGGTTGCAAATATAAGCATTTGGCAATTTATACCTAACTTGCAGCTTGTCTCCAGCCGCATGAGAAATGGATTGGGTAGTTTTCTCGAAATATTTAGTAGGGATAATTCCATCTTTAATACAGTTTAAATCAGCTCCACTATCAACTAGAGCTATCTCATCTTTAAGAATAATTTTTCTATCTATCATAAGAGTAACTTTAATGTACCATCTTTGAGATGTTACTTGTTCTAAAAGATTCAAGTATTCTGTAACTTCATTGTTACTGGTAGCTGGGATATTTTTTTGTTCTTCCTTTTTAGAGGAGGAAGGTTTTTCTTCTAATAAAGTAATTCTTTGCTCTAACAGGGTGTTATTATGCTTAATCTGACTAATTTCAGATTTTAATAAATTAACTTCTTGTTTCAAATCATTAATGGAAACAGGAGTTTCTCTTTTAGTAGATTGCTGAAATCTATCTATAACCTCACTAAATTGGTAAGGTGCTTCTATAACTATAGGAGTTTCTTTTTCCTTATTATCTTTAATAAGGGATTCAAGCATTTGCTTTTTTAATTCAAAATTTGTAATTGATTCTATAATTTTTAAGGCTCGATCTTGATCAGCCGTTAAGACATTTAATCCATTCATATCTACTATAGATTTGTAATAATTTAATTCATTACACTGACAATCATTATTGTCAGAACTAACTGAGTCTGAAGAGGACTCATAAATTAAGGTTAAATCTTCATCATTAGAAGATTCTCTTTCTTCATCTGAACTATGAAGCATTACCTTTTCTAATTGTGATCTTAATTGTTCATCTTCTATTTCATTAAGAGCTTTCTTTGTCCAACATTGGTTGGCATAATGGCCAATTTTACCACACTTATGACAAGTTATATCAATCTTTTTGGCCTTTCTTTTCTTTTTATTCGGGACAAAAGGTTTTTCCTTAGATTTACTATAAGGTTTTCCTTTATAATTCCTTTTATAAGAATTATTATTATTAAAAGGATATTTTAATTTATAAGGATTATTCTTGTAGGTTTTATTCCTTTTATAAGAAACCTTTTGCTTTTTCTTATCTTGATATCTAGGAATTTTTCCTATATCAAAGGCGAATTGATCGCAAAATTCTCCTAATTGATGTTTCTCAGAAAGCTTTTGCTTTTTTAACTGATTCCTTAACTTTATGTCATTACATAAAGTTAATCCTTCGTTAATACAATTACTAACAATCTCTCCGTAAGTTAGAGTGGAGTAATTAATGTTTACTCCATCATTCTTATTTTTTAAGGATTGTCTAACTCTTTCAGCAAAGAGATGGGGTAAACCGTCTACAAATTTAGACTTCCAATGAATTGAATTAGGGTCATGAAGTTGATAAACCCTAGATAGGAAGGTATCTTTATACCATCTAAAATGAGTCAATGAAGGGCATCTAAGATTTTGTAGAAGCGTACATAACTTCTCTGTTACAGGAACATTTGCTCCTATAAAATGTTGTAAAATAGCGAGACACAGAGTACAAACTGCATCTTCTTCTCCCATAGTGGTAACACCATTTTCTACCTTTATGATTTTTTTATGATTAAGAATTTCTAATCTCTGATTAAGGGTAAGATAATGATCCCACCAGCCCCTGATTTGTCCTACAAATCCAGTTGAAATGAAGGACGCTATAGCACTGTCAGTGCTTCCGTTCTGTTTACAAACAGTGGAATACATAATCATTCTATGTATAACATCGAAAATTTGTTTTTCGTTTAAACCATCAACATTCCATTCGTAAATGGCTTTTCCCGAGTATGAAGTTTGAATATACTCTGGTTCTTCAAATAGAAGATCTTGAGGAGAAGGTCTTTGATAGTAGAATTTTTCTAAAGGTTTAGGAGCATAAATAGGGTTTAGCTCCGTAGGACTAATTTGTTGTTTAGCAAACATGGTTGCTAATTGGTTAATGTCTTCGTCTAGATCTTCAGAAGGTTCTGAAGCTTCTGATATATGAGAAGAATCCTCCTTAGATAACACTGTTAAGCTTAGGTTTTGAAGCTTTTGCTGAAGAATTTGTAAAAATTCTTCGCCACTAGTTTCTAACTTAAATCCCTTTATTGGGATGGGAGGTTGAATCATTGGAATATTGTCTTTGTTAGACGATGATTCTGGTAAAAGGTTTTGAGATTCTTTTTTCTCGACAGCCTTTTTTATTGAAACTAATTCGTCTTTTATAGTTTGTTTTAAAGAAATTATTTCATTCTCTAAGCTTATAAATTGATCACCTAGACAAGTGAGAAAGGTATTAGTATAGTTTTGAGACCTTATTATCTCATTTAGATTTTTTACAGTTACTTGAGTATTTTCAAGTTTTTGAAGGCTAGTATAAGCCGTAGCTTCTGTAGTATTACTTAGGCAAATTGTTTGCTCGGGTGGAAAGGTAGAGTTAATGGTATCTCCTTTTACAGTCTTCCAAGGTCTTTGTAATACTAAAATTTCTTTATTAGTATTATTAATATAGGTTTTTATAAACCAATGAACAAAAGATATATAATCTTCTGTCCTAGCTAGGTAAGAATAATATTCATCTTTAAACCTTTTTAGGTCATCTGACGAATAAGTCTCAAAATACCATTTCCTAAATTGGGTATGTTTTTCTTGTTGGAATTCCTTATTAAGGATTTCCCTCATCGTGCTTCCTGGGGATAAATCAATCATTGATATGGAAACTCATTTCGGATTGAGTAGGAGATTGCCTACTTTTCTCATAAATTCCCTCTGGAATTCTATTTTGGCTAATTTGGATGTTTTCTACGAATTCTGGTTCTCTTACTTGTGAAGTAGAGGCTCTAGCTGAAACGCTAGGGGCTGTGATATAATCACTAGCTGTAGAGTACCTAGAGGATAAAGATCTAGGGAGTCTAATGGTTCGTTGAGGAGTAAATTTAATTTCTATATCACCCTCAACTGTCTGGATTATTTGGTCAACATCTTTGTTGACTTGAGGCTCGGGTTCTAATTCTTGAGAAAGAGACCATGTCTCTGGAAAATTAATTTCTTTCCACTTAATCATTCTATTAGTGGCTATGTTGGAAGTTAATAAATTGGTTTGAACTACAGTTGTAGTTCCAGGACAAGATATTTGTTTGGCCTTGGGGTTTAATGTATTTAAAACTTTATAATAAATTCTATAGCATATTGCTATAATCTCACTACCTGGTTTAAAATTATATCCGTGAGTATGTAGGGTTAGTTGCATAGCATCTAACAAATGATTATCTGTTAAAGATAGGGTTAAATTTGGGGCTACGTCGAAGTAGACGGGTCCATGGCATAAACTGGTTTCTATTAACGCAGCTAGAGATTGTTTAAAATCTCAACATCGGCCATCCCTAACAGAGGCCATTATACTTGTGTTTAAACCTAATAAAGTTAAAGGTTTAAAGGCTATTTGAATTAATCCAATATGAATAAAATTATAGCTTTTAAAAGGAATTAAATCTTTCTTATTTAATAATCTAATTGTTTGATTAGAGTCAGTGACTCTAATGGTTTATTCCATTGTTTTTATAACCTGTCTTGATTTAAAATCAAAGAATCCAATATTATAAATATGATCTAAGGGAACGGAGGGTATAACCCATTTATTTAGTTTATCCAAATTCTTTGGATACTCAGCTAATTCAGCATTTTTAACTAAATCATTAGGATGCTCATCATCCTCCAAAGTATTCATAATAATAAAAGATATAGCTAAAGCTGTTGTGGTGGATTGGACTTCTAAGTTATGTAAGTATGTTTATTTGTTACAAAAAAGTAAAAGTGCGAGAATTTAAAATATTTTTGGTCATCTTTGCAAACGACTCACTCGTTTAACTGTCAACCAAAGGGACAGACGGATAAAATCCACGAAATCAAAGATGTGAAATATTTTTAGCAAAAATTTTCTTTTACAAAATCATCCAGAAAACTCCCATTTTATCTTTCGGGATAAAAGATGACATTTTAAGAAAGCACTAAAAATATTCCGATTTTTCGGCTTTTTTTTTTACATACTTATGTTACTTAGAACATCCAACCTTCCACAACAGAGATTTAGCTACGGGTAGACATTAATTAAAAAGAGGAAGGTAGAAAGGTATACCTTGACCAAGCAGGGCTATGAATAACTATGGCTCTGATACCAACTAGGCGGAAGCAGCCAAGCAGCAGAGTGGCAGTAATATATTATTAAAATTTATAGTAAGAGAAAGGCTCAGCACATTGGTTCCGTTGCCGGGACATGAACCCGGGTCTCTCGGGTGAGAGCCGAGTATATATATATATATATATATATATATATATATATATATATATATATATATATATATATATATATATATATATACCCGGGAGCCCGTCTCTTCTATCCTAGCTGATGTGATTTGAACCTAATCCAAACAAAATTTTGCCACTCCATTCGTAGATCGATTTTAAATGATTTGAGCAGTGGGCTAGTATGAACTAGGGTTTAAACAAGTACTAACAGATGAATTTCCAGTGGTTTAAAGATAAACAAACAAAGTAGATTGATATTGATATAGAAAATTAGCTATAGTAGATAAACTAAGCCTTCGAGTGACTTGGAACTCCCAATTCCCAGAAAGGGATTACAAGTCACACAATAGGTACCTCCCTCTTACTTTTCCCCTTTTTACTTATAATATTTTTCTACTCATTACCCAACTTGTCTACTATGGCTATTTCCCTTCTTGCCCTTGCCACGTGCCTCGTAAATGTTATTAATATGGGACTCCTATTTTTATCTCATGGGGTGATTGCATAGGCCAACTGTTGTTGATGGCATATATGTGCTATGTACTGTATGAACCCGTATGATGTCACATAAAGCACATATGACTAGTCTACCCTATTGCACGTGCATCACATGTGCCGACCATTGTATAAAAAAAGATGATTGGAAGGTTTATTTTATACAAACTTATATTAATGTAATTTTATTTATAGAAAATGAAACATTAGATTTTAGTTATACATCGTCCATAAACCCACGTTTGAGTTATATTCAAGCCTTAATGATAACATATTACGATGAATACATTACGTTCTTGTCATGCACATCTTAGATTACCACTCTTTGATGAAAGACTATGACTAATACACTTGAATTTGTATTATACACATCTTGGATACACACAAAATATACTCCAACCTGCAACTTTAAACAAACTTAGATTGAAACTTTTGTTAATCTATTAGATTGAAACTTTTGTTAATCTACAATACTTTAAATAAGAAAGAACTACTTGTATATGTTTAAAATTTTGGTGATTGGATCTTATAGTGGATTAAATGTGGTTTCTTGCATGAAATTTTTTTTATTTATATTTATTAATATTTTAATTAACATTGTAACACTATAATCGTAGATTTGACTTGAAAACAAACCAGTCATTGAAGAGGAGGAGAGGGTGGTATCCAAATGACGTGAATTATCATTTCTGCAAGGATGGTATAGATGGAGGGCACTTGATACATATCGAAATTACAATCAATTTATGTCATTCGCCTAATTTCATCAAACATTTATTGATATAATTACATTTCTTTTGTTGTCATGAGTGGCAGTATGGGTACCACGGGGATTTTCTTGAGCCTTGGATGATCTTTGACAACTTTATATAGTTCATTTAGTGACTTATATTTGTCAACTACGTAACATTTTGCTAAAATTAGTTGTTGTGACGCCCCTAATCCGGGGTCCAGATTTGGTGCCACAACCAATACAATTAAGTATAACTTATTATATAGACGCCCCCTCAACATGGATCGATCTCATGTGATAGTATGAAACAAGAATCTAAATTACAACAAATATTATAACTACTATACCTTCTTATCAGAAGCGCAATCCAATACTGTATGAGTCCATGCTGATATTGAAATCTAACTTGAATAGAATGCCTTGCCACACTCGTTCGAATTATCAGACGTAGGTAGACCATTATTAAGTCTAGCTGAAAGGTTAGATGAATAAAACAAGAGTGAGCCAACAACGCTCAGCAAGTGAATAGTGAAGTAACAACTTCTAAATAAACTGAAAACTGACAATAAACATAAAGCTGGCTTCCACCAATACTAAAATGGTAGAATGATATGACTGGATGCAATAGAATAATACTGACGTTTGATAACAACAGAATATAAATTGAAAGGCAAAGCAACAGTTGATAATAAAATATGTGCAAGGCAATTGACATTTCCAATAATAAACCAATCTCTTTTCACAGTTTTATAAATAAAACATTTTAAAAGTGATTGGAGGTTTTCACACAACAGACAATACGGGTGATCAGCCCATAAAGACCCTATACCGGACACAAAGTCCCTCTGGACATTCATCCTCTCATTAGAATTGCTTGGGTTCCCAAGAGGCAACACATTGGCCTATAAGGGTGTTGGACTGGACAGACCAGAACTACACCATAAATATACACAAACAGGTCGGACCGGTATTACCCGCTCACTAACCTCTCCAATCGTTAGGAATCCTTAGAAACCATTTTGACGGAGTTCCTAACATTTTACAAAGTCACCTTCTGAAAACATTAAGGTTTAGAAAACCCCTTTTAAATTTGTAAAACATTTTAATACTTAAATCTTTTCAAAAACCTTTACTCCGAAGCACCTTCGACTCACTGATAACAAATCAGCTCAATCTAAGTGACTTCAAAGTATTTTAAGAAAATAACTCATTTTGATTTGCAATGATAAAAGTCAAAGGTTTGACTAAGTTCTCTGACATCAAGAGAATAGGGATACAAGTCTGAATCAAGAAGATATAGACTCAAAAGAAATCAAGGCTTTGATCATAGTACAAGGAAGGAAATTTAAGTCAAAGGTCAAAGATGTGTATCATGACTAGTTTTAGGGCAATTAACTCAGTTTAAAAGGTAATGAATATCAAGAATGGTAATCAAGTCTTTAGGTTAGTGGTTTGATCAACATTGTAATATATAGAGTTTAAATACATTAAAGCAGGGCAACAAATCAATTTATGGTGATAAAGGTCTTGTATTAATGAAATAATGATTAGATAGAGTATAGTTAAATAAGTCTCATTTTTCTAAATCAAGGTTCTTTTGATTACGAGTTTTAAAACAGGCTTTAATAACATATAGTTTTTTAAAACAAGGTTCTGTTGAAATAAGGTTCATTGAAAGTCAAGTTCAGTAAAAATATGATTCCTTAAAAACAAGGTTCGTTAAAACCTGGTTCTTTAAAACAGAAGTTCAGTAAAACTTGGTTCCTTAGAACAATGTTCAGTAGGATAAAAGTTAAGAAAACATGTGCAAGTAATACTGGAGTTAATAAAACATGGTTTGGTAGACTGGAAGATAGTTATCAATCAATAACTTGTAAAACAGGTGTTAAGTTTTAAAAATTGTATTTAAGACTTGAAAGTCTGATCGGGTTTATAAGGTATAAGGTGATAGACACAATAAAGGTATTAATCTAAAGCAGGGGACAGGTTATAGAACCAAACTTCATTGTTAATCAACAGAAGGGTAGTGATAGGGTGCATATCAATCAATGTATATCTAAGGATAATTCACAAGATAACTCAATGGAAGGGTACAACAAGGTACTGATTACTTGCAAACTGATTTGAAAGAATATTTGATAATTAACAGAAGCAGATATACTTCACTTGAACAATAAGTGAGGAATAGAAACACTTGCGTCAATATACGTAGTTCTATTTCCAACACATCGATTCGTTACTCACTTTGCGTCAGTCTCTTCTTCTTTATATAACGGTCTCTAATCGACTATACATCCATCTTTCTTCTATAATTCGTCCGTCCCGATATCAATATACTTGTCAACTCCGATAAATATCCTCTTCCTTGAAATTCCATCTACACGAATAATGACTTCTTACCGGCTTCCTACTTGCACCTATAATAAGGTAAAATACTATTTCAGTACACTATAATCCTCAATCGTCTAACTCTATTCTACCCAAACGGTTCCTATAACGCTTAATAATTTAACATATATAACACGTACGAGTTATACTTACCAGATAATCTAGCATAATCAGATAAGTACTTAAGAACATAACACATAGCTCTCATTAGTCATGCAAACCACTTAAACACTTAACAATTAAAACATGCAGTTCAGGTATGTCACTTAATCACTTAACACATAATGTCAACTTGATTTATAAATAACTTATACTATGCTACTACACATTTTATAATTTATAATTCTAACGAAAATCGGGCAGAGTCTCCTTTATAAAATGGACTAGCTCGTCGGGGAAAGTGCACGGGTCGGTTTGGGGCGGTTTCTACCTAAAACCGTTACCAAACCGTATATGTCGGTTCGGTTCAGTTTGTACTTTATAACCGTTACCAAACCGTCCTAAACGGTTTTTTTCGGTTTGGTTAACCGTTTAACGGTTTCGGTTTTTTCCCGGTTTTTTCCTAGTTTTTCCTACAACTACAAGGTTGCATATTAGTTTAGAAAGGATCAGTTGGCCAATATACATATACGACATTTCTAACTTCTCAAAGCACAATTCTGCATTACAAGGTCAAAAAGCATTATAGGATTTATGTTCAAAAATCCGAAATTCATCTCTGCCTTAAACATTATCAATGGCATCTCTTTGCTTTTCTCCAATGCTCACTCCAGAGGCCAGTCTCTCAGCTGTCAACCGCCCTTCCAATGCTCTAGCACCCCTTTTCGGCTTTCCCTGCAGTTTAGGGAGGAACAACCGAATGATGCTATAATGGTGTGAAAGTACAAATCTATAGTGGCAAATTAGATGCTCAGAACAATTAGCATGAAAAATGTTAAAAAGAAAGTAACAGCCGGCTACCGTTGTCCAACTGAATATGGATAGTATTGAATATGGATAGTACTGAATAACTTTGCAAAATTCTGAATATCAAAAAAGAACAGCAAAAAAAAATTATAGCAAAAAATTCACTGAATCGTTGAAACTTGAAACTTGAAAGAGTGAAAGAAATAGGGTTTCGTTGTAGAGTCTGTAGACAGTAGAATAAATGTGTAATAGATTAATAGTATTAATGTATAACTATAAAATGTTATTATTAATTAATATATATTATATAGGCGGTTCGGTTTCTCGGTTCAGTTTCAAGGGTAAAACCGTAACCATAACCAAACCGTTTAATCGGTTCGGTTTCGGTTTCGGTTTTTTCCGGTTTTGGTTTTTTTCGGTTTGGTTTTTCGATTTTTCGGTTCGATTTCGGTTTTTTGGTTTTTTTTGCACACCCCTTGGGGAAACATCCGACTCAAATCACAATATGATGAATTTTAAATCCACCTACAAGCCCAAACATATCTACTTATAACTAATACCATACTTATACTTAACCATTTTACCATTACGACCAACCTCAAATATCTTACAAATAGAATATCAAAAATAAAATCTGAACCGATCAGTCCCAAAGAATGCCACTTTACTACATGAAGATGAATTCAAATGAAAAAGTACAGAACACAAAACTTGAAGACAATTCTGAGACCTTTCCAGAATGGTAAGGCTCATAAATTTTGAACAAGTACTCGATTAACTATGATTTTTCAAAGTTTAAAAGTTGTAATCCCGAAGTCAAATTGGCTGGTCTCACAAATTGCAGAAAAACTCATACATGCAAGCCGAATCTCAGAAAACGTAAAGAATGAAAGTTGTAGATAATTGAATTATCTTTCCAGAAAGTCCAGAACAAACATCATACGACGAACGAGGAAAGAGATACGAATTTAACATTAACTCAGCTGTTAATCTTTTACTAATATACTAATTAATACTTAACGATCCACTAATCACCTTAATAAGCAACTAATCATTCACATAATCTCATATTAGCACATCTATACTATATTATAATAAGCGAAAGGGTGTATAATTTGTAGTTGGTTACCCCCTTATTTTTGGTTATCCCCTTATTTTTGGTTATCCTCATTCACAACCGTTAGATCTTCAATTCAAATAGATCATGATCGTTAGATACAACAATACTAAAAGTTGAAGGTCTAAGGTTCGAATCCCACCAACAACCTTTTAATATAAAATTAATACTAGATTATGTTATATAAAAAGGTTGAAGGTTCGATTTCCACCAACAGCATATTAATTTAGATTTAATACTAAACTAAAAATAATGTTTAAAATATTATATATACTAAACTATAAACAAATTTAAAAAAACAAAAAAAAAATAACCCGTGCTTTGCACGGGCTATAAGCTAGTAACATTCAATATCAATACATATAATTCAAGAACAAGCATATGCACTTCCGAAAATTTAGAAATAAATACATAAATTCACAAGAGAGTAATTTAACCATTATTCAACTCATATTCATCACCAAGCAACAAGAACCCAGCAATTTCACCACACAAAACAGCCTATATACACACGGGTTTATGTATATACATACACGGATCAACACAAACTAGGTAGAGGAATAAACTAGAGGTGTGTATGAGTGTTTTAAGATCAAAATCAAAGAAAACGGCCAAGAAAATAGCATTGCATGTACCTATCAAAGGTGAAGACGAGAGAGAGAAACTCGCGGACAAGAACAGAGAGGAGAGAGCTGAACACACACACGCTGAAATGAAGAAGAAGAGATGGCGGTGGTGATAAAGAAATATCCAGGGGCAAATCTGTAATTTCACATTTAATAAATACTTTCTGAAAAATCTGATTTTTAATCAACTTTAAATCGAAATAAAATAGGAAATGGGGATATAAATATTTCTAAAAAATTTTAAAATAAAGTTTATGAAATTAGGAACATCCCCATATTTTTAAAATAATTTTAGAGTCAAAAATGAATTTTATATGAATTTTCTAAATAAAGAACCTTTAAATGAAATAAAACTTTTTAAATCATTTTAAAATACTTAAACACACAATTAAATACTCCCATCAATGTTAAAAACTAACTAATATCACAAAGATGATAATGCAAAAGATTTCACGAATTTAAATGACTCCAATGATTTTATAAGATTTTTGGAAGATTAAAAATCCACTTTAAAAATATTTTTAATGTTCTAAAAATACAAATAAAATTCCACGAACATATACGACACATATCAATCATCATATAATCACATAATCATGATTTCACACATATCTTTGACTTCTCAAAATATTCATATCACATAATTCACATTTATCAATTAATAAACACTTTTATAATCGCGAAAAATTCTAGGTCGTTATAGCCTTCCCTCCTTAAAAGGATTCTGTCCCCAGAATCTCACCTAAGTAAACAAATGAGGATACTTGGCGAGCATCTCTCTCTCAAGTTCCCAAGTTGACTCTTCAACTTTAGGATCCCTCCGCAATACCTTAACCAAACTGACAGTCTTATTTCTAAGCTTCCTTTCTGTCCTATCTTGAATTTCTATCGGTGGCTCTTCGTAAGATAATTATGGCTGAATCTCGATAGGTTCATACTCAATCACATGACTCACATCCGAATTATACCTCTTGAGCATAGATACGTGGAATACGTTGTGAATGTGACACATGTGCGGTGGTAGCGCTAACTCGTAAGAAACCTTCCCGACTCGTCCCGAAATTTCAAATGGTCCAACATACCTCTAACTCCGTTTTCCTTTCTTACCAAATCTTATCGCTCCTTTACAGGGTGATACTTTTAACAACACTTGATCTCCTACTTTGAAACTCATATCTTTCCTGGCTTGATCAGCATATTTTCTTTATCAATCCTGAGCAGTAACTAATCTCTTTTGAATGATCTCAACTTTTTCCTTCGTCTGTTGGAGTAACTCTGGACCTAAAATCTTTCTTTCACCTACCTCTTCCCAATATACCGGTGATCTACATTTTCTTCCATATAAGACTTCATACGGTGGCAATTCCTATACTCGTGTGATAACTATTGTTATACAAAAACTCTACCAATGGAAAATGTTCATCCCAACTTCCCTTGAAATCCAACGCGCAAGCTCTAAGCATATCCTTAATGGTTTGAATAGTCCTTTCACTTTGTCCATCAGTCTATGGATGGTAAGCTGTACTCATCTTAAGTTGGGTTCCTAAGCATCCTTGAAATTGTCGCCAAAATCTCGAATTGACTCGTGGGTCTCGATCAGATACTGACGTGATATTATCTTCTTCAAATACAAATGTACTAACTTATCCATTGTGAATCTTTCGTTAATCGGTAGAAAATGAGCAGACTTCGTCAATCGATCAGTAATAACCCAAATCACATCGTGATTAGCTCTAGTCTTTGACAACCCTACTACAAAATCCATAACAAGGTGTTCCCACTTCCTCTCAGGGATATCCAATAGTTGTAACAATCCACTTGGTTTCTGATGTTCCGCTTTGACTCTCTAACAAGTATAGCATTTGCTTATCCACTCAACGATATCACGTTTCATGTCTGGCCATCAAAAATTCTCTTTCAAGTCTCGATACATCTTTGTGCTTCCAGTGTGAATTGAATATCTTAAACTATGGGCTTCACTCAAAATCTCACTCTTCAATTCTGGGAAATTTGGAATCCATATTCTTGTAGAAAATCTTAGAATGCCTTGATCATCCTTCTGGGTACAAATCTCTTGACTACTCAATGTATTCATCTCGTAACTCATAACTTCTTCTTGACATCTCCGGATCTTTTCTAACAACTCTGGTTGAAAAGTCATCGTACTAAGAAACTCATCAGCATCCTTCGAATCATACACTTCTAAACTTAACTTCTTAAACTCTCGAAATAACTCTTTAGGCATAGTCAACGTATTCAACCTCTCCTTTCTTTTCAATGCATTAGCTACAACATTCGCTTTTCCGGGGTGATAACTTATCGTGCAATCATAATCTTTGATCAGTTCTAACAATCTTCTTTATCTCATATTTAATTCTTTCTGGGTTAATATATACTTTAAACTCTTGTGATCCGTGAAAATCTCACATTTCTCTCCATACAAATAATGTCTCCAAATCTTCAGCGTATTTACAATCGCAGCTAACTCCAATCATGTGTCGGATACTCCTGCTCGTGTGGTTTAAGTTGTCTCGAAGCGTATGCGATAATATTACCCTTTTGCATCAAATCACATTCTAATCCCTTATATGAAGCATCAATATAGATAACAAAATTTCTTTGATCGTCCGGCAACACTAACACTGGTGCCAAAACTAACCTCTTCTTTAACTCTTGAAAACTCTCTTCACACTTATCACTCAAAATAAATTTCTCATTCCTCCGGGTCAACTTAGTCAAAGGTGTGGCTATCTTCGAGAAATCTTGTACAAATCTCAAATAATAACTAGCCAATCCTAGAAAACTTCTCACTTCAGTAGGAGTCCCGGGTCTACTCCAATTTACTACAGCCTTAATCTATGCGGGATCCACTCTGATTCCTTCTCGACTAATAACATGTTCTAAAAATTGAATTTCCTCCAGCCAAAACTCACACTTTGAAAACTTAACATACAACCTTTCTCTCCTCAGGGTTTTCAATGAGATTCTCAGACATAATCTTCGGGGGTTCTCGAGTATATCAAGATGCCATTAAATCCATAAACACAGTTGGCGCATTCGTTAATCCAAAAGCCATCACTAGAAATTCATAATGTCCATCCCTTGTGCGAAAAGTAGTCTTTGGAATATCCTCTGGCTTATTCTTCAACTGACGGTATCCTGATCTCAAATCAATCTTAGAAAAATTAACAGCGTCCTTTGAGTTGATCAGATAAATCATCTATCCTTGACAGTGGATACTTATTCTTAAGGGTTAACTTGTCAAGCTCTCTAAAATCAATACATAATCTCATGTTTCCATCCATCTTCTTAACAAATAACACCGGTGCTCCCAACGGGACACATTAGGCCTTATAACTTCTTTATTCAAAAGATCTTGTAATTACATAATTAACTCATTCATCTCCGCAGCCTTATCGAAATAACTGTCTTCATTTCATGAACGTCAAATTTCTTATCTTGCTTTTATCCTTGAAATTAACCTTCCTTATCATTCTTAATCTCTCCTATTCTTTCTATGTCCCGATCTCTGCATCATAATCAACCAACCATCCCATATTCTTAATAGCTTCCTTCATAACCATTCGTATGTATATATAATATTAAAACGAAACCTGCCACGACTTGCAGTAAACACATGTAAATAATTAAATAAGTCTTTAATAAAATCCACGCTCCTACTCATAACCATACTCCCTCATATAAAGATTTGAGAAAAATAATATCAAGAAATTTCCCAATCATTCATACTCCACTTTCAACGTACAATGTCGATCGAGAAGGGAATAACTGAGAATCTTTTATCTATCTTTAATCCCATTGTTTTACTGAGGCATCAATTACCTTGAAAAACACATATATATATATCTTATTCACAATACAAACTATCCCGAGGTCAAAGCCCTCCAATACCATACTCAACATCAATTAAGCTTCAATAACTCCAATATCCACTAATATCAAAACTCGACTTAGCATACGTAAACTCAAATAAACTTCACCAATTATTAACTTACCACCTTCAAAATTTATTTAAACTTCACTAAATTCCCAAGAATCAACTTTCGAAACATTACTCTGCATAGTCTACAAATCCTCAATTTTAGACTCTACACATAATAACTCCAACATTTGTCAATAACTGAATAAACGAAATAAAATACACTTCCACCACTCATTTCCTTTAACTATTCCCTTCTTCTACAATCAACTCATTTACATTCTGCTTCAGTCAACTCATCTTGGTACTTCTCAATTTCCTCTAATAATTCATTCTAAATTTCGTAATATTCCATTTATTATATCCAAAGTGAAACATGTAATAGTTCGGTGTTTATAAATAATCCTTCATCGACAACCATCACATACCAAATATCTCCGTTATCACTTAATTTCAACTTTAACATAATTAACAATCTTATGTCCTTGTTACCTACTCCTTGTTCTTATTCAGTTCTTAAAAATTTTAAATCTTGTATATATATTATGAATCCAATAAGCAAACCGACTTAATATTCAATCCCTATCGTAATATCATCCTCTCAACTTGCTCAACCAATTATCCATTGTCGTATATGTAACCTTAACCACTTAAAATGTCATCCTATCTATCTTTGCTACTTCCAATCACTGACAACTTTAAGAATCATAAGGGTTTCTAACGAAATGAATTAATAAAATGAGTAGGTATCAACATGTGTGAATATAGTCTGAGTTTTGTTTAAAAAGAATTTTTTTCAAAAAAGAATTTAGCCGAGAGATCAATATGATCATTAAACTTTTATCAGGTTGCATTTTTCAATTAGGTCAACCGCCCTAGTACAAAAAGGTGGCCAGCCTTTAGTACTTTCATGACAAACATAATCAATGGCGTCCCACCAGACTTCTATCACAAAGATAGGATGTCCCTGAATCCCCTATTTACATAAGGTTGTTCATCCCAGTTTGAATACAAGAGATCAAATATTTGGGGGAAATTTAGAAAATGGTTCCAGAATGTCAAAAACTTACATGAAAATGCTGGTTCAAATAACCCCTAGAAAATAGAGGTATCTCTGAAAGAATAGAAATGTGTTTAAATAAATCTGTAATGAAAAGTTCATCATCAACTGAAATATAGTTGACTATCACGTTAAAACAAAGAAAATAGAAAAGAAGGTTGAATCGCTTTAGGAGATAAATTAAATGAAATCAACGGCTAGTAGTGAATGACCATGCCTATACTACAAACAAATATCATTAATCGTGTTTCACATCGTGTTTAAAGTCTTTTAGAGTTCGCGATGTAGCTAAAGTCACAAAAGGAATTTTAGAAAGTATACGAGATTTTCCAGACGGCGTCTTCAAAATTTGTAGCTCCGAATTAGTTGCCTCGTCCATTTAGCCGGTCCTTCGGATGAATCGAACTCTTACTCGTGCGATATGTCGAATTACTAAATAAAGTCGCAACTCTCATATTGAAATCCTAAGACGAACCTTATCTTAAATCGTTCTACCTAACGTCTAGCTTAAAGACTTACTCCTAATTGTCCTAACTTGTTTCAGTGACCATAACCTGTTGCTTTGATACCAACCTGTAACGCCCCAAATCCGGGGTCCAGATTTGGTGCCACAACCAATACAATTAAGTATAACTTAATTATACAGACGACCCCTCAAAAAGGATCGATCTCATGTTATAGTATGAAACAAGAATCTAAATTATAATAACTATTATAACTACTATACCTTCTTATCAGAAGCGCAGTCCAATACTGTATGAGTCCATGCTGATACTGAAATCTAACTTGAATAGAACGCCTTGCCACACTCTCGAATTATCAGACGTAGGTAGACCATTCTTAAGTCTAGCTGAAAGGTTAGATGAATAAAACAAGAGTGAGCCAACAACGCTCAGCAAGTGAATAGTGAAGTAACAACTTCTAAATAAACTGAAAACTGACAACAAACATAAAGCTGGCTTCCAACAATAATAAGATGGTAGAATGATATGACTGGAAGTAATAGAATAATACTGACGTTTGATAACAACAGAATATCAATTGAAAGGCAAAGCAAAAGTTGATAATAAAATATGTGCAAGGCAATTGACATTTCCAATAATAAACCAATTTCTTTTCACAGTTTTATAAATAAAATATTTTAAAAGTGATTGGAGGTTTTCACACAACAGACAATACGGGTGATCAGCCCATAAAGTCCCCATACCGGACACAAAGTCCCTCTGGACATTCATCCTCTCATTAGGATAGCTTGGGTTCCCAAGAGGCAACACATTGGCCTATAAGGGTGTTGGACTAGACAGACCAAAACTACACCATAAATATACACAAACAGGTCGGACCGGTATTACCCGATCACTAACCTCTCCAATCGTTAGGAATCCTTATAAACCATTTTGACGGAGTTCCTAACATTTTACAAAGTCACATTCTGAAAACATTAAGGTTTAGATACCCCTTTTAAATTTGTAAAACATTTTAGTACTTAAATCTTTTCAAAAACCTTTACTCTGAAGCACCTTCAACTCACTGATAACAAATCAGAGAAACTAGAGGTGTGTATGAGTGTTTTAAGATCAAAATCAAAGAAAACGGCTAAGAAAATAGTATTGCATGTAGCTATCAAAGGTGAAGCCGAGAGAGAGAAACTCACGGACAAGAACAGAGAGGAGAGAGTTGAACACACACACACTGAAATGAAGAAGAAGAGATGGCGGTGGTGATAAAGAAATATCCAGGGGCAAATATGTAATTTCACATTCAATAAATACTTTGTGAAAAATCTGATTTTTAATCAACTTTAAATCAAAATAAAATAGGAAATGGGGAGATAAATATTTCTAATTTTTTTTTAAAATAAAGTTTATGAAATTAGGAACATCCCCATACTTTTAAAATAATTTTAGAGTCAAAAATGAATTTTATATGAATTTTCTAAATAAAGAACCTTTAAATGAAATAAAACTTTTTAAATCATTTTAAAATATTTAAACACACAATTAAATACTCCCATCAATTTTAAAAACTAACTAATATCACAAATATGATAATGCAAAAGATTTCACGAATTTAAATGACTCCAATGATTTTATAAGATTTTTGGAAGATTAAAAATCCACTTTAAAAATATTTTTAATGTTCTAAAAATACGAATAAAATTCCACGAACATATACGACACATACCAATCATCATATAATCACATAATCATGATTTCACACATAACTTTGACTTCTCAAAATATTCATATCACATAATTCACATTTATTAATTAGTAAACACTTTTATAATCGCGAAAAATTCTAGGTCGTTATAGTTGTTGCTTACGTGAACTTAAAGTTTACTTGTTGTCGTGATTGTGATACATTTTACAGTTATATCAGCATCGATTTAGAGTACGAATTATCATATGTTTTAATTATGTGTGTAATGCTCCATTGCTGCCTTTCAGTTCATCCGAAATTCATTCAGAATTTATGTGAATGTCATATTAGTTATATTCCAACATGTTTCGATTCAAGTATTTGTTCATGTCTTCGTTCTTATATTCAGAAAAATGTTTCATTATTTTGATTCAGTTGCTAACTTGTATAATTTCTGCTTAGATGCTTGCATTTGTAAGGCAGGTAAAGCTTACATCTTGGGCTATGTAATTGTTAGGTCCAATTCAGTTTGTAGAAGGGGGGTTTCATATTGAGTTTCGTGCAAGATTGATGTATTAAGTACAAAATTGATGTATTAAATGTATTTATCCATCTACATTAATTCTTAACCATAGCCCTAAGGGCTATTAAAAAAATCCGTGCATAGCACGGATTTTAAGCTAGTACATACTCCCTCTGTTTTTTAATGTTTGACGTTTAAGGTTTTTGCACACATATTAACAAAGGTGACAAACACAGCTAAAACCTAGTTAATTCTTATTTAATTTCTGTTAGGAATATGTTGTACTTGATGATAACTTCACAATCAATCAAATTGTTTAAGGTTTTGTAGCTGTCAACGGATGAGGATTTGTAACTCTATCCGTTGACAGGTAGCTCATCAACGGATGAGGTTTTGTAGCACACTGCAGTATCTCTATGTTATCAGTTGATAGTGTTTTTATCCACAGTCATGTTGACTATCAACGGATAGGCAGAATAGGGTAGCCAATTGTAAATAAGCTATGCTATGTAATTCTGTCTAAGTGAAAGTGTATCAACGGATGAAGACTAAACTCTATCGACGGATACAACTCAAATCCACTCTATCAACGGATACAGCTCAAGTCCCAACATCAATGGATACTGCTCTATACATCATCAATGGATGTCAGTATACATCATCAACGGATGTCAGTGTACATCATCAACGGATAATCATTGACACTGATTTCTATGATTAGCTGGAGATTAGCAGTTGATAAGGACATGTTTGACTGACAGATCACATGAGTTGAAAGTAGATACAAAAAGCAGTATGGCAGCCATACTTTGGAAACACAGAAGAAAGAAGCATTCCATTTACACTATGAATACAAGAAAGGTGCAGGAGACATGTCTGAACACAAGGACAACCTTTCGGCTACATGTGTATTTGGAGTGTAGTAGCAAGTCAACTAGAATTAGATTAGTATTATCTTATTCCAGTAGGTACTTGTAAAACTTGGGATATATAACCAAGGGTAGCAACTCTTTGTAGGTTAAGAAAACAGACATATTTGCTTAGGGTTTCTTGAATATCCTTAGAAGCAAAGAGTTGTAAAACGGCAGCTGTGTACATTTTGTATCACAGAGTTTTCTTCAAATAAAAGCTTCAGGTGGTGCATATTAACCACCTGATTTTATATATGTATGTGTTTAAATCTTACATTGCAATTATCTCTTCATAAGTTTCTGAAGTTCTTATCAGAAATTTATAAATATCAAGAATTGTATTCAACCCCCCCTTCTACAATTATACAAGTGTGTAATCTGGGAATAACAATTGGTATCAGAGCAAGCTTCTAACATATTTGAAGTTTAAAGATCAACACACTTCCAACATGTCTAAGAAGGATTATGGAGTGAAGATTCCAGTTCTTGATAGAGAAAATTACTTTCACTGGAAAGTAAAAATGCGTCTACATCTCTCGTCTATTGATGAGGGTTTTGTGGATTGCATTGACAAGGGTCCTCACGTTCCAATGAAGACAGCAACAAGAGTTGGCCTGGCTGATGATGTGCCTGACACTTTCATTCCCAAACCTGTTTCTGAGTGGAGTCTTGAAGATATTGCAGAAGTCCACAAAGACAAAAAGGCCATGAATATTCTGTTCAATGGTCTAGAAACAGACATGGTTGACAATGTTATTAACTGCACTACCGCCAAGGAAGTATGGGACATTGTTCAAACCCTGTGTGAAGGAACAGAACAGGTAAGGGAAAACAAGATGCAACTACTAATCCAACAGTATGAACATTTTCACTTTAAGAGTGGAGAAACATTGAATGATACATTTAATAGATTTCAAAAGCTACTAAATGGTTTGAAACTGTATGGAAGAGTCTATCAAGTTAAAGACTCTAATCTCAAATTTCTGAGATCACTGCCCAAGGAATGGAAGCCAATGACTGTTTCTCTAAGAAACACTAAAGAGTACAAGACATTTACTCTTGAAAGGCTCTATGGAACTTTAAAGACCTATGAGCTGGAAATGGAGCAGGATGAAGAGATTGAGAAGTCTCAAAAGAAAAGTGGGTCAGTTGCACTCGTTGCCAATTTGGAGCAAAAGGAGGAAAGGACAGAAACTGCTAGTTCTACACCAAACAGGGAGGTTTGTAAAAGTAGAGCAGAATCAAGCAGGAGCAAGGAAAAGGTGTCTGAGGAATTGAATGCCCTTCAGCAGGATGAATTGGATGAGATAGATGAGCACTTAGCTTTTCTATCTAGGAGATTCTCTAAGCTAAAATTCAAGAGAAACTCTGGGATGGCCAAGCCATTTAACAAGGATTTTTCCACAAACAACTATGTGGATAAATCCAAAATTAAATGCTACAATTGTGGGATTGCTGGTCATATGATAAGTGAATGCAGGAAACCTAGATCTGAGAACAAGGGAAAGCCAACTGAGGTTGTTGACTATAAGAAGAAATATTTTGATCTTCTCAGGCAGAAAGGAAAGGCATTCTTGACCCAAGAGTATGACTGGGCTGTTGATGACAATCATTCTGATGATGATGCTGAGTTAGTCAACCTTGCTTTAATGGCTGATTCTGGAGAGCAGGAAGCAAGTTCAGCTAGCAATCAGGTATTTTCTACTAATCTCTCTGAGCTCACTAAAGAGGAATGCAATAGTGTTATAGATGAAATGTCTACTGAACTATATCACTTAAGTGTTACTCTTAAATCACTTACTAAAGAGAACAATAGAATTAAAGAGTCTAATCTGTTTTTAAGTGATAGAAATGCTGCTCTAGAATCTCAATTTCTAGAATTTGAGAAAATGAGAGTTGATTGCAATAATGCTAAAAGTGAACTTGAAGCTGTGTTAAAAAGAGAACTGATTTTAAAAGACCAGCTTGAAAAAGAACAAGGGATAATTGCTAAATTTCAAAGTTGTAGGAATATTTCTCAAAACATAATGGAAGTTCAGGGAATAGAATCATTTGTGAAGGATACCTGGACTCAAAGGAAAAAGGAGCTAGAACCTGGCCTTGAGGATCTAGAGACTATTTGTGAATCAACGGATAGTGATCATCCGTTGACAGATGAACCGTCAACGGATGAGAGGTATCCGTCGACTAACAAAAAGTCTGTTAGTAAGAAGGAACTTAGGAAACTGGATATCAAGTATGGTCCAGTAAACAAGAATTTTGTTAGTGGTGAGTGCAGCAAAACCAAATCCAGTGGGAAGGCTAAGACAGGTGATTTACACAACAAAAAGGCTGTTGGTAAATCAGACAATGAAAAGGTAGAAATTGAGGGCAAAAAGAAAAAGAACAGAAATGGTAAGATAGGCATCAACAAGAAAAACAATTACTCTCCTGACAAGTTTGCTCCTAGGAAAACTTGTAGTAATTGTAATAGTGTCAATCATTTATCTTCTAATTGCAAGATTGTCAACAAGGCTCCTGTTCATGTACCTCAACCAATGCCATGTATGCCTGCAATGCCTGTTATGCCTGGTTTGTATCAAAATGCTAGTTTTTCAAATCCATATGTGAACATGCCATATGTGTCTAATCCATACTTTCAATCTATGAATGTGCCACAAATGTCATGGAACCTACCTAACATGAATAATATGTATGCCAATTTTCCACACATGCATGCATCCAATATTCATGCAAATGAGCATTTGTCAAACCCCATTACTCAAGCATCTACACCAAAGATGAAGAATGCTAAGAGTGCAAAGTCAAAGGCTAACAAGAAAGGACCCAAGGAAGCTTGGGTACCAAAATCAACTTGATTTGTTTTTGAAATGTGTGCAGGGAAACAGAAGGAATCTATGGTACCTAGACAGTGGATGTTCTAGGCACATGACAGGCGATTCAACCCTGCTCACAGAGTTCAAGGAAGGAGCTGGCCCTAGAATTACCTTTGGAGATGACAGCAAAGGATATACTAAGGGATATGGCCTGATTTCAAAAGACAATGTCATCATTGAAGAAGTGGCTTTAGTTGAAGGTTTAAAGCACAATTTGCTGAGTATCAGTCAGATTTGTGACAAAGACTATGAAGTAAAGTTCACAAAAGAAGCCTGTGTTGTTTCTGCCAAGGAAGACAACAATGTGGTATTGACAGGCTTTAGAAAAGGAAATGTTTACATAGCTGACTTCAATTCAGCATGCTCAGAATCCATTACTTGTCTCTTCAGCAAAGCAAGTAAGGATGAGAGTTGGCTATGGCATAAGAAGCTGTCACATTTGAATTTTAAAGTTATGAATGATTTGGTAAGAAAGGATCTTGCTAGAGGAATCCCTCATTTGGAGTTTGTCAAAGATGGGCTATGTGATGCCTGCCAATTAGGGAAACAAAAGAAATCATCTTTCAAAAGCAAGACAGAGTCATCCATTGTTAAGCCTCTTCAATTGCTGCATATGGATTTATTTGGTCCAGTAAATGTCATGTCTATTTCAAAGAAGAAATACTGTCTGGTGATTGTAGATGATTTTTCTAAGTTCACATGGACTTTCTTCCTGCACTCCAAGGATTGTGCAAGTGAAATCATTATCAATCACCTCAGAATGCTAAACAATGGTTCTGAAGACAGAGTACAAAGGATCAGGAGTGACAATGGTACTGAATTCAAGAATTCCACAATGAAGATTTTCTGTGAAGAGAATGGAATTGTCCATGAGTTTTCTGCTGCCAGAACACCTCAACAAAATGGGGTTGTTGAAAGGAAAAACAGAACTCTCATTGAAGCAGCTAGAACAATGTTAAGTGAATCAAGATTACCAACATATTTCTGGGCTGAAGCTGTCAACACTGCATGCTTTACTCAGAATATTTCCTTGGTCAATCAAGCTAGAGGAATGACTCCTTATCAGTTATTAACCAACAAGAAACCAACTTTAGCTTTTCTACATGTCTTTGGATGTAAGTGTTTTGTGCTAAGGAATCATGGAGATAATTTAGGCAAATTTGAAGCAAAGGCAGATGAAGCTATTTTCGTTGGATATGCAGCAGGGAAAGCCTACAAGGTCTACAATCTAAGAACCAACATTGTTATGGAATCTGTACATGTTGTGTTTGATGATCAAAAGATTCTAGGCCTAAATGATGAAGGTTACCATGAAAAGTTGGAATTTGAGAATGAAGGTGAAGGAAGAATGTACTATGATGATGATGAGGAGAATGAAGATCATGACCACAGAGATCCACCTAGAGCTGTTACACCAACTAGAAGTGATGCTTACACTGAAAATGAAGCATCCGTTGATAGTCATTCTGGAGCATCCGTTGACAGTCATTCTGCAACATCCGTTGACACTATTAGAGATGCATCCGTTGACAGAAATTCTCAAGCATCCGTCGACAGGCAAAATGATGCATCCATTGACAGTCAACTTCATAACTCAGCAAGGACAACAAACTCAGGGGGAGTTTCTCAAGGTCAAAATTCAATGCTAAATCAACATGATCATGGAAATGAAGCAACCTCATCAAGATCAAATCTTCCACCTGCAAGAAAATGGGCTAGAAATCATCCATTTGAGTTAATCATTGGTGAATCAAATTCAAGAGTCCAAACTAGAAGGGCCACTCAAGCAGAATGTCTATACAGTAGCTTCCTGTCTCAAGAGGAACCTAAGAAAGTGGAAGATGCTCTTCTAGATCCAGATTGGGTGTTAGCAATGCAAGAAGAGCTAAACCAATTTGAAAGAAATAAAGTATGGAAACTTGTGCCCAAACCTGATGATAGAAGTGTCATAGGTACTAAATGGGTTCTCAAGAATAAGACAGATGAAAATGGCATAATTGTGAGGAATAAAGCTAGATTAGTGGCAAAGGGCTATTCTCAAGAAGAAGGAATAGATTTTGATGAAACTTTTGCTCCAGTAGCAAGACTTGAGGCAATAAGAATCTTTCTAGCCTATGCAGCACATGCCAATTTCAAAGTCTATCAGATGGATGTCAAAAGTGCCTTTCTAAATGGGGAACTGGAAGAAGAGGTCTATGTCCATCAACCTCCTGGTTTTGAGGATCCAGAATTTCCAGAATATGTATATCTTCTCATGAAAGCACTTTATGGTTTGAAGCAAGCACCAAGAGCCTGGTATGACACTTTATCTCAATTTCTTTTGGAGAACCACTTCACTAGAGGTACAGTAGATAAAACCTTATTTCATAGGGATATTAATGGCTCTTCAATACTTGTTCAAATCTATGTAGATGATATTATTTTTGGGTCTACAGATGAGAAGCTTTACAAAAAGTTTGCCAAACTTATGCAAAGTAGGTATGAAATGAGTATGATGGGTGAATTAACTTACTTTCTTGGCCTACAAGTAAAGCAAGTTAATGAGGGCATTTTCATAAGTCAAACAAAATATATTTATGATCTCTTAAAGAAATTTGACTTAATGGATTGTACATCTGCTAAAACACCTATGGCCACTGCAACTAAGCTTGAGTTGAATACTAAGGAAAAGTCTGTGGACATCTCAAGTTATAGAGGCATGGTAGGTTCACTTTTATACCTAACAGCTAGTAGACCTGATATAATGTTTTCTACTTGTCTTTGTGCTAGATTTCAAGCTGATCCTAGAGAGTCTCACTTAATAGCTATTAAAAGAATTTTCAGGTATCTCAAGGGAACACCAAACCTTGGCATTTGGTACCCAAGAGAATCTGGTTTTGATCTAACTGGCTATTCAGATGCAGATTATGCAGGTTGCAGAGTTGATAGGAAAAGTACTACAGGTTCCTGTCAATTTCTAGGAAACAGGCTTGTGTCATGGTTCAGTAAGAAACAAAACTCAGTCTCCACTTCTACAGCTGAAGCTGAGTACATTGCGGCTGGAAGCTGTTGTGCACAGATTCTATGAATGAGAAACCAACTCATTGACTATGGTCTAAAAGTTGAGAAGATTCCAATTTTATGTGACAACACAAGTGCTATTGCCATCACAGGGAATCCAGTGCAACATTCGAGAACCAAGCACATTGACATCAAATACCACTTCATTAGAGAACATGTGATGAATGGTACAGTAGAAATGCACTTTGTGCCAAGTGAAATGCAGCTTGCAGATATCTTCACCAAGCCTCTTGATGAATCCACATTCACAAGATTGGTAGGTGAGCTAGGTATGCTTAACTTGTCATAATTTCTAGTGATATTTGATTTCAATGAATTGAAGCTGGAAATGTGTTTTGATTTACTTGAAAGTTAAAACTTTCAGAAAAATTTTCTGCAGAAATTTTGTCTAAGGCAAAATTAGCTTATCAACGGATATCCTTTTATCCGTTGATAGTATAAACACATTACTAGATTTTTGCATGTCAACGGGTAACAGGCTATCCACGTCATCAACGGATAAACTGTATCTCAACCGTTCATTCTATATCCGTTGATATACATTTTTTTTTAACCGTTGGTAACCGTGTATATCTAATCATGGCTGTACTTATTCTCTTTTTATTTATTATCTGACAGTTACTTTTGACCAATGGAGTAATTACTTTTAATTATTTCATTTTTAATTCTTGAAAAATATAAAAGGCGGACTTGTACTCTCACATCTCACTTTTATTCATTTTCAAGCATATCAAAAGCTAACTGCATCTTCTTCCCTAAAACTCTCTGTAACCAAAGTTCAATCACTTCAAATGGCGCCTATTGTTAAGATGATGTCCTCCACTGGGTTTACCTATGAGAAGAACAATTTCGCGGCCTTTGTTGACACAGTGAATGCTCCAGAAGCTTACCACACTTTGATGAGTTTCGTGAAGAAATGCAAACTGTCATATGCTATGACGGCTACCACTCCCTTAATCCACGAGGTAATTGAAGAAATGTGGACATCTGCTGAGTACAATGGCACAGACGGTACAATTGCTTTTTCTTTAAAGGGTAAAAACTATGTGGTTAATTCTGATGTAATAACTGCTTGTTTAAAATTGCCTGAGAATAACTGTCTGAAAGTACCTACTGATGCTGAAATTGTTGCCATGCTTAATTCTATTAATTATGCCCTTAGTACTGAAAACTTAGGGAAAATTGCTAGAAAAGGAATGGTTAAAGAATGGAGCTACTTCTGTGATGCCTTCATTAAAACTTTTTCAGGAAAAATTAGTAATTTTGATGCTGTTACCCAGTCCATGCTAACAATGATGTGTATGCTTTTAAATGATAAATTCTATAATTTTGGCACATTAGTTATGTATGAGATAGCTGCAAAGTTGGGTAAAAAGGAAACTAGGAGCAAGAATATCTACTTTGCTAGATTTTTAATGCTCTTAGCAATGCATGTGTCTGAGAATAAGCTATCCATTGCTAACCCGGATAGCAAGTTCCAATGTTTTGTTCAGGAGAAGAGAGTCTTAAGTGACCTGATTCGAATGAACCTCAATGCAGGAGTACAGTTGGTATATCTACCAATTGTTCAGGTAACTATCTCTAACTCTGAAACCCCTATCTCCAGCCCCCAAATTTCTGTGCCTTCTAGTGTCACAATGGAGTCTGTAGTTGTGACCAAACAGGCTCCTACCAAAGTGACCAAATCCAGAGTTCCAAAACCACATTCTAAAAGGCAAACCTCAAGTGTCTCTCAAAAGACACCTGTTGTAAAATCTACCAAACCTCTTGAGGGGAGTGTGAAGGTGGTAGTGAGTGGTGAGGGACAGGGTGAACATCAAAGAAGCCCTAAGGATAAGGAAGGAGAGATGAGTGCAACCACCATTTCAGTCTCTCAAAAGACTGCTAATGTAACTACAGGCCAAATTCTAGTTACACTCTCCCAAAAGAGTGTGACTACTGAATCAAGTTCCCCACAAGGAACACTGCACAAGAGGGTTAGGGACACATATAGCCCAATCTAAAAAACCTATGGAAGAAGAGTGAAATCTAAAACCACAGGGGAATCACAGGGTGCACACACTGTACAGGAAACTGTGCCTTCTCAAACTCAGTTTGATGTGGCTTCAATAAATGTGGAGTCACAGCCCCTTGATCTTAATCTTCAAATCGACACACATTACAATCCACCATCACCAACTCCATCTCTGGATGTGGATATGATATCTACATCAATTCCTGATTCTCCATCTTTAAGATTCTTGGAGAAGCCCCACTCTGTAATTGGTGGTCATCATCTTTTAGATGATTTGTTGGACCATCAATCTTCCCTTCCAGAATTCTCAACACAGACTGTGGCCTCGAACTTAAAATCAATCTCCACAGATTCAGTGTTGGTTTTCTCTTCAACGGATAGAATTATTCCTTCCTCAACGGATATCCTTCATCCGTTGACAAGTGTTTCTCCATCAACGGATGCGCCTCTATCTAGCCATCCGTTGACAGCTATAACTACTCCATCAACGGATATTCCTTATCCGTTGATAACTCACTCTACCACTGCTATATCTGACATTCCAGTGTCAAGTGTAGAGGAGTTCTCAGTAGTTGAAACACTTTTAGGTTTGAGGGAAGGGAGTGAGAGGCTGCCTTGTGAGCAGGCAAAAGGAGAGATAAATAATGAGAGGCTGGCCAATTCTTCCGGTCAGGCAAAAGGAGAGTTTGAGAGTTCCACCTTAGTAGGTGAAGGTGAGGGTGTGAGAGGTGTGAGCCAAGGGGAGCCCTTGATGCAAGAAAAGAGAGATGAGGGGAGAGAAGGGACTATAGGAGAGATAAGGATGGAAGAAGCAGCCATTGCTAGTGAGTCAATGGGGGTTGAGGATGCATCCAAGGAAATGGAATTTCAAAGAGAATATCAGTCCATGATTGACTCCATTTCTTTGGATGCTGAAACCTTTACTCACCCTGTTCCTGCCTATCAAATTCTGGCACAACAGGGCAATGTGGAAGCAGAGGAGGCAATGCACCTAGTGCACACCTCACAATCTCTACTTAGAGCTAAGGAATCTATAGCAGCTCTGCCAACCACTGCTGAGAGTGATGAATTTGACAATTCTGAAGATGAAGACAGCCAGAGCTCTGAAGATGAAGGTGGTAGCAGTATTCATGATTTTGCATTTGCTCAAAACTACACCTATCATCAACTTGATATGGAAATCATAAGGCAATATAAATCTGCCCTGGCTGAGCACCCAGAAGCAGATCCACAGAGAAAGGTTGTTCTTCAACAGGCAATTGACTCCCTAAAGTTACAAAAGATGCAAATGGTGATTCAGAGATCCAATTTAGAGGAGGTCAAACAAGAAATCAAGGATGTGAAGATCTCTGTGGATTCCAAGCTAGAGCAACTAGCTCCTACAGCCACTCAGAGGGTGTTGCAACAAAGGTTTCTCAAAGAAGACAACCTGGCTAAATCTGTGCAACTTCTCAATTCAAGAGTGGAAAAGATGGAATCCCAGATGGAGCAATTTCTTCAACATCAGAAACTGCAAACCCAACTGCTAGAAAAGTTAGTTGCAGCCCCAACTTCTAGTCAAACCCTTGATGCTAACAAAAAGGGGGAGAAAGTGGAAGAGGCTGTGGCAACTACAAGTCAAATCTTAATTCTGAAAGAAGGGAAGCAGCAAGTGAGGGGGAGCAGCAGCCTACCATAGTGGTCAATCCACAAGAATTCATTGTCACAGCTTCCCCCAGCAAATCCAAACCTCTATCTGAAGAGTTTGATCTTTCAAACTTGACAGAAGAAGAAAAGCTAGCCAAAATTGAAGCTCTCCAAAAGATGAAAGAAGAAAACTATGAAAGGATAATGAGGACAGAAAGATTGATCAATCAATCTATTGCATCAACTCTGTTCTCTAGCCAAACCTCAGCTCCAACAATATCTACAACAATTCTGAAGGTGCTCACTCCAGCAATTGTGGCTCCTACATTCTATGATGCTGAGCCTTCTCATGTTAAGGAATTTGAACCCTACATCAAATCAAGACCCTTCTCACCACCAAAAGCAAATGGGAAGAACAAGTTACAACTGGACTTTCCATTTCCCAAGGATGATGAAGAGAAGTTGATGGGTAAGGCAATCAAGGAATTCAAGGAGAAGACTAACAGTTGTGTAAGAGAATGGATGGCTGTAATCATAAGGAATGGAAAAGTTCTAAACATATCCAACAGCCATCCTAGATTTGTTGAAGCCAAGAGAGAAGAGACTTCAAGGCTGCTAAGAGAATCTCAACCAAGCACTGAATATCAATATGAAAACTCAGATGAGAAGCAAGCAAGGCTGGCTCAAGAGTTATTGGATGAGGTAGAGGATGAATTGAGGGAACCTAAGGAAGTCCCCAAATTCAAAAAGAAAGGGAAATCAGTCCCCAAATCCAAGAGATTAAAATCACATGCAAGGAGGCCTGTCTCTCCAGAAACTGAAAACAAAGAGACAGTTGGTTCATCACGACCTATTGATGTAAAAGTATTCAACCCAGATGTAAATTTCCATGGTGAGCCTATAGTACCTAAAGAGGAACCAATGAATCTTGACTCCATTGAGGTTCCTTCATTCTTGCTGAAGCCTCAACAGAAGCCTACACAGAAGAAAAGGAAACCAAGGAAGCAACCTTCAAAGGAACCAATTCAAGTTGCTAGGGTACCTGCAATTGTCAGGCAGCCAATCTTGGAAAACAAGGATGATTTTATCTATCAGGCAGATATTGAAGAATACTCTGACATGAATCTTTATCTGGATGAATTGTCAGAAGTAAGAGGAATTGACAAATATAAACATTTGCCTGAAAGATTGGTCTTTGTATACAAGGGAGGAACGGAAAGGACATGGCCACTACAAAGGGTTCTTGGAGAAAATTATCATACCTTAACCAAAGTGTTCTCTGCAATCAAGAGATACACAGGGTTCTCCAAGATAGCAAAAGGGGAGATACTGGACAAAATAGAACAAATAAGGAGGGATTGGAACTCACCATCAAGTCTACCAAGGAAAATGAAGATCCCATACAATGGACAGAAAATCCACCTCCAACCTTTCTGGATGATGGAGTTTAGGGATGAAGATGGTAACAGGAGATTCTTCAGGTTAGAAGACCAACTACCAAAGGCTAGTTCTCAATACCTGAGATGGCTACAACAGAAGCTAAATCCAAAGGTAGATGAAGAAGATGCCTTCTATAGGCAACTCCCAATACAGATTGAGTCCAACTCTGCCAAGGAAGGAAAATCAAGGGTGATGCCAACAAGAGGAAAGAAACAGTCCTAATCTGCTCAGTCTAGAGGAGCACTTCTCTGTAAATTTCTCAAACTTTCAGTTTTTAATTACTGTAGCTTAATACAATTTATGTATTGTTCTTTATATATCTTTAGGAATGTTTTGTTATCATCAAGGTCCTGAATTTATGCTTTATTGCCATCAAGTATAAATTGGGGGAGATTGTTAGGAATATGTTGTACTTGATGATAACTTCACAATCAATCAAATTGTTTAAGGTTTTGTAGCTGTCAACGGATGAGGATTTGTAACTCTATCCGTTGACAGGTAGCTCATCAACGGATGAGGTTTTGTAGCACACTGCAGTATCTCTATGTTATCAGTTGATAGTGTTTTTATCCACAGTCATGTTGACTATCAACGGATAGGCAGAATAGGGTAGCCAATTGTAAATAAGCTATGCTATGTAATTCTGTCTAAGTGAAAGTGTATCAACGGATGAAGACTAAACTCTATCAACGGATACAACTCAAATCCACTCTATCAACGGATACAGCTCAAGTCCCAACATCAACGAATACTGCTCTATACATCATCAACGGATGTCAGTATACATCATCAACGGATGTCAGTGTACATCATCAACGGATAATCATTGACACTGATTTCTATGATTAGCTGGAGATTAGCAGTTGATAAGGACATGTTTGACTGACAGATCACATGAGTTGAAAGTAGATACAAAAAGCAGTATGGCAGCCATACTTTGGAAACACAGAAGAAAGAAGCATTCCATTTACACTATGAATACAAGAAAGGTGCAGGAGACATGTCTGAACACAAGGACAACCTTTCGGCTACATGTGTATTTGGAGTGTAGTAGCAAGTCAACTAGAATTAGATTAGTATTATCTTATTCCAGTAGGTACTTGTAAAACTTGGGATATATAACCAAGGGTAGCAACTCTTTGTAGGTTAAGAAAACAGACATATTTGCTTAGGGTTTCTTGAATATCCTTAGAAGCAAAGAGTTGTAAAACGGCAGCTGTGTACATTTTGTATCACAGAGTTTTCTTCAAATAAAAGCTTCAGGTGGTGCATATTAACCACCTGATTTTATATATGTATGTGTTTAAATCTTACATTGCAATTATCTCTTCATAAGTTTCTGAAGTTCTTATCAGAAATTTATAAATATCAAGAATTGTATTCAACCCCCCCTTCTACAATTATACAAGTGTGTAATCTGGGAATAACAATTTCCAATGTCAGCTCATTATTAATGATAATGTATTGAAACTCACAGCCAATATCTAATCTCTACGTACTACTCCTACTTCATTTTTACTTTTTCAAATTTTATTAGGCTCACATTTTCTTCTCAAACTCCCTCCAAATTTTTTAATTCAATTCAAACAAATATTCCCTCCATTTATTCCCTCCAAACATTACTTATAAATAGTAAGGTATGCAAAGCTAAATCATTTAACTTGTATCAGCCATACAAAAGAGCCATATTCACAGAAGAAGATTATGAGTGATTGATTTAAATCGGGTACTTCATCTTTACTTTATTAGTTTTTTGAAAATGTATTCCTTTCTGCATGGTTAGTTTGTTCAATATGTTAGAATTTTATTTTTATATTGTCTTTACTTTTTATATTGTCTTTACTTTAATCATGTTTTCAAGTTTTTATATTTATATGTATTCAATTTTATTAAGTGAATTTCGGTTTAATTTTTTTTTTTTGCTTATAAAAAAATATCAAAGTATATCAATTAATTTTTTTTTATCAAAATTAATTAAAAGCATATTATTTATAATGATGTTTAATTTTTATGAATAAAGAATAAAATATGTAAACATGAATAATAAACTAATCTAATACAAATTAAAATGGACCATACAACACTAAAATAAAATCACAATCTATTATTTTAAATCATGCATACATAATTATTTTGTAATAATACAAATAAATATTCCTCCAGTTTCTTACTCTTTTGGAGATTCATTTAAATCAAACAAATAGTTTTCACATTTTTTGTTGTCTTCCCCATCATCAATCAATTTTGTTTCTTTTTTAACTTCTTGAATCTCTTCACGAGGTTGAGGCTGCCAAAATTTTGTCACAAGAGGAAAATGTATTTTTGACATTTCTATTACCTCTTGGTGGAAATCTTTTGTCAAAAACTTCTTCATATCATCATGCTGATAATGCTCCATATTTAATATTTTTCTTCTTTTTGTTGTGCTGATACTGTAATTTTCAAACTTTCTTCACCTTGGACTTTTTCTTCATATTCTTAATAGTGATCCTTTTGATTCATTTTTTTTGGTGTATGATATTGAAGGTGAGAAGTGAGTAGCGGTGTAGGGGTATTTAAACTAGATGTATTAATTAAAAGTAGTTAGACCGTATACTTAGCATTAATTAGGTCAAGGTTTAGGTTTTCAAAAAATAGACTAAGGTGGTAAAACTGCCTTGGGAGAATAGAACGACAAATAAAAAAAACAAATGACATTTGCTATAACGTCAAACATTAAAAAACAGAGGGAGTATATAATAAGAGATTATGGTGTACTTAAGTAGTACACACTAGTTTATAATAAGAGATTATGCTGTACTTATTATACAGTTCAAAACAATGAAATACATATCAACAATTTCATTAATTATTATTACTAGCTTATAGTCCGTGCAAAGCACGGGTTATTTTTAAATACTTTTAAAATTATATGATTAAATAAAATAGAGTATAATAATTTATTATGGATATAATTTAACAATGTAATTAATTAATAAAATTATTAGTAATAATAATTGTTATTTAATAAATGATATGTATTGATTAGAACTAATAATATAAAATCTTAATGTAAATTTGTTGTTGACGAGATTCGAACCTTGGATCTTTAGAAGATGGATTTAAATATAGAATATTCCTTATTATTAGATCTAAAGGCTATTATCTATTTATTAAATATCTAACGGTCACTATTCTTTTAGATGGTTGAACCAAGTTGAACCAAACAACCAAATTATACCCCTGTTTGCTTATTATATAATAGTATAGATAAGTAAAATAATTTTACTAAATATTTTATTATTATTTGATGTGAAAAATACAATTTAAAATAACATTAAAAAGCTTTTGTAAAAAAACAATACTAATAAAAATATTTATAAAATAAAAACAAAGCAACCTGTACGGGTATAATGCTAATATCAACAAAAAATCGGGTAATTATGACATTTGCAGCATCTTTTATAGTACCAACACAAAGGTGACCTCCCTTTCAAAGATTCTCATGATAACACCTGGTTAGTGTAGGGCTGGCAATTTTGGACCCGAGACACGAACCCGACACGAACCCAACTCGCATGGGTCGGGTTCGGGTTGAGTTTTTTCGGGTTCGGGTCGGTTTCGGGTTGACCCTAACTTGACCCAAAAAAATCGGGTCGGGTTCGGGTAACCCGAAATTAACCCGAATATATATTATAATTATTTTTAATATAGGGTTAGGGACCGTGACTCCAGCGTGTATAAGTTTATATTTTATAACAATTCGTATAAGTTTTCTCGCCGCCTCCCTCTCTTAAGTCTTAACCCTAAAATATCACGATTCTTCAGTCTTCCTCTCATCTTAATAACCTAAAACCTAAATTCACTCTTCAATTACTTTCCAATTACGATTCATCTTCTGGATTTCTTTCTAATTACGATCTTCACATGTAATTTAGTCATCAATTACTCTTTGAATTCACTTCACTCGTAAGTAAGTTAATTTGTACTTTGTATTTTGTTAATTACGATCTTGACTGAGGTCCGAATTAGTGCGTGGAGTTGTGGTGGTGCTGATTGATGTCCTCTTTCTACTTTACTGATTGTATATGTGATTTTGAATGTTAATTGTGGAGTAGTTTGGACAGTATGAGTGTTCAATGGTTTTAATTCGAAATTTTAACTTTTTAGCTATATAAACTTGACTGATATGAGTTGTGGTATGTTAATTTAGATGGAATGATGATATTAAGTAGTGGGTCGTGCAATTTGATGCTTTCCTGTGCAAATTGCAGCTGTTATGTATGTTAACTACTAGTTAAATAGATTTCATGTGTTGATTTTGTGATTGTAGTTCAAATTCTTGGAGTTTTGATTTATAAAGATTATGAAAATTTGGGATATGTGGATTGTTAATCGATATATGGATTAATCGTTGATTAGAATTCACTTCACTGTTAATTTGTTATTTATAATTGATTGTATTTTGTATTTCTAATTACGATCTTGTCACTTCACTGTTAATTTGTACTTTGTTTCTCGACTTTTCAATTGATTGTATTTTGTTTTGTTTATGTAGATGGAAAGTGGCAGCGAAAATATGGACTTCTTACCAGAACTTGGAGCTGATGTAGAACTTGGAGATGATGTAGATCTTGAAGATGATGTTGAAGTTGTCCCTCCACCTCCGGTTCCAGTTGGGAGTGCAAGTGCAAGTGAAAGTGCAAGTGTTGTGAGCACAAGGAGGCTCAAATCTGATGTTTGGACCCATTTTGATATACTTCCAGTGAAACCAGGTAAAAAACAACGATGTAAGTGTAAGAAATGTGGTGTTACTTATGCTTGTCCTAGTAATTTTGGCACTGGTAATCTTCGTAAGCATTTACAAAAATGTGTTAGGAGAGATACTACGGATATTGGTCAACTCCTTGTGATTCGGGAAAATTCTTCTTTAAATTTAACAGCACCAAAGTTTAGTCAAGAGAAGTATAGGGAGTTATTTGTTGCTGCGATTATTATGCATGAGGAACCTTTTCAATTTGTGGAGTATGAGGGTTTTAGGGCATTGCATCATTATTTGAATAATAAAGTGCAAACAATTTCAAGAAATACATGCAAGGCTGATATAATTAAGTGTTATGCTAGAGAAAAGGAAAGAATTAAGTGTATGTTGCAATCTACCCCTGGTAGGATCTGTTTTACTTCTGATTTGTGGACTTCTATTGTTACTGATGGTTATTTGGCATTTACTGCACATTTTATTGATAATGATTGGAAGCTACAAAAGAGAATACTGAATTTTTCTATTATTCCCCCTCCTCATACCGGTGTTAATTTGTGTGAGAAAATATATTCTCTCTTCTTAGATTGGGGTATTGAGAAAAAGTTTTTTACAATGACTTTGGACAATGCAAGCTCCAATGCTTGTTTTATTAACTTGCTGATTTCACAATTAAATGTGAGAAAATTGTTGATTTGTAATGGTGATTATGTGCATATTCGTTGTTGTGCACATATTTTGAATCTCGTTGTGCAAGATGGTTTAAAAGTCATTCCCGAAGGAATTAATAAGATTAGAGATTGTATTAAGTATTTGAAAGTATCTGATGCAAGAAAAAGAAAGTTTAGGGAGTGTGTGAAAAACATGGGAATTGTTGCCAAGAAAGGTTTAAGACAAGATGTTTCTACTAGGTGGAATTCTACTTTTTTGATGCTCGATAGTGCTCTTTATTATCGCCACGGTTTTAAACACATGGCACTTGTTGATACAAGCTTTGCATCATTATCTCCTACTGATGGTGATTGGGATATAGCCGAAAAAATTTGCAAGTTCTTAAGTGTGTTTTATGAGATAACACAAATATTCTCGGGAAGTACTTATCCTACTTCAAATTTGTATTTCCCGGTGGTAGCGATAGCTAATCTGAATTTAAGGGAGAAATTGGACGACGATGATGAGTTTATAAGGTCCATGGCTTCTAAAATGTATGAGAAGTTCACAAAGTATTGGTCTGATTTTAGCACTATTTTGGCTATTGCTTGCATTCTTGACCCTAGGTATAAGCTAAGTAGTGTTGATTTTTTCTACAAAAAAAATTTATGGTGTCGATTCCTTTCAATTCAACAATCTCAAGGAGAAATTGTTCTCACTTTTCAATGAGTATGCCTCCAATGCTACTACAAGTGAGCGTACACTGTTAAATAAAAAACAAGACAGGGCGGATATTCTATTTGCTAATGAAGGTCAAGATGTTTTCAAGGTAATTTCAGTTCTTGTTATGATTTTAATTTCAGTCCCATATATTTGTTATGATCTAATATATTTTCTTTATTTCCTGTACTCAAACAGGAGCTAGATGACTATGACAATGAGGAGTCTGTTCATTTTTCTAAAAAAACACAACTGGAGTTGTACTTGGAAGAGCCAAAAATTGATAGAAAATCAAATTTAAATATCTTGGATTTTTGGAAGGGCAACCAGTTTAGGTATCCGGAGCTCGCAGCAATGGCTCGTGATATACTCGGTATCCCGATATCTACTGTGGCGTCGGAATCTGTTTTTAGTGCAGCTGGACGCATACTCGATCAATATCGGAGTTCCCTTTTGCCAGAGACGGCAGAAGCAGTAGTATGTTCAAGAGATTGGCTCTACGGAGAAAAAGGCAAGTGTATATACTGTAATTCAGTTTATGCTTTTCTGTCAAATTAACATGATGCATAATGCTTTTTTTTTTTGTTCTTTAGCTGCTGCAAAATCGAAAGTGGAAGAATTAACTGAAGATATCATGAATATCAACCTTAACAAAGACGAGTCGAATACTACTTGAAGTTCAGGTGCAAATTTTACTTGTTTTATTCCAGTGTTTTCTCTGTTATATGATTTGATGTTTGTGTCTACAACCATCACTTAGTGTATAATTGTATATGTTACGTTGCTGTCAATTGTAAGATATAAACACTTGAACGAGTGGTACTGGTCTATTATCATTCCTTGCTTGTTCAAACGTTTCAAAGAACCGATTCCTCGTTTTTCTTTATATTTTACTTGTTTATATGATCCTGTTTATATGAGATAATTTACATTCTACGGCAATAGCTATGGTGTACATTTACATTCACGGTGTTGGGAATTCTGTCCAAGTGTTTACAAAATGAGGACATCATTTGATAATATACAAGTAGTCAAGTTATTTAATGAACCTTCTTTAAAAATTTGATCACTACTGTATTAGTAGCGTGATGCACATTAGTAGTTTAACATGGTGGTTCATATGATATATTCAACTCTGGTCGAATATTGTTTTTTGGGATAGTGGCAATAAGCCCATGCAAGTATTTTTTCTTTTTATTTCCAGCAAAATGGTGAGACATTTGAGGTGGATGAGATTCCTTATGTTCCATTCACTTCTGTATATATACTCTTGGTTTGCTGTGAGAAAGTCTCAACATTTTCAGAAGATTTAGACTTTATAATACATTCTTAAGACTTTCTTTTTGTCTAAAAGAAAGATGGCTGACAGTACTACAGTTTCTAAAACAATCTTTCACTCTAGATCAAGCAGTTTCCCGTCTAAATCTCATCCTCTGACCACCAGTGTTCAGGATCAGTTTAGCAGATTAAGGGCTTCTGAAGGTGCCCCCACCTCAGCATCTACAACATTTAACAAATCGGATAATCTTCTAATTATTTAACTATCAACTATCAACTATCAACTGTCTTTGTTTTATTTTTTTTTGCAGGGGGGTTAACTATCAACTGTCAAGTTAATGTGCAAATTGGACGTCAAGAATTACCACTTTTTTATATTTTAAGTTTCAAGTTTCAGTTTGTATGAACTTTGTTGATTTGTATGAACTTGTAATTGTCTAAGTTGAAATTCAGTTTGTACTTTGTGACCTCTGTAATTCTGTATGGATGATTTTCAGTCTGTATTGTACTCTATATTTCAAATTCTAAGTTGTGATCTTCAGTAAATTCAGTGATTTTAGTGATTTAAGTAAATTCTAAGTCAGTGGTACAATACTCTGTTTTCGGGTCGGGTTACCCGAAACTCACCCGATACCCATTCGTGTCGGGTTCGGGTTGAGCACCTGGACCCATAATATTTTCGGGTCGGGTTCGGGTTGAGTACCTGTACCCGAAACCCACTGTTGACCCGACACGAACCCGACCCGAAACCCGAAATTGCCAGCCCTAGGTTAGTGTCACAGGGGTGAGTTTTCGAACCTGAATTTACACCCTTGTGCGGCCTGCCCTTGTAGCCCAGCACCAAGAACAGTCAGCCTTCGAGAGATGTTGTCACCAAGCAACCCGTCAAAACCAAGCACAGCGGAGCACTTAACCAAAAACGCAACACAGGAACCACGTGTGTGCAGGTGTGTCTAATTACCAAGCAAATGTAAACACACACACAATTTACAGGCACCAAGCCCAACCTTTGTATTACCCAGAATATAAAGGATACAACCCAAGTTTATGCTTACAGACTTTTCCCTACTGCCTAGCATAAAATAATACAAGTGCAGAATAATACATGAACCTGTACAACCAATAGAGAATACATATATATAAATGCCTATCTCTATTTTTCCAGCCTGGTCCCATGCACAGCAAGCCAATCAGAACCCATCACCCAATTACTTGGCAGTTACTAGCAGTTACCAATATTTGAATTGCTTCCAACTGCATTTCCCACCATTCCTTGAGCCACAACTGCAAGGTAGTTATCTCACCCACTTATTTTTGAATTTCCCAGCAAATATACACAATATATATCACATATATAAATCACCCACATGTGCCCACGTTTTTGACTTTGCCTTAGTCATATTTGGACTCCCAGCTCAGCTTCCAGCCTTGTGTTGCCCACATAAAACCACCCAGCAAGCCAACAAACTCAGCCAACCATGTCTGAAACAACTTGGCACCGCTGCCCAAACGGTGACCCATGCTGCCAGCACCAACTCGTGAAGACGCCCGCACCAACCAGTCGAGCCAACCCGGCACCAAATATGTTTTCCAGCCAAAGAGTCTTACAAACCCTTCCACACTTTGAGTTTGATGTCCTCATCAAAACATAAACCATTCTGAGACCATTTCTCAATGTAGCAAACCAACGCCCCAAAACCAAGGCTGCAATTCCGTCTGCGGTATGCCACGACCCCAAACCAACTACCATAAGCTGATTAGATTAACCTCCAAAACCTTGCCCCCATTATCACCACAACCTGATGACTTTGTGTAGACGCCCAGCCACCCACACACCAATTTCCATTCTGACTTAAGTTCCAGCAGCGCCCCCAACCTTTGGAGACATTGACTTAGGCCCAACCAGAAAACCATCAAGTTCAGCACTATAACCAGAAGAGTCGCCAGCCTTTGGCTCGATCCCACAAACCACACTGCCAACAACCACCTGTAGAGACCCCAACTTTTTGACTTTCTTTTTGCCCTTATCAACTTGCATAGGAACAGCCTTAACAAAACATGGACATGCCTCATCCATGATCATAATCCCACCATAACGCACCATAATAGTACTACTAGTCATGATAAAGAAATCCATTCCTAGGATGCAATCAAAATCATCTAAGGCAACAACATGAAAAGTAAAGTTACCTTGCCAATCACCAATTTTCAAGTCCACACTTGAATAACCCCGAATTTTCTGCACCTCAGCATTAGCCATCTTAATTTGACTCGAACATGATTCCAACCTCAGTCCAAGTTCATCAGCACATTTACCCCCAATGAAACTATTAGTAGCACCCGTGTCCACCATAGCCATGACTGTTTTCCCATTCACTAAGGCCTTGACATACATTAACCCATCACCCTCAACAGATTTTTCAGTCCTTAGTGTAACTAAACGCATAGGATTCACCCTTGTAAAACCCACTTCATTTTCCTCATTATTTCCAGCATTCTCTTCTTCAATAGAAAGAGCATTCAGTCTCTCTTTCTTGGGACATTGTCTTGCAAAATACGGCCCCCCACATATGAAACAACCTTTGTCACCAACACCTTGAGACTGCTTATCACCCTTGGCATCACCAGTGTCGTTTTTCCCACTGTTCTTCTTGTTTCTGCCCTCATCCTTGTGATTCTTTCCACCGTTTTTACCCTTCTCAGTTTCAGAACCAGCATGCTTGTAGTCAACCAAACCATCAGCAGCGGCCACAGCAGTCGGCAAGTCCTTCACAGCCTGCCTCCTCAATTCTGCCTGCGCCCAAGGTTTGAGTCCAGCCAAGAAATTGAACAACTTATCCTCATCCAACATGTTCTTTATATCCAACAACAAAGAACTGAATTCCTTCACATAATCTCGAACAGTTCCCGTTTGTCTGAGATTCCTTAAACTCTCTCTAGCAAGCCAAGAAGCATTAAGTGGCAGAAATTGCTCCTTAAGTTCCTTCTTCAACGCCTCAAATGTGGTTATTGCCGGCCTGTCCACACTCGCATCACCATCAGTACGAGTTCGCCACCACAATTTTGCATCGCCAACCAAGTACATACTTGTGATTGAAACTTGCTCCCTTTCATCAATATGAGCAGCCTTAAAATATTGCTCCATATCCCACAAGAAATTCTCCAGATCCTTCGCAACCCTTGCGCCACCATATGACTTTGGTTCTGGAATTTTCACATTCAGATGGCCCTCCCTAGAACCACCAGCAAACTGCTCGCCACAGCCCCCTTCATGATTGCAATTTCATTCCCCATCGTTCGCAACTGATCCCCAACATTCTCAGATGAAGTAGCCGTTGTTGCAAACAAATCCGTGAATTTGCCATCACTTGCAGCCATGAACGCAGCAACCATCGTTTTGAATTCATTCAAGTCATCCCTCAAAACTTGAATCTGATTTGCCAAACAAATTTCATCAGTCGACAAAGGCGTGCCCAAAAATTCCTCAAGCCTTGCCAACCTTTCACCAGTAGAACTTCCTCCAACCATGATTCCGTATAACCCACGAACATACAACGAAGCTCTGATACCAGTTGTCACAGGGGTGAGTTTTTGAACCTGAATTTACACCCTTGTGCGGCCTGTCCTTGTAGCCCAGCACCAAGAACAGTCAGCCTTCGAGAGAGGTTGTCGCCAAGAAACCCGTCAAAACCAAACACAGCGGAGCACTTAACCAAAAACGCAACACAGGAACCACGTGTGTGCAGGTGTGTTTAATTACCAAGCAAATGTAAACACACACACACAATTTACAGGCACCAAGCCCAACCTTTGTATTACCCAGAATATAAAGGATATAACCCAAGTTTATGCTTACAGACTTTTCCCTACTGCCTAGCATAAAATAATACAAGTGCAGAATAATACATGAACCTGTACAACCAATAGAGAATACATATATATAAATGCCTATCTCTATTTTTCCAGCCTGGTCCCATGCACAGCAAGCCAATCAGAACCCATCACCCAATTACTTGGCAGTTACTAGCAGTTACCAATATTTGAATTGCTTCCAACTGCATTTCCCACCATTCCTTGAGCCACAACTGCAAGGTAGTTATCTCACCCACTTATTTTTGAATTTCCCAGCAAATATACACAATATATATCACATATATAAATCACCCACATGTGCCCACGTTTTTGACTTTGCCTTAGTCATATTTGGACTCCCAGCTCAGCTTCCAGCCTTGTGTTGCCCACATAAAACCACCCAGCAAGCCAACAAACTCAGCCAACCATGTCTGAAACAACTTGGCACCGCTGCCCAAACGGTGACCCATGCTGCCAGCACCAACTCGTGAAGACGCCCGCACCAACCAGTCGAGCCAACCCGGCACCAAATATGTTTTCCAGCCAAAGAGTCTTACAAACCCTTCCACACTTTGAGTTTGATGTCCTCATCAAAACATAAACCATTCTGAGACCATTTCTCAATGTAGCAAACCAACGCCCCAAAACCAAGGCTGCAATTCCGTCTGCGGTATGCCACGACCCCAAACCAACTACCATAAGCTGATTAGATTAACCTCCAAAACCTTGCCCCCATTATCACCACAACCTGATGACTTTGTGTAGACGCCCAGCCACCCACACACCAATTTCCATTCTGACTTAAGTTCCAGCAGCGCCCCCAACCTTTGGAGACATTGACTTAGGCCCAACCAGAAAACCATCAAGTTCAGCACTATAACCAGAAGAGTCGCCAGCCTTTGGCTCGATCCCACAAACCACACTGCCAACAACCACCTGTAGAGACCCCAACTTTTTGACTTTCTTTTTGCCCTTATCAACTTGCATAGGAACAGCCTTAACAAAACATGGACATGCCTCATCCATGATCATAATCCCACCATAACGCACCATAATAGTACTACTAGTCATGATAAAGAAATCCATTCCTAGGATGCAATCAAAATCATCTAAGGCAACAACATGAAAAGTAAAGTTACCTTGCCAATCACCAATTTTCAAGTCCACACTTGAATAACCCCGAATTTTCTGCACCTCAGCATTAGCCATCTTAATTTGACTCGAACATGATTCCAACCTCAGTCCAAGTTCATCAGCACATTTACCCCCAATGAAACTATTAGTAGCACCCGTGTCCACCATAGCCATGACTGTTTTCCCATTCACTAAGGCCTTGACATACATTAACCCATCACCCTCAACAGATTTTTCAGTCCTTAGTGTAACCAAACGCATAGGATTCGCCCTTGTAAAACCCACTTCATTTTCCTCATTATTTCCAGCATTCTCTTCTTCAACAGAAAGAGCATTCAGTCTCTCTTTCTTGGGACATTGTCTTGCAAAATACGGCCCCCCACATATGAAACAACCTTTGTCACCAACACCTTGAGACTGCTTATCACCCTTGGCATCACCAGTGTCGTTTTTCCCACTGTTCTTCTTGTTTCTGCCCTCATCCTTGTGATTCTTTCCACCGTTTTTACCCTTCTCAGTTTCAGAACCAGCATGCTTGTAGTCAACCAAACCATCAGCAGCGGCCACAGCAGTCGGCAAGTCCTTCACAGCCTGCCTCCTCAATTCTGCCTGCGCCCAAGGTTTGAGTCCAGCCAAGAAATTGAACAACTTATCCTCATCCAACATGTTCTTTATATCCAACAACAAAGAACTGAATTCCTTCACATAATCTCGAACAGTTCCCGTTTGTCTGAGATTCCTTAAACTCTCTCTAGCAAGCCAAGAAGCATTAAGTGGCAGAAATTGCTCCTTAAGTTCCTTCTTCAACGCCTCAAATGTGGTTATTGCCGGCCTGTCCACACTCGCATCACCATCAGTACGAGTTCGCCACCACAATTTTGCATCGCCAACCAAGTACATACTTGTGATTGAAACTTGCTCCCTTTCATCAATATGAGCAGCCTTAAAATATTGCTCCATATCCCACAAGAAATTCTCCAGATCCTTCGCAACCCTTGCGCCACCATATGACTTTGGTTCTGGAATTTTCACATTCAGATGGCCCTCCCTAGAACCACCAGCAAACTGCTCGCCACAGCCCCCTTCATGATTGCAATTTCATTCCCCATCGTTCGCAACTGATCCCCAACATTCTCAGATGAAGTAGCCGTTGTTGCAAACAAATCCGTGAATTTGCCATCACTTGCAGCCATGAACGCAGCAACCATCGTTTTGAATTCATTCAAGTCATCCCTCAAAACTTGAATCTGATTTGCCAAACAAATTTCATCAGTCGACAAAGGCGTGCCCAAAAATTCCTCAAGCCTTGCCAACCTTTCACCAGTAGAACTTCCTCCAACCATGATTCCGTATAACCCACGAACATACAACGAAGCTCTGATACCAGTTGTCACAGGGGTGAGTTTTTGAACCTGAATTTACACCCTTGTGCGGCCTGTCCTTGTAGCCCAGCACCAAGAACAGTCAGCCTTCGAGAGAGGTTGTCGCCAAGAAACCCGTCAAAACCAAACACAGCGGAGCACTTAACCAAAAACGCAACACAGGAACCACGTGTGTGCAGGTGTGTTTAATTACCAAGCAAATGTAAACACACACACACAATTTACAGGCACCAAGCCCAACCTTTGTATTACCCAGAATATAAAGGATATAACCCAAGTTTATGCTTACAGACTTTTCCCTACTGCCTAGCATAAAATAATACAAGTGTAGAATAATACATGAACCTGTACAACCAACAGAGAATACATATATATAAATGCCTATCTCTATTTTTCCAGCCTGGTCCCATGCACAGCAAGCCAATCAGAACCCAGCACCCAATTACTTGGCAGTTACTAGCAGTTACCAATATTTGAATTGCTTCCAACTGCATTTCCCACCATTCCTTGAGCCACAACTGCAAGGTAGTTATCTCACCCACTTATTTTTGCATTTCCCAGCAAATATACACAATATATATCACATATATAAATCACCCACATGTGCCCACGTTTTTGACTTTGCCTTAGTCATATTTGGACTCCCAGCTCAGCTTCCAGCCTTGTGTTGCCCACATAAAACCACCCAGCAAGCTAACAAACTCAGCCAACCATGTCTGAACCAACTTGGCACCGCTGCCCAAACGGTGACCCATGCTGCCAGCACCAACCCGTGAAGCCGCCCGCACCAACCAGTCGAGCCAACCCGGCACCAAATATGTTTTCCAGCCGAAGAGTCTTACAGTTAGTACAATGCATGAAGGGGGCAACTTTTCAGTTCTCTAGACTATAAATACGCACAAAGTAATACTAACACATCCATCATTAATCTCTCACAAAGTAACATTAACACATCCACCATTAATCTCTCTTGAAAGTGAGTTTAATGGAGGAAAGTAGTGGACTTTTTATAATATAAAACTTTACTATTTTGGCTAAGTTTTGGAATATAAAGAATTGAGAGGGACATCCCAAAAAAGAAAGTGTAATAAAATGAGAGGAACAGAGGGATTATTATATTTCCTTCGTTATTTGTTTCGTGTTTGATTTTATTTGTCTATTTTTAAATTTATGATATAATTTAATATATAATTGCCATGTTGTTGCCTATAATCTCTAAACTATGTCTAGAAATCTCATAATACAAGACTAAACTTTAAATTTATTGATATGTATTTCATTGTTAACAAATCTAAATATGGATACTAAACCTCAACTTAAAATAAAAAAATTTAACCAAACCAAAATATGGATACCAAACTCGAGGAATGAGTCATCCAACAATTTATGATACACAAGGTTATAGCCCGTGCTATGGACACGGTGCTTCAAAAAATAATTTTATGAAAGTTATTATGCTAACAATAATGGTAAATTAAATGAATTACATAATTGTATATTTATAATCAAAAATACAATCATGAAAGAAATAATATTAATAAACTAAAGTGTTGTTGTCATAAATTATATAAAATATAATTAAAAATTTATTCAATCAAATATTTTATTATTTATATTATGTGATAATTTGCATTAATGAACTTACCAAATTTAAAAGATTAATTTAATTGTAATTAATAAGTTTATCATAGACATTATAATTGACATAAATGATATTTACATTTATATGTAAGATTTCTATAATTAAAAACGGGTCAAACAAAAATATGAATATAATACAAATCTAAATATGGATACTTAACCTGGAAATGGATAGTCCACTGGGTCAAATCAAAGTTAAAAATTTATTCGAACCTAAATATGAATACCGGGGTTATCCAATAATAATAATAATAATAATAATAATAATAATAATAATAATAATAATAATAATAATAATAATAATAATAATATATAAAACCTGAGGAATGGGTTATCCACTAATTTATAATAATAGTAATAATATATAATATATAATATATAAGCTTACCATAGACATTATAAGTGACATAAATGATATTTCCATTTATATATATATTTTCTATAAATAAAAATGGGTCAAATAAAAATATGAATCTTATAAAAACCTAAATACTGTATGGATGCTTAACTTGAAAGTGGATAGTCCATTAGATTAAATCAAAATTAAAAATTTATATAAACCTAAATATGGATATCGTAAATAGATTTGAAATGATTTTTTTTTTTTAAATATATATATTCCAAAACCTACCATAACCCAAACAGTGTAAATATTTGCCCGTCCACAAATTAGCCCAAGCCCAATAAGAAAACACACACAATAAAACCCCAAAAAGATTCAGCTAGGGTTTGTCTTCTCCACATCAAACATTTTGCAGAGAGAAGAGCAAAAATGCCGGCGGGACATGGACTCCGATCGAGGACACGAGACTCATTTTCAAGAGCATTCAGAAAGAAAGGAACAATTCATCTTTCAACTTACCTGAGAACTTATCACATCGGCGATTATGTTGATATCAAAGTTAACGGCGCTATTCATAAAGGCATGCCTCACAAATTCTATCACGGCCGTACCGGTCAGGTCTGGAACGTCACCAAACGCGCCATCGGTGTGGAAATCAACAAGCAGGTATAATTTATTTTGAGTTTTGATGTATTTTCTGTAAATTTATGTGTTGAGTGAAGTGAATTTGATAGCTTTTGTTAATTATGTTGTGATGTGTATTTTGAAGTATTCGAGAGATTTAGGATGACGATTGAAATGTATTTGCGTTTGCAGTCTAATTCGTTGCGGTTATTTAGTCTAGATAAATTTGTAACTAAAGTTGGATCTATTCAAATCAGGTTATGTTTTTAGTTTAATGTTGCTGGAAAATGTGTGTCGATAATTGAAGGCTATTTGAGATTTTTTTTGATTTAGTCGTTTGATAGTATGATGTAATAATATTATACGACTGTGTGTATTGATGAGGTGCTATTTGAAATTTGATGTTTTAAAAGTTTTCTTTGGATTACAATTGATTGGAGTGAGTGATTTACGAGGACATCTGAACTACGTCTTTGCTGTAAAAATATGTTCCTGATTAAGTAAAAATATGTTCCTGATTAAATTGTTACACAGGTTTTAAATTAAAGCCTATGTAATGTTGCTTAATAATATTGGCACATTTTTTGATCTCATTCCTTAAAATTCAACTTAAGAGCATGGATGGCTAGTCTGTTGGACTTGCTCTAAGAGAAGTTCTTAGCTAGACTTGTACCCCCATTCTATTGCTTGGTTAATGGATTGGGGGAAAGAACATTCTGTTATTTTTTTATAGAGCCAACAAGCGAGTTAATGACTTGAAGCAATTGATATGTTTGAATCTACAGATGTCTTACTCATATAACAGCAATGACTCTGAGGATATGTTTGTGATTAAAATTCTTTCACGTACAGGCTAAATAGCTTTGTCTGAGTTAGGATATCTTGAATTGCATTTCTATTTAGTTGTTGAAATAGTTGGTTTTGGTGTCTCTTTTCTTGTGCTTTAGAATTAAATGTTGTAGACACACATGCTCCTCTTCGCTCCAAAATTAGAGCTTAGAAGTACATTTCTAATTTTGTTTATAAAGTGTTTGATGTCCCTGAATTGCCTTGTGTGCTATTGTTCCAGTAATAACATGTCAAGGCTACTCTGCTTAACTCCGTTATCTCTTAGTAAGACGGTTGTAGTCTAACAAAGTCGTCGCTTTTGAATTTATCTACTTTTGACCTTTGAAATAATGTAGTTGTGCACTAGAATACTTGGTACGCTTTGTATTTATTTTCCCATTGTTTCTGGATTGGTTGCTTATTAGACGGTTTCTAAGAACTACATGGTCACTAAAAATGCAGGTGGGTAATAGGATCATTAGGAAGAGGATCCATGTGCGCATTGAGCATGTGATGCCTTCACGCTGCACAGAAGAGGTAAAACTACGGAAAAGGAAGAATGACCAGCTGAAGGCTGAGGCTAAAGCCAGAGGTGAAGTCATCAGTACCAAGAGACAGCCTGAAGGGCCAAAACCTGGTTTCATGGTAGAAGGGGCAACATTGGAGACTGTTACCCCAATTCCCTATGATGTGGTTAATGATCTCAAAGGAGGGTATTAAGACAGTTTGCTCTTTACTGTATTTGGCAAAGGTAAATTTGCTGAAATGTCTTTGCCAAAATGTCTGGATAGTCGTTCTATTAGACTTGAGTACTGTTTTTTTTTTCTCGCATTGTTTAAAGGCATGTTTTAAATTTTGTGTTAAAGTGACAATGTTAAGCAGGCTTTTGCTGGGTATCTTCAGGCGATAAATTTAATTGTGTTTTTTTTGTTATTTCACCAAGTATTTTTAGGTGATAATTATCTTGTGTTTTCGGTTAAGAATTTGTTTTTTCTTTCCATAGAAGTAATAAGTATTAAAACAAACATGTCCGTAATGCATGCATTGTACATTGTACAAACAAATATTTCTGCCTCTTCACTTTGTAACATGTGAAGTCAAGTAATGTTAACGGTTGCAGTGGCTGATTGATGAAGGGATGACCAATTGACCATCATCCTTGCCCAGCCTAACACTGCACGGAATGGGACAGATAATAGGAGATTTTTATAAAAAATTTGAAAAGCAGGTTGGTGATGGGCATAAAAAGGACTCTCACTTTGTTAACACACCCAAACCTCTTCGATACGCTGGGGGAGGGGAGATCGGAGATTTTTTTAAATATTTTGAAAAACTGGTTGGTGATGGTAATACAAACTACAAACGACTCCCTGCTTTAACCCACCCTAACTTGGGGATGGTGACCGGGACGGGGAAATCACTGTCCGACCCTAAACTGATGTGAAATCCCTCTCTAAGTTTGGTTGTTTGAAAAACAAGTGTGGTGATCAATGACAGTTTTTTCTTCCTTAATAATTCATATAGAAAGTTATGCGTCAAATTCTACACAACAACTTTTACTAGGCTCAGCCTAACGGAAATCTGATACCCTTAATTAACGAAGGTTGAAGATTTAGCCTTAATGGAAGCAAATGTGTGGGTGAAAATTTTGAATTTGTGGTTGAACTTTGATATATTTGATCTCGTAAAGATAAAAAAATATGAAAATTTACGAGAATTGCTTTTTGTGCATTGTGAGTAGAGAATGAACTTTATCAACTACGAATATTTATGTTACTAAAATCAATAACGTATTTGCTAACGGTTCCATTTATTTACATAAGTAATAGCGGGTAGTTGAAGATCCATGTGTTACAATTTGTTGTTGGCATTGAGATTAATTATGAGCCAGACAAGACAACCTACAGTGAAAGACATCATAGTCCAAATCTGAACACTTGTCAGCTCATGAACATTTTTTCATATAAAATGTGCTAGTATGCCCTCCGGATTAGTGGAGGTGCACGTAAGCTGGCCCGGACACCGAATTATCAAAAAAAATGTATAACAATGTAACTTATCCCATCTATAAATTGTATCCAACTCGCATGTCAACATGCATTTTTCAAACATCGACCACCCCTTAAGTTGCGGTGTCCTTCACCAATCTTGGTACTAAATTCATTAGCTTAAAAGAAAAAGAAAAATTTAGACCAGTTCTTAGCCATATGAATCTTTGTTATGTTTCTATCTCTCTTTAGCTGTGTTCTCTCCTGGAAGTATGCATTTTCTCCAGGAATTCACCAAGTACCATAGCCAGAAAATTATAATCTTAATATTATCCACCATCTTAATTATTTACCTCATTGTTTCATTTGTCCTCATCTCAAAATCGAATTCAGAGCCCCCGCATTACTCCTTGAATTTACAGGACATTTCTCCTTTGGAGGACATTTCCTCTGCAACGTCTCTTGACCATATTGTTTTTGGAATTGCATCGAATAAGGTCTCATGGAATTTCCGAAAAGATTATGTTCGCCTTTGGTGGAGACCGAAGCAAATGCGAGGCTGTGTTTTTCTCGATTACAACACATCAGATCAAGACAACCAAGATGATTTGCTCCCTCCTTTATGCACGTCCGCAGATACTAGTAGATTCCTCTACACGTATAGAGGAGGACTCCGGTCTGCTATACGTGTTGCACGTGTCGTGTCAGAGACCGTTGCCCTTAATCATACAAACGTTAGGTGGTTTGTGTTTGCAGACGATGACACCGTGTTTTTCCCGGAAAATCTTGTAAAAGTTTTGTCCAAGTATGATCATGAATTATGGTACTACATTGGGAGTAATTCAGAGAGCTTTACACAAAACAGGTTCTTCTCTTTCGATATGGCTTATGGAGGTGCCGGATTCGCTATCAGCTATCCTCTCGCTAAAGTACTAGCAAACACTTTTGATTCTTGTCTAGAGCGGTATCCTTATCTATACGGAAGCGATGGTAGAATCTCTACTTGTTTGGCTGAGCTTGGGGTAACCTTAACTAAAGAACCTGGCTTTCATCAGGTGATGATTACATCTTTCAATCAATTCTAGCTAAATGAATCACCCGAGGGCAAGACACTTTTTATTAAAAAATCACCAATCTTAACCCAAAATACTATAATTCACAGTTTTGGTCCTATACACCCCATATGATACACTCATACACATATGGAAAAACATCAAAATGAGGTGATACACATCTTTAAAATGCATAGGTTTGAAAATTTCTTGGTAGATGCATTTCGTAGTTTGGGTCCTCTCTACCAAATTGTGATATTCAGGGTCATCTTTCTTGAAATTGTTATATCTTGGACACTATCTACTTTTCACTGGTCTCATGTTTCTTTTGTTCGTGCTTGCTCGAAATTTGGATAGGTGGATATGAAGGGAGATGTGTTTGGTTTGTTAACCGCACATCCCGTGGCACCCTTAATATCACTACATCATTTGGATATAGTGAACCCAATCTTTCCATATATGCCATCACCGATAAAGGCCTTGGAACATCTATATGAAGCAGCAAAACATGATCCGCAGAGGATTATACAACAAACAGTTTGCTATGACATGTATTTTTCGTGGACAGTGTCAGTATCGTGGGGATATGCTGTTCAGGTGTACGCAAGGAATGTACCTTTACCCTACTTGCTTCGTACCCAAAGGACGTTCAGGCCGTTTAAGAGGGGGAAACGTATGAACAATAATTTTAATCTGGATTTAAGGGAACAGGAGTTGGATAGATGTCGAAGAGCAGTTGTTTTCTTCATGGATGGAGTGTCTTCTGAACAGGGTGAAATACAGAGTGTTTATAGAAATAATGCATTACGGAGTAGGTCCATGAAACTAATGCATGCTAATTGCAGTCGGATACCTGCTTCACCCTTCGATCTTGAAGAAATCAGGGTTTTCTCGAAGAAATTCGATCCTAACGTTAAACAGGTACACTCACTAGGTTAACATTTTAGGTTATGCAACTAAGAAAACTGGGCGGGACTATACTTGCTTATAATTTGAAATATAGTATGTAACAAACAATTTATAGTCGCACCGATATTTTGCTTAGGTGCTACTAAAATAAATAACTTGGATATTGAACACCGAGACTATGAGAGTTGAGAAGATGGGTATTTAACTGCAGTTTACATTTTTGTTATGGTAAGAACAGAACAAATATGTAAAGACTAATGTGTTTTTGGCTTATCCAGTTGCGGGCACCTAGACGGCAATGCTGCGATGTCTTGCCTTCCACGAACAGTGAAGTCCTGGATATTTCCCTTAGGGAATGCAAAGATGAAGAAGTGATTCACATGCATTTATAGCAATTCTGCTATTGAGTAGTATATTACTTAAGAAAAGAGTAACCAATGTTGGAAAATCGGTTTCGAGGAAGGTGGCAGGCAAGCCTGGTTGGCGCACACATCATAGAAAAATGCTTGAATCAAAACCCTGTATCAGGAGACAGGAGATGGGGGTAGTAACATTGTTGGCTTGTTTATTGACAGTTTTGTTCAGATGCCACAAGCTGCATTGACCAGTTCCAAATATCGGTGAAATTAGAAATTAGTAAATTATACTGGAAAGATTTTAGGCAACAGATTACTACATCACATTCATTAGCATGAAAACATCTGACCTATTTGTTGTCCTTTACAATTATTCCGATTGTAACTACAAGGGAGAAACAAATTGTCTAAATACGATACCTTGGAGAAGTACAGATTAATATGTTCTAAAATCGGAAAATGAACCAAATTAATACACGCGTCTTCCATGTGTGCTACAGGTAAAGAATAGTTCGTGTACATTGCAGACAAATACATTGTGGATGAGTTACAAGTAATGCATGAGTTGCATCTATGCAATTTTTTTCTTTAATCGCATCATCGCATGTCATTTTTGTGCACTGACGTAAATCGTAAGAGCAGAACTTGTGCAATGCTTTGAATGTCATTTTGTTTTGTGTTAGTTGAGTCAAATAATTCGCAGATCACAGTGTTTCGGGTCTTTCACAAGAAAAGGGTATTGGCTCGTGTCAGTTGAGTATTGCAGCCTAAGCTACCTGCCCAGGGTCGGAATGCATAAAACCAACCTAATAATGGTCATTTGGTTTAGGTTAACTCACCCAAAATGGTCGGTATTCATTCTTGCATAACCACACCATAATCAACCACTCCAGTTTCAGTATCCATATTAAAAAATTTCACTCTTTTAGCTTTCCAACCTGACATCAAATAATGTAAGTAATCTAGTGAATATAAATTCCTGAACAAGGCATATATAATAACTAAAAAGTATCTTCATTTAAAGATAGTTTTATAGTTGTTTAATTCTTATGTTCTGTTACGTTTGTACTTAAATAGTCCAGTTTTGTCAACTCATACCATACCATCTCTTTTCTAAAAACAAACTTATACGTCCATCGTTAGAGCTCCCTCTCAATCAGAAATGTCAATGGTGAGAAGACTAATGTGCTTAGTTACAGCAGCCATGATCATCAACTCAGCCATCGCAAAAACTACTTTCACGGTAGGAGGTCCAACTGGAGGGTGGGATATAGCCACCAACCTACAGACATGGTCATCATCCCAAACATTTTCAGTTGGAGACAGTCTCAGTAAGTATCCACATTGTGCTATATATTATGTTTGACTGAGGCGCAGTAGCACTCTCAAGTAACCAACTCTCTCAAAACATTAATGTGTTAGAAGGAGGACTTACCAGGAATCCAGGATCATATATTATATCCAACAAATTAATATGTAGAATCAAATAAATTCTAAATGTATAAAGGTATATCTGTAATTTGATTTGAAAAAAAAAACTTGTTTAGACTAACGTGACTTGCGAATCAATTAAATACTTTGATACTTGAGCTAGAGCTTGGATCAATTGTGATTCGAGAATCGGATAATTTGATACTTGAGCTAGAGTTTGGCTCGATTATTGCCAAGTAGAGTTACGGATAGCATGACTCATTTGCATGCCTAATGAGAAGAAACTCTCTACTACATATGATCTAATGTTCTGACAATTCATTAACAAGGTATTTTACTTCAGTTTTTCAGTACACGCCAAATCACAAGTTGCTTGAAGTTTCAAGGGAAGACTATGATGCATGCAAGAGCAGTAATCCAATTCAGGTGTATCCAAGTGGTGCCACACCCATCACTCTCACTGCTCCAGGGAGCCGTTACTTCATTTGTGGAGTTGGTGGACACTGCAGCTTAGGAATGAAGGTTGAGATTCTAACTCTTGGAGCTTCAGCTCTGTCACCTGCCCTGTCTCCAGAAACTACAACTTCACCATCTGGTTCCCCAATATCCCCTGCTGCATACCCATCACCTACTGAAACGCCATCTTCTCAACCACCAGCTACTGCAGGTCCTATGCCAGTGCCTAGTTTTCCTCTGACTGGATCTCCACAAAGCTATAATCCAGCCAACGCTCTTTCTACCCTACCTCCTCCATTTGCAGCTGCTCAAGCGAGGGCTACTTCATCTATTTTGTTTGCTATACTCATGCTGGTCGCATTGTTTCTCTAAAGCATTTGATACTTCATTCCTTCTTCAAATTGTAATACTGATTCTTGTATTTTTCAGTGATACACTCTTTTATTTACACTCTTTCTATCATGGATAGTGACTGTAATATGATTCAGATTTATTTGCAGGCAGCTATATGCCTTTGTATATCGCTAATACCCTTATATTAATGTTCCATATCAGAAGTACTTTTTGGAGGTCTGATCTCTGATCTTTGTTTTTGACATGAAATTGTTTTCTGGTAGAATTGTCAGTGTAAAAGTTCCTTAAAACCAAACATCGGCAGAGCAAAAGTATATGTGAACGTTTCTCCAAATCTAGAATTCCAGCAAGGAAGCAAGTCCATCGCACAAAATCACCTCATACCGAAAGGAAAAAGGAGTGTTAAAGAAGGGGCTTGTCACTAACAAAGACTCAAACCCATGAAGACCACCAAATCCTCCACATAAACATGTCTGAAACATACATCTTGATTATGTTCCCACACATCCAGTTACTAAAATCATGTCACTAGATGTTAACAATTTACAAAGTTAAGTTCTTAACTTCAGACAGAAGATATAAAGTTCGAAAAATAAAAGAGAAGAAAAGTCATTGAACAAGGGAGATCAACCGTTTTACTTAGGCAACTGGTACTGGCCGGAGCACATGATCCTGTGATGTGTCGACCACAGCAGATGACATGAATTGCCACATGGAAAGGCCAGGATAGCCAACAAAAGGCATCAACTTGTTTTCAGCCGAGAATGCCACCCCCAAAGCGGAGGGATGAGGCAGAAGGCCTGGTTGTGCACCACAGGATTTGTCTTGCTGGTCCAGCTTCTCTTTATCTGTCTTTAACCTCTGCTTCTCATCACAAAACTCATCCTTTTCAGCCTGGAAAGATTAAGGAAGTGATAGTACCAGCTTCATGAAAAAAAATGAGATTCAGAGCCTACTAGGAAACACTATTATGTACAGTCTTACAAATAAATGGACATTTTCTTAATCCAAAGTATGATCAGGAACATACTTTTGATTCTTTTATCGTTTCCTGCAATTCCTCATTTGATTCTTAAAGGCCATGTTTGTTTCATGGGATTAGAGAAGGGATTGGATTATAATCCTTTAAAAAAATTAATCCCTTGTTTGTTTTGAAAATTAGATGAACGGATTATAATCCTTGGATAAAACTTATTGTTATTTGATGGGATAATATAATACCTGCTCAGCCCAGGTATTATAATAGGATTAAAATTTGATAGACAAAAATACCTTTACACGGTTAAAATAATTACAGAAGCGTACCGTAAACCTAAACCTATATTCACATCTCGCCTCATTTCTTTTCTAACTATACTGGCGCAGCCTCCATGGCTTCTTTACTTACAAATACATATATATATATGTATAGTTATACATCTCGTCATCACCAATCAACCAACAAACAATTATCGCCTAATCTGGTAAGAGAATTATAAGCTTATTTTTTGTTTTGTGTTAATGGGTTTTAAACAACTATCCTTCTGATTCTCAAATATTTTTTTAAAATCTTAAGCAAGTTCGATATGGAGTTGATGTATGCTATGTATATTTTGTGTTGTTCATATATTATGTGTTGTTCATATGTTTTGTGTTGTTGTGTATGGTAATTTTGTGTTTTTTTTTTTTATCATTTTTCTTCTATTTCTTATGTAGATAAACTGTTTGTTAATGTGTTCGATTCAAGTTTAAAATAGTTTATGCGTTAAGGTTAATTTATAGAGTTGATTTGTGTTTGTATAAATTAGCTATTTTAGTACTGCATAAAATTAAAATTGAGTAATTAGATAGTTGGGTGCATCTATATAACTACAGAAAATCTAACAAGTTTGTTGCGACTCTGTTTAGAGATATACGTTATGAGCTCCTTGGAGGATTTGATGATGTTACAACAACTAGTGCGGCATTTGAGTATGCTATTGTCATTATATGTGCATATCATGCATTTATTACGTTTGCTGCATCAAACCTCTGAAAGCACTTCGAGAGTAAGTAAGGATATAAGATTACTTCGTAGAAAGAGGGGGGCTGATTACTTGGATGATACCATAAATGACGGGGATCTGACCCTTAAGGAGCAGCTTCGTATGAATAGAAATACATACGATATCTTGTGTGAATTGCTTCGCGAGTACGGTCTTAGTGACTCGAGAGATGTGAATGTTGAAGAGCAAGTTTGTTTTTTCTTGCACATATTAGCTGGCCATCAAAAAAATAGGTCAATTAAACATACTTACCGAAGATCAAGTGAAACCGTGAGCAAATATTTCAACAATGTTTTAAATTGTCTCTTACGGCTGCACGATGTTCTTTTAAAAAAGCCCGAACCAATTAACGAAACCTGCAATGATCCTAGGTGGAAATGCTTTCAGGTAGAATCCATCACTTAAGGCTGTTTAAAACCTTCTGATACACAGTAGTAATATTTTTTAATTTTTTTAATGTTTGTTCATTTTGTAGAATTGTTTAGGTGCTCTTGATGGAACTCATATTAGAGTTAGAGTTCCTCCACACGAGCATGTGAAGTATAGAAATAGAAAGGGAGAAATTTCAACTAATGTGTTAGGCATATGTACACCAAATATGATGTTCACGTATGTGTTACCTGGTTGGGAAGGCTCTGCTGCAGATGGCAGAGTACTTCGAGATGCTATAACTCGTAAGAATGGCTTACGAGTTCCTGCCGGTAAAGCTAATACTCTTTTCTAGTTGGTTTAGTCCTCGTTTAATATTTTTGCATAATTAAATTAATTTTGATATATATATATATAGGATATTACTATCTTTGTGACGCCGGATATACAAATGGTGATGGGTTCTTGGCTCCACATAGGATGCATCGATACCATTTAGCAACATGGCGAAATGGTAGGCGGCCGACTTGTCCAGAAGAATACTTTAATATGAAACATTCTTCTGCGCGTAATGTAATTGAAAGAGCTTTTGGAGTTCTTAAATTGCGTTGGGCTATTCTTAGGAGCCCTTCCTTTTATCCTTACAAAATTCAGTGTCGAATTATCACTGCATGTGTTCTGTTGCACAATCTCATTAGAAAGGAAATGGGCAGCGATCCTTACGATGCAATTTATGATAATGATCAGGCCAATCAATCAGCATTCAACTTAGATTCCAATGTAATTGACACATGTGAGCCATCTAGTCAATGGACAGAAAAGAGGCGTCAAATGGGTGTGACAATGTTATTGATAAGCTTAAATGTTATTTTCTTATAGAGAGATTCAGAATTGGCTAAACTCCGTAACAAGCCTGTGGAGTGGTACGATGATTGGCAGAAATTTTTTGGTAAAGACAGAGCTACAGGTGAACATGCTGAGGCCCCTGCTGATATTGTTGAAAATCTGGATAAAGAGCAATGTGAAGCTGCTGAATTTTCCTGCTCTACTGGTGATTCAAATGCAAATGAGGGGAAGAGAAAAAAAAGCTAAGTTACAAGATGCTCTGTTAGCTTCAATGGAGAAAATGCAAGAAAATGTTGAAAGCCTCCTGAAGACAACTGTAGAACAATTTGGAGTAATGAGTCAAAGAATTGGATATGAGCATGATTTGGGCAAGTCGCGAAGAGAGGTGTATGGTATTATTAACAACATTAGCAATTTAGACACTACACAAAAGCTGTTAGCAGCATCAAGAATAGTCGATAAGCCAGCTGATGTTGATCTATTTTTAAGCCTGCCAGAAGAAATGCGAGCAGAATTTGTGAGCTTGAAGTTATCTGGACATGTGTGAGACCGACTCTAGAATAATTTTTTGGGGTTCGTTGATTTGGTGGTGAAACTCTGAACATTACAATATTTTGTAGTAAATTTAAGGAAATTTGGAATCTTTTGTCTTGCTAAATAATTATCTATTTTTTATTTCATGTTACTAGATAATTATGAATTTCTATATTATCTTATTTTATGCAATTTTTATATAATTTTATGCACAAATAGGTTTATTTGATATTTTCCATCCAACCTGAATGTTTGTAATCCAATTATAATTTAAAAAGAAAAAAACATAAAACATGATTTTTTAGTAACAAATAATCCTATATACAATCCTTTACATAACAAACATGAGATAGGATTAGTTGAAGGATTATAATCCTAAATTGAATTTTACAAACAAACATGGGATTGGATTATTTTAAAGGACTATAATACTTGGACTAATAATGAAGGGATTATAGTGATTGGATTATAATCCGGGGATTATAATCCCATGAAACAAACATGGCCAAAGTTCCTTGTTTTCCATTTCTAGCAGTGTCACCATCCAAATAGCATAACTTCGAAAAGCAGTCTTGTCAAGTTAATTAATTGAATTAATTATATTTCAATTTAATGACATCTTGAAAAGTCATTTTATATTTCAAAACTAACTCCAATATATATATATATATATACTAGCCTATAACCCGTGCAAAGCACGACTATCATATATTATTATTATTAATTTATTAAAATTATTTGAAAAATTTATTTAGTGTAACCTAATATCGTTGAAGAAAGAATTGTAGCAAGAAGTGAGTGTAGATGATGATTCTAATCGGGATATAATTGAAAACATTTATAATTCTATATTATGCTGGTTTTTTATTTTTATTAAATTATATATAATTTAACTGAATTTGAAAATTTTAACAGGTTTTTTTATTTTTTTAAAAATATTTTTTTGTGCCTTGGTTCTTTGGTTAGTTGGTTAACAACTTCCCAAAAAGTTTGTTAACACCATCCAAAATACAAAAAACAAATCAAAATGTATTTAATTTTAACTAAAAAATAAACCACATATTTTACATAATATTCGATTATATTTCCATTTACATCAATATTTAAATAGATACATACTCCATCAGTTATATTTCAATTGAAATTCAACAACATACTCTTTCAATTATATTTTTAATTTGTTATTTTTAGGAAAGTTTTAACAATTTTTTTGGAAGACAATACATACTCTATCAGTCACACTTAATTAAAATTCAATTACATACTCTTTCAATTATATTTTTAATATAACTTTTTTAACAATAAAGTGTAATATTATATAAAGTAATATATATGAGATATATAATTATATTTTTAATATATCTCATATATATTACTTTATATAATATTTGCATAATATATAGTATTAAATAACAATTGTATAATTATATGATATATTGATCGAATTATGACTATATTTTGTCATAATAATATAAATATAAATGGACGTATATACTTACATTCAAATTTTTGTTGATATTATCATATTCAAATTATGATTCCATAATAATCCCTAATGTACTATTTGTCTAAAATAAAATTTAATATTAAATTGTAATTGTGTGAAATTTTTATTGTTTATTATATAGTTTTAGATTGTTTTCACTTTTGTTGATTTATAATTTGTTGTAAATTTGTTAATAAATATATGATATTAAAATTATTTAAATTAATTTTGAAAATATTTGATTTCTAAGTAATTGAAAGAGTCAAAAAAAGTTGGGTAACTGTAAGAGTATGTAATTAAATATTAATTGGAGTGTAATTAAAAGAGTTTGTTATTAAGTAAAATTAAATTTTATATGCATTTTAATTTATTTTTTCATTTTTGGAAGGTATTAACAAACCTTTTTGGAAAGTGTTAACCAACCAACCAACCAATTATACCATGTTTCACTTATAATAGTATAGTATAGATTTATTTTTTCATTTTTGGAAGGTATTAACAAACCTTTTTGGAAAATGTTAACCAACCAACCAACCAACCAATTATACACTGTTTCGCTTATAATAGTATAGTATAGATATCTCATATATATTACTTTATATAATATTTGTATAATATATAGTAATAAATAACAATTGTATAACTATATGATATATTGTTCGAATTATGACTATATTTTGTCATAATAATATAAATATAAATGGACGTATATACTTACATTCAAATTTTTGTTGATATTATCATATTCAAATTATGATTCCATAATAATCCCTAATGTACTATTTGTCTAAAATAAAATTTAATATTAAATTGTAATTGTGTGAAATATTTATTGTTTATTATATAGTTTTAGATTGTTTTCACTTTTGTTGATTTATAATTTGTTGTAAATTTGTTAATAAATATATGATATTAAAATTATTTAAATTAATTTTGAAAATATTAGATTTCTAAGTAATTGAAAGAGTCAAAAAAAGTTGGGTAACTGTAAGAGTATGTAATTAAATATTAATTGGAGTGTAATTAAAAGAGTTTGTTATTAAGTAAAATTAAATTTTATATGCATTTTAATTTATTTTTTAATTTTTGGAAGGTATTAACAAACCTTTTTGGAAAGTGTTAACCAACCAACCAACCAACCAATTATACCCTGTTTCGCTTATAATAGTATATATATATATATATATATATATATATATATATATATATATATATATATATATATATATATATATATTTTGTCAGAAAATAAAGCGATTTTCATTCAATAAATCCTAACACAGCCGGCAGTGACGAAGCCAGGATTATATTCAAGTGGGGGCACAATTTGATTGTAATTAAAAATATATAAATTCATTGTGCTTGAAAAAAATGAAATGATACAATGTTCATAAGAAAAGCCATTAAACTTTTGGTGGCAATAAATTTCTACGAGTTTTCATATTCTGGAAGTGATCTAATATAACTTCATCATCTATTTGAAGAAATATTTCTTTCTCGATATTGCAGACTATACAGTCATTAAGGAAATCATCATCAATTTTATTACGCAAACCGGTTTTGATGATTTTCATAGCTGAGAAAGTCCTTTCAACACTAGCAGTTGCAACTGGTAGAACCAAAGCTAGCTCGATGAGTCGATACACCAAATGAAATGCATGATGGAAATCCAGCTCAACCATTTTTTTGGCAAGAGATCCAACACCATCGAGATTAGAAAAATTTCCATTTCGACGCATTTCAATTATGTAAACCTTGAGTTGCTCCTCAAGTTGCATCAGGTGTGAAGAAGAGAAATCCTCTTGATATAGTTCAGCAAGTTGAAGTAGCCTTGATTTTTTAAACTTATTAAAAGAATTTCTCGGATCAAGACATGATATGCACAATAATAACTTATTGGTTGACTCAGTAAAGCGACTATTCATCTCTCCAATAACACGATCAAGAACCTAGAAATATTATAATAGTCACAATTATGAATAATTTAGCTATAAACATATTAAAATACAAGAGTTAAAAAATGATACCTGACAAAAGATGTCAGCATGAAAATAATGGTAGCAAGTTGGGGCAGTTTGAGCTCGAAGACGACTAGGAACACGGTCTTCCATATTGATGATGCAAATATCATATTTCGAGCAAAGAGAGCCAACTGCTTCCAACAAATTATCCCATCCATCATCTCTCATTCGTTGCAATTGTACTTTTGTTGTGTCAAGCAAACCAATAGCGGCTACAATATTCTGTTTTTTTTGTTGAAGAAATATGATAACTCTGATGTCAATCCCAAAATCTCTCTCTCAAGTGAGCTGTAAACACAAATTCGTAACTCTCCATTTTGTCAACCAAGCCAATAACTGTACCACGCTGCTTTTTACAAACACCATCATTGTATATATCTCCAAGAACTTCTAGTACTGCAGGCCACATAGACAAAATACGAATAATGGTTTTATAGTGTGATCCCCAACGTGTTTCACTGGGTCTAGCCAAACTTGTTTCTTGATGCATTCCTGTTCCCGTTGAAATTTCAGATTTTTCTAAACTTTGAACTAACTGATCATGTTGTTTTTGTCTAAGTGCATCTTTTCTCTTACAAGAAGCACCAACCATATTAACAATCATAGAAACATAGTCAAAAAATTGACTAACCAGTTGAATCTCTTTTACAACAGATACCAGAACAAGTTGAAGTTGGTGAGCAAAACAGTGAACATACCATGCGCTTGGGTTCTCATTTAAAATGAGTGTCTGTAAGAACCCTAATTTTTGTAATATTTTCTTTTATATAATATCATGTGACATTGTCAATTTGGAACCTTTCTAGTCATCCCTGTTGTTTAATGGAATTGATTGTCTGAGAAACTATGTTGTTACATTCACTATGAAAGATAAAAGGAAGATTGTTGAAGGCAAGAATCTTATTGTTAGTAAGATTTATAAAACTTGGGACTTGAGAGTTATTGGAGTATTAAAAGATTTACTAGGAATTATGACGAGGAATTATGGATATTCGAGGAATTTACACAATTAAGTACTTAAGGAATTACAAGGGAAATCCCTACGCGACAAAATATTATTACGAGGAATTAATTAAGATACGATGCGAATTAAAGATTAAGTGACAAGCATTGGTGGAAGAATAATGATACAAGGAATGATATTGCATGCAAGTCCCATGCAACTAAGTAGTTAGGAAAGCAAACTAGTAATACAAAGTGGACAAGAGGAATAGCAACTAGTTGGTACCTTTTTCCAAGGAGACAAGAGGGTATGGTGGTCTAGGCCTAGGCTTGCAACATGTGATACATATCCATACACCAATACATATCACCCAACCACTTTACACATTATTCAACCAACAACCAAAAAGCAAAACAAGAAAACTCTCTCCCCCCCAAGCAATATAGCTCTCGGCCAAACAAGAAACCAAGGAGAAGAAGAAATTTTTCTTCCACTTCTCTTCACTCTTAATTCAAGGCAAAATTCCTAGGCACTCTACATCATATAAGGAAGGTATACTAAGAATTCCAACCCTTTTCATCCATTAATTTTCAAGATATAAATTGTTAAAGTTTTGATGAATAGTAACAATGTTAAGTTTTCTTTTAGATCTTGGATTATAAGGAGTGTAGGAGCTCATTCAATGTGTTCTTGAGACTTGTAAGGCATACCCAAGGCTCCTAGATACTCAAGAAGGTATAAAAACCCTAACCCCTCTTGGCCATGTAGTGTTTGTGATGTTTAATGTTAGATCCATGATTATTTGTGTGAATCTTGGACATATAAGTGATGGATGATGTATATCTTGAGTTTAATTGTTGTGGTTGTGATTTTTAAGCTTGTGGTTAGTGTATGTAACTCCATGTATGTTTTAAAGTATGATCTTGGTGGTTTAGATGATGGATTTGATGTGTATGTAAGGTTCTTGAATGGATAAGTGATATAAGCATGCTGAGATTTTTCCAGGAACTTGAACTGTCTTGTAAGAGGGTTTTGAACCCCCAAATCTTGTCCCTTGAGGTCCTAATATATATTGTTGGAAATATATTTGAATGTAGTTTCCAGAAATATAAGGTTCATGATTAGGTGATGTATAGATTTTGAGTTATGGCCTGAGAAGTGAAATGTGTTTCTGGATTCCGGACTGCACTAAATGGTCCCCTTGTGAACCTTGTTTGAACCCCTAAAAATTTATGTAGGATCATGGAAAAATTATAGAAGCTAGTAAATGCAGTGGTGAAGGCTACCCAAAAAGGAATTGGATTAAAATATGTATTTTTCGATTTTATAAAAATGCTAGAGTAAAATTCGTGCAAGGGAAAAAGTCGTAAGTGGAGTGTAATTTTAGGGGTAATGGATATGACTCGGATATGGTAACCAAATTAAGTCGAATAAGTGACGAGCGTAATCGAGTGTTGACATGAACCTATAGTGGGGCTAGAGTGTCATAAGACGAAGTCATTAAGTTAATTTTGTACCCCCTAAAACCCCGCAATTAAAGAGATATTGTTAAGGTACTAACGAACGGCTATTGCTTATGTATAGATCATTCCACTCCGCACGCTCGACCACCCCAACCTCACCAAGGCAAGTTTACTTTTCAAAACTTACATATACAAGGACTTTCACTGTTGTGTTTGTAGTTTTCAATCATGTCAAATGTTTATGTTTATCGAAGTATCGATGAAATTGAGATGTATAAGTACATATATGTTTGCACCCCTTGAACTTAGAATGAAATGTTTTCTTCGGACAACGACTCTAGCAATAGAGGTCGTAGCGGTCCGTATATACTATTGACCGGGGAGCGGTATATTATTATATCGTAATTAAATTGCAAAAACCCGAAGGGTCATTCGGGGAGTATCGTATACTCAAGTAATTATTTTTATATCTTCGTAAATACTCAAAATACCTATCTTGGATTAAAAGCTTATTTAATTAAATAATTATTTTATTAATTATTAATATTAAATCTTAAAATATCATTTATTAATTAGTGTTCACTATTCTAAAGACAAGCTAATCCAAGATACCTTTAGCACTTTCGAACTCGAACTCTTTCGAACTCAAAACATTTTCGAAAACCCCCGGTCAGGTTTGCTTCTTGTGTGATTTCAAGAATCATCGGTCGACTGATGTCGGACCTCAATTACCCAGTTTTCAATCAAAATCAAGTTTTTAAAAGAAAAAGAAAAAGGGACTCTGGCAGGTGTGGGAACCGTTGACGAACGATTCCCGGGATGTGTAAGCAGCCGTGAGCCAGGCGGTCCATCAATTATTATTCCGGCCCAGGTGTTGCCGAAGGATGATTACGGATGAAGTTTTCATCGAGGGTGATTACGGATGTAGTTTTCACCCGGGGATAGTTACGGATGTAGTTTCTATACTTCTACCGGTAGAGAAGACCCGCGGATTATTGGACTTGGATGTGGCGACTGATCATCGTCAATCCCTGTCAGGTTTTATGTTTTCTTTAAGTCCCATTCCTCCATTTTGGAAAAATGCTCTGACACTGCTTCTTAGGCTTATGTGCCAAGTTGCTGATAGTGTTCTATTTTGATGAGAAAGATGTTGACTCTATGCAGTATCTAGAACTGCAAGTTTATTTTGAAAACAAGGGCACGTATTGGTGCACCTTCGGAATTTATCAACAATGACAAGTGATTTTATATCTGATTGATACAAACGAGTTTAATAACTGCTAATCATATGTAATGTTATATTGCTTACCTTATACATATATTTCTTGCTGAGCTATAGTTGCTCACTCTTGCTTGTTATCAAATTTACAAACACAACATCTAAGAGAAATGGCAAGACCCAGACAGACTGCCCGAAAGCAGGTGACTATACCCGAGGCAGCAGTTGAGATTCCACTGGTAGGCCCCATTAGCCGGATTGGTTGGCAACTTTTGTTAGTACGTTTTATTTATAAGTATGACCTGTGCAAAATAGTGTATCGTAACAAACTTTCAAGCCGCCAACTTCGCTTCATATCGAAGTGTTGCTGGTAGCGTAAACGCTATTTAATTCGGTCTGTAATAACTCTGAAACTTTTACTTCTGCTTAATCAATTGTGTGACGTTTCTGAGACTCTAACCTGTGTGTGTGTGTGTGTGCGGTGTGAGTTTATTGTGGGGTCGATGGCTGTTTTATATATTATGTGCAAGAACAGGTATGTTATTAATGGAAAATGGACGGTGAGCGCCTAGATCTCCGACCCCGGATCTGGGGGCGTCACAGAAATGGTATCAGAGCGAGGTTACAGTTCTCAGAAATGATAGTAATTTAAGAAAGCAACCCTAATAATAATAACAATAATAATAACCCTAATAACAACCCTAATAATACTTAGAACTCTCATCGAGTTTGCAGTCGGGTTATCGGATATAGCCCTGACTTTAAGGCCCGTGAGGGAACTACTCCTTAAACCTTTCTTTATGGTTAGTTACCCACCTTATTTCCCTTGTGTAGATGGAGGAGATACCAGACCCTGAGGCCTTTGAGAGAGAGCATGATGAGGCACTGATGCGAGATACCGAGGATCCTGAGGAGGATATGGGTGCTGACTCTGAGCTTGGCCCCTGGATTACGCTGATAGGAGATACTGATGCTGAGGATCCCGTTGAGGAGCCCTTTGAGCCTGAGCCTAAGCCTGTTACCCCATCTCCTGTAGCTACTAACGAGGAGAGTGTGAGATCCGGTGAGGGTCGTGTTGTGTCACCCCCATCCTCTCCGCAGTCATCGAGCCATGTTCCATCGGACGGTGACTCCGAGGATGATACTTCTGGCGAGGAGGAGCTTGACCCTACCCCTGCTTCTGCTACTGCTCCTGCTACTGCTACTGCACCTGCTCTTGTTCCTGTCATACCACCCCCGCTGATGGACCTACCCCCATTGTCGGGTACTGAGCACGCCTACGTGGTGCAGTTCCTGACCCGGGACTTACTTTCTGCAGAGGCCAGACTTAATGAGGCGAGGCGGGCACTAGTGGAGGAGTGCGAGGCGCGATTGAGGATTCAGGCTGAGATGAGGACTGCTGTTGCTAGGAGGACTAGGGCTCGACTCCATAGGATTGAGAGGAGGAGTCGCGAGAGGATTCTTGGTTTAGGGATCCGCGGGGGTGGAGTGATCCAGGCTAGGGATGCTAGGCGTGTTGTGCGTCGTGCATTTTCCCGAGTGAGGACCTTGCTCCGTCGCGATGCGACCCCATGATGTGTTACGGATAGCTCAGTCCTCTAGGTTCAGATGACATTAGTGTGTCGATTTTGCGGGATAGTTGACTTGTGTAGTGGTATCCTTTCTGACCAGTGGATGAGTAGACTGACCTACAGATATGTAGATGTGACTTCGGATAGTATGTACGGATGTAGCCCTACTTTTGTGTAGCCCTGACTATTCAGATGATGTACTTGTTATTATTCCACTTTTGCTAGACTATGACATCGGAACTATGTATTAGGCTCTAACATCCAAACTTTGTGATAACCCTTGTACCGTACTTATTTAGTTTCAGTTTCCTTGATATTGTCTCAACTGCCTTACTTTCCGATGCCATGCTTTACTGTTTTGATATACAACTGTGAATATACAATTGCTACAAGCCGCAAATGCAACCATGCTGTTTCAAATTTTCGACATGAGATTTCAAATTGTTCTTTACAAATTCCCAAAATGTTCCTACAAATTTTAAAATAATTTTTTCAAAAAAAAAAAATAAAAATATTTTTGAGGTTTCGAAATCTTGAAAACTACTGCAAATGTTTTCGCATCCCATAGAGATTTTTCCTCAAAAATGTTTTGACGTTTTATCTCCAGCATCGGGTTATTAAAACTTTTGCAACTTCCACCCTTATGAGGAGGAACGATACGTTCCTGACCCGTGTAAACGCTGTCAGGTAATTAGAAAACCCTAACCCATTTCTTGTTTCATTATCAGAATCATGCCACCTAGAAGAATGAACACTCGAGCTCACTCGGTCAGTTCTAAAGGCCAGGGTAGCCACCATGGGACTGGAGGCCACCAGAACCATGAAGGGGTGAATGTGAACCTGAGTGAGGATGAGGGCAACGATCATAACTTGTTTGATGACTCTGAGTATGACGAAGAAGAAGCTGGTGATGACACCCGAGAGGTGGAACATCCAAGGGGAGGCCCTATGGAACAGTTCATGGAACTACTTAGGCAGAACTTGGACCGTCCCCCGGCTTAGAAACCACCCCACAATGGTAATGAAAACGCTTTCCGGAACTTCAAATCCCTGAAACCGCCAAAATTTAAAGGAACTGCCGATCCGGTCGAGGCAAGAGCCTGGCTGAAGGAAATGGAAAAATCTTTCGAGATACTAGGTGTCGCTGAGGAGCAGAAGACTGTTTTCGCCACTTACCTTCTGAAGGGTGAGGCAAACTATTGGTGGGAAGCTAAGAAGAATTTGGAAGAAAGAGGTGTGGTGACCTGGGAGAGGTTTAGCGAGCTGTTCTTGGAAAAGTACTTTCCTAGGTTCATGGAGACACAAATGGAGCTGAAGTTTTTGGAACTAAAGCAAGGTAACATGACGGTGGCCGAGTATGAGGGCAAATTTACTGAGCTGTCGAGGTGTGTGCCGGAATATGTGAACTCTGAGGCAAAGAGGGCCCGAAGGTTTCAATTGGGGCTAAAGCAATGGATTTAGAATCGTGTGGCGGTTCTTGAGCTGACAGACTATGCCACCCTGGTACAGAAAGCATCAATTGTTGAGGCTGGGAGTGAACAGATGCAGAAGGAGAGGGAAGGAAAGAAGATGAAGTTTGATAGTCGAAAGGGAAACTCTGCGGGTGGGAGCTTTCTGAGCAAATTTAAGCGAGGGACGACGTCCCAACCCAAGGGAAACTTTGGAACCAAGAAAGCTGAAAGTTGGAGTGTGGGCCAGAGCGGCCGACCACAGGGATCGTCTTACTCTACCCCATCCCGAGCCCTACCCCCGGATTGCAATAAATGTGGAAGGAAACATGCGGGCGTGTGTAACCTACAGGATGTGAAGTGCTTCAAGTGTGGGATGACAGGACATTATGCTAACGCCTGTCGAGGAACTAGTAACAACACCAGTGCCGGAGGTAATTGCTTCAAGTGTGGGAAACCAGGGCACCGAATGAGGGAATGTATGTCCTCTGGGCCAGCTGCATCGAGAGTGAGTGGAACTGCTTCTAACAAGGCCCCTACTGCAAGAACCTTTAACATGACGGTGCAAGATGCCGTGAGGAACACAGATGTGATTGCAGGTACTCTACTACTCAACTCAGTTAAGGCAAATGTTTTATTTGATTCGGGAGCTACCAAGTCTTTCATAGCTCTAGATTTTGTATGTCAGTTAGGCCTTAAGACTGAACCATTGAAAGACAGACTGCAAGTAGAGATAGCTAATCATGAAATTATCCCTGTTAGCCAAGTATGTCCAAGTTGTGACCTAGAAATAGAAGGGCGACACTTTCGGGTAGATTTAATACCTTTTAAACTAGGGGAGTTTGACGTAATAGTAGGTATGGATTGGTTAACAAACCACGGAGCCCAGATTGATTGTGTAAAGAAGAAAGTAAGTTTGAAACTGCCAGGGGACGAGGAAGTAGTGTTTAGTGGAAAATGGCAAAACCAAAAGTTCCTGACTATGATTCAGGCTAAGAAGCTGTTACGTAAAGGATGCGAAGCCTATTTAGCCTATGTGAAGGATACCAAGAAGGAGGCACCAAACCTACAGGAAATCCCTGTCGTCAATGAGTTCGCGGACGTATTTCCGAATGATCTTCCAGGACTACCGCCTGATAGAGACATCGAGTTCGCTATAGAATTAGTTCCGGGTACGGCCCCAATTTCGAAAGCCCCATATCGGCTAGCCCCAGTGGAGATGAAAGAGCTGGCCACTCAGTTACAAGAGTTGTTGGATAAAGGGATGATAAGACCTAGTGTGTCACCATGGGGAGCCCCGGTGTTATTCGTGAAAAAGAAGGATGGTAGTATGAGATTATGTATAGACTACAGGGAGTTGAACAAGGTGACTATAAAGAATAAATATCCCTTGCCCAGGATAGATGACCTGTTTGATCAATTAAAGGACGCAGTTTATTTTTCTAAAATCGATTTGAGGACCGGGTACCACCAGTTAAGGATTAAGCCAGAAGATATACCAAAGACGGCATTTCGCACCCGGTACGGACACTATGAGTTCCTAGTGATGTCATTTGGGTTAACGAATGCCCCTGCAGCTTTCATGGACTTAATGAATCGAGTCTTCAAGAAGTACTTGGACAAGTGTGTTATAGTCTTCATCGATGACATCTTGATTTATTCCAAGACGAAGGAGGAACATGCAGAGCACTTGAGGATTGTATTGGGAGCATTGAGAGAAGAAAAGTTGTACGCTAAGTTCTCGAAGTGTGAATTTTGGTTGAAGGAAGTTCAGTTTTTAGGGCATGTGATTAGCGAACAAGGCATTCTAGTGGACCCAGCCAAAATAGAGGCTGTGTCAAATTGGGAGAGACCAACCACTCCGACAGAGGTGAGAAGTTTTATAGGGTTGGCTGGCTACTATAGGAGATTTGTCCAAGACTTGGCCAAGATAGCAGCCCCTTTGACCCGACTAACTCGCAAGACCGAGAAGTTTTTGTGGACTGAAAAATGCGAAGAGAGCTTCCAAGAGTTGAAAAAGAGGTTGGTGACAGCACCAGTACTAGACCTACCTGATGATAAGGGAGATTTTGTGATTTATAGCGACGCATCCCATAAAGGTTTAGGGTGTGTGCTTATGCAGCACGGTAAAGTGATTGCGTATGCGTCCAGACAACTTAAGGAGTACGAGATAAGATACCCCACCCATGATTTGGAATTAGCGGCGATAGTTTTCGCTTTGAAGATCTGGAGACATTATCTTTACGGAGAAAAGTGTGAAATCTACACGGATCACAAGAGCTTAAAGTACATATTCACTCAGAAAGAGTTAAACATGAGACAGAGGAGATGGTTAGAGCTAATCAAGGATTATGATTGTGAGATTCATTATCACCCAGGGAAGGCCAACGTAGTGGCCGATGCACTTAGCCGAAAGGAGAAGCTCAAGATGATAACGTCAGTGGACGAATTGATCAAGGACCTCGAGAAATTGGAGATTGAAGTGAGGTTACCAGGAATTGGACAAGAGAGTCTAATGGAAATAAGAGTCCAACCACCGCTATTGGAAAAGATTAAGTTATGCCAGGAAAAGAAGATAGAAGAAGAAAAGAATTCGATGGAGAAAATTTTGACTGGTGAGGAAATTAAGTGTGAGAAGGACGGGAATGGAATTATGAGGTACGCATCTAGGATATGGATCCCGAACGCTCAGGAATTAAAAGACGAGATTTTGCAAGAGGCTCATAGTTCAAGGTACTCAATTCACCCTGGAGGCACTAAGATGTATAGAGATTTGAGAGAATACTATTGCTGGCCAAATATGAAGAAGGACGTGGCAGAGTGGGTAAGTAAATGCTTGACATGTCAAAGAGTAAAGGCCGAACACCAAAGGCCCAGTGGATTATTGCAACCCTTAGAGATACCCGAGTGGAAGTGGGAGCATATTGCGATGGACTTTGTGGTCGGACTACCAAGGACCAAGACTAATCATGATGCCATTTGGGTAATTATCGATAGATTGACCAAGTCAGCACATTTCCTTCCAATCAACGAAAGATACACTGTCGACAAGCTGGTGGATATTTACTTGAAGGAGATCGTGGTAAGGCCTGGGGTTCCTGTGAGTATTGTATCTGATAGAGACCCAAGGTTCAACTCCAGGTTCTGGAGGAGTTTTCAGGATTGTGTGGGGACCAAGTTAAACATGAGTACTGCATACCACCCCCAATCAGACGGACAAAGCGAGAGAACCATCCAGACCATAGAGGACATGTTGAGAGTATGTGCCATCGATTTTAAGGGAAGTTGGGATGACCACTTGCCGTTGATCGAATTTTCCTACAACAACAGTTACCATGCGAGTATAGAAATGCCCCCATATGAAGCTTTATACGGACGAAGATGTCGGTCTCCCTTGTGTTGGGAAGAGGTTGGAGAGCGGAAGATATTAGGGCCTGAATTGGTCCAACAGACAAGAGAAACTATCGAGTTCATAAGAGGACGGCTGGTAGCGGCCCAAGACAGAAAGAAGAAGTATGCGGACCAGACCCGCAAGGACAAAGAATATGAGGTAGGAGAGTTTGTGATGTTAAAGGTATCACCGTGGAAGGGATTGATGAGATTTGGTAAGAAGGGGAAGCTAAGCCCAAGATTTATTGGACTTTTGAGATCTTGAGACGAGTTGGAAAGTTAGCCTATGAATTGGCTTTACCCCCAAGCTTGCAGCAAGTACATAATGTGTTCCATGTGTCCATGCTACGACCCTACCATACCGACTTCCGACACTTGATCGAATATGATCAAGTGGATCTGCAACCAGACTTAACCTATGTAGAGCAACCCGTAGAAATCATGGATAGAAAAGAACAGGTGCTGAGGAACAAGGTTGTCAAACTAGTGAGAGTTTTGTGGAGGAACCAGAATGTCGAAGAATCAACATGGGAACTAGAGAGCACGATGCGTGAAAAGCACCCCCAACGGTTTTCAACCTGATTCCGGGACGGAATCCTTTTAAGGAGGGGAGGCTGTAAGAACCCTAATTTTTGTAATATTTTCTTTTATATAATATCATGTGACATTGTCAATTTGGAACTTTTCTAGTCATCCCTGTTGTTTAATGGAATTGATTGTCTGAGAAACTATGTTGTTACATTCACTATGAAAGATAAAGGGAAGATTGTTGAAGGCAAGAATCTTATTGTTAGTAAGATTTATAAAACTTGGGACTTGAGAGTTATTGGAGTATTAAAAGATTTATTAGGAATTATGACGAGGAATTATGGATATTCGAGGAATTTACACAATTAAGTACTTAAGGAATTACAAGGGAAATCCCTACGCGACAAAATATTATTACGAGGAATTAATTAAGATACGATGCGAATTAAAGATTAAGTGACAAGCATTGGTGGAAGAATAATGATACAAGGAATGATATTGCATGCAAGTCCCATGCAACTAAGTAGTTAGGAAAGCAAACTAGTAATTCAAAGTGGACAAGAGGAATAGTAACTAGTTGGTACCTTTTTCCAAGGAGACAAGAGGGTATGGTGGTCTAGGCCTAGGCTTGCAACATGTGATACATATCCATACACCAATACATATCACCCAACCTTTTTACACATTATTCAACCAACAACCAAAAAGCAAAACAAGAAAACTCTCTTCCCCCCAAGCAATATAGCTCTTAGCCAAACAAGAAAACAAGGAGAAGAAGAAATTTTTCTTCCACTTCTCTTCACTCTTAATTCAAGGCAAAATTCCTAGGCACTCTACATCATATAAGGAAGGTATACTAAGAATTCCAACCCTTTTCATCCATTAATTTTCAAGATATAAATTGTTAAAGTTTTGATGAATAGTAACAATGTTAAGTTTTCTTTTAGATCTTGGATTATAAGGAGTGTAGGAGCTCATTCAAGGTGTTCTTGAGACTTGTAAGGCATACCCAAGGCTCCTAGATACTCAAGAAGGTATAAAAACCCTAACCCCTCTTGGCCATGTAGTGTTTGTGATGTTTAATGTTAGATCCATGATTATTTGTGTGAATCTTGGACATATAAGTGATGGATGATGCAGATCTTGAGTTTAATTGTTGTGGTTGTGATTTTTAAGCTTGTGGTTAGTGTATGTAACTCCATGTATGTTTTAAAGTATGATCTTGGTGGTTTAGATGATGGATTTGATGTGTATGTAAGGTTCTTGAATGGATAAGTGATATAAGCATGCTGAGATTTTTCCAGGAACTTGAACTGTCTTGTAAGAGGGTTTTGAACCCCCAAATCTTATCCCCTGAGGTCCTAATATATATTGTTTGAAAGGTATTTGAATGTAGTTTCCAGAAATATAAGGTTCATGACTAGGTGATGTATAGATTTTGAGTTATGGCCTGAGAAGTGAAATGTGTTTCTGGATTCCGGACTGCAATAAATGGTCCCCTTGGGAACCTTGTTTGAACCCCTAAATATTTATGTAGGATCATGGAAAAATTATAGAAGCTAGTAAATGCAGTGGTGAAGGCTACCCAAAAAGGAATTGGATTAAAATATGTATTTTTCGATTTTATAAAAATGCTAGAGTAAAATTCGCGCAAGGGAAAAAGTCGTAAGTGGAGTGTAATTTTACGGGTAATGGATATGACTCGGATATGGTAACCAAATTAAGTCGAATAAGTGACGAGCGTAATCGAGTGTTGACATGAACCTATAGTGGGGCTAGAGTGTCATAAGACGAAGTCATTAAGTTAATTTTGTACCCCCTAAAACCCCGCAATTAAAGAGATATTGTTAAGGTACTAACGAACGGCTATTGCTTATGTATAGATCATTCCACTCCGCACGCTCGACCACCCCAACCTCACCAAGGCAAGTTTACTTTTCAAAACTTACATATACAAGGACTTTCACTGTTGTGTTTGTAGTTTTCAATCATGTCAAATGTTTATGTTTATCGAAGTATCGATGAAATTGAGATGTATTAGTACATATATGTTTGCACCCCTTGAACTTAGAATGAAATGTTTTCTTCGGACAACGACTCTAGCAATAGAGGTCGTAGCGGTCCGTATATACTATTGACCGGGGAGCGGTATATTATTATATCGTAATTAAATTACGAAAACCCGAAGGGTCATTCGGGGAGTATCGTATACTCAAGTAATTATTTTTATATCTTCGTAAATACTCAAAATACCTATCTTGGATTAAAAGCTTATTTAATTAAATAATTATTTTATTAATTATTAATATTAAATCTTAAAATATCATTTATTAATTAGTGTTCACTATTCTAAAGACAAGCTAATCCAAGATACCTTTAGCACTTTCGAACTCGAACTCTTTCGAACTCAAAACATTTTCGAAAACCCCCGGTCAGGTTTGCTTCTTTTGTGATTTCAAGAATCATCGGTCGACTGATGTCGGACCTCAATTACTCAGTTTTCAATCAAAATCAAGTTTTTAATAGAAAAAGAAAAAGGGACTCTGGCAGGTGTGGGAACCGTTGACGAACGATTCCCAGGATGTGTAAGCGACCGTGAGCCAGGCGGTCCATCAATTATTATTCCGGCCCAGGTGTTGCCGAAGGATGATTACGGATGTAGTTTTCATCGGGGATGATTACGGATGTAGTTTTCACCCGGGGATAGTTACGGATGTAGTTTCTATCCTTCTACCGGTAGAGAAGACCCGCGGATTATTGGACTTGGATGTGGCGACTGATCATCGTCAATCCCTGTCAGGTTTTATGTTTTCTTTAAGTCCCATTCCTCCATTTTGGAAAAATGCTCTGACACTGCTTCTTAGGCTTATGTGCCAAGTTGCTGATAGTGTTCTATTTTGATGAGAAAGATGTTGACTCTATGCAGTATCTAGAACTGCAAGTTTATTTTGAAAACAAGGGCACGTATTGGTGCACCTTCGGAATTTATCAACAATGATAAGTGATTTTATATCTGATTGATACAAACGAGTTTAATAACTGCTAATCATATGTAATGTTATATTGCTTACCTTATACATATATTTCTTGCTGAGCTATAGTTGCTCACTCTTGCTTGTTTTCAAATTTACAAACACAACAGCTAAGATAAATGGCAAGACCCAGACAGACTGCCCGAAAGCAGGTGACTAGACCCGAGGCAGCAGTTGAGATTCCACCGGTAGGCCCCATTAGCCGGATTGGTTGGCAACTTTTGTTAGTACGTTTTATTTATAAGTATGACCTGTGCAAAATAGTGTATCGTAACAAACTTTATTTATAAGTATGACCGTGAGCGCCTAGATCTCCGACCTCGAATCTGGGGGCGTCACAGTGTCTTCAATCCATTAAGCTCTCCTCGCATATTTGAAGCTCCGTCATATCCTTGCCCCCTAACTTTTGAAATTGATAGGCCATGTTTTGTCAACATATTCTCAACAGCAAGTTTCAAAGATTGAGCAGATGTGTCACTAACATATGTCACTCCTATGAAACTTTTGAGTACCTCACCAAACTTATTCACATATCTTAAAACAAATGACATTTGCTCCTTCACTGAACTGTCACGAGCACCATCTACCAATATGGAAAATACTCGATCCCCAATATCGTTCATGATGACCTTTACTGTTTGTTCTGCACAAGCACTGACAATGTCTTTCTGAATGTCGGAGGAAGTGAGTTGATTATTTTTGGGGGCATTTTTTAGGCACACCTTTTGCACTTCTGGAGACCGTTCACTGTACCATTGTAGAATTTCTAAGAAATTACCTCTATAAGGTGAATTTTCTGACTCATCATTCCCGCGAAACGCTAAACCATTTCTAAGAAGTAAGCGAACCACATCAACACTTGCTGTTAATCGAGTTCTATAAGCCCTATCCAGACTATCTTTTGCATTTGAGACACTATGTATAATACTTTGCTTTTGATCTTTATAAGCAAAATATTGTGTCTGGCAGTTCCTGTGAGCACTCCCTGATTCTCCAACATGATTTTTAAATCTCTCTAATGCCTTCTTCCAATTTCGAAACCCTTTTTTTTGTAAAAATTGCATCACCAAATACTTTATATTCCTTACTTCCTCCAAATAGATAGCATGGAAAACAAAATGCTGCGTCTTTTGACTCACTATATTCCAACCAATGGTGCGATTTAAACCACCTCTTTCGAAAATGCTTATTTTTTCCAGAAATAATAGTCGGTGGAAAATTGTGTGCTAATGGTTGACAAGGACCAATGAGAATGTACCGAAGTCCTGGATCAGTAATTATATCCTCATCATTTACCTCAATATCATCCCGAGCTTTCTTATTACTTGCTGCATTAATATTACTACCTTCACAATCAGGATTCCCATTTGTTCCACTATTGCCTTCCAAAATCAATGGTCTTTTAACTCTACCAAAATATCTCAACATTTTCCTGCATTGGTCAGACAAACACACATTATGAGACTATCAAACACTTAGACTTCAACTCTCTTAGACATTAAATCAAACACTTCGACATTAAATTAAACACTTAGACTGCAACTCTCTTAGACATTAAATCAAACACTTAAACTGCAATATAATATGCTAACAATAAAAGATACAATTAATCAAGACAAAATAAAGTAGTTTACAATAACAGTAAATTAAATTTAGGAAACAAACCTGATAGAGAAGATGTAAAAAGCATGTAATTTATTGGAAATGGTGAAAGAGGTGATAGTATATTTGTGGGATATGTTATCACGTTGTTGTGCGATAAAATAGAACAATAACAGAAGTTATTTTTTGCTGTTAGATAGTGGGGTCAAAGTACAAAACCTTTGATATTTATCTTCATAACTAAAAAATTTATTAACAAAATTTAAGGAGTGGTGGGGTCAAAGGACCACACATGCCCCTAGCTAGCCTCGTCCCTGACAGCCGGGACAAACCCCCCGAGTGCTGATACAACCACGTTGGAAAACAAATAACAAACTAAAAACACAATTAGCTGATTTGTTTCCTGATTGTTTAATACATAGAATTTAAAAATTCTTGAAATTAAAAATGAAATCGAAGATATTCCAAGCGATCCAAACTGCACCAACATCCCTGAAAACAGCAGCATGACAATTGACCTTATCACATAACAACCGTTATTAACCCAGTATTCAGAAGCCCCAATTGAATAAAGTGAGGTTAGAGGAACGACACCGACCTGTCTACATGCCGGATATCAAAATATATTTTAGAATTGAATTCGAAATCAAAATTAATTGGACAGGGTTACACTTGCATCTTGCATATGCTAATTTTGGCGGGTATGAAGACCATACCAATACCGTACTAAAATTGGCTCTCTTGCCCTCCATCCGCACAGAAAAAATAATTTGTATAAAACATTTCAATATACAAATTTAAACGGCGAATGTGATACTCCGATCATCATTTTCCGATTGGATCACATTTCAACATCAATCACATATTTTATAATATTTTACCATTAAATTCTTCCTTTATTACCTCCACATTAGATACATCATAACTTGTCATTTAGGGTTTTGTTCTTGTTGATTTTTCTGGCTTTTAGATAAATAAGAAAAAACAATTGTTTATGTGATGAAATGAGGAGGACAAACCTATATCTGGTGGTGTATTGATTTAAGGAGGGAATGATCCTTTATTTATTGTGATTATTGGAATATTATGAGGGTTGCCTGAATATTTGCATAATTATTTTCCGGAATTGTGATCACCGCAGAAGCTTCAACAAGTAGACAAAGTCCAGGTACGACGAGGATAGGGGTAAGGTCTGTGCATCTTACCTTCCCCGGATCATGCTTCCGACCGAGAACATTATTGGGTATGTTTTTTTTTAGTTTGAATGAATTTGATCATGTCACATGTAACGTTTGTTATATGATGTGCAATTGAAAATTGAAATTTTTCTACTTAGTTCAAATTAATGTTTTCAACATTGGAAATTTTATGTAATTTGATCATAAGCTCTTGCACCTAGGACAATAGTTCAATTGAAGTTTTACGATTAAAGGGGCAGGAAGACTACTTCTAGTTCACACAAATGTAGAACATATCCAATGGACTATTAGAGCTTGCTGTTAAATCAGCAAGGCAGAAAATCTTGGTTAAGCAGAGTTTTAAGGCTACATTAGTTGTCAACATTGTCTAAATATCTTATTCAAATATAATGTTTCGATTCAAAATTATTTAATATTATCAGATGTGTAAGGAATAGTTTAGCCCCTCGTCTCAGTTGTATAGTGTATGTTAAAGTCACCAGCAAACTCTAGGGTTGCTGTTTCCATTATTATACAATTCAAGACTACAGGACATCTATGATTAAAGTTTTCTTCCTTTCTGAGTAAAAATTTGAACAAAAAGAATCCCATTCTTTGTGTTGACTACTGATTGTTAAAAATTTCTTTTGGTTTCTACTTTGATAGTGCAAAGCCTTTCATAAACATAACACATCATGCTTACAGGCAGGATAAGTTTGGCTTCATTGCAGGGAAGACCTATAGAATTTGCCTAGGATGTTAACTTTTTGACTTGCATATACTGCAGATAACTTATGGCTGCGGTACAGTAAGGTTATTATCTAGATACACCTTTCTGTCAAGACTCCAGAACCATCTTGTTAGTTGTAAGGAAGTGACCTCCATCTCAACCTGTGAAGTGCCATACACATTCACATGGTCATTCACCTGAAATATATAACCAGAAGAGCAACAGTAGGAAGTTAATTATTGCAGTTATTGCTGCATGTTTCGTGGCAGCATTCACCCTCATGGCTTCATTCTTGTCCTGCTGTCTCAGGGGTAGGAGGAAGAAAGTGCACCCCAAAGATGGACTAAGAGTTGGTAGGCCTCTTCTAAAATTCTGGTCAAGCGATTTTTCACGTGGTATCTGTTGTGATAATAACTTTGTTAAAGAAATGGCTTGTAGTTATATCTCCAAGTTACACTGACTTTCTTACCTTTCAGGTTCTCCAGTGAAAAATTTCACTTCCTTGTCCAATGACAACAGTTTCAGCAGCGAATCTGAAGATTCACTAGCAGCAGATTTAGAATTAGAAGATATGGAAGTTCCACCAGGGGACACTTCTGCAAAATTGTCACTCCCGCCTGGAAGAGCGCGCCCTCCAAAATCTTCTTCAGGTAAAAAACGTTTCGGTCGCTCGGCCAACGTCAACAGATTTACCATCAACCATAATAACTCGCTTACTGAAGAATTAGTATCAGAAGAAAAAGTACCACAAGAAAAAGTTTCAGAAGAGAAAGTGTCAGAAGAAAAACTGTCAAAAGAAAACGTGCCGGAAGAAAAAGTATCAGAAGCAACGGAAGTTCCACCTGAGGACACTGGTGCGAAATTGCCACTCCCGCCTGGAAGATTGCCCTCTAATTCTGCTCCAAAATCTCCTGCAGCCCCAAAACCTGCTCCTCCAGTACCAGGATCTGCTACTCCAACTACAGAATCTGCTAGTCGAGACCCAGAACCTGCTGCTGCCTCTCCTCCTCCACCTCCTCCAACAAACAATCTAGCGCCTAGGGCTCCGCCACCCCCAAAGATTGGCCCCTCTCCACCTAATCCACCAAAACCAGGTAATATGCCAAAGGCACCACATGGTAAAGGTCATTTCTTCGGGAACAAGGGAAACAAGGAAACTAGTGAGTCTGGCGGTCAGAAAGCAAAGTTGAAGCCATTCTTTTGGGACAAAGTTCTTGCTAATCCTGAGCGATCCATGGTGTGGAATGAATTAAAGGCGGGTTCATTCCAGTAAGGGCTTTAGTTTGTGTTACTTGCACATAAATCATGCAATATATCAACTTCTTGCAAAGATTTATTTTAAATTTACAGGTTCAATGAGGAGATGATGGAAGACCTGTTTGGTTTTAACAAAGTGGAGAACAACAAAAATGACCAGGGCACCAAGAAACAATCGGGTTTGGCCGCTCCCAAATTTATTCAAATTCTTGATCCTAAGAAAGCTCAAAACTTATCAATACTGTTGAAAGCATTAAATGTGACAACCGAAGAAGTCTGTGATGCCATCCAGGAAGGTAACTCTTTCTACCTTTAATTACCAGACAAGAAAAAGACATTGATTAAATTGCCAAATTCACTAATAAGTTTTACCAATTATGATGTTGGACTTTGAATTTTTCTTAAACCTCGTAATTAACCGGGGGTTTTTGTATTTCCCTTTCCTTTTCCTTAATGTGCATTGTTATAGCTCTACTGCAATTAAGGTATGTTTTGGAGAGGGGCTACAGAATCCTGCATCGGCTAAAATAACTGGTCAACAGAAACCTGGAAATTTAGTTGAACATTATAAAATTTTTGCTAGCCTGTCTTAAAGGCTCCCTAGATTCTCTACTGAATTCTTTCGTGAATATGTTAAGATGGTTATTAAATTATTTTAGATTCATCAACTATGGTAAGTCACTTTGATTGTACTTAATGAGGGGATAATGATACCTGAATTGTAGGGCTGCTGTTACAATCCTACATTCTCCTGTCTGGATAATGATACCTGAATTGTAGGGCTGCTGTTATAATCCTACATGCTCCTATCATAAGCATCCTGAACTAAGAAGTATATATCTACAGATAACTAGTAATAGGTTGAGTGCCTGATATATGCATTGAACATTGCCAAAATATCATAATTATACAGTTAGTTGATAATTTTTTTTGGTCTAACAGTAAGATGCATATCCCAAATGCATTAATAGTTATATTTTTCTTGCAAATAATAGGGAACGAGCTTCCTGCAGAGCTGATTGAGACTTTGTTAAAGATGGCACCAACATCACAAGAAGAGCTACAACTTAGGTTATACAGTGAGGACATTTCTAAACTTGGACCTGCTGACCGCTTCATCAAAACCTTGGTTGACATACCATTTGCCTACCAGCGTCTAGATGCCTTATTGTTCATGTGTACCCTTCAGAACGAGTCCTATTCAATAAAAGAGTGTTTTACGGTATTGGAGGTATTTTAATTGAACTTCAGAAAAAAAAATGTTCTGTTTCACAACTTCAGTGCAACCCTCAACTTTTACTACTGCAATTATATATCTGATTACCCCTCCTCATAGCTTTTGCACTCGCACAAAGATTACTGTTGAGTTTCAAACAATAGATGCTATATTATTGCTATCTAAAATTGAAGGAATATAAAGTTCTTTGGGAGACAAAACCATTTGTATTTTCAAGTGACACTATACAAGTAGTAATGTTTCTTTAGTGCCATGAATGAGAATATATTGGTCATGCAGCCCACTTAAACATGCAGGTAGCATGCAAGGAGCTTAAGAACAGCAGAATTTTTCTAAAACTCTTAGAAGCAGTTCTTAAAACTGGCAATCGTATGAATGATGGCACTTTCCGTGGTGGGGCAAAGGCATTCAAGCTTGATACACTTTTAAAATTATCAGATGTAAAAGGAGCTGATGGCAAGACTACACTCCTCCACTTTGTTGTTCTAGAAATAATTAGAACTGAAGGTAAACGTGCTGCACGTAGATTAAAAGAGAGCAGTATCACGAGTGGCGCAAAAACAGAAGACCTTCTTGAGGATACCCCTGAAAACCATTTTAGTCTTGGTTTTGATGTAGTCTTTAATTTAAGCAATGAGCTTGAAAATGTTAAAAAGGCTGCAGTAGTGGATGGTGATATGCTGACAACCACTGTTACCAAGCTTGGTGTCTCGCTAAAGCAATCTCTAAAACTTTTAAACAATGAACTGAGTGAATTAGGAGAAGAATGTGAGTTCCGTAAAACGCTTGCTAATTTTATTCAGCAGGCAGATAGTGATATCCTATGGATGCTAGATGAAGAAGCGAGGATAACTACTCTTGTGAAGAACACAGCTGATTACTTTCACGGGACTCCAGGAAAAGATGAGGGGATGCGGTTGTTTATAATTGTTCGTGACTTCTTAGTTATGGTAGATAAGGTATGCCAAGAGGTAAAAAAATCAGGACCCCTTAGTTCTCGGGAGTCTCAGCAGAAGCAGCCTTCTCCACATATTCATAAAAAGCTGTTTCCTGCTATTAAGGGGCAACGGATGCATGATTCCAGTTCAGATGACGAAAGTTGATGTAAATAAGTTTCAGTCTAAACAGGTATTAATCTTTTACCTTAAAAAGCATGTGACATTTTGTTTACCTTGTTTTTCTCTGGTGAAAAGAGTTGGCAGGCAGGTTGGGTTAGAGAGTTCAGACTCTATAAATCCTTAAGTTCATTTCTCTTGAAATCTGGTTGATACTGTTCACATTGGTTACAAATCGGTTGAACTAATCCTAGAAGTCTAGAACCATAGTTCGAATATCACATTTTTCTCTTCTTTTACTCTGTGTGCAGGTGGCTTTCAGTTATCACACAAATGAGGAACTGCAGAGTGATGCAAGTTGCGAAACAATGTGGATTTATCTAGTTCAGTATCGACTTCATTTTAATATAAATCCACAAATTTCAGTACCCCCTGAATAATATACGGTGCCCCCGGGAGATAAACCTCCTGGCTCCGCCACTGACTGATTTTGTATGAGCTCTTCTGTCTGGGCTCCCTCTCGCCGTGCTATGCTTTGCATTGGTCCCTACCTGTAGTAGGAGATACCACAATGGCTTGGCTTTGGAGTGGTTTCTCCATGGGGTTGTTAGGTGATTCGAGGTGGAACCAGCTGTCGATCTCGAAAGTAAGTTTGGTAGAATCTTTGGCACATGCTCTTCCCAGCTCCAGAAAAAGAATAGGAAATAGAAAGAAAGTTGTCTAATTATACAACTAAACTTTCCAGTAGGGTTCTTGTTTTTGGATTTTGTTAGGAAGTGAATGCAAATTAGTCAGCTCCATAGTTTTAGATTCTGGTGGTAAAAATTGAAGTATTTTACCTGTCTAGAAGTGGCGAGATGATAAACAATAAAGTTTGTCACCATTTAATCTGCAGCTTCAGTTTTTTTTTTTTTTTTTAATACTATTTGTAGTAATATAATCAACTGAAATCATCTTCTTTTTTCGACAGGAACAACTTTTTGATAATAAGCAAGTGCTTTGCTTGTACTCATATTAAGACCCGCTTGGTACGTAGTGGTGGTACAAATTGCAACAACAATTTTTAGCTCAAAAGCTGGTAATTGTTATAAAATACCATGATTGTAAAATTTTGTTTTGGCTCATCGTAATTGTACTGGAAGAATGTTTCGTGAATGCAAACACATCAGGAATATTACAAATGTAATAGTCGTTGATTAAAGAAGATCATTTTTGACTGTTCTGACATGATAATCAATGTGTCATGCTACTATATATTTGGTCGATTGATATCTATACTATTATATAAATTCGGAAATATTGAAAGTTTTGGTACCTGTTTTTTGGTACTTAGTAAAATTTACTTATATACCCTCCATTATAAAGAAATATAAATACACCTAAAATAAATAATAACAAAATATAATTAATGGTAATTAGTCGAGATAATACCTTTTATAAACACCTAAAAACATCAATCGTATCATATCTTTCCATCATTAATATTTTCTTTCCAATTAAAACAGGTTATAATTAATGAGAATTAGTCGATTAATATAATAAAATTAATGGTAATTAGTCGATTGCCTTTTTCAAATTAATATAATAAAATTAATGGTAATTAGTGATTGCCTTTTTCACGTTTACTTTTAGTTCATTAGTCGAGATAATACCTTTTATAAACACCTAAAAACATCAATCGTATCATATCTTTCCATCATTAATATTTTCTTTCCAATTAAAACAGGTTATAATTAATGATAATTAGTCGATTAAGATAATAAAATTAATGGTAATTAGTCGATTGCCTTTTTCAAATTAATATAATAAAATTAATGGTAATTAGTGATTGCCTTTTTCACGTTTACTTTTAGTTCATTAGTCGAGATAATACCTTTTATAAATACCTAAAAACGTCAATCTTTCCAATTAAAACACGTTATAATTAATGATAATTAGTCGATTAAGATAATAAAATTAATTGTAATTAGTCGATTGCCTTTTTCAAATTAATATAATAAAATTAATGGTAATTAGTGATTGCCTTTTTCATATTTACTTTTAGTTGAACATATTACCTTTTATAAACACCTAAAAACATCAATTTTATCATATCTTTCAATCATTAATATTATTACGTTACCTTTTTAATTTACAACAAATCTTACAATCATTAATATATACATGAAAATATCACATCATATTTCTCAATTATTAATAAAATATATTAAAAATCGTATACATTGTTTATAATAATGAAACATGAATATAATTTGTAAACATGAGTATATTAAATTATATTAAATAAAAATTTAAAAAAATATTAAAAATAATGATTATGCAAAAACATAATTATAATATTAAATAAAAATTATAATATAATACAAGACACCCGTGCATTGCACGGGTTATAAGCTAGTATAGTAAAATCTTTATACAGTAATATTCTTGGGATCGGCAACAAATATTATTATACGAAAGTTATTCTTTAATAGATGTTGACATGTAAATTTATAATTTTAAAAATTAATTAATAAATATTTATTATATATCATAAATACATGAATTTAGAAGATATAGTATATGATAAGTTTCTAAAACAAAGAAAAACAATATCAAATGCATGAATTTAAAACATATACAGTATTAAGATTCATGAATATGTATTTATTCATGAATATGTATTCATGAAGAACGCGCAAACTAAAGGATGTAGCGTTAACCCAAACCATCATGTCATAATCACATAAGCACGGACAACTATAGAAAAATATTTTAAGTCATCATAAATGGTCATGTAACAAGATTATATATTATTGGATATATATATATATATATATATATATATATATATATATATATATATATATATATATATATATATAAATTTTAAGCATATTTATTCTTATATAGACGAAATTTTATAAAAGATGGACTTGAAAAATGTATGGAATATCACAATATAGAGTTTATTCTTAAATATAACTGGCCCGAGTTAGGACCGTAAATTTTTATTAAAACAGGGAGGTTATTCTTATATGGAGTATAATTATATAGAGGTTCTACTGTATTTGGTCGATTCGGTATTAGATCTATACTAGCTTATAATTTTTGATAAATAAACGATAATTGCTAGATATTATAAAATATTTTTATTTAAATTACTTCACTAAGTGCCCAAATTTTAAATTGCGTTAAAAACATGTTAAAATTAGAAATTTATATTATTAGTTGGCCTATACACTCCATGTCATAAATTATGCTAATACCAATTTCATTATGAAAATTAAATAATATATTTAAATTATATATTCATATAAATATATTTTAAATATATATTTAATATATTAAAAGAACGATTAAAAGTGCGTGTAGATCACCCAGATTATAAATTAGTATTTATAATTTTTGAACTTGAACTGAATTAACTTGCAGAAATTTTAGGTTCCAAGCTCACCCAAAATTGGTTTCTAAACTCGCCCAAAATTAACGTTTTTGTTAGTAAATTAATTTATTTTTTCTTTGTAATAAAATTTACTACACGATAGTTAAATTTATGTAGTAAATTTAAATTAACATATTCTATTAATGTTACATATAATTTATTAAAATAATCAAACTTACTTGCATGACTTTGTTATATTCATTCATAACCAAAATTTTATTGTGTAAGTAAATGTGTGTAAGTAAATGGGATTATATATTTACATGAATACTTAATTTTTCTTTGGGAAAAAGGAACCTGAGATATATCTCAGGTAACTTTTCTGATGTATGAATAAAATCCTTTAAAATTTATTGGACTCGCAAGGCTAATTAATAAAATTTTAAACAAATCTTAATTTTACAAAATTGTCCACCCCATATTTACATATAAATACATATATTTCAGGAAACTTACCTAAGATATATCTTAGATTCTATACTCTCTTTTTCTTTATTCATAATTTTATATATGTTTTTTTATATCTTCATATCTTTTATCCGTTTAACACTGTTCTGATGTAAATTACTATAAATCTACTTGTGTGATATTGTTTTTTAAAATATTTAATTTTTTTTAAATTATATGAAAATGGTACCCGTATGGAACTGTTTTAATCAAATTATATATAAAGATATAATTTTCTTTGTCCCAATTTTTTTTTTCCTATTTAGCATTTTAACATTATAAAAGACTATCATTTTAAAAAGTATTATCATTATTGTAGATTACTTGTCCAATTAATTTTTAGACGTACTTCAAGAAATAGTGATAAGGTTACTGCATCTGCAGAATCTACCTTTTCTTTATCTCCTCGACAATTGGTATTGTGGAAATAACAGGGAGATCATACCTATGCATGGCTTCGGGCGGTCCCCATATCGGGTTATGGGACATACGATGAATGCTAAGACTTACCGTTGTGTGTTATGTTATCGGTTAGGTGTTCCTTTGTTCTCTATTTCGACACCATGTTCTGCTTGCTCCAGGATTTTTGCGGGGGATATCTTCGGTGATCATGCGGTGTCTTGTGCTGGTATCGTGGGTATTAAATATCGACATAATGTTGTTCGTGACACCCTTGTTGATGTTTGTTATCGGTTTGGAGGGAACGACGAGGCTCTTCGACCTGCAGACGTGTTACTCTAATCTTGGGATCGGGATCGTGATGTGTGTGTTGACTTGACAGGATCTTCTCTTTTGACACAAACTGGATTGTAATAATCGCAAAATTTTTGAATAATAATTTTCTACTCGTTATTTAAATTTATTAAAGATCGATGGATTAATATTTTTAAATAGCGTGTTTCGGTAAAGTTTTAAAATTATATATATTCGTATGTAAATAAATATTATATTATATCTATTTAATTATATTTATTTGGTATTTATTAAAATTAGGAAAATTTAGGAAAATAGGATTTTAATTTTTGGCTCGAATTTATTTATTAAAACGAAATTAAAGTTTCATTTTAATTAACCGGGGAGAAATGAGATTATTATTACTGATCGGAGAAGGAGACAATATTTCACAAAACCCGGACCAAAACATGCTCCTTAATTTCAGGGCCACGTTTTTGTGTCTTTAAAGGTTATAATTCAGGGTCACATTTTTGTCTCTTTAAATGATATAAACATAAAACCCGAGCTATATACCTATATTAATACTTTTGAACTCATCTTTTTTTTTTTAAAAAAACCAAGACTCAGACATAGAATTTCTGGGCCAAAAACGGAATACCGGGGGGTTGAAAACCGACTACTACTACTACCCTATCTCTTTTAAAACACAAAGCCAGCCATTTTTTTTTTATGATACCCACCGAATAGACACCAAAAACACTACCACTGTCTCTTTCTTATCCAAAACAACTCGGGCTATATACTGAGAAACAGAGCCCAAACCCAGGGGGAGAATTATCTTCTTTTTATTTTCTTCTCTCTGTTATTTGTTTTGTTGGGTTCGTAAAATCTGTTATGTAAGCCGGTTTCGTGTTGTTCCGCTTGACTATGGTCTGAACCGGAGTGATTGGGAGTGTGCGTGTGGGTCTATGTTTGAGATGGGTGTTGCCGTGTGCTATCGGAGAAGGGGAAGTGAGGGGTTTGCGGTTGGGGACTATGGTTTCGAGGGGGGATGCTGTTGATTTTGGGTTGAAGAACAACCACCGATTGGTGGTGGTGGTGGTTATAGGGGTCAGGAGAGATAGAGATAGAGTAGGGAGAGTAGAGTTGCTGTTGTGTTCGGTTTTTGGGTGTGAGCAACGTGAGAGACGGGAGAGAGATGTAGAGAGATTTGGTTTGAGAGAGAGAGAGTTAACGAGAGAAGAGGGGGAGATGAAAATGGGAGTGGTTGTTATTTTGTTGCGGGTTTAAGAGAGGAATAACAGAGAGAGTGAGGTCGGTTGTGAGAGAGTTTGAGCAGGGGAGCGGTTTTCCGGATGGCGGTGGTGGCGCGTGGGCCCCACGCGCCGTCGTGATTTTGTTTCTGATAAAAACTGTTACAACTGAGATAAAATGAAGATATATACATATATATATATTTATTTATAGATGTATATAATAATAGTGAGGTAATAAATAAAATGAAAAGAATGAAAATGTTAAAATGGGTTTATTATTTAACTTGTGAGAAATAAAAGTGGTTAATAAGAAAAATGGTGTAATTAAATATTAATTAGTTAAGAATAATCATTTTGTGACTTTTGGACAGAAATAGGGGATTTAGTATTTTATCGATTAAACGAGGAATAATCGTGAATAAAAAGAGTTAAATTGTGAATAAATAGAGATAAATATGGTTTTATTTTGTGAGATTATTACTAATTAAATAGAAATATTTTGGTAATTATTTTGGTATAATTTAGAGATTTATTAATTCCTTATAAAAATAGGGAATAATAATTATGGTTTCAATTTTAAGAAGAGTTATATTTCCGGATTATTTTAATTAACCGGATCGAGTCAGATTATTTTAGAGACTAAATTCGAAATTATTATTAATTATTTACAAGATTAAAATGAGTCCTTGGGTCATTTTATTCCTGTAATAAAATAGAGATTTATAATATTATTATTATCCTAAAATGGATTTAATTAAAGTAGAGTTTTCTTTTTATGAGAATTGTTTTTGAGATTTGTATGAACCAATTATTTTAGAGGTTAAAATCGGATTAATATTAAAAATGAGTAAAATAGATTAAAATTTGTGAGGATAATTAAAAGTAAAATTATTTTTGATAAATTAGGGTTGGTTAAAAGCCAGAATAATAATTATGGATTTAAATTGGATAAAAATGGACTGTGGCATTATTTTTGAGTTTAAATAGAGGTTAATATTATTAAACTAGTGAAATTTAGAGAATTATAGAAAATTCATAAGAGCCAATTTAAAGTAGGGGTGCTATTTGAATAATTTATTGGTTAGCGAATACTTAGAATTAATTAGAGACCTTTTGAATGGAGAGTTGCCGTTATATTCGATAACCCTATTTTCGTTTTTAAGTAGGATTTACGGATATTAAAATATTATATAGATTGGATTCCTGAGTTCGGAGAAGATTTATTTATCTGGGGATTTAGTGGGAAGTTTGACTCAGAATTGTCGGCGGATATAAGTGAGGGTTAAAAGAGGAAGGATGAAGATGGATGAAGTATTGGTTGTGGTTGCTGGATTCACAGTGAGGCGTTTTCCAACGGGAAAACAAATATGTTCAGAGGGGACGTCTTCGATTATCTTCTTCCAACAGAGAAATTGGTGAGTATGGTTAATACGCTCTAGTTGAGTTTATAAGCATTTATAGAAACTATTAGGATTGTCATCTAGAGACTAAAGTATTGTCTTGTGTTTAATATTGGAATTGACGCGCGAGCTCGATATCGGCGGATTAGACCCGTGGCAACCGCAATAGCGTTGAACCAAATGTTGATCAAATTAGAAGATTGTGACGCCGCAAGTTAGAGGATGATAGCGGTATTACTGTGACGTTTCATGATAGCTGAGAATTCGAGGCAAGTGTTTTCCCTTCACTTCTTGTTCAAGTGAAATTATTCTAAATATGATTATTGTGGTATTATTCTATTTATTGTCGATCTTGTCGACATTTAATGTTATTCTTGTTTATCCAATTTATACATCATGTACTGTATCGAACTTGTCGATAACCCTTGAGACTATTATCCCTTAATGTTGCTTCCTTGTTAGGGTGCAGCTAAACCAATTGCTTAGGTAGTCGGGATCCCACTAGTAGAGCACTGAGCCTGTTATGTCCAGATACCCCTTTCATACTTTATTTTTTTAATCCATTATCTGATTCTTGTTCAAAATACATCTTTTGTGATTTGAGTTCTGATGAATGATATATGATTTCATTATCAATGTTATGTTATTATTCCTATTTTACTACACACTTGCTGAGCATTTCTTTCGCTCATACTTGTTTGTTTCGAAACCCTAACCTTTCAGTAAGGTAGTTTGGCGAGACATTCTCGTACAATTCGAAGAGAGAAGAAGCAGACGCTATCTTGAAGATGACGTGACACGGGATGTCCTGATCCAGAGTAAGGTCTACTTACTATAGTTTAACTCTAATAATTATTATTATTATGTATTGTTGGCCTGGTATACTTCCTGTCGAAGTTATACCAGTGATTAGGTTTGATTTAAAAGAATGTGGTAAAGCTGAAAGTTGCTATTTTATGGAAGTTGGATTCTTGTTTCTAGCACTATAACCTAAAAGATCTTGGATTGTTTGGGTCACAGAGATTACATTTCAGTTTTTGACAAGTACACGGATTAATGTTTTATTAAAGTGGCGATGTTAGTTTGAGGATTCTCAGGTAACGACCAAATCTCCTGACCCGGATTTGGGGGCGTTACAGAATGGTATCAGAGCAGGGTTATAGTAAACTAGAAACGAGAGTGAGTAGGAGTGTGTATAGCTAAGTAAGGAACGTCTGAACTCATAGAGAGTTCGTGTTGGACTATGGGATATAGTACCAATTAGTAGGTTAAGAATTGAGTGTTCACGTGAGATGGTTACGCTAAATTAGATAAAACACCTTGAGACTGTAGGAGTCTACTACGAATTTTTAGAGAGTAAGTCTTAAGTGGTTTGAGCAAGCACAAAGACTGGGGCAAGTTCATTTTATCCATTATCTTCAAAAGAATTTATGAGATTTCTGTGAAGATTATTGTTATCAAGGATTTTATCATGGTGGTGAAAATTTGCGGTGAAATTTAGTGGCACTCAAATATTTGCTTCGAATGTTGGATTGATTTCATCTATCAAAGAATTTAAAAAAAAAATCCTTTTTGCGAGGAAGATGGCATTTAAAAATATTAGTCGGTCTCATTGATCGGGACGACTCTTTAAGTTAATTCGGCTGAGACTTGTTTTATTGTTTCGAGATAGATAAATATTTATTTCTACCAGTTGAATTTATCCCTCAAATTCGACTACTTTTCTTGACTTTGAGAAATGGTTCATAGTTGGATCATTTATTATTTTATCTCTTGATAATCAAGTTAAACTTCTTGAAGTGTCTACTTTGCTAAAATTGTTGAAAATTATTCAGTTGCTTTCCCAAAATCTTAATAAGTTCAGAGAACGTACTTAGATTGAAATCTAGGGCGTCTTATTTGTTCGAGATGACCCTTAAAGATTAATTCAGTTATAACTACACTCATATATCGAGGTAGTTTAAATTTTATTGACTTCAATCGGATCTATTGTTCATATCCGATAAATTTTGGTTCAATATTCAACTTTGATTCATTGTTCGAATCAAAATAAATACACTCAGAATAGAGAACATAAGAACATCTTATCGTCAGAATTCCCTCTAAAAATACCGACTCTAGCGTATTTGGAAGTTTCTTTTTGAATTGAGTCGTTTTCATTATTTCAAGACGACTCCACAGGATTTATCCTAATCAACGAACCTTTCTTGTTCAAGGTTGTTATTTTATTGTCTGGAATTGACATATTGTTCATGTCAATATAATAAATTACTTTCTTTTGAAAATATTGCGACGGCCTATTGTTCAGGTCGGTCTCATACAAAGTTAGATCGACGATTGGCCAGAAGCGAATAGGAATCCAAATCAATGAATTTTTTTTTTATTTGGAGGAATAATCTTATAATCCACTGGTCAACATGGGAGATGGCCCATGGGTTTTTCTTTCAGATCAACACGAGGAATAAACTCGTGGTATCGAAAGAGAAATATTTCAGGTTGACTTTTCAACCAACTTTTTGCTAGCAAAACGATATAGTGGTACTTGCGACATAGTAGTGATCGTGCTATGGGGTATCACGGGTATGCGGTACTTGAGACACAACGGTTGATCGTATTGTGGGGTATCGTGAAAGCGGATAATTATTTTGGCACTAATGTTGCCAGGGTTGAAAATGATAACCCATTCTATGCTAGCAAAGAGATAAAATTTGGTGGTACCACATCATAGCCCTGATCAGGTTGGGTGGGGTATCACAGGAGGACGGTACCTTGAGACATGGTAGTTGATCGCACCATGGGGGATACCGAAAGGTGGAAGACCAGTAATCTTTTCTTAAATTCTGAGCTGCCAAATAAATCGATGATTTTCTTAAAATTCTTGAAATTGTTGAGAAGTTCGTTTTGATGATCTTGTGGTTGAGATGAGTTAAATTCCTTGAGTTACCAGAGATTTTGAAAGAAGATTTTAATATTCTCACAAATTTTGAGAAGCTGCCTATACAGCTTTCATGATTTAAAATTATACGAGTTTCCTCTCTATTCTAGCGTTATCTTTCATTATCACCGAGTTATACAAAAAAAAAATAAAAAAAAAATCTTGTGTAAGATTTGGGATAGTGAACTTGCCAAACATTTTACGTGCTCACCTTTGGGTATTATTATAATGTTTCTAACAGTGAAATGTGAGAACAATAAGTTATTCGAATAGAGATAAGAAGAATGTTGTGCCTATTTTGGCTGCGATTGTATAATAAAGTTTTACGTGAACGGATGAGTGATGACTAAGAAAGTTTCGAGGAATTAAAGAAAGGACTATGATGAGTCGAGACGACGTGCTAACATTGAGATGTTTAGGCTTAACTGGACAGAACTTATCGCTGCTGAAAATGTCTATTGAGGAACCTTTAGAGATTTTTTTTTACAAGTTGACGTCGACGTAGGGTATCGATAAACTTAGGTCATGCAGAAGAAGAGTTTATATCGGACGACGAATGTTGTGATGTTATTAGGTACTCCGACATATCGTGCGAGATGGGTTCAATTCATCCAAAATTTTGGCTATGGACGAAACAGTTGATTCGGAGTCGCATGAACTAATTGGGCAACCGAAGCTACTAATTAGGGAGACGCCACCTAGATATCCGTATGTACCTTCTAGAAGTTTCTTCTACAATTTTAATTATGTAGCGAGCATTATAGAGAGTACGAAAACGCTACAAACAAGATGCGAAATACGATTACTGGCACGTGTTAGAGTAAGATCGTCTAATGAGATTTAACCTTCATTTTGTTCTTATTTGTTTTGCTAGCACCATATCTTATTTGACGAACAATTATACTTCAATTGAAGATGAGCTTTGTGCATACGATTCGTTTTGTTATAAACCCTTGTGATTCCTAAAGTTATCAGTGATTAAAAGAAGTAAAGATAGACATGTTGATTTCTTTTAAGTGGTCCAATATATCTTTACGTCGACATAAGATGGTTTGATCAAGTTTGAGGAATTGATACTAAAACAGAGACTGCTTTTCAAATGAGATTACGCATTTTCTACCAATTAGTGATAAGTACTCCGTTGAAAGATTTGTGAAGATATACCTAAAGGAAATTATGGTTCGGCATAAAGTGCCTGTTTCAATTATATATGATAGAGATGGTCGTTTACTTCTCGATTTTGGAAAAGTTTTCAGGAATGTCTTGGCACGAGATTAAATCTAAGCATTGCATATCATCCACGATATGTTTCATGTTTCTGCGTTAGGAGAGTATCATTCTGATTTCAGACAGGTTAGAACCTACAAACTAGTGGAATTACATCCTGATTTGACATACGAAGAGCAGCCAGTACAGATTCTAGTTCACAAGGTGCAAGAGTTAAGGACTAAGCAAATAAATCTGGTGAAAGTACTTTGGAGAAACCACCAAGTCGAAGAAGCCACGTGGGAATTAGAAAGCGAAATGCGGAATAAATATCCTGATTTGTTTAGAGCGTAATTTTGATTCCGAGGACGGAATCCTATAAGGGGGGAAGACTGTAATAACCGCAAAATTTTTGAATAATAATTTTCTACTCGTTATTTAAATTTATTAAAGATCGATGGATTAATATTTTTAAATAGCGTGTTTCGGTAAAGTTTTAAAATTATATATATTCGTATGTAAATAAATATTATATTATATCTATTTAATTATATTTATTTGGTATTTATTAAAATTAGGAAAATTTAGGAAAATAGGATTTTAATTTTTGGCTCGAATTTATTTATTAAAACGAAATTAAAGTTTCGTTTTAATTAACCGGGGAGAAATGAGATTATTATTACTGATCGGAGAAGGAGACAATATTTCACAAAACCCGGACCAAAACATGCTCCTTAATTTCAGGGCCACGTTTTTGTGTCTTTAAAGGTTATAATTCAGGGTCACATTTTTGTCTCTTTAAATGATATAAACATAAAACCCGAGCTATATACCTATATTAATACTTTTGAACTCATCTTTTTTTTTTTTTAAAAACCAAGACTCAGACATAGAATTTCTGGGCCAAAAACGGAATACCGGGGGGTTGAAAACCGACTACTACTACTACCCTATCTCTTTTAAAACACAAAGCCAGCCATTTTTTTTTATGATACCCACCGAATAGACACCAAAAACACTACCACTGTCTCTTTCTTATCCAAAACAACTCGGGCTATATACTGAGAAACAGAGCCCAAACCCAGGGGGAGAATTATCTTCTTTTTATTTTCTTCTCTCTGTTATTTGTTTTGTTGGGTTCGTAAAATCTGTTATGTAAGCCGGTTTCGTGTTGTTCCGCTTGACTATGGTCTGAACCGGAGTGATTGGGAGTGTGCGTGTGGGTCTATGTTTGAGATGGGTGTTGCCGTGTGCTATCGGAGAAGGGGAAATGAGGGGTTTGCGGTTGGGGACTATGGTTTCGAGGGGGGATGCTGTTGATTTTGGGTTGAAGAACAACCACCGATTGGTGGTGGTGGTGGTTATAGGGGTCAGGAGAGATAGAGATAGAGTAGGGAGAGTAGAGTTGCTGTTGTGTTCGGTTTTTGGGTGTGAGCAACGGGAGAGACGGGATAGAGATGTAGAGAGATTTGGTTTGAGAGAGAGAGAGTTAACGAGAGAAGAGGGGGAGATGAAAATGGGAGTGGTTGTTATTTTGTTGCGGGTTTAAGAGAGGAATAACAGAGAGAGTGAGGTCGGTTGTGAGAGAGTTTGAGCAGGGGAGCGGTTTTCCGGATGGCGGTGGTGGCGCGTGGGCCCCACGCGCCGTCGTGATTTTGTTTCTGATAAAAACTGTTACAACTGAGATAAAATGAAGATATATACATATATATATATTTATTTATAGATGTATATGATAATAGTGAGGTAATAAATAAAATGAAAAGAATGAAAATGTTAAAATGGGTTTATTATTTAACTTGTGAGAAATAAAAGTGGTTAATAAGAAAAATGGTGTAATTAAATATTAATTAGTTAAGAATAATCATTTTGTGACTTTTGGACAGAAATAGGGGATTTAGTATTTTATCGATTAAACGAGGAATAATCGTGAATAAAAAGAGTTAAATTGTGAATAAATAGAGATAAATATGGTTTTATTTTGTGAGATTATTACTAATTAAATAGAAATATTTTGGTAATTATTTTGGTATAATTTAGAGATTTATTAATTCCTTATAAAAATAGGGAATAATAATTATGGTTTCAATTTTAAGAAGAGTTATATTTCCGGATTATTTTAATTAACCGGATCGAGTCAGATTATTTTAGAGACTAAATTCGAAATTATTATTAATTATTTACAAGATTAAAATGAGTCCTTGGGTCATTTTATTCCTGTAATAAAATAGAGATTTATAATATTATTATTATCCTAAAATGGATTTAATTAAAGTAGAGTTTTCTTTTTATGAGAATTGTTTTTGAGATTTGTATGAACCAATTATTTTAGAGGTTAAAATCGGATTAATATTAAAAATGAGTAAAATAGATTAAAATTTGTGAGGATAATTAAAAGTAAAATTATTTTTGATAAATTAGGGTTGGTTAAAAGCCAGAATAATAATTATGGATTTAAATTGGATAAAAATGGATTGTGGCATTATTTTTGAGTTTAAATAGAGGTTAATATTATTAAACTAGTGAAATTTAGAGAATTATAGAAAATTCATAAGAGCCAATTTAAAGTAGGGGTGCTATTTGAATAATTTATTGGTTAGCGAATACTTAGAATTAATTAGAGACCTTTTGAATGGAGAGTTGCCGTTATATTCGATAACCCTATTTTCGTTTTTAAGTAGGATTTACGGATATTAAAATATTATATAGATTGGATTCCTGAGTTCGGAGAAGATTTATTTATCTGGGGATTTAGTGGGAAGTTTGACTCAGAATTGTCGGCGGATATAAGTGAGGGTTAAAAGAGGAAGGATGAAGATGGATGAAGTATTGGTTGTGGTTGCTGGATTCACAGTGAGGCGTTTTCCAACGGGAAAACAAATATGTTCAGAGGGGACGTCTTCGATTATCTTCTTCCAACAGAGAAATTGGTGAGTATGGTTAATACGCTCTAGTTGAGTTTATAAGCATTTATAGAAACTATTAGGATTGTCATCTAGAGACTAAAGTATTGTCTTGTGTTTAATATTGGAATTGACGCGCGAGCTCGATATCGGCGGATTAGACCCGTGGCAACCGCAAGAGCGTTGAACCAAATGTTGATCAAATTAGAAGATTGTGACGCCGCAAGTTAGAGGATGATAGCGGTATTACTGTGACGTTTCATGATAGCTGAGAATTCGAGGCAAGTGTTTTCCCTTCACTTCTTGTTCAAGTGAAATTATTCTAAATATGATTATTGTGGTATTATTCTATTTATTGTCGATCTTGTCGACATTTAATGTTATTCTTGTTTATCCAATTTATACATCATGTACTGTATCGAACTTGTCGATAACCCTTGAGACTATTATCCCTTAATGTTGCTTCCTTGTTAGGGTGCAGCTAAACCAATTGCTTAGGTAGTCGGGATCCCACTAGTAGAGCACTGAGCCTGTTATGTCCAGATACCCCTTTCATACTTTATTTTTTTAATCCATTCTCTGATTCTTGTTCAAAATACATCTTTTGTGATTTGAGTTCTGATGAATGATATATGATTTCATTATCAATGTTATGTTATTATTCCTATTTTACTACACACTTGCTGAGCATTTCTTTCGCTCATACTTGTTTGTTTCGAAACCCTAACCTTTCAGTAAGGTAGTTTGGCGAGACATTCTCGTACAATTCGAAGAGAGAAGAAGCAGACGCTATCTTGAAGATGACGTGACACGGGATGTCCTGATCCAGAGTAAGGTCTACTTACTATAGTTTAACTCTAATAATTATTATTATGTATTGTTGGCCTGGTATACTTCCTGTCGAAGTTATACCAGTGATTAGGTTTGATTTAAAAGAATGTGGTAAAGCTGAAAGTTGCTATTTTATGGAAGTTGGATTCTTGTTTCTAGCACTATAACCTAAAAGATCTTGGATTGTTTGGGTCACAGAGATTACATTTCAGTTTTTGACAAGTACACGGATTAATGTTTTATTAAAGTGGCGATGTTAGTTTGAGGATTCTCAGGTAACGACCAAATCTCCTGACCCGGATTTGGGGGCGTTACATGGATTGTCTGGATTTGTTCCGGGACGGGTTGTGACTAATCTAAAGCGGGTCAAGTACGAGGCACGTTGTCGGGAAATTGGTTATGGTTTTATTCCTTTCTCCTTTTCTTCTCCGGGGGAGCTGGATAAGGATGCTGTTGCATTGCTGAAGCGGGTTCAGAAGTTTTCTACTACTCAAGATATTGGGGTTCGTGCTGCTTCATATCTTTACCAGGATGGGTTTTGCTATAGCTAAAGGAGTGGGGCCCCTGATTGTATCTCGAGTTCCCACTAATTTTTTGTAAATTGATTGTAAATAATTCATTCCACAAGAATAAAAGTGAATGTAACAAAAAGGTAAAAAATTGTTTGTTAAATTTCAAAAGTAACTTTATTGAAAAGTGTTTTAGGTTGTAAATTTTTTTAGAGAAAACGTGTCTCCCCTATATTTCCATATTTTTAAAAGAAAGTTGCTTTTTAATTTTTGCGGGAACTAGTTAATGATTTCAATATCAAATCTCAACAAAAAAAATTATTTTTTAAAAATTATATCTCAAGAAATATATATATATATATATATATATATATATATATTTATATATATATATATATATATATATATATAAATTGTATCAAATAATTATATGATTTTCGCAATGAACAATTTTTTTTTATCAGTACAACATTTTAACAGTAACTCTAAACAGAGCATAATTTAAATGGATTCGTTGTATTGTATATTACTATCTTTAGCTTTATTAATATTTTGTAATACAATTTTGATTATAATTTTTTTTTCTGTAAAATTAATTTTATAACATTTTGAATAGTTTGTTTTTAGTTTTAATGATAATAATACATATGTTATATGGTTTGTAGTATGTATATGATTTGTAGTATACATTTTTTCTTGTAAATGGTTTTTCTATAATTAATATTTCAAAATTTAGGCTAACATATTTTTTTGTATTTCATAATTATTTTTGATTTTTTATATTTTATTAGATTACATATGATATACTTGAAAGATATAGGTACTATATTCGTGTAACAATTTTTTTTTCTTTTTAATTATGTTATTTAATGGTTATCTTAAAAGTTTGGGTATTTACCAAAAATGCTACTCCCTCCGTCCTGTGGAGTCCTTATCATTTGATATTTGCACGGAGACAAAGATAGTGGATGTAATATTGTTAAAATAAATGAAGTAGTGGGTGTAATAATGATTTTATTATTAAAATAAGTGAAGTAGTGGGTGTAATAGTGTAAAGTGTTGAAAAAGTGGAGTGAAGTAGTGGATGTAATAATGTATTTTATTGTTAAAAGTTACTATTTTTAGAAATGTAAAGAAATGGAAGGGAAGACCCAAAATAGAAAGTGTAAAGAAATGAAAAAGACGGAGGAAGTACTTTTTTAAGTTTTTTTTCCGATTTACTATTTTCTCAAAATATTTGCAAAAATACCAATTTATTTACCAAAATACCTAGGTTGCATATGCAACCAATGCAACTGAATGCAACTTAAAACTAAAAGTTGAATTTCCATTTTTTTCCAATTTCTAGTTATATATAAGGACTGTGCAGCAGCAAAAAATGAAAATTTAACTTTCAGTTTTCAGTTGCATTCAATTGCTTATGCAACCTATGCAACTGAAAATTGAAAGTTGAATTTCCATTTTTTTCCAACTTCCAGTTATATATAAGGGCTGCGCAGCTGCAAAAAATGAAAATTTAACTTTTTTGTTTGCATAAGCATTCATTTGCATATGCAACTGAATGCAACTGAAAACTGAAAGTTGAATTCTCATTTTTTCCAACTTCTAGTTATATATAAGGGCTGCGCAGCAGCAAAAAAAGAAAATTTAACTTTCAGTTTTCAGTTACATTCAGTTGCATATGCAACCTATATATATATATATGTACATACATGTGATTATTTAATTGTAAACACACATACATTTGTACTTTTTTTTAAAGAAAATTTGTATTATCTTTTTATGTTTTTATGTTAGTTTATATTTGTTTTAAATGCATTATATTAAAGTTTATTATTGATTTTAGTTTTTTAAATTTAGATTTTTTTTTTTTGAATTGACCTTTGTTTTGTAGATTATATTTTATTGAATTTTGGTGTCACTTCCAATTATGACATGTTTTTTTATTACATAATATTTTATTTTACCATATATTTTCTTAAAGACTTTTTTTGTTTTTTAATTAAATGTAAATTCTTGTTTTTAAAAAAAATATTTTTTGAATTAAAATTTTGATGGTATGCTTTTCTTACTTTTTTACTATATATAAAGAATGAATTTGCGGCTTCTTTTAAATTATGGGTTTTTGCCATTTTGTCATTGTTTGTTAATTTTAGAAACATATTTGTTGTCAAACTTAAAATTAGAATCTTTAATAATTTTATTAAAATAATATTTTTCTTAAAACACTTTTATTTGGTAAACGATTTTTTTTTCTAAATTATATTTTAAGTTTTGGCCTAACATACATTTTAATTTTAATGTTACATATTTTTTGGCATGTTTTCTTCTATTTATTAGAATATATAATATACTTTAGATATGTGGGAACTTATTACAATTTAATATACATGTGAACACACATACATTTATACTTTTTTTAAGGTAAACGAGCTATTTGGTCACTGTACTAATCAAAAACTTTCAATTGGGTCACCAATCCAAAAAAAAATTCAATCGCATAATAAAACACTAAAAAATTTCAATTGGTTACTCCGTTACTTCCGTTAACGGCAGTAACGGAATCAATTTTCAATTAGGTCATCAATATCAAGTTTAACTACTAATCTTTCACCAAACTTTATATCACTTTCAAATGTCATCAGCATTTTTTTTGAATTTTTGAATAAATTTTTAAATTTTAAAAATTTTGAATTAATTTTTTTTTTTGAATTTAAATTTTGAATTTAACTGCTAATATATCACCGAATTTTTAAAGTTTTGAATTTTTTCGAATTGAATTTTTGAATAAATTTTTAACTTTTAAAATTTTTGAATAAATTTTTAAATTTTGAAAATTTTTCAATAAATTTTTAAATTTTAAAAATTTTGAATTAAATTTTTGAATTTTTCCGAATTTAACTGCCAATCTATCACCAAATTTTTGAATTTTTGACTTTTTTGAATTGAATTTTTTAATAAATTTTTAAATTATGAAAATTTTTCGATTTAAAAAAATTAATTTTTTTTCGAATTAAAAAATTTCAAATTTTTCAAATTAATGCATATAAATTTTTTCGAATTAAATTTGAAATTTTTTCAAATTAAAAAATTCAAATTTTTTCGAATGAAAAAATTTCAAAATTTTCAAGATATGAGTATATTTTAATTTTTTCATTCTAAAGTTTAATTTTTTAATTTCTAAACAAATATTTTATTTTTTTTCAATCTACAATTTTTTTTTCTGTCCAGTGACCTAATTGAAAGTTGATAAATAGTTTAACGTCTTTCCGTTAAAGTTAACGGCAATGACTAATAAAAGTTAACAGCAGTAACATAATTGAATTTTTTGAGTGTTTTATTATGCGATTGAAATTTTTTTCGGGTTGGTGACCCAATTGAAAGTTTTTTAATAGTACAGTGACCAAAGAGCTCGTTTAAGAAAGTTTGCATCATCTTTTATATTTTTTTGTTGTTTTTATTTATTTTAAATGCGTTATATTAAAATTTATTGTTGATTTTAGTTTTCTACATTTAGATTTTTTTGAATTAGCGTTTGTTAGATTATGATTCAATGGATGTCAGGATCTGGACTACTGACTAGCTGATCAGGATTTGATGGTGACGTCATAAGGGTTACAGAAGCATCAGTATCAAGATCGTTATCATCAGGATTGATTATCAGGACTTTATAGCTGGTCAGGATTGCTTGAAGATTTGTATTAGTCCAGAGATCAAGAAAGATTGATTTGTCGTTCCTATTCTATAAGATCGTAGCTATCAGTTAAGATATGCATTGTAAACAGTTGTTAATTGGTTTAGCATATCTTGTAATGGATAGGGTAGCTGTGTGATATATATAAACACAGTTTAGGTTTTACTTATTGTAATCGCTTACACGAGTATTATTGTAACCTAGCAGCTCTCAAGAACATTAGAATTTCTTGAGAGAGTTTTGTAACATTTTTATACCAGTAATCAATAAAGCTGTTATTCTTCATATTTGTGTTTATATTGTTAAAAGTCAAAAATCTTATACAATTGTATTCAACCCCCCTTTTACAATTGTAGTTTACTGGGCAACAATTGGTATCAGAACAAACTTGATTTATTTTAATCAGTAACGATCTAAGATGTCGACAAGCAAGTATGAAAGTATTAAGATCCCAATCCTCAAAAAGTCTGAGTATCCAACATGGAGGGTTAAGGTGCTCATGTATCTGGAAGCAACTGTTTCTGATTATTTGGACATGATTCATGATGGTCCATATATACCTAAGAAATTGGTTCCTAGAACTGACACAGTTCCTGAGCATTATGTTCAGAAGATTAAAAGAAAATGGACTCCTGAGGAAAAGGCTGAAGTACCCAGAGATGCAAAGGTTAAGAACATTTTGCATAATAGTCTTGATGTTGTCATGTCAAAGAGGGTGCTAGCATGCAAACTGCAAAAGAAATTTGGGATACTTTGGAAACTCAATGCCAAGGTACTGAATCTGTCAAGAGGAATAGAAGAGCTCTCCTGATTCAAGAATATGAACAGTTTGATGCGAAACCAGATGAGTGTCTGACTGATATGTATGACAGATTCCTTACTTTGCTGAATAATCTATCTCTGGTTGGCAAAGAGTATGATTCTGAGGACTCTAACACCAAATTTCTAAGAGTCTTATCTGAGAAATGGGATACACAAACTTCAATCATTAGACATCAGTATGATCTTGATGTCGTGTCTCTTGATGAAATCTATGGGATGCTGAGAACCCATAACCTTGAAGTTCAACAGAGGAGGAACAAGAAAAATGTCAAGGCAAAGTCTGTTGCTTTGAATGTGGAAACAAAATTAAAAGGAAAAGCTGTGGAGGTTTCAAGAAGAAAGGCAAAAGTTATCGAGTCAGATCCTGATGACTCATCATCAGATACTGATGCCAATCCTGATGCTGATACTGATGGTGACTCTACTGATTCTAACATGATGGAAATGGTTGCTATGATAGTTAAGGGCTTTAAAAAGATGAAGTATAGGAAGGCTAAGAGATAAGACAACTTTCAGAAGAAAACCTTCAATGCTGATAAAGACAGGTACAAGAAGAATGAAAGCAAAGGTAGCGAGTTTGACAAGTCAAAGGTCAAATGCTACAACTGTGATGAATGGGTCATTTTGCAACTACATGCAAGAAGGCTAAAGCCAAAGCTCTCATATCCTCAAGCAAGGATTAGATGGACTCTTCCTCAGATTCTGAAGAAGAAGAAGAAGTGAACTATGCATTGATGGCCAATGTTGATGAAATTGCTACTCCTGATAATAAGGTACCTGAAACTGTTTTTGATTTTGATACTAACAGTATTTCTAAATTATGATCTTTTCTAAAGTCTTTACATATTAGCTTTAGGAGTCAATCTATTGAAAATGCTAGAATCTTAACTAAAATGTCAGAAGTCAAAAAAAGAAATGATCATTTAGAAGCGGAGTTACTTTTTATGCAAGAAGTACAAAAAGAATGTGATAATGCTAGGCATATGAAACTAGAAACGGAATTTAAATGTACTGCTCTTGAAGAGGAACTTCAATATGCTAATGAAAAGCTCAGAACCTGGACTAACTCTGGAAGGAAATTCCATGAAATCAATATTGATAAAAATTGGAAAGAGTGTCTAGGCTATAAACCAGAAAATGACAAGAAATTAAAAGAAAAAGTAGTTGTGGATGAGACAGCAAATCCAAAGACCTATAGACATGTTATAGATAAATCTAAGTCAGATATTGATCCTGTTAACTTTGTATTTGCTAAGCATGTTCCCAATTCTACTGCTGAAAAAGGATCCACCTCTGCTCAACAAAACAAAGAGCATGTATCTAAACCTGTTAAGCCTGCTTGTAATAAAAGCAAAAACATAGGAGGTCTTTTTTCTCAAAAACAACATAAGGATAAAATCTGTGAGGTCACTAATAAACAAAGGACAACCACTACTAAGAGAAATAGGAAAGGTAAAATTGGAATAAATAATGAGAATAATTATAAGTATTTTCCAAATGCACCAAGAAAAGCATGTTTTAACTGTGGAAACTCTAATCATCTTGCTATTGATTGTAAGAAGTGTAAAAAGAAGACTACTGTAATTCCTAAGTCTGACATTAGGAATAGATCAGTATTTTATAAACCACAGAATCCCTTTTCTCATTGTGGCAGTAAATTCTATTTTTACATGTGAAGAATACCATAGTTTGTACTACAACTTTTATGAACCTTTGCCTAAGTTTAATAAAAGTGCAAATTCTGGTAAATCTAAGAATGACAAGCCTGCATCTTCTAATTCTGATAATGACAAAGCAAGTCCTGATGGATCTAATACTGACAGGACTACTTTTGTTAAAAAGACTTCTGCTGCTAAAAAAGTTAAGATGCATGTTAAAAGACCCCAATAAGTGTGGGTTCTTAAAAATTCTAACTAGCTCTTTGTGTTTCAAATTGCAGGGTAAAAAGAAAAATGTGTTGGTCATGGATAGTGGTTTCTCTGTACATATGACTGGAGATAAAGCCCTACTATCAAGAATTTGAGGAGAAGACTGGCCCAACCGTGTCCTATGGGAATGGTAACGTTAGACAAACTTTGGGATATGGAAATGTTATCATTAGAAATGTCATCATTGAAAAAGTAGCTCTGGTGAAAGGACTCAAACACAATTTGCTGAGTGTTAGTCAAAACACATACAGAGGTTACCATGTCAACTTCTATGATACCCATTTTGAAGTTGTCAGTAAAGCATCAGGAAAGGTTGTTTTGACTGGACAACATTTGTGAAGTCAACATTTATACCAATACTGATGGAACCTCTACATGTCTCATTAGTAAAGCATCAGTAGATGAAATTTGGAATTGGCATAAGAAGCTTTCTCATCTCAACTTCAATAGCATCAATGAGTTGGTTAAGAAAGACTTAGTGAGAGGATTGCCAAAGGCTCTATATACTCATGATGGACTCTGTGATGCATGTCAGAAAGCTAAACAGAGAAGGACATCATTCAAGAGTAAAACTGAATCCTCAATTGATGAATCTTATCACATGCTTCATCTTGATCTATTTGGACCAGTCAACATAATGTCAATCAGCAAGAAAAGGTACACTCTAGTTATTGTTGATGAATTTACTAGATTCACTTGGGTGTATTTTCTACACAGAAAGGATGAGACTCCAGAAATTCTTCTGGATCATATTGGATTGATTGAGACTGGCACAAAGTATAAAGTCAAGATTATAAGGAGTGATAATGGATCTGAGTTTAAAAACTCAGTAATGGAAGAGTTATGCAAATATAAAGGAATTATTCAACAATTATTTGCTCTTGGCACACCTCAGCAAAATGGAGTAGTTGAAAGGAAGAATAGAACTCTCATTGAAGCTGGCAGAACTATGTTGGAGGAGGCTAAATTACCTAAATATTTCTGGGCAGAAGCAGTCAACACAGCATGCTATACTCAGAATATCACACTTATCAACAGACATGGTGTGACTCCTCATCAAATGATTCAAGAAAAGAAACCAAGTCTGAAGCATCTACATGTGTTTGCCTGTAAGTGCTTTGTTCATAGACCTCGTCCTGAACAGCTAGGAAAATTTGAAACTAAAGCCGATGAGGGCATCTTTATTGGCTATCCAACTTCAAGAGCCTTTATAGTCTACAATCAAAGAACAAAGACAGTCATGAAGTCTATTAATGTATCTTTTGATGATACGAAGATAAATGGAATAGCTGAAGACTCACATGATAGTCTGACTTTTGCAAATGAAGCTACCAAGAATCCTGATGAATCTGTGTCAGATACTGATACTCCTTCAGATCCTGATGATCCACTAATTCATGATGCAACACAAATTACTGATGGTGAAACTAGTAATGCAAATGTTGAGGGGAGCAATAACAAGATACCATTAATACTGATACAACTCAACCATCAGGAGAAGATTCATCAGAAACGAATTCAAGTGATAATTCTGACAGTACTTCAGGAAGAGATAGCAATATCTCAAGGGGAGCTTATATGATTCTAGTTATTTTGAAGATAACTCCAATCCAGGGGGAGCATGAAATTCTAGAAATGAATTACCACCAGTAAGGAAATGGACTAAAAGTCATACTCCTGATTTAATTATTGGAAATCCTGATGCAGGTGTTAAAATCAGAAGTGCAACTCAAAATGAATGTCTTTATCATAAATTTTTATCAAAGGAGGAGCCAAAGAAAGTTGAAGATGCACTCAAGGATGTTCATTGGGTTACAGTAATGCAAGAAGAACTGAATGACTTTGAAAGGAATGAAGTCTAAAAACTGGTACCAAGGCCAAAGAATAGATCAATTGTTGGTACAAAGTGGGTGTTTAAAAATAAGACAGATTCAGATGGCACAGTTGTCAGGAATAAAGCAAGGTTAGTTGCAGAGGGGCATTCTCAATAGGAAAGGATAGACTATGATGAGACTTTGCTTCTGTTGCAAGGCTAGAAGCCATCAACATCTTTCTGGCTTATGCAGCCCACAAGAAATTCAAGGTTATCCAGATGGATGTTAAAAGTGCTTTTCTTAATGGAGAATTGGAAGAGGAGGTATATGTTGAGCAACCTCCTGATTTTGTTGATCCTAGATATCCAAATCATGTTTACAGATTGGATAAGGCACTATATGGACTAAAGCAAGCTCCAAGAGCCTGGTATGAAACTCTGGATTCAAAAGAGGTATAATTGATAAAACTCTATTTTATTTGGATCGTGGTAAGGATTTGCTGTTAGTTCAGATTTATGTTGACTAATTCAAAGCTGTGTGAGAAGTTTTCAAAAATAATGCAGTCTAGATATCAAATGAGTATGATGGGAGAACTGAGCTATTTCTTAGTTTGCAAGTTAAATAGACTAATGATGGCATCTTTATCAATCAGTCAAAATATACAAGGAATTTGTTAAAGAGGTTTAACATGCAAGACAATGCTACTGCATCCACTCCCATTGCTACAGCTACAATGCTTGATCCTGATAAAATACTGAAGTAGATGTAACTCACTACAGAGGTATGATTGGCTCACTATTGTATCTAACTACTAGTTGACCAATATCATGTATGCAACCTGTCTTTATGCAAGATTTCAGGCAAATCCCAGGGAACCACATTTGATTGCAGTTTAAAGGATTTTTAGATACCTAAAAGGCACTCCATCTCTTGGCCTGTGGTATGCTAGAGAGTATGATTTTAGTTTATGTGGTTATTCTGATGCTGATTTTGCAGGCAAAGTACTTCAGGAAGTTGTCAGTTTCTGGGTGGTAGACTATTTTCATGTTTTGGTAAGAAACAGAAATCTATTTCCACATCAACTGCAGAAGCTGAGTACATTGCTGCAGAAAGTTCTGTGCTCAGATAATGTGGATGAGAAATCAGCTTATGGACTATGGTTTGTCATATTCAAAGATACCTATTACTATGATAACCAAAGTGCTATTGCCATGACAGGAAATTCAGTTCAACATTCTCTTACCAAGCATATCAGTATCATATATCATTTTATAAGGGAACATGTACTGGAAGGGACAATTGAGTTACATTTTGTTCCTACTGACCAATAGCTAGCTGATATTTTCACTAAGCCACTTCCTGAAGCAACCTTTATCAAATTGGGTAATGAACTTGGAATGATGAACTATGAGAATTTATGAGTACAGAGAGCAATTCCTGATGATCATCATATCCTGATGATTATCGAATCCTGATGAGAAGGTATGTTTAAGTGATCGAATACTGACAGAATGATGATCCTGACAGAAGTCAAATTCTGACTTGGTTAAAATCCTGACAGTGGTCACCTATTAAATCCTGATGTACAGGTTAGTAATATTTTATCACTGTTCGAATAAAGATAATTTTTCTTTGTGATATTACTCAATAATTGTTGCATATTAAGTGCAATTGTTTGTGCTAATTTCTATTAGTAATTGATGAGAAACGTTCAATTTTAGTTGGATAAGTGTATGTGCGCATGTATCTCACTCATAATGATATACATATAGATACACATGAAAAGCCGTGCGGTTATTACTACTCACCCACGTAAATTGGTCCACTAATTATGCTTGCACAAATCAGAAACTAACAGCTGTCATTAAGAGAAAATTTGTTTGTCTAAACAAAACACACTCAGTTTTCTAAATCACACAGTATTCTTAAATCATCAGTTTTTCATCTTCTCTCTCTCTAAGTGCAAACAAGAACCCTAATATTTCAAAAATCTCACTTTTCTCAAATCTACAATTACAATGGCATCTTCACCATTCATGAACAAACAGACCATCATCAACGATGTCACTTTCACAACTAATAACTTTGATGTTGTTCTAAACCATCAGGACTTACCAAATGATTTTCATATGATTCAGGACTTTCTCTCTTCAAGTCCATTAAACTATGCTTTAACTTAGCCTGCCAAAATCTCTTTTAAGTCTATTATGCAGGTGTGGAAAACAACAGTATTTGGAAAATGGGTTTCAATAGGTTCAACTCACACGCCCTTTGAATACAATGGAGTTACTTTTAATGTTACTCTAGGAGTAGTGGAAGAAGCTCTTCACTTGCCACCACTCAATGGATGAACTCCTGATGTTGTGAGTGATTCGACTCTTTTTGAGTTAGTCACATCTCTGGGCTACAATGGGGAAGTAAAGAAGTTTGGAAATTTGTTCAGAACAAATCTCAAGAGGGAATGGAATTTTTCTTTGTTACCATAAGTCGGTGTTTCCTGAACAAGACATCGAATTTTTATGCTTTCCCGTCAAGATCACTTAAAATAAGGTCTCTAATACACTCTACTGTTTTTGATTATGGTGCTTTTATTTTGAATTTTTTTTGCCAGAAAATAAAGCGATTTTCATTCAATAAATCATGATAAGTGCATATTTTTGCATATTTTTATTACCTATTTATTGCTTGAACTCATATTTTAATAAATTATTTTGTTGCATTTCAGGAAAATCAAGAGAAAGTAAAAAAATGGCAAAATAAAGAAATAAAGAGCAAGGAAGGGCAAAAGAGGAAGAAAATTAAAGGACAAAAATGAAAGAAAGAAAAAAGAATTAGGAGCTTGGTGCAAAAGGGAATGCTTAATGAGGAAGGAGTCATTTGGATGGCTAGGATTACTCCACCACACTCCACATGTGTATGGTGGAGATTCACCCAACACACCCCTTAACCATAATTCTTATCCTATAAATAGCCCCTTACCCCCTTGTAATCAACAACCTAGATTTTATTGTAGTTTTAGGGTAGTATAAATTTCTTTCTTTTCTTGTTTTGTAGATCTAAATTTTGTAAACCCTCTTTTTAAGTTTAAATTTCAAGTTTCCTTTATTTTCTCGTCTTGCTCAATCATTTTAGTTGCTTTGCTTTCGTTATTTTCGTAAATCCGTTTAGTGGAAAAAGTAGCGAAATGCTAACCACTAAGGGTTGAAAGTAACGATTTTTATTTTCTTGTCCTTAGTTAATAATTGTAGTTAAGCCCCTTTAAATCTCCATTTTATTGTGAGCATTTTAATTCTAAATTCTCGTTTTAGATCATTGTGTTAGTATTAATTTTCAGTTTTTATTTACCTGTCTTTATTTCTGTTAATTCGAAGCATCATATTACCTCCCCTGTTTTGTTTTGAACCAGCACAAAACCCATCTCCCCTTTCCATTTTTCTTCGATTAAAACAGACCTTACTCCCCTGCTTCTCTTTTTCAATTCAAACACAACCCAACCTCCTCTTTCTTTCCCCAAACCCACAAACACTTCTTTGTCTTCTTCTTCACTGCAACCTCTAACCCACCAGTTTCTTTCCCATTTTGTTTGTTAATTGTTTGAATTTATTAATGTTACTGATTTACCGAATAGTTTTATTTCTTTTTCTTCGTTCGCAATGCTTGTTTGTTTATTGTTGAATGGTATCGAGTTTTTGGTTCGTTGGTAGATCTGTTTTTAGTTTGAGTTTTGTGTTTACCAAGTTCTGTGTGCTTGAGTTTTGTTTATAGTTTTCTCATTCTTTTGTTTAAGTGTTCCTGTTTTAAGTTTAAGTCTTGTTTCGAGTTTAAGTTTTCGCTGTTGGTCGTAGGAGTTCATGATTGTAAAAAGTTACTGTCGATTTCCCAATGGCGTTGAATCAACTCAGTTCGAATGTGTGCGTTTTGTGTTTGTCTTTTGATGTTTGTTTGTTGTTCATTGAGTTTGCTGTTTGCGTCCGATTTGCGTATGTACATTCGTCGAATCGTCGATTTCTTACTGAGTCAATTAGCTGAGTCAAGTTCGTCACTAGGTCGTTGCTCTTTGTTTTGTTCTCGTGTTCGTGTATTTCACTGAGTCTGCGCCGAGTCGAGTTTGCTGTCGAATTGTTTGTCTTTGCCGAGTTTGTTTGTCCAAGTTATAACCAAGTCTTTTTCCGAGTTCTGTGAATAGTTTGTTTTGTGCCTAGCTGCGTTCTTGCATGTTGTTTTCTCTGGGTTTAATTTGGTCTTGTTTTATCTATTTGGTTTTGTTTTCTTTTCTTAGGTTTGTTTTCTTATGTTTTTTTCTTTCCTCTGGGTTGTGCGAGTTGATTTGGGTTGTGCGAGTTGATTTGGTCTGCTTCTGTGCTTGTTGTCGCCTGAGTTTTGTTTGTTTAGTTTCGAGTTCGTAAAATTATTGTGTTGGTGTGTTTTTGGCTAGTTCTATTTACAAACTTTACATGCCGAATTTTTGTTAGAATTTTCTGTATATAAAGTTAAAAATTCTGTTTTCGTTAATTTAAATTTGAATATATTTTCTTTTAAAAATGGTTTAAATTTTCTTTTAGTTATTAATTAGTAAAATCCAAATTTGCCTAAAATCCAAAATTGTTCTAGTTCGATTAAATTAAAAATTAAGAATCGCGAAATAAATTTAGTCTCTGTGGAACGAATCTTAAAATACTACAACTATAACGCCCTAGAAAATATAATATTTATAATTATTATTATTTAATATTAATTGTGAATTATATAAGGTGAATTTTTTTTTAGAATTAAATATATGTGACATCATGTTTACATGTCTGTATGGTGATTTATGTTTGACGTGTTAGACCGTGTAATTTTTATTTGAATTTTTTATGATTAAAATTTATTTAAATCATGCGTTATTGACCTTCGGAAAATTTTATAAAATCATCGGAGTTACCAAAAATCACGAAATCTTTTGTGTTATCTTCCGTATGAAATTATTTAGTTTTTAAAATTAGTGCGAGAATTATTTTGGGTGTTAAAATATTTTAAAATCATTTTAAGAGTTTTATTGCATTTAAAGGATCTTAACTTGCAAAATTCATATTTAATTCATTTTTGATCCTAAAAATATTTTAAAAATATGTTGAGATAGCTAATTTCATTTTCTACATTTTAAAAATAATTTTGTGATTTTTCACAAATACTACCATTTATTTTCTATTTTACCAAGTGAATTTTAGTGTTTTTAATTAGAAAATTTCATTGAAATTCCTAAGATACCTCTCCCTTTTATCCCTAAATTAGCAGTTCACCCAATTGGGACTGCTTTATTTTTCAGTCGGGTTTTCTTCATCATTCTCTGTAGAATTCTCTCGACTTTCTCACTAATCCTCTCTCTGTCAAAACTCTCTCAAATTTTCCATCTCCATCTACACTCTTGATTCACTCGGTTTCTTTGTAAGCCTGTTGTGGTGGTCAATTGTGTCCTCCCCTCTCTTCTGTTTTGCCATTGCCTCTGTATTGCAGCGTGTATGTACATACATATATTCAGTGTGTGTAGGTATACCGAGCTATGTGTATGGTTGCGTGAGTTCGTGGGTGTGTGTGTGCTGTACGATGCAGTATGTGTGTGTGTGTATCTTTAAGCCTGTCTCCCTCTTCCTCTGTTCTGATAACGAGTGTTGCAGATTTCATATGTGTCGAGTTTTTTTTGCGTGGGGATTCATCTGGTCTGCTGAGAAATTTTTTATCAGAATTCATCCCCTCCCTTGTCCTGCTCTCGAAACTCTGTGTGTGTGTGTGACAGTTGATTAGCCTATGTGTGTGTATTTTTACTAGTCGTGTGCGTGCGTTTATGAGGTTTGTGTGATTTCCAGCGTGTGTAGAATATGTCCACCTGTGTCCTGTTTCCCCCCATTTCCCCCTGTTCTTGTACTAATTTTGCTGGGTCACGGGGTCTCGGGGTTCTGGTATGTGATGTTGTCGAGATTTTATGTGCTGTGTTGCGTGTAGTTCCTTGTTTTGTGAGTCCGATTGGTTAAAAACCATAAGTTGGGCTGTGAATGTTTAATGGGTTTCATTTTTTCATTGCTTGATTTCAGTTTTATGATGAAATTCAGATATGAAAAAATATGTTTGTGTAATCGGTGAAAATTCGAGTTGGAAGTCCCGAAAAGGGAAACCCTAAATTTTTGCCGCCAATGGCGATGAGCTTCGGTGAGCCAATGGTGGACAGTGATGATTATTCTGAGTCCTAAATTAATTATATAACATATTGTTTTCGGATAAATTTTATTGTTGTATGTCGGTATAGTTAAATGTAAATTATCGATGTGGATTGGAAATTGTATTATGGGTTCAGTTGCAAAGGTGTAATACATAGTGGAATGATGTACAAAAATGTGATTGTGATTGTTATTGAATATATGTCGGCAGTGTCCGACTGGTATGCTACCCGTACAAAGGGGATTTCGTCAAAATTTTTCAAAAATATTATTTATTATTTAATTTCTTTCTCGATATAAATTTTATTCGGATTTCATGAATTATTAATTGAGGATCAAAATCATGCTGATGTACTTATAAATTGTATATAAACTTTTGTTAGAATTCTTGGATTGTTGTTTAAGGATATTCGATGAATTTTGAGTGCTAAAGCGTAAGGAGTCTACTGTGATTGGATTGTGAATGGTACAAGGGTGTATATTAGTGTGATTATGGAGATTGTATTGAGTTAGTGGTAGAGCAAGAAATGTTTTGATTTCTGAATTGGATGATTATATTCCGACAGGTTAGGTGATATTTTTCTATCAATTTGATAAGGGTTATTTGTAAATCAATGTGATGTACGTGTTAAAGAGTGTAAGTATAAGTTATTATTACGTGCTAAGTGCTTATATGATTTTGTGATTATATGTTACTATTTCGAGAACACGATCTGTATGAGCTATATGTTAAGTTGTAAAACGTATTAGGACGCGTTTGGGTAGAACATAGTTATACGGTTACGATTATAAGCGTACTGAAGTAGTACTTTATCTGTATATAGGTACGAATAGGAGGCCAGCTATGAGCCAGTGCAAGCATAGATAGAATCCTGAAGAATGGAATAATTATTGGAATTGACGAGTGTACTCGAGGAGTGGCTGACAAGTTTTAGAAGAAGACGGATGTACTATCAAGTAGAGACCAAAGTATATAGAAGTAGAGTGGATGTAAAGTGAATGACGAGTCAGTGTGATGGAAATGGAAACTGCATGTAATAATGCAAGTGTACTATCCCTCACTTATCGTTCAAGTGATGTGAAACTGTTTTCTGTTATTTATCTCATATTTCTGTCAAATCTTTTTGCTTGTATCTATACCCCATTCTTTTGTTGTCGGTGACTCGAACCTTGTATTTAATTTCATATTCCTTGAACTGCTTATGAATTATTGTTTAAATTCTTATACCTTAATGTCATTCCTTTTTAATTATTGTTGAACCCTTTATACCTTGTTGTTTATTCCTTAAAAATTACTGTTGAAACACCCGTACCTTGATTATCCTTATGAATCATTATATAAACTCATGTATCCTATTATTTACCCTGTTTCCTGTTGAACCATAATTCTTGACTTATAATTTATGCCTTGCTTCATCTTATTATTTTCCTTATGCTTTTTCCTTTAAACCACATCAGCATAACCAGATTTCATAACCCTTGAATTAAATTCTAGAACCTAACCTTGTTTTATTCTTTGTTAAGCAACGACTCTTTATTGTTTATAACCAAAGTATTACTCAAATCTTTCCTTGAACTTCAGATTCCTTTATTCCACGATTATCATATAAATTGCTGTTAAATTTCTAGAATCCTAACAATTGCTTTGTTCCTTAATTGATAAATGTTTCCTTGTTGATATATGATTCAATTTTGCTGAATCTTGCCGTGTTTAGTTTAATCTTATTGTTTTGCTGGTTATGATTTCTTGTATCAATTGCTTCCCTGACTCTAAATCTTTTATTGTTACTCGTTAAAATGGATTAATTAATTTAAGATGTTTTTTTTAAAAAAAATTCTTATACTGGGCTGATCTGTTATTAGTGAGTATAAAGGACTTAAAAGTGAATTGTTTTAAAGATTTTAATGTGGGGGATTCCGTCAAAATGTTTTCTATGGATTCCTTCAGATTGGAGGCGTAAAAGGTCAGCATTTTTAGCGTAAGAGGCTAGGGTGGTCCTAGTCCAGCACTTCTATAAAAGGCCAATGTGTTGCCTAATTGGGAACCCAATTTTATGTCCAGAGGGACTTTGTGTCCGGTATGGGGACTTTACGTGGCTGATCACCCGTATTGTCCGGAGTCGTGGAAAAACTCCAATCAATGAAAATGTTCTTAAAAAGGTTTTATGAAAAGTATGTTTCATAGATGAAAGGGTTTTAAAGAAAGGAATGTTTTTGACATCTTATCTATGTGATAGAAGTCTGGTGGGATACCACTAATTATGTTTGTCATGAAAGTACTGAAGGCTGGCCCCCTTCTGGTGCTATGGCGGTTGACCTAAGTGACAAATACAACCTGAAATTAGTTCAGTGATCATATTGATCTCTCAGTTACATTTTTTATAAAATTCTTATCAAACAAAACTCATCTTGTACTCATACATATTAATACCAGTCTATTCTATTGATCCCTTTCATTATAAACCCTTGTGATTTCTAAAAAGTTATCAATGATTGAGAGCAGCAAAGATGGAGATGATGAAATTTTGAGTGGTGTAAGCTACATTTATGTTGAATGAAAATTGTATGAGCAGGTTTGAGAATTGAGGTTAAATCAGAGATTGAATGTCAAGTTAAATTATGTAGTGGATTGACATAATACGTACAAGATTCGATAAAAAGGAAGACGGAGTATGGATAAGGAGCAGATAACAAGGACACGAGATTATTAATTCTGTTTAAATTGGAAGTAGAGTGATGATAGATTTAGTTGGTATGTGTGAGTTATGTTGAGGAAAGATTGTTGAGGAATACTTGTTTATGGCATATTTCACTTCGGATATGGAAACCGGAATATTTTAAGGATTTGAGACCAATTGTCGGGTCTGAATTTTAGAACTGGGATGGGATAACTTGAGCGAAGCAGAGTAAAGCTAGATGGGAAGTAAAGTGATTGTGTAGGAGTTAATGACTTATGCAAATATAGTTTAGAGGATCATGAATATTAAGAGTAAGAGTGAATTGACCTAGATGGAACAAGATGGTAAGAGAGGAAGACAGAGAATCAAGAAACTTACAGGAATTGTGTTAGCCGAGGATGAGAGATTTGGCTGGAAAGGAATGCAAGATTTAGGAGATTTTGAAAACCAGAATAACAAGGATAGATAGTTACTTATAGGATATGAATTACTGAGACCAGCAGGACCATCATTATTGGAATGTATGATTTCGAGAAGAAGTATATTGCAATAGTACTAGGATGAAGATGGAAGGCTATCAGGGTAAGTGGAAGGAATAGAATGGTAGGAAGTGACAGAATTAGAAGCTAAAGTTCAATATAATTATGAATGACGATATTAAGGATATGGATGTGATGATAGTTAAAAGAGCTAAATGTGAGTTAGGACTGGATTGTTTTATTAACTAATAAGTACAGACAAAGTGTGAAGATAAGATGGTGAAATTATGAATTGCATGAGATATGTAAGTTGTGCTTCGAGGACGGAAGTGGATAAAGGAGTTTTAATGGTTACGCAGACTAAGAGGTTATTATAATAAGATTTTAAGGTTATTTTATATATGTGGGAGATATTGATAAGGGGATAATTAAAGTGAAGTAGATTTCAGTGGTCAAGATTTCTCCGATATGTGACTTGATGAATTACCAGGATTATCACCAGACAAAGATATAAAGTTGATTAATTAATTACAACCAGGAATGTAATCCATTTCAAGGATTCAAGATCGGAAGACAGAGCAAGATATTTGCGGATATAAGAAGAACATGCGTAAGATTTTTAAGTACGAGCTTTGGAATTGAAAGAATTATAATCTTCAGGATATGACGAAAGGATCAAAGTAAACTACGAGAAGAGGAAGCCGTAATGAATCGGGAAAGGCTAAGACGCCAGCAGAGATCGAAAACTTTGAAGGACCAGCTAGGAATTATCGAAGGTTGTCAAAGGTTTTACCAAGATAGCTACAGCAGTAGACACGCTTACCAAGAAGGAAATGGATAAGTCAATGTGAAGAAAGTTTTCAGAAGCCAACGAAGAGATTTAGAACTGCTCCAGTGCTAGGGCAACCAGACGAATGAGGAAGAATCGAATGTGCTAACAATGCTCAAAGAATGTGGAACGTTATAGATATATGATTTAAAGGTCTAGATTTTTGTGAATGAATCGTTAGAGGAAAGTAGGAAGTACCAAGCAAATTTGATGGGAGCAGTAGGTAAAGTTGATGAATGTAGAAGAATGAAATAGTTCAAGGAAATGAGCTCTTGATAAATATGGGAGTTGTAATGTGCAGAGGTTAAATTTTGGTGATTTGTAAGATATGTAGAGTAATGGTTTTGAAGTCATGTTTTGTTATTAGGGGATATTAGAGTTGGAGTTCAATAGGGTTGAAAGTTTAATTTGTGAATGGTATTGGAGGGTTGTGACCTCGGGATAATTTGTGTTCCAAATAAGATATATATGTTTCCAAATAAGATATATATGTTTTAAAGTAAATGTTGCCTCAGTAAAACAATGGGATTAAGGATAGATAGAAGTTTCCTAATTATTCCCTCCTCGAGTAACATTGTACGTTGAAAGGGGAGTAAGAATGATTAGGGGATTTCTTGATATTCTTTTTCTCAAAGTTTTATCTGGGGCAGTCTGAATTATGAGTAGGAGCGTGGAAGTGGTATCAATGGTTAGTCGCGTGGATTTTGTTTTAAAGATTTAATTATTACCTATTTACTGTAATTCAAGGCAGATTCTTCGCTTATATGTTTGTTGCAAGTTAAGGCAGGATTTGTTTTAGTGTTGTATATAAATGAATTGTTTATGTATGATTAGATCAGTAAATGAGGTAATTTCATACAGGGCATAGTCCATTATACGAATAGGTCATGTCCGATTTTTGGTAGAAAATGATTGTCTCGTACGAGTGATAAGCATCTAGAATTAATGAGGCATGTGAACCAAAAGTTTAAGTTTATGCTGGAAATTACGGGATTACAGGATGAGCCTAGCGAGATATGAATTGATATAAAGGAATTCTAGAGTGGAAGAAACAACTAGGGAATTGAAAGAGAAATGTTGAGAATACCGTCATATGTTTTTCTTACGGTAGATTCTGAGGACAGAGTCCTATTAAGGGGGAAGGATATAACGCCCTAGAAAATATCATATTTATAATTATTATTGTTTAATATTAAATGTGAATTATATGAGGTGATTTTTTTTAGAATTGAATATATGTGACATCATGTTTACATGTCTGTATGGTGATTTACGTGTGACGTGCTAGTCCGTGTAATTTTTATTTGAATTTTTTATGATTAAAATTTATTTTAATCATGCGTTATTGATCTTCGAAATTTTTTATAAAATCACTGGAGTTACTGAAAATCACGAAATCTTTTGTGTTATCTTCTGTATGAAATTATTTAGTTTTTAAAATTAGTGCGAGAATTATTTTGGGTGTTTAAGTATTTTAAAATGATTTTAAGAGTTTTATTGCATTTAAAGGATCTTAACTTGCAAAATTCATATTTAATTCATTTTTGATCCTAAAAATATTTAAAAATATGTTGAGATAGCTAATTTCATTTTCTACATTTTAAAAATAATTTTTTTGATTTTTCTCAAATACTACCCATTTATGTTCTATTTTACCAAGTTAATTTTAGTGTTTTTAATTAGAAAATTTCATTGAGATTCCTAAGATACCTCTCCCTTTTATCCCTAAATTAGCAGTTCACCCAATTGGGCCTGCTTTGTTTTTCAGTCGGGTTTTCTTCAATTCTCTCTAGAATTCTCTCGACTTTCTCTCTAATCCTCTCTCTGTCAAAACTCTCTCAAATTTTCCATCTCCATCTACACTCTTGATTCACTCGGTTTCATTGTAAGCCTGTTGTGGTGGTCAATTGTCTCCTCCCCTCTCTTCTGTTTTGCCACTGCCTCTGTATTGCAGCGTGTATGTACATACATATATTCAGTGTGTGTGGGTATATCGAGCTATGTGTATGGTGGCATGAGTTCGTGAGTGTGTGTGTGCTGTACGATGGTGTATGTGTGTGTATGTTTAAGCCCGTCTCCCTCTTCCCCTGTTCTTGATAACGAGTGTTGCAGATTTCATATATGTCGAGTTTTTTTTTGCGTGGGGATTCATCTAGTGTGCTGAGAAATTTTTTTATCACAATCCATCCCCTCCTTTGTCCTTCTCTCGAAACTCTGTGTGTGTGTGTGTGTGACAATTGATTAGCCTCTGTGTGTGTATTTTTACTAGCCGTCTGCGTTCATTTCTGAGGTGGGTGTGCGTGATTTCCGGCGTGTGTAGAGTATGTCCACCTGTGATCTGTTTCCCCCCATTTCCCCATGTTCTTGTACTAATTTTGCTGGGTCACGGGGTCTCGGGGTTCTGGTATGTGATGTTGTCGGGACTGTATGTGCTGTGTTGCGTGTAGTTCCTTGTTTTTTGAGTCTGATTGGTTAAAAACCATAAGTTGGGCTGTGAATGTTTAATGGGTTTCATTTTTTCATTGCTCGATTTCAGTTTTATGATGAAATTCAGATATGAAAATATATGTTTGTGTAATCGGTGAAAATTCGAGTTGGAATTCCCGAAAAGGACCCTGAATTTTTGCAGCCAATGGCGATGAGCTTCGGTGAGCCAATGGTGGACAGTGATGATTATTCTGAGTCCTAAATTAATTATATAACATATTGTTTTCGGATAAATTTTATTGTTGTAAGTCGGTATAGTTAAATGTAAATTATCGATGTGGATTAGAAATTGTATTATGGGTTCAGTTGCAAAGGTGTAATACATAGTGGAATAATGTACAAAAATGTGATTGTTATTGAATTTGGGTCGGTAGTGTCTGACTGGTATGCTACCCGTACAAAGGGGATGTCGTCAAAATTTTTCTAAAATATTATTTATTATTTAGTTTTTTCTAAGTTATAAATAATATTCGGATTTCATGAATTATTAATTGAGGATCAAAAGTGTGCTGATGTACTTATAAATTGTATATAAACTTTTATTAGAATTCTTGGATTGTTGTTTAAGGATATTCGATGAATTTTGAGTGCTAAAGCGTAAGGAGTCTACTGTGATTGGATTGTGAATGGTACAAGGGTGTATATTAGTACGATTGTGGAGATTGTATTGAGCTAGTGGTAGAGCAAGAAATGTTTTGATTTCTGAATTGGATGATTATATTCCGACAGTTTAGGTGATATGTTAGAGGGGGTGCTGTCCAAATTCAGTTACAATTATTTTGTAATTTTTCTAGTAATTTGATAAGGGTTATTTGTAAATCAATGTGATGTACGTGTTAAAGAGTGTAAGTATAAGTTATTATTACCTGCTAAGTGCTTATATGATTTTGTGATTATAAGTTACTATTTCGAGAACACGGTCTGTATGAGCTATATGTTAAGTTGTAAAACGTATTAGGACGCGTTTGGGGAGAACAGAGTTATACGGTTACGATTATAAGTGTACTGAACTAGTACTTTATCTGTATATAGGTACGAATAGGAGGCCAGCTATGAGCCAGTGCAAGCATAGATAGAATCCTGAAGAATGGAATAATTATTGGTATTGACGAGTGTACTCGGGGAGCGGCTAACAATTTTTAAAAGAAGACGGATGTACTATCGAGTAGAGGCAAAAGTATATAGAAGTAGAGTGGATGTAAAGTGAATGACGAGTCAGTGTGATGGAAATGGAAACTGCATGTAATGAGGGAAGTGTACAATCCCTCACTTATCGTTCAAGTGATTTGAAACTGTTTTCTGTTATTTATCTGATATTTCTATCAAATCCTTTTGCTTGTATCTATACCCCATTATTTTGTTGCCGGTGACTCAAACTTTGTATTTAAGTTCAGATTCCTTGAACTGCTTATGAATTGTTGTTTAAATTCTTATACCTTAATGTCATTCCTTTTTAATTATTGTTGATCCCTTTATACCTTGTTGTTTATTCCTTATATATTACTGTTGAAACACCCGTACCTTGCTTATCCTTATGAATCATTATATAAACTCATGTATCCTATTATTTACCCTGTTTCCTGTTGAACCATAATTCTTGACTTATAATTTATGCCTTGCTTTATCTTATTCTTTTCCTTATGCTTTTTCCTTTAAACCACATCAGCATAACCAGATTTCATAACCCTTGAATTAAATTCTAGAACCTAACCCTTGTTTTATTCTTTGTTAACCAACGACTCTTTATTGTTTATAACCAAAGTATTACTCAAATCTTTCCTTGAACTTCATATTCCTTTATTCCACGATTATCATATATATTGCTGTTAAATTTTTAGAATCCTAACAATTGCTTTGTTCCTTAATTGATAAATGTTTCCTTGTTGATATGTGATTCAATTTTGCTGAATCTTGCCATGTTTTGTTTAATCTTATTGTTTTGCTGGTTATGATTTCTTGTATCAATTACTTCCCTGACTCCAAATCTTTTATTGTTACTCGTTAAAATGGATTAATTAATTAAAGATGTTTTTTTTAAAAAGTTCCCTATACTGGGCTGATCTGTTATCAGTGAGTATAAAGGACTTAAAAGTGAATTGTTTTAAAGATTTTAATATGGGGGATTCCGTTAAAATGTTTTCTACGGATTCCTTCAGATTGGAGGCGTAAGAGGTCGGTTGACGACGGTCCAGCATTTTTAGCGTAAGAGGCTAGGGTGGTCCTAGTCCAACACTTCTTTTAATGGCCAATGTGTTGCCTAATTGGGAGCCAAATTTTATTTCCAGAGGGACTTCATGTCCGGTATGGGGACTTTACGTGGCCGATCACCCGTATTGTCCGGAGTCGTGGAAAACTCCAATCAATGAAAATGTTTTAAAAAAGGTTTTATGAAAAGTATGTCTCATAGATGAAAGGGTTTTAAAGAAATGAATGTTTTTGATAAGATTTATATGTTTCAAGGTAAATTGTCATTAGTTTGGAAATTGTGGATATTAAAGTTAGTTGTTTTCATCCGATACAATTTGGAACTCAGTAAAATAATGGGATTAAGGATGGATAGAAGTTTCTCAGTTATTCCCTTCGTGAGTAACATTGTACGTTGAAAGTGGAGTAAGAATGATTGGGGAATTTCTTGATATTCCTTTTCTCAAAGTTTTACCTGAGGTAGTATAGTTGAAGAAAAATGGGAAAGTTTTACTTTATGATTGAAATTGAGTGATCTCTTGAAATAAAGTATTCATTGATATTGTTCATCAATGAATTATCGTAATAACGTTGTTTCACTATATTATTAATTTGCTGAGCATTCTTTGGCTCACTCTTGTTTTGTTTTACCTAACCCTTTGTAGTTAGGTTTAAGGATGATCTACTAAATTTATCCCTGCAAATGAGAGCGATGAGGCATTCTATACAGGATAGTTTCAGAGCTAGGGCGGGTAAGCACAGATTGGGATTGAGCTACAGATTGGATGGTATAGTAAATTGTGTTCAGAGCGGTGATAGAGGTTGGAAATAATTTGTATTACTTAGATTCTTATTTCATACCATAACCTGGAATCGATCCTCGGTGAGGAATCATTGGCGTATTAAGTTTTAATTGTACTTGTTAAATTTGAATTTGGTTGGGTTGAATTACAGGTGGATAGTCCGATCTACGAATACTTTATGCCGAGTTTTTGTAAAAATTCCTCTGGGTTCTGGGTATAGGGGAGTTACAGGTTGGTATCAGAGCGACAGGTTATTGTCACTGAAACAAGTTAGGATGATTAGGTATACGTATTTAAGTGGGACGTTAGATAGGATGATTTAGGATAAGATTTGCCTTAGGATATTAGGATGACTGTTGCGACGTTATTTGGTATTTCGACATATCGCGCAAGCAGAAATTCGATTCATCCGAAGACTCAATTTAGGACGAGGCTGATAATTCGGAACAACATATGCTAAATAGACGACCAGAGCTATCAGCTTGGAAGACCATACCTGCAGACCTTTGCGTACCTTCTAGAGTTTCTTTTGAGACTTTAGTTACCTCGCGAGCGATATAGAAAGTGTGAAAGGATTGTAAACCAGATGTGAAATCCGATTACTGGCATGGGTTGGAGGAATGGCGTGGTTATTCATTACTAGCCGTTGATTCCATTTAACTTATTGATTAAGGAGATTTAACCTTTCTTTTTGTGTCTTCTTATTTTGATAATAACCCCCACCTTTGATAATCAACTATACTTCAATTGATGATAAATTTTTCAGGTTCATTTAAACACATTTTCTATTTTTCAGAGATACCTCTATTTTCCAGGGGATCACTTGATTCAACATGATGCATATAAATTATTGAGACCCTTGAATTCTTTCTAGTTTCCCGAATATTTGTTATTCCTTATTCAATATTATATATACATATAAACTTTTGAATTCTTTTTGTTTCTACCTGAATACTTAACCTTCTTTATTCAAACTGGGATGAACAACCATATGTATATAGGGGATTCAGGGACATCTTATCCATGTGATAGAAGTCTGGTGGGACACCACTAATTGTGTTCGTCATGAAAGTACTGAAGGCTGGCCCGCTTCTGGTGCTATGGCGATTGACCTAAGTGACAAATGAAACCTGAAATTAGTTCAGTGATCATATTTATCTCTTAGTTACATTTTTTATAAAATTCTTATAAAAAAACTCATCTTGTACTCATACATGTTAATACCTGTATATTCTATTGATCCCTTTCATTATAAACCCTTGTGATTTCTAAAAAGTTATCAACGATTGAGAGCAGTAAAGATGGAGACGATGAAATTTTGAGTGGTGTAAGCTACATTTACGTTGAATGAAAATTGGATGAGCAGGTTTGAGAATTGAGGTTAAATCAGAGATTGAATATCAAGTTAAATTACGTAGTGGATTGACAAAATACGTACAAGATTCGATAAAAAGGAGGACTGAGTATAGATATGGAGCAGATAACAAGGACACGAGATTATTAATTCTGTTTAAATTGGAAGTAGAGTGATGATAGATTTAGTTGGTATGTGTGAGTTATGTTGAGGAAAGATTGTTGAGGAATACTTGTTTATGGCATATTTCACTTCGGATATGGAAACCGGAATATTTTGAGATTTTAAAGGATTTGAGACCAATTGTTGGGTCTGAATTTTAGAATTGGGATGGGATAACTTGAGCGAAGCAGAGTAAAGCTAGATAGGAAGTAAAGTTATTGTGCGGGAGTTAATGACTTATGTAAATATAGTTCAGAGGATCATGAATATTAAGAGTAAGAGTGAATTGACCTAGATGGAACGAGATGGTAAGAGAGGAAGATAGAGAATCAAGAAACTTACAGGAATTGTGTTAGCCGAGGATGAGAGATTTGGCTGGAAAGGAATGCAAGATTTAGGAGATTTTGAAAACCAGAATAACAAGGATAGATAGTTACTTATAGGATATGAATTACTGAGACCAGCAGGACCATCATTTTTGGACTATATGATTTCGAGAAGAAGTATATTGCAATAGTACTAGGATGAAGATGGAAGGCTATCAGGGTAAGTGGAAGGAATAGAATGGTAGGAAGTGATAGAATTAGAAGTTAAAGTTGAATATAATTATGAATGATGATATTAAGGATATGGATGTGATGATAGTTAAAAGAGCTAAATGTGAGTTAGGACTGAATTGTTTTATTAACTAATTAGTACAGACAAAGTGTGAAGATAATAAGGTGAAATTATGTATTGCATGAGATATGTAAGTTATGTTTCAAGGACGCAAGTGGATAAAGGAGTTTTAATGGTTACGCAGACTAAGAGGTTATTATAATAAGATTTTAAGGTTATTTTATATATGTGGGAGATATTGATAAGGGGATAATTAAAGTGAAGTAGATTTTAGTGGTCAAGATTTCTCCGATATTTGACTTGATGAATTACCAGGATTATCACCAGACGGAGATATAAAGTTGATTAATTAATTACAACCAGGAATGTAATCAGTTTCAAGGATTCAAGATCGGTAGACATAGCAAGATATTTGAGGATATAAGAAGAACATGCATAAGATTTTTAAGTACGAGCTTTGGAATTGAAAGAATTATAATCTTCAGGATATGACAAAAGGATCAAGTGAACTACGAGAAGAGGAAGCAGTAATGAATCGGGAAAGGCTAAGACGCCAGCAAAGATCGAAAACTTTGAAGGACCAGCTAGGAATTATCGAAGGTTGTCAAAGGTTTTATCAAGATAGCTACAGCAGTAGACACGCTTACCAAGAAGGAAATGGATAAGTCAACGTGAAGAAAGTTTTCAGAAGCCAACGAAGAGATTTATAACTGCTCCAGTGCTAGGAAGAATCGAATGTGCTTACAATGCTCAAAGAATGTGGAACGTTTTAGATATATGATTTAAAGGTCTAGATTATTGAGAATGAATCGTTAGAGGAAAGTAGGAAGTACCAAGCGAAGTTGATGGGAGCAGTAGGTAAAGTTGATGAATGTAGAAGAATGAAATAGTTCAAGGAAATGAGTTCTTGATAAATGATAATTGGATTTCATATCTACTTGGAACTCTTCATTTTGGCTTAAATTGGTGACTTGGTCTCAAGTATGTTGTGTTTTTAATGTGTTTTCGTCTAGTTGTGCAGGTTCGTGAAATGTCGGCTAGGGTTGGTGTTTCTCTTTGATTTTGGAGTTGAAATTTAGCCTTGGAATGAAGAGAGGAGTATATTTCTATGCTACTTGAAGATTCATGAGTCAAAAGAGTTGAAGACGGGAATACCGCAAAAGGAACGGGAGAGAACGGAAGCAAAACGAAGAAATTAGAACAAAATCAGAATCCGACAGAGTTGCTGAGCGCTGGCAGCGCGCATGGGGGCTGGCTGGGCCCTGGCAGCACGCACGGGCGCTGGCAGCGGGGAGACTTCCTGGAATTTTCCTGTTTTCTATCCTATTACGAAATTAAGTTGTATTTTGGGAATTTTTTTGCTGGAAAAGATTTCTAGGGCCTATATAAACATATCATATCATTGTAATTCATATAAAGTACTTAGAATAACACAGAGAGAGCCGGAGCTAGAGATTCAGACTTGGAGACGGATTCCCGCAAGGACGTGACATTCTACGGAGATCTAGATCTACTTTTGTATTCTTCTAAATTAGGCGATACTCTGGATTTCAGATTTGTTTTCTAAACTCAAAACTCTTATTTATTTGAAATTCTTAATTCTTGTTTTATTATCATGTTTTCAATTGATCCCATGATGACGAACGGTTCAATTATGAACTAACCGTTGTCATGGGATTATAACAAATTTATCTATGTAGTTTAGTAGTTTGTTTGCTTTAAAGATCTGTGTGTGATGTATATTGATATCCTCGTATGGTTATGCTTAATTGTTAGATACGTAGCTAACATCTAATCTGTTAATCTCTTGTGAAGCGAGAGTAGATCTTGAGATTTAGAACTTGTCATGCTAGCATAGGTTCATGATTGTTTATCAACATGATTCGTGGTGTAATTTGAACTACTTTATACTGCCCTGTGTGATTTTTATGGATAACTTGTTCTTCAACCGTTATGTTTTCAAATCTTATAGAGATATAGGGTCTAAGCATAATTGGTGTCTATTCATCTTCTATCTCTTTTGTGGCTGTATGGGTAGTTTGGTATACGTATACTGAGAGGTAGCGTGCACTTGTTTCGTGTTGTCTGATCAGATATCATAACCATCACATACATGGATTAAAGGCATCAACTCTAAGCGAAGTATTTAATAAAGTTAGGATCCCATGTTTTTATTCTTATAAGTAATTCGAATTAAATTCTCATTAGTTAAGTAATCCTTAGTTTGTTAAATTGCTTGTTAGTTAATCTTAGTTAATGAAAACCAAAATTTGTTAATTTTCTTAGCAGTGAATAAAAGCAATACTTTGTTGCATAGGTATATTAACTAAATTAAAACCTAAACCAGATCTCTGTGGGAACGAACTTGACGTATATCTATATTACTTGTGACCACGTATGCTTGCATGTATTAGTGCAAACAAGTTTTTGGCACCGCTGCCGGGGATCATCGGTGTTTTATTTTTAGTTTATTAGCTTGTCATCAATGGTCATTAGAGTTCACTAACTCGTATTTTCTTACTTAGTTTATTTGTTTCTTGGTGTTTCAGGTACTTGATAGTGTATGCGAACACGTTCTCAACTCGTAAACTGGAAGAAAAACTTGCAGCAGCTAAGAAGATGGGAGAAACTGTAGGAGAAGTAGCAACAACTAAAGCTTTGAAGGACTATTCTCAACCGAAGATCAATGACATTCAATCTAGCATTGTCAGGCTAGCTATTGCAGCTAACACTTTTGAAATCAAGCCTGGCACGATTTAGATGGTACAGAATTCGGTTCAATTTGGGGGCGCTCCTACGGAAGATCCTAACATGCACATCCGCAACTTCATTGAGATCTGTGATACTTTCAAGACTAATGGTGTGTCGGAAGATGCTGTGAAATTGAGGCTTTTTCCCATTCTCTCTGAGGGATAAAGCTAAGGGCTGGTTACACTCTCTACCAGCAGGTTCTATCACAACATGGGAGGATCTTGCTCAGAAGTTTCTCACTAAATTCTTCCCCATGGCTAAAACAGCAGCAATCGGGAACGCTCTTACTCAATTTGCACAGCAATCTGGGGAATCTTTATGTGAAGCGTGGGAGCGCTACAAGGAGATGCTTAGGAAGTGTCCTCATCATGGTATGCCAGACTGGATGGTGATTAATGGTTTCTATAATGGGCTGGGAGCACAATCTAGACCACTGCTAGATGCAGCATCAGGTGGAGCTTTATGGGCAAAGAGCTACGATGAAGCTTATGAGCTAATTGAGACGATGGCTGCTAACGAATATCAGAATCCAATGCAGAGACTATCGCAAGGCAAAGTAGCAGGAATTCTGGAAGTGGATGCAGCTAAAGCTATTGCAGCTCAGTTGAAGGCTTTAACTATGAAGGTGGATTCTCTTACCAACTATGGAGTTCAGCAGGTTGCTAGTGTGTGTGAGCTTTGTGCGGGAGCACATGATACAAATCAGTGTGCTGTCTCTTCTGAATCGGCACAGTTTGTGAGTAACTTTCAGCGACCTTCGCAACCAGCTCCAGCCATCTATCATCCTAACAATAGAAATCATCTTAATTTCAGCTGGAGCAACAATCAAGGTGCTCAACAACCACAGCCTTATCAGCAGTTTCAGGGTCAGCAATATGGAGCTTGTTAAATATAATTGATATGGTTAATATCAGTGTTTAAGTTTTACAGGGAAAAACAGAGTTTAAACAAGAAGCAGTCAGAGTTTAGTTAAACTCTGAAAGTTAGAAGCTGAACAGAGTTTACTATACGCTGACATTGAAAGCTCGACAGAGTTTGTTAAACTCTGTCTGGAGGAAGCGTCTACTTGTCAATAGTTTTTGAAGAATTATTGAAGATAATTATGGAAGCAATATCTTTGAAGATTGGATAGTTGTCAAAGAGATTGAGTTGACTTAGAAGACGTGTAGCAATCATAATTGATAACAATTGTATAGCTAATTTATATGAGTATCAATTATCGATTGTATAGCAGCTGTATATCTTATAAATACAGTTAGGTTAACCCTAGAAGGGTATCGATCGTGTGATACAATATCTTTCATTGTAACCTAAGCAGCTCTCTGTGATATTTTACATCACTGAGAGAGAAGTTAATTTCAAACAGTTTTTAAAGCTTTTAAAGAACTTATTGTTATTCTCTCATACTTAGTTGATTATAAGTGTGTATTCGGACTAACAATTGGTATCAGAGCTCTAATCTGTTAATTTAATACAGTTTAAGATCCACACACACACAACTATAATCAATGGCAGAAATTCCTCCTCCTACATCAGGCTCTAGTGCTGAGAAGGCTCAACCTGCAACTTTGAGTCGATATGAAACAATCAGGGTTCCTATTCTTAAGCCAGCAGAATACTCAACCTGGAAGGTGAAAATGGCTATGTTTCTGGAAGCTACAGATCCAGAATATCTTGACAGAATTTATGAAGGCCATCATAAGCCTACAAAATTATCTGTTGTTGCTGCTGGACAGGAAGCTAAATCTATTCCAAAGGAGAAGAAAGATTTGACTCCTGAGGATATTTCATCCATTGGAAAGGATGCAAAGGTTAGACATCTCCTTCATAGTTCATTGGATAATGTTACGTCTAACAAAGTGATCAATTGTAAAACTGCAAAAGAGATTTTGGATGCTCTAGAGGTTAGATGTCAGGGAACTGCTGCAATTAAGAAGAATAGAAGGAACATACTCACACAGGAGTATGAACACTTTGAGGCTAGATCTGAAGAATCAATGACAAAAACCTTTGACAGATTCTGTAAGCTACTTAATGATCTGTCACTGGTTAATAAAGAATATGATCTAGAAGATTCAAATCTCAAGTTTCTTCTTTCTCTACCTGAAAAGTGGGATGTTAAGACAACCACTATTAGAGACAACTATGATCTGGATGATACTGATATTGATGAGATTTATGGGCTGCTCAAAACTCATGAACTAGAAATGGAACAGAGAAGCAGAAAGTCAAAATATGTTGCTCTAAGAGTTGAAGAAAGACCCTCAAAGAAGGAAGCATCAAGGAAGAAGGCAAAAGGAAAAGCTTTGGTCATTCATTCTGAAAGTGAGTCATCAAACTCTGATGTTGACTCAAATACAGGTGGATCATCTGATTCTGAAGATGATGAGGAAATGATGGAAATGGCTGCTTTGATGGTAAAGACTTTCAAGAAGATGGGATTCAAGAACTTCAAGAAAGGAAAGAAATTCTCCAAGAATGATTCAAAGTTTGACAGGAAGAATTTCAGAAAATCTGAGAGAAAGGATACCAAATCTGGGAAAAGAGACAAGTCTGAGATTCAATGCTACAAGTGTAAGGAGATGGGTCATTATGCTCCTGAGTGCAAGAAGGGTAAAACTGATAAGGCACTCTTCACTAAAGGCAGAGATTGGGCAGACACCTCTGACTCAGATGAGGATGTAAACTATGCTCTCATGGCTACTACTGTTGATGAAGCTGAGGATTCTGAAAACAAGGTACCTCTAACTACCTATGCTTATAATACTGATGATATAACTGAATTAAGAATATATCTTAAGGCTTTGCATATCAGTTATAAGGATCAGACTTTAGAGAATGAGAGAATTAAAACTGAGAATTCTGAACTCAAAGAGAGAAATAAGGTTGTAGAAGAGAAACTTGCTAACATGCAACAAGTTCAAAAGGAGAGAGATGATGCTGTCTATCTTGAACAAGAGTTGTTAAGTAAGTATAAACAACTAGAATCTGAGTTGGAAAAGGCAAATCGCATTATTAAAACTTGGACTCACTCAGGAAAAGACACTCAAGAAGTTTTTCAATCTAACACTGTAGGTCTAGGTTATTCTGAGAAAGATGAACTTAGGTTTCATAATACAGTCAAGATTAGACCACCTCTTCCACCTAAGAAGTTTGGAACATTTGTTAATGGAATAAGTGAACCTAGGTTTGAAGGTGGAAAAGAAGCTGTTATGAAAGAACCAGTAAAAACTAGTGTTAAATAGGTTAATGTTGGTTTAATGACTGATAAACAACTTAAGCATAAGCTTAAGGAGTTAAAATCTGTTAAGAAACAGAAAGTGTCTGGGAAGAACAGAAATGGTAAAGTAGGCATTACTCAAGGCAATTATCCAATGCTTGCTACTTTAGCTCCAAGAAAGACATGTCATAACTGTGGTAGCACTAACCATCTAGCTAGTTTTTGCGGGAAGAACAAAGACATTAATTCTTTACCTTCCAAGTCTGAAGTAATGAAAGATAATGTTAGAACTAGGCCACAGACTTTATGCAAACACTGTGGAAGCACTTGGCATTCTATTTATACTTGCAGAAATTATCATGCTATTTATCATAATTACTATGAACTGAAACCTAATCTGAAATGGGTTAGAGTTAATTCTGCAAGTGTAAACTCTGATAAAGTTAGCTTAAACTCTGATAGTGAAAATTCCGCTGCTAAAGCTAACAAAATTAAGAAAGCCAAAGGATCCAAGCAAGTCTGGATCCTTAAATCTAATCCTCAGTAATTGTTTGTGATTTCAGGGCATCAGGGAAATCATCCTAGTAGTGGACAGTGGATGTTCAGGACACATGACTGGAAATAAAGCCCTGCTATCAGAGTATGTGGAGAAGGCTGGCCCAAAAGTTTCCTATGGAGATGGCAACATAGGACATACTCTGGGATATGGAAATATTAATCTTGGAAGTGTCATCATCACAAATGTAGCTCTGGTTCCAGGACTCAAGCATGATCTGCTATCTGTGAGTCAAATCTGTGACAGAGGTTTTCATGTAGATTTTCAACCTGAATACTGTGAGGTTATCAGCAAAACCACAGGGAAAGTTGTTTTAGTTGGACAAAGGCACAACAATATCTATGAAGCAAGCTTGTTGACAAACTCTGATGGAAAAACAATGTGCCTGTCAACAAGAAGGTCCAATGAGGAGAGTTGGAAGTGGCATAAGAAACTCTCTCATTTGAATCTGAACAACATCAATGAGCTGATAAGAAAGGATCTTGTTAGAGGACTTCCAAAGTCTTTGTTAAATGTTGATGGTCTGTGTGATTCATGTCAAAAGGCCAAACAGAGGAAGACCTCTTTCAAGAGCAAGTCTGAATCTTCAATTGTTGATCCATATCATCTGTTACATGTTGATCTTTTTGGACCAGTAAATGTCTTGTCAATTGGAAGAAAGAAATATGCTCTAGTTATTATTGATGAATATACCAGATACACTTAGGTGTATTTTCTAGCAAAGAAGGATGAAATTGCATTAACTCTGATGGAGCATGTAAAGCTACTGGACAAAGGATCAAAACACAAAGTCAAAATAATCAGAAGTGATAATGGAACTGAATTCAGAAATGCAACAATGGAAGAATTCTGCAAGAACAGAGGATTGAAGCAAGAGTTTTCTGCACCTGGTACACCACAGCAGAATGGTGTAGTTGAGAGGAAGAACAGAACCTTGATAGAAGCTGCCAGAACTATGCTTGATGAAGCAAAATTGCCAACCTATTTCTGGGCAGAAGCAGTTCAAACTGCTTGTTTTACTCAAAATGCAACACTGATCAACAAGCATGAAAAAACACCATATGAGATGGTGAGGGAAAAGAAGCCAAACCTGAAATATTTTCATATTTTTGGGTGCAAATGCTTTGTGTTGAAAACTCATCCTGAACAGTTGGCCAAATTTGAGTTGAAAGTAGATGAAGGAATTTTTGTTGGATATCCAGTGTCAACCACGGCATTCAGAGTTTATAATCTGAGAACAAGGGTGATTATGGAATCTATTCATGTGTCATTTGATGACAGGAAAATCACTGGACTTGAAGATGTTGATGAACATGATCAGTCGCATTTCGAAATGAAGATCTAATCTCTGATGAAATAAACTCTGATGACACTAGTCCAATAAACTCTGTTGATGCAAACTCTGAACCTCTACTGGTACACACAGAAGAAATAGTACAGTCTAAACAAAGAGGAGAACCAGTTGAGGGGGAGCATGATCATAGTGATGACTCAAATTCTGATAGTGAGTCAACTGAAAATTCTGGATCAAACTCAAACTCTGATGACTCAAACTCTGAAAGTCCAAATTCTGACAGTTCAAACTCTGAGAGATCAAATTCAGGGGGAGCCTCAGAGAATGAAGAAAGGAATCAAGATAATCAGGAGAACATTGATCAAGGGGGAGGATCAACTGTTGACAGAAGTCATTTACCTACAGCTAGGAAATGGACAAAATCACATACACCTGATTTAATCATTGGAGATCCAGATGCAAAAGTTAGGACAAGAAGTGCTACAACAAATGAATGTCTGTTTCATGCATTTCTGTCCAAATCTGAACCAAAGAAAGTGGAAGAAGCTCTTCAAGATGCTGATTGGATAACAGCAATGCAGGAGGAGTTAAATGAATTTGAGAGAAATGAAGTATGGACCCTTGTACCTAGACCAAAGAATAGATCTGTTGTTGGTACTAGATGGGTTTTCAGAAACAAAATTGACAGTGATGGGGTTATAACAAGAACAAGGCCAGACTTGTGGCCAAAGGCTATTCACAGCAAGAAGGCATAGACTATGATGAAACTTTTGCTCCAGTTGCAAGGTTGGAGGCAATAAGAATCTTTCTAGCATATGCTTCTCACAAGAAATTCAAGGTTTTTCAGATGGATGTGAAAAGTGCTTTTCTGAATGGAAAACTTGAAGAAGAAGTGTTTGTTGAACAACCACCAGGATTTGTAGATCCCAAGTATCTAGATTATGTCTACAGGCTTGACAAGGCACTCTATGGACTTAAGTAGGCACCAAGAGCATGCTATGAAACTCTAGCTCAATTTCTTTTAGAAAGTGGGTTCCACAGAGGTACAATTGATAAAACCTTGTTCTATTTCAATCTTGGTAGTGATCTGTTATTAGTTCAAATATATGTAGATGAGATAATCTTTGGATCTACTAATGATAAACTCTGTAAGAAGTTTGTCAAGCTCATGCAGTCTAGGTATCAAATGAGCATGAAGGGAGAGCTCAGTTATTTTTTAGGGCTACAGGTGAAGCAAACAGATGATGGAATTTTTATCAATCAAGCAAAATATACCAGAAATCTTCTCAAGAAATTTGGCATGCTTGACTGCTCATCTGCAACAACTCCCATGGCAACAGCAACAAAGTTGGATAGAGACACAGGTTCACCAGTGGATATGACAAACTATAGAGGAATGATTGGGTCTCTTCTTTATCTAACAGCTAGCAGACCTGACATCATGTATGCAACATGTCTTTGTGCAAGATTTCAGGCAGATCCAAGAGAACCACATCTAACAGCTGTGAAGAGAATCTTCAAATATCTTAAGGGAACCATAACTTTAGGTTTGTGGTATCCAAGAGAATCAGACTTCAAGCTTCTTGGTTACTCTGATGCAGACTTTGCAGGCTGTAAGATAGACATAAAAAGTACTAGTGGAAGTTGTCAATTTCTTGGTGATAGAATTGTTTCTTGGTACAGCAAGAAACAGAAATCAATCTCTACATCTACAGCTGAAGCAGAGTATATTGCTGCTGGTAGCTGTTGTGCACAGATTCTGTGGATGAAGAATCAATTACTGGATTATGGATTGAGGTTCAATAAAATACCTATTTACTGTGATAATCAAAGTGCTATTGCTATGACAGGTAATCCAGTACAGCATTCAATGACCAAGCACATCAGCATAAGGTACCATTTTATCAGAGAACATGTAGAGGAAGGGAATATTGAGCTTCATTTTGTGTCTACAGAACAACAGCTTGCAGACATCTTCACCAAGCCATTGAGTGAAGCTGTATTTACAAGGCTGGTAAATGAACTAGGAATGGTCTCTGGTTTTGACTAGAGATATTGGTTAAACTCAAAACTCTACTTATGTACTGTGTTGCTCATATTTCTTTGGTATGTTAAACTCTGATATGCAAACTCTGCTCAATGACTGTTAAACTCTGTTAGCAAGCTTTTTAAGTCATACACTGTTAACTGTTGAATAAACTCTGAGAAACTCTGATAATGTTTCTTTCTGAACATAAACACCGATGAAGATACATGTATGAAACATTATTCTCAGTAATTAGTCATGAATCCTTCTAAGTTATCTGTGATCTAATCTTAAACTGTGCAGAAAGTTAACACAGCATGATACTGTTCTATATTTATAGCATCTCTTAGTTTATTTATCCTAAACTATGAGTCTGTAAATACTGTGTGCATTGCATCTCATAAATAATTTCTGATGTTGATGAGCTCTAAACTCTTTTAGTTATACACTGTTAAATTAGATTTTGTTATTAGAATAACCCCAAAGCAAAAATATATAGACTGTTAGAACTCCTTTGAGATCATGTTTGTAACTAGGACGACCCAGGAACTTACTGGTATATAGTAAGGGCTAAAATTCTCTAATTTTTGGTGACCAGTCGAAAGCTAGGAAGATCCAAGAACTTATCAAATTGATAAGGGCTAAGATTATAGGATTTTTGGTGACTAGTTTCAACCTCTGATTACTGGAGAAAACCAAAAAAAAAATGGGGGGTTATAGATTAATTAAATATTACTGTATATAAACTGTTTACTACAGAGTTTAGCATTCATCATATATTCAGTGTTTACTATGAGAGTTTGTGCATCCAGTGTTTACTGATTTACTTTATGGATTTTATGAAATACTAGATGCTCCAAAATACTGATTTAGTAAACTCTGCTCTACACACATGTATATTCACAACTGTGCAGTGTTTGAAAGGATAACAGTAATTAAGTTGGAGAATTGATAAACACTGTTGGATTTTGTTGATTACTCTAAGGTAATATTTTATTTCAGACAAAACATATACTTGGAGTACACAAAGAGTTTTTGAAATTTGCATGTAATACGTGCCAGTTGTTTAATGGTGTCAGACAGTTAAAGCTTATTGGAAATAGGAGAGAGAACAGCAGTAATAATAGGCATTATTACTGCGCGTGTAAATAACTGTTCCACTGTTTATGTGACACATGTCCCACTCACACACTTAACAAGAAATTGGTTGCGTGTTTAATGTCTAAAACGATTGGGTTTTGATTTTCAATTACAGATCTAATCAAAATCATTTCATTATTCACTTTTTCATCTTTACATCCACGAACACACAACATCACACACAATTTCTCTGTTACTTTCACTTAAGCATTTTCACAAACACTTTTCCACACACTCTCTTCTCTATTACACTGTTCTAATGGCAACCAAGAATTTTGTGGCTCAGGGATTAACTTTTGTTACAAATAACTATGCCGCAATACTAGACACTGCTAAAGCCCCAGAATCATTTCATTTGATTCAGAACTTCTAAAGAGACTCTGAAATTGGTCAGGCTCTTGTTCAACCAGAAAAACTCTCGGCCACGCAAATCTCTATCTTCTGGAGAAACTCTGTTTATGATGATGGTGGAGAGAATGGGACTCCATCTATTGTGTTTACTTATGAAGATCAAGAGTTTGTCATAACTCCTGCCACTGTTCGTGAGGTTTTGGATTTTGATACTCACATATCATACTCTGTGGCTGTTGAGAGTCAATTAAGAGAAATGTTACAGCAACTAAGGTTTTTTGCTCCTTTGGATAAGATTGGCAATGTCAAAAGGCCAGGGCTCAGGAAGGAGTGGAGCTTTTTCTTTGACTGCATTACTCGAGCGTTTGGCAAGAAGGTCACCAACTGGGATGCAATTCCTGGTGAAAGTCTTCAAATCGGGTATTCTCTTCTTAATGGGAGTAACTTTGATTTTGGTCGTTTAGTTCTTATGAATTTAGGTGAAAAACTAGCAGAGTCTAATACAACTGTTTATTTCTCACGTTTCTGTCAATGTTTATTCTCTACTTGTTTACCTAATTTGGCAATTTCTGATGAGGATGTTATACAATCTTTTCAATGCCATAAGAGAATGTTTTCTGATTTGACAAATAAGGATGCTAACAAAGATCAAGTACCAGAGTTTATCTATCCTCTTGCCCTCAGAAACTTTCTCAACCAACCACAAGAACCACAAGAACATCAACATGAACCAATCATTGAACCTCCACAGTCACCACCTCAACCCACAAACACTGAACCACCTCAAACCATAAACACTGAACCAATCACTAAACCTACATCTCCACCAACCATTACTACTACTTCACAACCACAATCTTCATCATAACCTCAACCTCAACCACAATCCAAACCAAAGAAATCAAAGAAAAGCAGGGCTATAAGGCCATCAAGAAAACACAGGATTGCAGAAGCTTCTAAGCCAAAGAGGGCTAGAAAGGAAAGGGCTAACAAACCTAAATCTCCATCTATACTAGATGATTCTGTCTCAGAAGAAGAGAGAGCAGAAGTGAATCCTCCAGCTAAGAGAAGGAGAGTAATTCTTGAAGACTCTGATGAAGAAATGAATTTTGAAGCTCTAGAGGATATTTTTAAGGAAATACCTGCTGTTGAGATAGATAGAGCTGGAAATGCTGATGCTCAAATGGATGAAATCCTTGAACCATTGTTCCCATTCTCTGAGAACATGGAAATTCCAATCTCTTCACCTGCTGTTTTCTCTGAGGCAACTGATGCAGTAAATCAAACCACTGTGGTACATGAAGAAACAGTGGCTTCTCACACTGAGTTAATCTCTGATGTTCATCAATCCGTTGAACAGGGTGAGGAAATTGATCAACCACCTGTGGAGACAAACTCTGAGCCTATTGTACAACCTGCAGAGGATGTTGTAAAGCCTGTTGCAGAGAATATTGAAGCTACTGCTGAAACTGTTGCAGAGGATGTTGTTGAGAATGTTGAAACTGTTGATGAATCTCTTTCAGTTCATGAATCAACTGATCATGTTGAAGCTGAAATTGAAGTTGAAACTGAAGGGAGTACTGAGTCAAGCTCTTCTCAGAGTTTACCAGTACAGACTGACGCTAAAGTTAAAGATTTGCTGGTCCTTCAAATCAAGCAGATGCTGAAGAAGAACACTATGAACAATTTTCAAATGATTTGTACAAGGAAACTTGTATCTTTCCTGTTGCAAGAGCAGCTGAATTTTTCAAGAGAACTTCCAGAACAATTACAAATCCAGAGATTCTATCTTGTCTCAAGGCTACAGTTGTCCAAGTGAAGACTCTCAATTCTAGGTTTGATCTTTGTCAAAAGGCAATTTCTGATGTTCGAGGTGATGTTGTTAGAGGAGATGATATGATTAAACTTGACAACAAGAACAAATTTCAATATCTTTCTCAGAATCAAGAAACTTTATCTCACATGCTGAGCAAAGTTGAAGAAAATCAAAATGCCATGTCTTTAAAGATTGATTCTATTGCTACTTCACTGGAGTTAATCACATCTATTCTTATGCCGGATGATGTCAAAAAGGGGGAGAGAGTTGCTAAAGACAAATGCAAGCAATCTCAAACTCTGATCAGAAAGGATAATGCTGGAGATGGAGGAGCAAGTAATAAAGGCAGGGGCAAAACTGAAGAACTTCAAACTCTGAAATCTAGAAGGTCTTCTAAATCACAGTTTGCTGGGATAAACACTGATACTCAAGGTACTTCAAAGACCAAGAGTTTGGTATTCTCTTCTAATCCACAGACCGATGAGGAGTTGGCTGCTAAATTGTTTATTGAAGAAAATGAAGAAAGAGCTACTATTGAAGATATTAAAGCTGAAGAAAAGAGTTTACAAGAACAACATCTCAAAGCTTTAAAGTCTGGAAAGTTAAAGAAAGGAAAAGCTCCTAGGCCTGTTCTTAAAGGCATTGTGATCAAGGAAAATGTTGATGTTGATCAAAGATCACATTTATCAAAGAAATCAACAGAAGCAGAAGCTAAACTCAAGTTGAAAGGCATTGAAAGAGAAGTTTCAAAGAAGAAAGATACAACCTCTGTTTCTACACAAGTTGTACAGAAGAAAGAAAACACAACCTCTGTTGCTACACAAGTTGTGTCTAGACCTCTATCTTCTCAGTTGCAATCAGTTTTTGGTAAAGGAACACTTCATGATCCAAATCTATTATCTGGAGCTTCTATGGATTTTTCTGATGGAAGAGCTTTGTCTGGTAAGGTTGGAAATAATAAAGCTGGTTTGGGTTCACATAAAGATAGAAGGCAATATACTGGTCCCAGAGATCCCTCTTCACTGGCTGTTCCAGGTCGTGGTGTCACTCAAGAGAGTTTGGACAGATGGAATCAGTACAGTTAGTTTATCAGAAGAGTTTAAAGAAGGATTTTCTCTTGTACTTCATGGCTGGTTGGACAGTATTTAGAATTGGTGAGAATGATATTGGCTTGAAATATTGGGAAGAACTAGAATATGTTCTAAATCTTTTCAAGGTGAATAGTCAAAGGACTCAATCAGTTGCAAATGTGCTCAGACAAAAAATGCTCCAGAATTTGGCAATCAAAGGGATGAAGTGCAATAGCAGATATGTTCCTAAGTATAGAGACTGGAATGGAAATCTCATTGAAATGAAGAAGGGTACTGCAAAGCTGAAGGCTGATTTGGGAATCACAGTACTTTACTTCAATTCACAGTCAGAGGAAGTCAAATTTATTAGGCTGGGAAATGAGATGAGGAGGAATAAAATCTATGATCTTAGATCTGCTATCTATCAGACAGATGAGAGTGATCCTCAACTGAGAGAGATCAAGGAAGCTATGAAGATTGAGCTTGAAAATGCAGAGAGAAGATTGCTTATAGATTATCTCAGAATAACACCAGATCTTGAGGAGATTAGAGATTAAAGTCGGTAAGAATTTTCTTGTTATTTGTAGATTTTTGTTAAGTCAAGTTTAAACTCTGCTTATTTGAATAAACATTGTGTTTGTATGAAATTGTTTTGACACAATCAATTATTGTTAACTTGTGCATTTTTACTAATGAACAAGTTGGGGGAGATTGTTAAATATAATTGATATGGTTAATATCAGTGTTTAAGTTTTACAGGGAAAAACAGAGTTTAAACAGGAAGCAGTCAAAGTTTAGTTAAACTCTGACAGTTAGAAGCTGAACAGAGTTTACTATACGCTGACATTAAAAGCTCGACAGAGTTTGTTAAACTCTGTCTGGAGGAAACGTCTACTTGTCAACAGTGTTTGAAGAATTATTGAAGATAATTATGGAAGCAATATCTTTGAAGATTGGATAGCTGTCAAAGAGATTGAGTTGACTTAGAAGACGTGTAGCAATCATAATTGATAACAATTGTATAGCTAATTTATAGGAGTATCAATTATCGATTGTATAGCTGATAAGTGGATTTTATATCCACTTGGAGCGTTCCATATCGGCTTAAATTGATTGTTTTGGACTCAAGTTTGTGGTGGTTTTGATGTGTTTTGCTTAGTTGTGCAGAATTACGAGAATGTTGACTAAGGTGGATGCTTCTATAATTTTTTGGGAATTAATTGATTAAAATTCGAATTTCTGAGAAGGGTTGCGCAGTCTACACTGTTGTGGCCATATCTTGAGTTCTAGAAGTCCGTTTGAGGCCCGTAAGCAGTCCACGCGAAGATAACGAGATTCTCTATCATTCTAAGGTGGTCCAGAGGTCCAATTACATTGGGAACGTTCCAGAAAATCTGAAGAAAAGTCAGCCACGAATTTTCCTTAAAAACAGAATCAATTTAGGAAACGTATCTTGCAGAAATTCTATTATAATTTTGTTTTTGTATTTTCTTGCTGGGGAAGACTTTTAGAGCCTATTTAAACACATCATACCATTGTAATAGAAATAGACATATTATTAGTTATTATTATTGTAACATAGCTTAGATCTGCAAGGGAGAAAAGGAGAGAAGGATTCAACGCTCGTGACAAGCAACGGATCTAGATCTACTTCATCCTTTGTGTTATTCTGGATTCTAGATTTGTTTTCTTAACTCTTTGTTTATTAATATAATTAATTCTTTTATTCATATTTTGTTTTATATCATGTTTTCATCAAATCCCTTGACGATGAACGGTTCAATTATGAGCTAATCGTTGTCATGGGATTCTAACGGAGTTATCTATGTAGCTTAGTAGTTTGTATGCTTTAAAGATTTATGTGTGATGAATTCTTGATATCCTCGTATGGTTGTGTTTCATGTATTTAGATGCGTCGCGAACATCTAATTTGTTAATCTCTTGCTAAACGAGAGTGGATCTTGAGATTTAGAACTTGTCATGCTAGCATAGGATAGGTTGATATTATTATCATGATTTGTGGCGTAAATAGAGATATTATGCTGCCCTATGTGATCTATGTGGATAACTTGTGCTTAAACCTTTATGTTTTCAAATTCTATAGAGATATAGGGTCTAAACATATTTGGTGTCTACCCATCTTCTATCTCTTTTGTGGATGTATGCGTAGTTTGGTACTAGTATACCGAGAGGTAACTTTTACTTGTTTCGTGTTATCCGATCAGATATCAAAACCATCACATGTATTGATTAAAGGCTGCGACTCTAAGTGAAGTAGATAATGAAGTTAGGATCCCATGTTTTTATTCTTATAAGAAATTCATATTTAATTCTCATTAGTTAATTAGTTTTTACTTTGCATCTTAGTTTAATTTAGATAATTAAAATCCATATTTATTTATTATCTTAGCAGTGAATTAAGATCATACATTGTTGAATAGGCACATTAGCTGAAAAGAACCATATCCTGATCCCTGTGGGAACGAATTTGGACTTAACCTTATATATTACTTGTGACCACGTACGCTTGCGTGATTTTGTGCAAACAAGTTTTTGGCGTCGCTGCCGGGGATCATCGGTGTTTTATTTAATTTATGTGCTTGTCATCAGTGGTCGTTAGCGTTCACTGACTCGGATTTTTTTTCTTACTTAGTTAGTTTGTTTCGTGGTGTTTTTAGGTACTTGAACGTGTATGCGAACACGTTTACAGGCTCGTAAGGAATAACTGGCAGAAGAAGAACTTGCAGCAGTAAACGAGATGGCAGATTTACCAGCAGCAGTCAAGGCTTTGAAGGACTATTCTCAGCCAAAGATCAATGACATACAATCAAGTATTGTTAGGCCAGCCATTGCAGCAAACAACTTTGAGATCAAGCCGAGCATAATTCAGATGGTGCAGAATTCGGTTCAGTTTGGGGGTGCTTCGACAGAGGATCCTAACATGCACATCCGGGACTTTATCGAGATCTGTGACACATTCATATTTAATGGTGTGTCGGAGGATGCTATCAAGTTGAGGCTTTTCCCATTCTCTTTAAGGGATAAGGCTAAGGGCTGGTTACACTCTCTACCAGCTGGTTCCATTACTACATGGGACGACCTTGCTCAGAAGTTTCTTACTAAATTCTTCCCTATGGCGAAAACTGCAGCAATACGGAACCAGTTAACCCAGTTTCAACAGCAATCTGGTGAGTCTTTGTGTGAGGCTTGGGAACGTTACAAGGAGATGCTTCGTAGATGTCCACATCATGGCATGCCTGATTGGATGGTTATCAACGGTTTTTACAATGGGTTGGGAGCACAGTCTAGACCTTTACTAGATGCAGCATCAAGTGGAGCTCTGTGGGCTAAGAGCTACGAGGAGGCATATGATCTTATTGAGACGATGGCTGCTAATGAATATCAAAATCCAACCCAGAGGCTTTCTCAAGGCAAGGTAGCAGGTGTTCTTGATGTTAATGCAGTCTCAGCTCTAGCAGCTCAGCTAGAGGCAATGAATAGGAAAATAGATTCTTTGGCAAATCATGGGATGCAGCAGGTTGCTAGTATTTGTGAGCTATGTGCGGGCGCACATGAGACGAATCAGTGTGCTATCTCTTCTGAATCAGCACAGTTCGTGAGCAATTTTCAGAGAACTACTGCACCAGTTCCAGCCACTTATCATCCTAATAATCGGAATCATCCAAATTTCAACTGGAGAAATAATCAAGGTGTTCAGCAACCTTATCAGCAGCAGTTTCAGGGTCAGCAAGCAAGGCCATTCAATCAAGGCTATCAACAGCCATATGCTCCAAGGCCACCATATCAACCTCCGGGATTTCAGCAGCAACAGCCCCAGGCTCATGCGGGGCAATCATCTAATGAAAAATCAGAAGGGGATGATTTGTGGATGATGGTGAAGAACCTGCAAGCTTCTCAAAAGGTCTTGGAAAACCAGGTAGGACAGATTGTTAGTGCTTTACATAGTAGGCCACAAGGAACTCTTTCTAGTGATACGGAGGTAAATCCAGGAAGAAGGGAAAGCAAAGAACAGGTCAATGCAGTTTCTTTGAGATCTGGAGAAGTCACGAGGGATCCTAAATCAGCAGCTAAGGAAGATGAAGATGTTCAGAATCAGCAGGTTGAAAAATCTGCAGTGCCAGAAATTGAGAAATCTGATTTAGTGGCTAATCAGCTTGATGGTGAGACGAGCAAGAAACTTGTTGAAAAGTCTACTCTGGAGCAATCTTCAAAGAATAATCAGATCTATCCTCCTCCTCCATATCCTGGACGTTTGCAGAAAAGTCAAGAGAAACAGTTTCAGAAGTTTATGGATGTGTTCAAGAAATTGTCTATTAACATTCCTTTTGTTGAAGCATTGGAGCAAATGCCGAGGTATGCAAAGTTCATGAAGGATATTTTGTCACGAAAGAGAAGGTTGGAAGAATTTGAAACAGTGGCATTAACGGAGGAGTGCAGTGCAGTTCTGCAGCAAAAGTTGCCACCCAAACTTAAAGATCCGGGAAGTTTCACCATCCCTTGCACTATTGGCAACCTTTCTTTTAGCAAGTGATTCTGTGACTTGGGATCTAGCATCAATCTCATGCCTTTATCTGTGTTCAAGCAACTTGGTCTGCCGGAGCCAAAGCAAACCAATATCTCTTTGCAGTTGGCTAATCGATCTATCACATATCCAAGGGGCATAGTGGAGGACGTTTTGGTGAAAGTTGATAAGCTTATCTTCCCAGCTGATTTTGTTATCTTGGATTTTGAAGAAGATAAGAAGATTCCCATAATCTTGGGAAGGTCTTTTCTAGCTACAGGCCATACTTTGATTGATGTGCAAAAAGGAGAGCTTACAATGAGGGTGCAAGATCAGAATGTCACCTTTAATGTTTTCAAGGCCATGAAATTTCCGACAGAGGATGAAGAGTGTTGCAGTGTGGAAATAGTTGATACGGGTCAGAGAAAGAAGTTTGATCAGTTGTTGAGCGAAAAGTCGGACACACACGTGCTAAAGCATCACATCAGTGATTTCATTGACAGTTCTTCAATTCGAGATCTTTCGGATGTAAAGCTTGGGAAACTTCCACCACATTTGAGGTATGTCCTTTTGAATAATGAGCTTGTGATTTTTGAAGAGGGGCATGATAACGTGTTGCGAAGGTGGAAAGCCGATGATAAGGAAGAATAAAGTTTTGTTCAGCCGTTCGAGTCGGAAAAGCACCTTAGAGGTGTGAAGAAGAAAAAGAAGAAGATTAAGCTATTGGATAGTAAAATCAGGTTGAAGTCTGAGGGAAGAAATTTTTGGAAAGCCAGCAAACAAGATGTTAACGTTCGTATGAATGGTCTTTCTGTGGAGGACGGTTCAGTTATTCTTTTGAAACCGCCATGAGTTGAGGAAGTAACGTCAAGCTATTGACGTTAAAGAAGCGATTCGTGGGAGGCAACCCACGCATTAGTGTAGAAAAAAAATAGAGTGTAGTGTAGAGAGAAGAAAAAAATGAGTGTTGAAAAAAAAAAGTGTGAAAAAAATGAGTGTTGTGTGAAAAAAAAACTGTTGTGAAAAAAATATATATATATTGGTCGCGCAGGTTGCGCCTGCGTAACGCAGGCTGCGCCTGCGTTTCTGTATGTGACGCAGGCTGCGCCTGCGTTACTGGGTTGTGCGCAGTCTGCGCCTGTTGCGCGCAGATTGCCTGGAATGCAGTGTATAGCCCGATTTTTTGTACTGTTTTACCTAAAAAAAAAAAAATTCTCCCCAATTTTTTTTCCTCTCCTCTTATATTAATATCCCTATTCCTAATTCTTTTCCTATTTCAATTCCAAAACCCCCCATCTTTCTTCCAAAATTCTAAACCTGTATTTATTCTATTTTTTTTCTTTAATTCATTAAATCCTTTCTATCTTACCTCGAATTCATACCCACTCAAAATTTCTCCCTTACACGTTCAAATTTTATTCACCCAATCCATCCATTATATATACACACCCATACATACAAATCCAATTCCTCTTCTATTTATTTAAATTCAATTCTAAAGAGGAATTAATTACAAGTTCGCCTCTTTGATTCGTAATTGGTTTATCTTTTTCTCTAATATTATTTTTATTACGAATTTGTGTTCTTGTAATTGGGGGTTTTGTAGTATTCTTGTTATTTGGGAAGTGGCCAGTCTATGGAACTCGTACGCATTGTCCTCCACCAGATTCATTCGAGGAGGGTTATGATTCAGCTGGTTAGGTATGTTTTCTACTTTCCCTCGTATTTACTTCCATTCAATGCGGACATTGAATATTTTAAGTTTGGGGGTGGTTTGAGGGATTAGTAGTTGTTGTATTGTGTTCATGTAGGATTTCATGCTTTGTATATTATTAGTAGTAATTCATGCATGTATGTTCGTATTAATTATGTTTGTTTCATATAGGACATTCTGTTTTTATTTTTCGTATACCATGTGAGTTCATATTAGTTGCATTTCATAGCATGCATATTTCATGATCCCTTAAGACGAGCTAATTCTGATTGGTAGGTAGGTGTCTAATTGAGTGTGGTAATGATGAATAGAGGGTTGACTTATAGTTTCTATGAAATTGACTTATGTGTTTCAGAAACAAAACCAATTACACAGTCTCATTGGGTGCTTTTGGGCTAGGTTGAGGTCATGCTTGTTTGGATGTTTTGAGATTTAATCACTTGATTATATTTAGAATTTTCGTTATTCCCTTGATGGCTTAGGAGCAATTAAGTCTAAGTTTGGGGGAAAACAGGGATTTCATGCTAGTTGTTGGCTAGGTGTCAAATGGCTAGTAGCCGGCTCATATTTATATGAGTAGTCTAGGGTTGGAATTGAGAATTCTCATTCCAGATTGCATAAAAAAAACATAAAAAAAACATAAAAAGAAAGAAAAAAAAAGTCAAAAGTGTCAACTGTTTATATGCAAAATTAACCAGGGTGAGCTCTTTCATACTCGAGCAATTAAGTTCTAGGGAACTTTGTGCCTAGTGACCTAAGACTTTTATAGTCTGGGATCCACTAACCCAACGCTCGCTACATGGGTATTATTGTATAATCCTTTCGGGGTCTCATCCATTGCACGGTTAAATAAGCATGATTGTATATATGTGTCGTAGTAGTTAGTAATAAAGCATGAATTTCTGTCTACCTTGGATAAGGATGGAAGTATTCCTAGGTTATGAAGTGTTTACAGTCTATTCTATTTATAAACCTGTGATTGTCTTGACGAAAAGCATGTATGATTTTTGACCTAGTTTTGGGAGTATTTCTGATGAGCATTGCACACACGCACGTTTCTGTTCATGTAATGTTAGTATACGGGAACTTGGTCGAGCTCTATCTGGATTTAGTTGCATTCTCTAAGATATTTGCTTTCTAGTTGGTTTTGGTTAGTTTGAAGGGGATTGTTGCATTTTTCATAGTAGTTGAATTCATGCATTGCATTGCATTAGGTTAAATGGATTTTGTGGGTACATTCGCTATAGGCCCTCACGAGACCTTACTCGTCCACTGGGGCTGCCTAGGGGTTTAAAGGGCTTGTTGCATATGCCAAATGCAACCGTGATCACCTACGGAAGTGGTACTAGTTAGTTAGTTGTAATTGTTTATGCTTGAGGACAAGCATCGGTTTAAGTTTGGGGGTGTGATAAGTGGATTTTATATCCACTTGGAGCGTTCCATATCGGCTTAAATTGATTGTTTTGGACTCAAGTTTGTGGTGGTTTTGATGTGTTTTGCTTAGTTGTGCAGAATTACGAGAATGTTGACTAAGGTGGATGCTTCTATAATTTTTGGGGAATTAATTGATTAAAATTCGAATTTCTGAGAAGGGTTGCGCAGTCTACACTGTTGTGGCCATATCTTGAGTTCTAGAAGTCCGTTTGAGGCCCGTAAGCAGTCCACACGAAGATAACGAGATTCTATATCATTCTAAGGTGGTCCAGAGGTCCAATTACATTGGGCACGTTCCAGAAAATCCGAAGAAAAGTCAGCCACGAATTTTCCTTAAAAACAGAATCAAGTTAGGAAACGTATCTTGCAGAAATTCTATTATAATTCTGTTTTTGTATTTTCTTGCTGGGAAAGACTTTTAGAGCCTATTTAAACACATCATACCATTGTAATAGAGATAGACATATTATTAGTTATTATTATTGTAACATAGCTTAGATCTGCAAGGGAGAAAAGGAGAGAAGAATTCAACGCTCGTGACAAGCAACGGATCTAGATCTACTTCATCCTTTGTGTTATTCTGGATTCTAAATTTGTTTTCTTAACTCTTTGTTTATTAATATAATTACTTCTTTTATTCATATCTTGTTTTATATCATGTTTTCATCAAATCCCATGACGATGAACGGTTCAATTATGAGCTAATCGTTGTCATGGGATTCTAACGGAGTTATCTATGTAGCTTAGTAGTTTGTATGCTTTAAAGATTTATGTGTGGTGAATTCTTGATATCCTCGTATGGTTGTGTTTCATGTATTTAGATGCGTCGCGAACATCTAATTTGTTAATCTCTTGCTAAACGAGAGTGGATCTTGAGATTTAGAACTTGCCATGCTAGCATAGGATAGGTTGATATTATTATCATGATTTGTGGCGTAAATAGAGATATTATGCTGCCCTATGTGATCTATGTGGATAACTTGTGCTTAAACCTTTATGTTTTCAAATTCTATAGAGATATAGGGTCTAAACATATTTGGTGTCTACCCATCTTCTATCTCTTTTGTGGATGTATGCATAGTTTGGTACTAGTATACCAAGAGGTAACTTTTACTTGTTTCGTGTTATCCGATCAGATATCAAAACCATCACATGTATTGATTAAAGGCTGCGACTCTAAGTGAAGTAGATAATGAAGTTAGGATCCCATGTTTTTATTCTTATAAGAAATTCATATTTAATTCTCATTAGTTAATTAGTTTTTACTTTGCATCTTAGTTTAATTTAGATAACTAAAACCCATTTTTATTTATTATCTTAGCAGTGAATTAAGATCATACATTGTTGAATAGGCACATTAGCTGAAAAGAACCATATCCTGATCCCTGTGGGAACGAATTTGGACTTAACCTTATATATTACTTGTGACCACGTACGCTTGCGTGATTTTGTGCAAACAATAGCAGCTGTATATCTTATAAATACAGTTAGGTTAACCCTAGAAGGGTATCGATCGTGTAATACAATATCTTTCATTGTAACCTAAGCAGCTCTCTGTGATATTTTACATCACTGAGAGAGAAGTTAATTTCAAACAGTTTTTAAACCTTTTAAAGAACTTATTGTTATTCTCTCATACTTAGTTGATTATAAGTGTGTATTCGGCCTAACAGAGCTAATCCGTTCAATCAAGGTTATCAGCAGCAGTATGCTCCGAGGCAACAATTTTAATCTCCGGGATTTCAGCCGTAGCCTCATGCTAATGCGAGGCAATCTTCTAATGAAAAATCTGAACTAGAGGAATTGAGGTTGATGTGCAAGAGCCAAGCAATTTCTATCAAGACCTTGGAGAACCAGATTGGTCAGATTGCTAATGCCTTGTTAAATAGGCTGCAAGGATCCCTTCCTAGTGATATAGATGCTAATCAGGGCAAGAAGGAAGTCCATGAGCAGGTGAAGGCAGTAACTTTGAGATCTGGAAAGGTTATAACCGAGCCGAAATCACCAGCTAAGGAAGATGAAGAAGTTCAGAATCAGCAGGTTGAAAAATCTGCAGGGCCAGAAATTGAGAAATCTGACTTGGTGGCTGATCTGTTGAACGATGAAGTGGAAAAGAGTAAGAAGTCTGCTGAAAAGTCTATTCCGGAGCAGTCTACAAAGAGCAATCAGATCTATCCTCCTCCTCTGTATCCTCGACGCTTGCAGAAAAGTCAAGAAAAGCAATTTCAGAAATTTTTTGACGTCTTCAAGAAATTGTCCATTAATATTCCTTTTGCGGAAGCTCTAAAAGATGTCGAGCTATGCTAAGTTCATGAAGGGGATTTTATCAAGGAAGTTGAAACTCGATGAATTAGAGACCGTTGTTTTGACGGAAGAGTGCAGTGTTGTTCTGCAGCAAAAGTTGCCTCATAAACTTAAAGATCCGGGAAGTTTCACCATCCCGTGCACTATTGGCAACTTATCTTTCGACAAGTGTTTGTAGGACTTGGGAGCTAACATCAATCTCATGCCTTTGTCTGTTTTCATGTAACTTGGTCTACCTGATCCAAAACCTACAAATATCTCGTTACAGCTGGCTGATCGGTCGATTACATATCCTAGAGGTATAGTGGAGGATGTCTTGGTAAAGGTGGATAAGTTTATCTTTCCTGCTGATTTTGTCATTCTAGACTTTGAGGAAGATAAGAAGATTCTCATCATCTTGGGAAGGCCATTCCTAGCTACCGGCCGAACTTTGATTGATGTGCAGAAAGGGGAGCTAACTATGCGGGTGCAAGATGATAAGGCCACCTTTAATGTATTTGCTCCTACGAAGATTTCAGATGATCCAGAAGTGTGTTTTTCTGTGGAATCACTTGCATTGTCTTTCCAAGAAGAAAAAGGTAATTTGAAATTGGATGCATTGCCTAGTGTTTCAAATTTTTCGGAGAACTCTGACTCAGTTAAGATGCTCGAGGAAATTGATGCTGATAAACCTTCCATACAAGATCTCTCGAATGTAAAGCTCGGAAAACTTCCACCACATTTGAGGTATGTTCTTTTGAATGATGAGTTAGTGATTTTTGAAGAAGGACATGATAATGTGTTAAAAAGGTGGAAAGTTGATGATGCAGTAGAAGAGTGTGTGGTTCAATCAACTAAGAGGGATAAGCACCTTAGAGTTGTGAAGAAGAAAAAGTCGCTGGGTGGAACACTCAAGGTGAAGAGTGAAAGAAAAGTTGTGTTGGGAGTAAGCAAGCAATATATCAACATTTGTTTGGATGGTCTTTCTGTTGAGGATGGTTCGGTTATTCTTTTGAAACCATCGTGATTTGAGGAAGTAACGTCCGGCTAAATGACGTCAACGACAGCGCTTCGTGGGAGGCAACCCACACCTTTTCTCATTTTCATTTAAAAAAAATGAACAATGAGGAGCAGCCCTATCTCTACTTCAAATCTTTTCAATCCCATTCAAGCTTTCAAGGAATCTCTAATTCAAGTTTGGGGGATTCAAAGGGGCAAGTTTCATAACTCTAGTGGCCCGTCTTTGGGGCTCGTACTCATTATCCACCACGTGGTTCACCCGAGGAGGGTGAACATGCCAATGATTAGGTACGTTACTGCTTTCCCTTGTATTCCATTCAATGCGGACATTGAATATTTTAAGTTTGGGGGTGGTTTGGGGGATAAGTAGTGTGTAGTAGTTATTTGTGTGTTATTGTGTTCATATAGATATCATATTTTGCATGCGGAGTGTAATTCATTCATGTTTTGTTCGTATTATTGCATGTTTTGTTTCATATAGGACATTCTGTTATTTTTGTTTGTTTTGCCATGAGAGTCCATTTTAGTTGCATAGCATGCATATTTCATGATCCCTTAGGATGAGCTAATTCTGATTGGTAGGTAGATGTCTAATTGAGTGTGATTATTGATGAATAGAGGGTTGATTTATAGTTCTTATGAAATTGACTTGCATGTTTCAGAAACACAATCTTTACACAACTCATCGTTTACTTTTGGGGCTAGGTTGAGGTCATGCTTATTTGGTTGTTTTAGATTTAATCACTTGATTATATTTAGAATTTTCTTTATTTCCTTGATAGCGTAGGGACACCAAAGTGTAAGTTTGAGGGAAACCAGGAATTTCATGCTATTTGTTTATAGTTGTTAATAATGGCTAGGCGTTAAATGGCTAGTAGCCGGCTCATATTTTTATATGAGTAGTCTAGGGTTGGATGAGAATTCTCATTCCAGATTGAAAAAAAAAATTCAGAAAAAAAAAGAATAAAAAAAGGTTATGAGAGTTGTTTAGATGCAGAATTAACCAGGGTGAACTCTTTAATACTCGAGCAATTAAGTTCTAGGGGACTTTGTGCCTAATGACCTAAGACTTCTCCGGTCTGGGATCCAATGACCTAACGCTCGCTACATGGGTATTATTGTATAAGCCTTTTGGGGTCTCATCCATTGCACGGTTAAATAAGCATGCTTGTATATTATGTGTCGTAGTTGTTGTTTAGTAATAAAGCATGGATTTTTGGCTAACTCAGATGAGGATGGAGGTGTTCCTAGGTTATGTAGTGTGTACCGTCTATTTTCTTTATTAACTTGTGATTGTCTTGGCGAAAAATGGGTATGATTTTGATCTAGTGTTAAGAGTATATCTGATGAGCATCGCACACACGCACGTTTCTATGCATGTATTGTTAGTATACGGGGACTTAGTCGAGCTCTATTTGGATTTAGTTGCATTCTTTGAGATATTTGCTTGCTAGTTGGTTTTGGTTAGTTCGAGGGGATCTTTGCATTTTCATATTAGTTGCATTCATGCATTGCATTTTTTATTCATTGTTTAGTTAGATGGATTTTGTGGGTACATTCGCTATAGGCCCTCACGAGACCTCACTCGTCCACTAGGGCTACTTAGGGGTTTAAAGGGCTTATTACATATGTCAAATGCAACCGTGATCACCTACGGAAGTGGTACTAGTTAGTTGTATATAGGTATATTTGTTTATGCTTGAGGACAAGCATCGGTTTAAGTTTGGGGGTGTGATAAGTGGATTTCATATCTACTTGGAACGCTTCATTTCTGCTTAAATTGGTGACTTGGTCTCAAGTATGTTGTGTTTTAATGTGTTTTCGTCTAGTTGTGCAGGTTCGTGAAATGTTAGCTAGGGTTGGTGTTTCTCGTCGATTTTGGAGTTGAAATTTAGCCTTGGAATGAAGAGAGGAGTATATTTCTATGCTACTTGAAGATTCATGAGTCAAAAGAGTTGAAAACGGGAATACCGCAAAAGGAACGGGAGAGAACGGAAGCAAAACAAAGAAATTAGCACAAAATCAGAATCCGACAGAGTTGCTGAGCGTTGACAGCGCGCATGGGGGCTGGCAGGGTGCGGGGAGATTTGCTAGGCGCTTGAGCGCTGGCAGCGGGGAGACTTCCTGGAATTTTCCTGTTTTCTATCCTATTTCGAAATTAAGTTGTATTTTGGGACTTTTCTTGCTGGAAAAGATTTCTAGGGCCTATATAAACATATCCTATCATTGTAATTCATATAGAGTACTTAGAATAACACAGAGAGAGTCGGAGCTAGAGATTCGGACTTGGAGACGAATTCCCGCAAGGACGTGACATTCTACGGAGATCTAGATCTACTTTTGTATTCTTCTAAATTAGGCGATACTCTGGATTTCGGATTTGTTTTCTAAACTCAATACTCTTATTTATTTGCAATTCTTAATTCTTTGTTTTATTATCATGTTTTCAATTGATCCCATGATCACGAACGGTTCAATTATGAACTAACCGTTGTCATCGTCATGGTATTCTAATGGATTTATCTATGTAGTTTAGTAGTTTGTTTGCTTTAAAGATCTGTGTGTGATGTATATCGATATCCTCGTATGGTTATGCTTAATTGTTAGATGCGTAGCTAACATCTAATCTGTTAATCTCTTGTGAAGCGAGAGTGGATCTTGAGATTTAGAACTTGTCATGCTAGCATAGGTTCATGATTGTTTATCAACATGATTCGTGGTGTAATTTGAACTACTTTATACTGCCCTGTGTGATCTTTATGGATAACTTGTTCTTCAACCGTTATGTTTTCAAATCTTATAGAGATATAGGGTCTAAGCATAATTGGTGTCTATTCATCTTCTATCTCTTTTGTGGCTGTATGGGTAGTTTGGTATACGTATACTGAGAGGTAGCGTGCACTTGTTTCGTGTTGTCTGATCAGATATCATAACCATCACATACATGGATTAAAGGCATCAACTCTAAGCGAAGTATTTAATGAAGTTAGGATCCCATGTTTTTATTCTCATAAGTAATTCGAATTAAATTCTCATTAGTTAAGTAATCCTTAGTTTGTTAAATTTCTTGTTAATTAATCTTAGTTAATCAAAATCAAAATTTGTAAATTGTCTTAGCAGTGAATAAAAACCATACTTTGTTGTATAGGTACATTAACTAAATTAAAACCTAAACCAGATCTCTGTGGGAATGAACTTGACTTTGACCATGTACGCTTGTGTGTATTAGTGCAAACAATAAATATGGCAATTGTAATGTGCAGAGGTTAAATTTTGGAGATTTGTAAGATGTGTAGAGTAATAGTTTGGAAGTCAAGTTTTGATATTAGGGGATATTAGAGTTGGAGTTCGATTAGGTTGAAAGTTTAATTTGTGAATGGTATTGGAGGGTTGTGACCTCGGGATAATTTGTGTTCCAAGTAAGATATATATGTTTTAAAGTAAATGGTACCTCAGTAAAACAATGGGATTAATGATAGATAGAAGTTTCCTAATTATTCCCTCCTCGAGTAACATTGTACATTGAAAGGGGAGTAAGAATGATTAGGCGATTTCATGATATTCTTTTTCTCAAAGTTTTATCTGAATTATGAGTAGGAGCGTGGAAGTGGTATCAATGGTTAGTCGCGTGGATTTCGTTTTAAAGATTTAATTATTACCTGTTTACTGTAATTCAAGGCAGATTCTTCGCTTAGATGTTTGTTGCAAGTTAAGGCAGGATTTATTTTAGTGTTGTATATAAATGAATTGTTTATGTATGATTAGATCAGTAAATGAGGTACTTTCATACAGGGCATAGTCCATTATACGAATAGGTCATGTCCGATATTCGATAGAAAAGGATTGTCGCGTATGAGTGATAAGCATCTAGAATTAATGAGGCATGTGAACCAAAAGTTTAAGTTTATGTTGGAAATTACGGGATTACAGGATGAGCCTAGTGAGATATGAATTGATATAAAGGAATTCTAGAGTGGAAGAAACAACTAGTGAATTGAAAGAGAAATGTTGAGAATACCGTCATATGTTTTTCTTACGGTAGATTCTGATGACAGAATCCTATTAAGGGGGGAAGGATATAACGCCCTAGAAAATATCATATTTATAATTATTATTATTTAATATTAAATGTGAATTATATGAGGTGATTTTTTTTTTTAGAATTGAATATATGTGACATCATATTTACATGTCTGTATGGTGATTTATGTGTGACGTGCTAGTCCGTGTAATTTTTATTTGAATTTTTTATGATTAAAATTTATTTAAATCATGCGTTATTGATCTTCGGAAAATTTTATAAAATCACCGGAGTTACTAAAATTCACGAAATCTTTTGTGTTATCTTCTGTATGAAATTATTTAGTTTTTAAAATTAGTGCGAGAATTATTTTGGGTGTTTAAGTATTTTAAAATGATTTTAAGAGTTTTATTGCATTTAAAGGATCTTAACTTGCAAAATTCATATTTAATTCATTTTTCACCCTAAAAATATTTTAAAAATATGTTGAGATAGCTAATTTCATTTTCTACATTTTAAAAATAATTTTTTGATTTTTCTCAAATACTGCCCATTTATTTTCTATTTTACCAAGTGAATTGTGTTTTTAATTAGAAAATTTCATGGAAATTCGTAAGATACCTCTCCCTTTTATCCCTAAATTAGCAGTTCACCAAATTGGGCCTGCTTTGTTTTTCAGTCGGGTTTTCTTCATCATTCTCTCGACTTTCTCTCTAATCATCTCTCTGTCAAAACTCTCTCAAATTTTCCATCTCCATCTACACTCTTGATTACTCGGTTTCTTTGTAAGCCTGCTGTGGTGGTCAATTGTCTCCTCCCCTCTCTTCCGTTTTGCCACTGCCTCTATATTGCAGCGTGTATGTACATACATATATTCAGTGTGTGTGGGTATATCGAGCTATGTGTATGGTGGCGTGAGTTCGTGGGTGTGTGTGTGTGTTGTACGATGGTGTATGTATGTGTATGTTTAAGCCTGTCTCCCTCTTCCCCTGTTCTTGATAATGAGTGTTGCAGATTTCATATGTGTCGAGTTTTTTTTTTTTTTGCGTGGGGATTCATCTGGTGTGCTGAGAAATTTTTTATCACAATCCATCCCCTCCCTTGTCCTGTTCTCGAACCTCTGTGTGTGTGACAATTGATTATCCTCTATGTGTATTTTTACTAGCCGTGTGCGTGCGTTTCTGAGGTGGTTGTGCGTGATTTCCAGCATGTGTAGAGTATGTCCACCTGTGTCTTGTTTCCCCCCATTTCCCCCTGTTCTTGTACTAATTTTGCTGGGTCACGGGGTCTCGGGGTTCTGGTATGTGATGTTGTCGGGACTGTATGTACTGTGTTGCGTGTAGTTCCTTGTTTTGTGTGTCCGATTAGTTAAAAATCATAAGTTGGGCTATGAATGTTTAATGGGTTTCATTTTTTCATTGCTTGATTTCAGTTTTATGATGAAATTCGGATATGAAAATATATGTTTGTGTAATCGGTGAAAATTCGAGTTGGAAGTCCCGAAAAGGGAAACCCCAAATTTTTGCTGCCAATGGTGGACAGTGATGATTATTCTGAGTCTTAAATTAATTATATAACATATTGTTTTCGGATAAATTTCATTGTTGTATGTCGGTATAGTTAAATGTAAATTATCGATGTAGATTGGAAATTGTATTATGGGTTCAGTTACAAAGGTGTAATACATAGTGGAATAATGTACAAAAATGTGATTGTGATTGTTATTGAATTTGTGTCGGCAATGTCCGACTGGTGTGCTACCCGTACAAAGGGGATGTCGTCGAAATTTTTCTAAAATATTATTTATTATTTAGTTTCTTTCTCGGTTATAAATAATATTCGGATTTCATGAATTATTAATTGAGGATCAAAAGCGTGCTGATGTACTTATAAATTGTATATAAACTTTTAGTAGAATTCTTGGATTGTTGTTAAAGATATTCGATGAATTTTGAGTGCTAAAGCGTAAGGAGTCTACTGTGATTGGATTGTGAATTGTACAAGGGTGTATATTAGTACGATTGTCGAGATTGTATTGAGTTAGTGGTAGAGCATGAAATGTTTTGATTTATGAATTGGATGATTATATTCCGACAGGTTAGGTGATATTTTAGAGGGGGTGCTGTCCAAATTCTGTTAGAATTATTTTGTAATTTTTCTAGTAATTTGATAAGGGTTATTTGTAAATCAATGTGATGTACGTGTTAAAGAGTTTAAGTATAAGTTATTATTACCTGCTAAGTGCTTATATGATTTTGTGATTATATGTTACTATTTCGAGAACACGATCTGTATGAGCTATATGTTAAGTTGTAAAATGTATTAGGACGCGTTTGGGTAGAACAGAGTTATACGGTTACGATTATAAGCGTACTGAAGTAGTACTTTATCTGTATATAGGTACGAATAGGAGGCCAGCTATGAGCCAGTGCAAGCATAGATAGAATCCTGAAGAATGGAATAATTATTGGAATTGACGAGTGTACTTGGGGAGCGGCTGACAAGTTTTAGAAGAAGACGGATGTACTATCAAGTAGAGGCCAAAGTATGTAGAAGCATAGTGGATGTAAAGTGAATGACGAGTTACTGTGATGGAAATGGAAACTGCATGTAATGAGGCAAGTGTACTATCCATCACTTATCGTTCAAGTGATGTGAAACTGTTTTCTGTTATTTATCTGATATTTTTATCAAATCCTTGTGCTTGTATCTATACCCCATTCTTTTGTTACCGGTGACTCGAACCTTGTATTTAAGTTCAGAAGCCTTGAACTGCTTATGAATTGTTGTTTAAATTCTTATACCTTAATGTCATTCCTTTTTAATTATTGTTGAACCCTTTATACCTTGTTGTTTATTCCTTATAAATTAATATTTAAACACCCGTACCTTGCTTATCCTTATGAATCATTATATAAACTCATGTATCCTATTATTTACCCTGTTTCCTGTTGAACCATAATTCTTGACTTGTAATTTATGCCTTGCTTTATCTTATTCTTTTCCTTATGCTTTTTCCTTTAAACCACATCAGCATAACCAGATTTCATAACCCTTGAATTAAATTCTAGAACCTAACCCTTGTTTTATTCTTTGTTAACCAACGACTCTTTATTGTTTATAACTAAAGTATTACTCAAATCTTTCCTTGAACTTCAGATTCCTTTATTCCACGATTATCATATAAATTGTTGTTAAATTTCTAGAATCCTAACAATTGCTTTGTTCCTTAATTGATAAATGTTACCTTGTTGATATATGATTCAATTTTGCTGAATCTTGCCGTGTTTAGTTTAATCTTATTGTTTTGCTGGTTATGATTTCTTGTATCAATTGCTTTCCTGACTCTAAATCTTTTATTGTTACTCGTTAAAATGGATTAACTAATTAAAGATGTTTTTTTTAAAAAAATTCTTATACTGGGCTGATCTGTTATTAGTGAGTATAAAGGACTTAAAAATGAATTGTTTTAAAGATTTTAATGTGGGGGATTCCGTCAAAATGTTTTCTATGGATTCCTTCAGATTGGAGGCGTAAAAGGTCAGCATTTTTAGCGTAAGAGGCTAGGGTGGTCCTAGTCCAGCACTTCTATTAAAGGCCAATGTGTTGCCTAATTGGGAACCCAATTTTATGTCCAGAGGGACTTTGTGTCCGGTATGGGGACTTTACGTGGCTGATCACCCGTATTGTCCGGAGTCGTGGAAAAACTCCAATCAATGAAAATGTTTTTAAAAAGGTTTTATGAAAAGTATGTTTCATAGATGAAAGGGTTTTAAAGAAAGGAATGTTTTTTATAAGATTTATATGTTTCAAGGTAAATTGTCATTAGTTTCGAAATTGTGGATATTAAAGTTAGTTGTTTTCATCCGATAAAATTTGGAACTCTGTAAAATAATGGGATTAAGGATGGATAGAAGTTTCTCAGTTATTCCCTTCGCGAGTAACATTGTACGTTGAAAGTGGAGTAAGAATGATTGGGGAATTTCTTGATATTCTTTTTCTCAAAGTTTTACCTGAGGCAGTATAGTTGAGGAAAAATGGGAAAGTTTTACTCTATGATTGAAATTTAATGATCTCTTGAGATAAAGTATTCATTGATATTGTTCATCAATGAATTATCATAATAACGTTGTTTCACTATATTATTAATTTGCTGAGCATTCTTTGGCTCACTCTTGTTTTGTTTTACCTAACACTTTGCAGTTAGGTTTAAGGATGATCTACTACATTTATCCATGCAAATGAGAGCGATGAGGCATTCTTTACAGGATAGATTTCAGAGCTAGAGCGGGTAAGCACAGATTGGGATTGAGCTACAGATTGGATGGTATAGTAAATTGTATTCAGAGCGGTGATAGAGGTTAAAAATAATTTGTATTAGTTAGATTCTTGTTTCATACCATAACCTGGAATCGATCCTCAGTGAGGAATCGTTGGCGTATGAAGTTTTAATTGTACTTGTTAAATTTGAATTTGGTTGGGTTGAATTACAGGTGCATAGTCCGATTTACGAATACTTCATGCTGAATTTTTGTAAAAATTCCTCTGGGTTCTGGGTATAGGGGTGTTACAAAAATGAGATCGTGCGTTTGCGATATTTAATTGTTTACTTTTAGCACATCAAGTTTTTGGCACCGCTGCCGGGGACTAATTATTTTTCGCGCATTAATTTTTAATTTTTCGGATTACTGTTAGTTGTCTCATTTTTATCTCTTTTTTTTTAGGAAAAGTTGAAATTTCAGGAATCTTCTCACGGAGCTTGGAAAAAATTGGAATTCTCGGAAGCGTGCTTCGGTAACTCGTATCTCACTCTTTTCGGCCTTTTTATTTTTTTAGAAAATCACAAAAAAATCAAAAAATCACAAAAAAAAAAAAGAAGTTAGAAATTACATAATTGTTGCATCATGCATTTAATCACTTAGGATCACATCATCTAGATTTTTATTTTCTTGTTTTTAATTTTTCGTACCTTATAAATTGTGGTGATCGCCGGAGGACCCGAAGGTACATTAAAATTCTTCTTTTCTTTAGTTAGGACATGTAATGTAAGCATCCATAATTGTTTATAGTATTTTTTATATCTCGCTGTTTGTTGCATCCTTATTGATGGATGGGGTTCTTCCCTCGTATTCTATTTTCATCAATAAATTTTTTCATTTCGTTCTGCCTGTGGGCTAAAATCAAACATAGAGAATCGTTTATAAGTGGGTTTCGGCCTATTAAGAATGTTTTTTAGAAGTAGAAACCCCGAAAGGGGAATTTGCGAGTAATAGCTTTCTTCTAAAGAACTAAGATTCGAAAGGGCAATAGCTTCGAGAAAGACTGATTAAATTAGACGTGGCCCCTAGGATATTCGTGCTCAATTAGGAAGGTACCTAAAAAGGACAAAATCTTTAATTATTCTGACTTTTTGGTGTCTAGGTAAGCGAAATCTTACTTGGCCAATTAAGATTTGGTGTCTAGACCGGTGTTTAGCCTCTTGGCAATGCTTGCACCCACCTGGCCAAATCGGTTCTAATAATTCTTGATTTACAGAATTTTTGGTGGTCCTTAAAGTTAGGAGCAAGGTCTAATTTATTTTATTTAAGGAACCCTAGGTCTAGAATTTTTATTTTGATTTTTCACCCTTTCTTTTGTGTGTTTAAATTTTTCGCACTTATTTGCTACGTGTTTCATTTCGTGGTTTATGCGAACTACTTGGCGTAGGGATAATTCTGCTAGGTTAGTGAGATCATTTGAGATTTCGTCCTCCTCAGATTCCGAGTCTATAGAAATTCTTGAACCAATAGTGACCATGGGTCCATGGTCGTATCTCTTAAAGATCATTGTTACCCCACCCGTTCTACTCAACCCTCGTGTATCACTCTTCCTCCCGTTAATGGTAATAACTTCGAGATTAAAGCCCATCATATTAGCATGTTACCTAAATTTACCTGGAGTGATGGTGAGGACCCCTATCTTTTTCTTCATGAATTTAAGGAGGTTTGTGCTTTACAAAAACTCCAACAATTAACCGAGGACTCAATTAGGCTTAGGCTCATTAATTTTGCTCTTAAAGAAAATGCTAAAAAATGGTTGTATAGCCAACCGGTTAATTCTGTTTCGACTTGGGAGGGATTCGTGGTCATTTTTCTTAAAAAATATTTTCCAAACCATAAGACTACTTGAATCACGAATGAGATAAACCAATTTCATCAAAAGGAAAATGAGTCTTTTTGGAAATATTTTGATCATTTTAAAAATCTTCTATCCCAATGTCCCCACTACGTAATAGAAAAATGGAGACTTTGTAAGATTGTTTACGAGGCCTTAGATAGTCCAACAACCACTTTGTTAGAGTCTATATGCCAAGGTAAATTCATAGAAAAAGATGAGGACGAAGGGTGGGCATTTTTCGAAGAATTAGCCGAAAAGACGATGTTGTGGGAGTCTACTAGGGAACCTAATAAGTCCAACGAGTCGTCTAACACATCTAGGGGTTTGCATTCGATTGGAAATTCGATTGCAACCGATGCCAAATTAGCTACTCTAACTAGAAGACTCGAAGCCCTAGAAACTAGTAAGGCCCTCTCACAAGTGTGCTCGAATTATAATCAAGGTTTTTCGAACTTTCCCGAGTTTGATCAAGTTAATGCGGTGTTTCAACCAACCCCTAGGAATGACCCTTTTGCACCTACATACAATCCCGGGTGGAAGAATCACCCGAATTTCTTGTGGAACCAAGGCCAAAACTACCAATCTCAACCTCCTTCTTTTCAAAGGCCCAATCAAAACTCTTACCCAACTCCAAACCAAGGTCCTTATCCAACTCAAGCTCCCACCCACCCTGCTGGCTTTCATGAGTCGGATAAGAGACTTAATTCCTTAGAAAAGACTCTTGATGCGATTTTAAAATTGACAAATAATTTGGATCAATCTCAATAAACCTTCATGCAAACCATGACTCAAGATATGAAAATTTTGAATGCTAGTACTCAAGCCATATCTAATTTAGAGGTTCAAGTGAGTCAATTAGCCAACGCCATGTGTGAGCGAGAGAAGAACAAACTCCCGAGTCAACCCAAGGTCAACCCTAGATTCCCCCTCAATCAAAGACCTCCTGAAAATGTTAATGCTATCATTTCTTTGAGGTCGAGAAATCAAGTTGACAATCACGTTGGTGATGCTTCTCAAGAAGACGAGGAATTGAATCCCGAGAATCCCGATAAATCTAAGTTTGTTGCTCTATCTAGTCAACAACCATCATCTAGTGAACCTTCTTCACCTTGCACACTACCTTCACCTAATGACTCTTCGTTTGCCATTCCACTTTCAAAATCCATTCCTGAAGAACCTAGTGAATGAGTCTTTAAGCCAAAAGCTCCTTATCCTCAAAGACTCATTTCGAACAAACAATTGGCTCAAGTAGATAAGATTTTGGAAGTCTTTATGCAAGTCGAGATCAACATTCCTCTTTTAGATGCCATTCAACAAATTCCCTCTTATGCTAAGTGTCTAAAAGATTTATTTTCTCACAAACGTTCCACCCACGTCCCTAAGAAAGCCTTCTTGACCTCTCAAGTTAGTTAAATTCTTTCGAATCAAATTCCCATGAAATATAAGGACCCCGGTTGTCCTACAATTTCATGTATCATAGACAATACTTTTGTGGACAAGGCGTTACTTGACTTAGGTGCTAGTGTGAATCCCCTTCCGTTTTCGGTCTATCAAGCCCTAGGTCTAGGCGAACTTAAAAAGACGAATATGACACTTCAACTAACTGATCGTTCTATCAAAATGCCTAAGGGAATAATTGAAGATGTCGTAATTAAGGTTGGTGATTTCATTTTTTTGGTTGATTTTGTTGTCCTCGAGACTCAACCTGTCACGAATCCTAAGAACCAAATCCTGATCATTCTAGGATGACCTTTTGTTGCTACATCCAATGCCTTGATTAATTGTAGGGATGGTTCGATGAAACTCACTTTTGGTAATATGACAAATAATTTTAACATCTTTAATGTCGGAAAAGAACCCAATGAGCTTTATGAACAAACAGTAAGGGTTAATCTTGTTGATGACATTGTTAATTGGTCAAACCTAGAGGATAGTGAGATTGAGTCTCTTCTTGTTGAGGATTTTAAAATAAATCACGAAACCAATCGAGAGCTTCGTGAGTCGTTTAGGGATATGACCTCAGAAGAGATGTTGAGAGAGTTGGATGACATTTGTTCCAAGTGGGAGACCCCGCCCGAGAATGTTAGTGTTGAGCCCATTGTTAAGAGTCCCGTGGGAACACTTCCTGCATTTGACTCAACTTTGTATCATCCCGAGTTTGATCAATAGCCCATAAAATCATAACACCCTACAAAATAAAACTTTTTCTATCTATTTTACACCCTGCAAAATCAGCATCTGAGTAACCACATAAACTAAAATCAGACTCTATAGCATACCAAAGGCCAAGAGATGGAGTGCCTTTCAAGTATCTAAAAATCCTTTTGACTGCAATGAGATGTGGTTCTCTAAGATTTGCCTGAAATCTTTCACATAGACATGTTGCATACATGATATCTGGTCTACTAGCAGTTAGATACAAGAGTGAGCCAATCATACCTCTATAGTTAGTTACATCTACTTCAGTACCTTGATCAGGATCAAGTTTAGTAGCTGTAGCTATTGGAGTTGAAGCAGTAGCACTGTCTTGCATGTTAAACTTTTTAAGCAAATTCCTTGTATATTTTGACTGATTGATAAAAATTCCATCATCATTCTGTTTAACTTGCAAACCTAAGAAATAGCTCATTTCTCCTATCATGCTCATTTGATATCTAGACTGCATTAGCTTTGAAATTTTCTCAAAAAGCTTTGTGTTAGTTGACACAAAAATGATATCATCAACATAAATTTGAACTAACAGCAAATCCTTACCATGATTCAAATAAAACAGAGTTTTATCAATTGTATCTCTTTTGAATACACTTTCCAGTAAGAATTGAGCCAAAGTTTCATACCAGGCTCTTGGAGCTTGCTTTAGTCCATAAAGTGCTTTATCCAATCTGTAGACATGATTTGGATATTTAGGATCAATGAAACTAGAAGGTTGTTCAACATATACCTCCTCTTTCAATTCTCCATTCAGAAAAGCAATTTTAACATCCATCTGGAACACTTTGAATTTCTTGTGGGCTGCATATGCTAGAAAAATCATGATGGCTTCTAGCCTTGCAACTGGAGCAAAAGTCTCATCATAATCTATACCTTCCTGTTGAGAATACCCCATTGCAACTAGCCTTGCTTTGTTCCTCACAATAGTGCCATTTGAATCTGTCTTGTTTCTGAATACCCACTTTGTACCCACTATTGAGCTATCCTTTGGCCTTGGTACTAGTTTTCAGACTTCATTTCTTTCAAATTCATTCAGTTCTTCTTGCATTGCTGTAACCCTATCTGCATCCTTGAGTGCATCTTCAACTTTCTTAGGTTCCTCTTTTGATAGAAAGTTATGATAAAGACATTCATTCTGAGTTGCACTTCTGGTTTTAACACCTGCATCAGGATTCCCAATAATTAAATCAGGAGTATGACTTTTAGTCCATTTTCTTGCTGGTGGTAACTCATTTTTAGAGTTGGATGCTCCCCCTAGATTGGTGTTATCTTCAAAAGAACTAGAATCATTAGAAGCTCCCACTGAGATAGTGCTATCTCCTCCTGAAGTACTATCAGGATTATCACTTGAATCTGTTTCTGATGAACCTCCTCTTGATGCTTGAGTTGTATCAGTGTTGATGGTATTTTGTTGTTGCTCCCCCTCAATATTTGCATTTGTTGTACCACCATCAGTAATTGGTGCTTCATCAGGAATATACAAATCGTCAGGATCTGATGGGATATCAGTCTCTTACACAGATTCATCAGGATTCTTGGTAGCTTCATTTGCAAATATCAAACTGTCATGAGAGTTTTCATCAATTCCTGTTATTTTCTTATCATCAAAAGATAGATTTATAGACTCCATGACTGTCTTTGTTCTCAGATTGTAGACTTTAAAGGCTCTTGTAGTTGAATAGCCAATAAAGATACCCTCATCAGCTCTAGTTTCAAATTTTCCTAATTGTTCAGGATGAGATCTCAGAACAAAGCACTTGCAACCAAACACATGTAGATGCTTCAGACTAGGTTTCTTTTCTTTAATCATTTGATAAGGAGTCACACCATGTCTGTTGATTAAAATAATGTTCTGAGTATAGCATGCTGTGTTGACTGCTTCTACCCAGAAATATGTAGGTAGTTTAGCTTCCTCCAACATAGTTATGCCAGCTTCAATGAGAGTTCGTTCTTCCTTTCAACTACTCCATTTTGCTGGGGTGTGACAGGAGCAGTGAATTGTTGAACTATTCCTTTGTATTTAAAGAACTCTTCCATTACCGAATTCTTAAATTCAGTTCCATTATCACTTCTCAGAATCTTGACTTTGTATTTTGTGCCAGTTTCAATGAGTCTTACATGGTCAAACAGTATCTCAGCAATTTCATCTTTTCTGTGAAGAAAATACACCCAAGTAAATATAGTATATTCATCAACAATGACTAGAGTGTACCTTTTCTTACTGATGAACATAATGTTGACTGGACCAAACAAGTCAAGGTGAAGCATGTGATATGGTTCATCAATTGAGGATTCAGTTTTACTTTGAATGATGTCCTTCTCTGTTTTGCCTTCTGACAAGCATCAAAAAGTCCATCAGGAGTATATAATGCTTTTGGTAATCCTCTCACCAAATCTTTCTTAACCAACTCATTTATGTTGTTGAAGTTGAGATGAGAAAGCTTCTTGTGCCAGTTACAACTTTCATCTACAGATGCTTTACTGATGAGACATGTAGAGGGACCATCAGTACTGGAGTAGATGTTAGCTTCATAAATGTTACCATGCCTTAAACCAGTTAAGACAACCTTTCTTGATGCCTTACTGACCACTTCAAAATGAGCATCATTGAAGCTAACATGATAACCTCTGTTTGTGATTTGACTAACACTTAGCAGATTGTGTTTGAGTCCTTTTACCAGAGCTACTTTTTAAATGATGACATTTCCAATGATAATATTGCCATATCCCAAAGTTTGTCCAATGTTGTCATCTCCATAAGACACGGTTGGGCCAGCTTTCTCCTCAAATTCTGATAACAGGAATTTGTTTCCAGTCATATGCACAGAGCATCCACTATCCATGACTAGCACATTTTTCTTTTTACCCTGCAATCAGAAACACAAAGAACTCAGTTAGAATTTTTTAAGAACCCACACTTGTTGGGTTCTATTTGAATGCAATTTAACATATTTAGCAGCAGAAGTCTTTTTGACAAAAACAGTTCTGTCAGGATTGAATCCATCAAGATTTCCTTGTCAGTATCAGAATTAACAAATGCATGCTTAGTATTCACATTCTTTGTTTTACCAGAATTTGTATTTTTATTAAACTTTGGCAAAGGATCATAAAGGTTATAGTACAAACTATGGTATTCTACATGTATAGGTAGAATGCCACTTACTGCCACAATGAAAACAGGGATTTTATGGTTTATAAAATACTGATCTATTCCTAATGTCAGACTTAGGAATCACAGTAGCTTTCTTTTTACTCCTCCTGCAATCAATAGCAAGATGATTAGAGTTTCCACTGTTAAAGCATGATTTTCTAGGTGCATTTGGAATATACTTATAATTATTCTATTTGTTTATTCCAACTTTACCATTCATGTTTCTTTTAGCAGTAGATGCCTTCTTTCTATCTGTAACTTCACAGATTCTGTCTCTCAGTTGTTTCTTAGACAAAAGACCTACATTTTTAGTACTTGATACTTTTATAGTTTTAGACACACTCTCTGTATTTTGTTTAGCAGAAGTTGATCCCTTTTATGTATCTGATTTGGGATTCTTACTAGACACAAAATTGACAAGTTTAATATTAGATTTGGTTTTGTCTATAACATGTCTATAGGTCTTTGGATTTGTATTTTCATTAACAACAACTTTTTGTTTAAGTTTTTGATCATTTTCTGGCTTACAACCTAGACATTCTTTCCAGTTTTTATTAGTATTTATCTCATGAAATTTCCTACCAGAATCAGTCCAGGTTCTGAGTTTCTCATTAGCATATTCAAGTTCTTTTTCCAGAGAAGTACATTTCAATTCTAATTCAATTTGCATGTGTTTAGCCTTATCACATTCAGTTTGTACTTCTTGCATAAAGAGTAACTCAGCTTCTAAGTGATCATTTCTCTTTCTAACCTCAGACATTTCAGATATAATTCTAGCATTTTTAAGAGATTGTCTTTTAAAGCTAACATGCAGAGATTTAAAAAATTATCTCAACTCAGAAACACTATCAGTATCAAAATCAAAAACAGTTTCAGGTACCTTATTATTAGGAGCAGCAACTTCATCAACATTTTCCATCAAGGCATAATTCACATGTTCCTCTTCAAATTCTGAAGAAGAATCCATCCGGTCCTTGCTTGAGGAGATGAGAGCTTTGGTTTTGGCCTTTTTTCACTCAGTTGCAAAGTGACCCACTTTGTCACAGTTGTAACATTTGACCTTTGATTTGTCAAACTTGCTGCCTTTTCCTTCTTTCTTCTTGTACCTGTCTTATCAGCATTGAAGGATTTCTTCTGAAAGTTGCCTTGCCTCCTAGCCTTCCTGAACTTCATCTTCTTGAAGCCTTTGACTATCATAGCAACCATTTCCATCATATCAGAATCGGTAGAGTCATCATCAGTATCAACATCAGGATTAGCATCAGGATCTGATGATGAGTCATCAGTATTTGACTCTACATCTCTGCTTCTTCTCCTTGAAACCTCCACAGCTTTTCCCTTTGATTTTGTTTCCACATTCAAAGCAACAGACTTTGCCTTGACATTTTTCTTGTTCCTCCTTTGTTGAACTTCAAGATCATGGGTTCTGAGCATTCCATAGACTTCATCAAGAGACAAATTGTCAAGATCATATTGATGTCTAATGATTGAGGATTGTGTATCCCACTCCTCAGGTAAGGCTCTTAGAAACTTGGTGTTTGAGTCTTCTTCCTCATATTCTTTTCCTACCAGAGATTAATTATTCAGCAAAGTGAGGAATCTATCATACATATCTGTAAGACTCTCATCAGGTTTGGCATCAAACTGTTCATACTCTTGAATCAGTAGTGCCCTCCTATTCTTTTTGATAGACTCTGTGCCTTGGCATTGAGTCTCCAAAGTTTCCCAAATCTCCTTTGTAGTTTTGCATGCTATCACTCTGTTAGACATGAAAGCATCAAGACTGTTGTGAATAATGTTCTTAACTTTAGCATCCTTGAGAATTTCAGCCTTTTCCTCAGCAGTCCATTCTGATTTTGTCTTTTGAACATAGTGTTCAGGAACAGTCCTTGTTAATGGAACCAATTTCTTAGGAACATAGGGTCCATCATAGATCCTATCAAGATAGTCAAGATCACAGCCTTCCAGATACATCAACATTTTTACTTTCCATGTAGGATACTCAAACTTTTTGAGGATGGGAATCTTAATGCTTTCATACTTGCTTGTCGAAATCTTAAGATCGTTTCTGATTTTAATTAATCAGTTTGCTCTGATACCAATTGTTGCCCATTAAATAACAATTGTAGAAGGGGGGTTGAATACAATTGTATAAGATTTTTGACTTAAACAATAATAGTAATATGAGTATGAATAAATAACAGCTTTATTAACTCTGATATAAAACTGTTACAAGCTCTCTCAAGAAATTCTGATGTTCTTGAGAGCTGCTAGGTTATAAGATATCTCATGTAGGCGATTACTCTAATGTAAAACCTAAACTGTGTTTATATACTTTACACAATTACTCTATCAATTACAAGATATGTCAAATCAATTAACAACTGTTTACAATAAATATCCTAACTGATAGCTACGATCCTGTAAAATAGGAGTCGATAAATCAATCTTCCTTGATCTCTGCATTAATTTAAATCTTCACGTAATCCTGATCAGCTTCCAATCCTGATAGCAATCATAATACTGACGTATGCTCTGGACTAAGAGCGTGAAGTTTGTCTAGAACCTTGTTTTAATAGAGATTGGGTCAGTTCAATATTGGTTGAAAAAGAGAAAATGTTCGTATGCACTTTATCCATCAAAGACCTTAAATTCGCTACACACCTTGGGATTTTTGGTAAATTTTTAGAGTCAACTCTAGTGGATTGTGAGAACCTATAACTTGGCTATTATTAGGATAATTTTTAAGGCATATATTTTCCTATAAAATTGTTTTGTTGACACCAATGAAAGCTAGATTCAAAGAGGAAAGTTGGATACTTGCTATTTTATTTCAAAGATTTTATGGGTATATCTTCTGTAAACCTTTAGGAGACAACACTCCTCTTGTAGAGATCGTCTATGAGTTTAACGGGTTGGTAAACCTAAAATTACCCGTGATTCCTACGACAGTGAGTATAGGTTTTTCATTTTTCATTTTTTTGCCAGAAAATAAAGCGATTTTCATTCAATAAATCATGATAAATGCATAATTTTATTACCTATTTATTGCTTGAACTCGTATTTTAATAAATTATTTTGTTGCATTTCAAGAAAATCAAGAGAAAGTAAAGAAATGGCAAAATAAAAAAATAAAGAGCAAGGAAGGGCAAAAGAGGAAGAAAAATTAAAGGACAAAAATGAAAGAAAGAAAAAAGAATTAGGAGCTTGGTGCAAAAGGGAATGCTTAATGAGGAAGGAATCATTTGGTTGGCTATGATTACTCCACCACACTCCACATGTGTATGGTGGAGATTCACCCAACACACCCCTTAACCCTAATCCTTACTTATAAATACCCCCTTACCCCCTTGTAATCAACAACCTAGATTTTAGTGTAGTTTTAGGGTAGTGTAAATTTCTTTCTTTTCTTGTTTTGTAGATCTAAATTTTATAAACACTCTTTTTAAGTTTAATGAAATTTCAAGTTTCCTTTTTTTCTCGTCTTGCTCTCTCATTTTAGTTGCTTTGCTTTTGTTATTTTCGTAAATCCATTTAGTGGACAAAGTAGCGAAATGCTAACCACTTGGTATTGAAAGTAACGATTTTTATTTTCTTGTTCTTAGTTAATAATTGTAGTTAAGCCCCTTTAAATCTCCATTTTATTGTGGGCATTTTAATTCTAAATACTCATTTTAGATCGTTGTGTTAGTATTAATTTTCAGTTTTTATTTACCTGTCTTTATTTCTATTAATTCGAAGCATCATATTACCTCCCCTATTTTGTTTTGAACCAGCACAAAACCCATCTCCCCTTTCCATTTTTCTTCGATTAAAACAGACCTTACTCCCCTGCTTCTCTTTTTCAATTCAAACATAACCCAGCCTCCTCTTTCTTTCCCCAAACCCACAAACACTTCTTTGTCTTCTTCTTCACTACAACCTCTAACGCACCAGTTTCTTTCCCATTTTGTTTATTAAGTGTTTGAATTGTTAATGTTGCTGATTTACCGAATAGTTTTATTTCTTTTTCTTCGTTCGCAGTGCTTGTTTGCTTATTGTTGAATGGTATCGAGTTTTTGGTTCATTGGTAGAGCTGGGTTTTTAGTTTGAGTTCTGTGTTTACCAAGTTCTGTGTGCTTGAGTTTTGTTTATAGTTTTCTCATTCTTTTGTTTAAGTGTTCTTGTTTTAAGTTTAAGACTTGTTTTGAGTTTAAGTTCTCGCTGTTGGTCGTAGGAGTTCTTGATTGTAAAATTTTGTTGTTGATTTCCCAATGGCGTTGAATCAACTCAGTTCAAGTGTGTGCATTTTGTGTCTGTCTTTTGATGTTTGTTTGTTGTTCATTGAGTTTGCTGTTTGCGTCTAAATTGTGTATGTACATTCGTCGAATCGTCGATTTCTTACTGAGTCAATTAGCTGAGTTGAGTTCGTCACTGGGTCGTTGCTCTCTGTTTTGTTCTTTTGTTCGTGTATTTCACTGAGTCTGTGCCGAGTCGAGTTTGCTATCGAATTGTTTGTCTTTGCCGAGTTTGTTTGTCCGAGTTATAACCAAGTCTTTCGAGTTCTGTGAATAGTTAGTTTTGTGCCTAGCTGCGTTCTTGCGTGTTGTTTCTGGGTTTAATTTGGTCTTGTTTTATCTATTTGGTTTTGTTTTCTTTTCTTAGGTTTGTTTTCCTACATTTTTTTTTCTTTCCTCTGGGTTTTGCGAGTTGATTTGGTCTACTTTTGTGCTTGTTATCGCCTGAGTTTTGTTTGTTTAGTTTAGAATTCATAAAATTATTGTGTTGGTGTGTTTTTGGCTAGTTCTATTTATAAATTTTACATGCCGAATTTTTGTTAGAATTTTCTGTATATAAAGTTAAAATTTCAGTTTTCGTTAATTTATAATTAGAATAGATTTTCTTTTAAAAATGGTTTAAATTTTCTTTTAGTTATTAATTAGTAAAATCCAAATTTTCCTAAAATCCAAAATTGGTCTAGTTCGATTAAATTAAAAATTAAGAATCGCGAAATAAATTTAGTCTCTGTGGAACAAATCCTAAAATACTAAAACGAGATCGTGCGTTTACGATATTTAATTGTTTATTTTTAGCACATCAAATCATAACACAGCCGGGACAAACCCCCGACTGCTGATACAACCAGGTTGGAAAGCAAATAACAAACTAAAAACAATTAGTTGATTTGTTTGCTGATCGTTTAACACATAGAATTTTAAAATTCTTGAAATTAAAAATGAAATCGAAGACATCCCAAGCGATCCAAACTGCACCAACATCCCTGAAAACAGCAACATCACAATTGACCTTATCACATAACAACCGTTATTAGCCCAGTATTCAGAAGCCCCAATTGAATAAATTGAGGTTAGAGGAACGACACCCCAGCTATCTACATGCCGGATACCAGCTATAGACATGCCGAAAGTGAAAACCCCCAAAGGATGAACAATCTTTGGTTGTGAAATGTGAGCTTTTGTAATCATCGCCACCGCCCCATCTTCGATGCAGCCTTTTCGGATCCCCAAAAACATCAACAAAATCATTTTCAATAGATCTAACACCAGACAACCCCAAACATGACTAATTAAGAACATAACAAAACAATCCAAAAGGAGAGACAAAACGCACACTCTAAAAGGAGAGACACACAAACACTCAAAAGACTGGGTTTTATTGAAAGGAAATCAACGAAATCGAAAGAAAACTAAAGGATTGGGGCTTTCCATCGGAAAAAATCCAGTGAAAGCCCCTCGATTAACTTGAGAAAAAACTAAGGGGAGGCGGCTCTTAGGGTTGGGCTAAAGAATGAAAATTTTAAGTGATAGAAAATCAGATAAGTGTGGATATGTCTGCTTTCTCAGATTCTTTCAGTTAATTTTCTCTCACTTGTGTCCTGATGCTGCATTTGAAAATGATACAATACTGCCTATCTATAGAATTTTTGAGAATAATATCAAGGCTTTGGTCAATAGTGACAAAGCAAATGGTTTTGAAGGCAATGCATTCATTCCTAATATGGTCAGACTTCTCTTGACAAAGAGAATGCCTACTCATTATGGTTCTATTACTGATGATCTGGGACTAATTCATGATGCTATGGGACAGGGTCCATCCCACCTTGTTCCTGACCCAAGCATCCAACCTAAACACTCATCTAAACAATCAACCACCTCTAGTGTCTCTCAAAAGGCATCGATTGTAAAATCTAAGAAGTCAGCTAGGTCTGATGTGTCTCAGAGGCAATCAGGATCAAAGGATTTCTCTGCTAAAACCCTCACTCAAAAAGAAATTACAAGGGGTTGTGATGCCCCCAAATCCACCCTGACCGGGGACCCGGGTCGTCACATCGTCTCAATATCCTGTAGCACACGATAACGCAATAATAAAACGAAATATTCATTACAATGGAGCATAAGTGTCCCACTCCGCAGATCCAAGATCAGTCTCACACAATATTACAATACGACATATTACATTTCCAGATAATATATTACATAAGTTCACAAAAGTAGAAAGATAAAGGTTCAGGCTTGATATTCTAGTTCTTGTCAGCATAGCGTGAAGCTTTTCCCTTTCCTCTGGATCCCTGGCTGGACGTCTCGCCTCTTTCCATCTTGACAGTTGAATAAAATGTTGTAAAGCAATAATGAGCAACTATGGTGCTCAGCAAGTTCTCTCCTTGCTCGGTATATAAATATAATAAGATTTACCGAAAGAAATACTCAAAATTTTAAAAATTGGATATCACAATCTGACTCTGACTCAATACTCATCTCGAAACCAGAATACTCGAAAGACTCATTTGATATAACTCTGATGACTCGTGATTTAAAAATAAACTGGTCTTCCGCCTCTCGGTATCTCAGCGGGGCGATCAACTATCCGATCGGGAATACCGTCCTCCAATGATATCGCACTTCGCCCGATCACGGCTACAATACGTTATTAACAATATAATGTAAATGTACGAATGCTAGCATCATAGTGGGTTATTAATTCAACCCTGGCATCATAGTGCATAAATCCTCGTATCCGTATAAGGGTACACGGGTCTCTCTTTCTCTATAATGGGCCTCTTTCCCAAAATTGACCAGTAGAATACAGAATTCCCGAATATTTGATGAACAGATAACTTGAGATAATTCTTCCAGGAAAATATTTACAAATCTGGCGGACTGCCAGTCTGACTCAGTTGTTCCACCAATTCGAACAATGGATTGAGGTAAATTCTCAATAATAATATTTTATTGGTTGACACGAACAAGATGCCAACCCTCGACAATAAAGTAAACCATCTCGAAATATTGAGATAGTCTTAAAATGAAGTAATTGGGAGTCGTGCTGTACAAATAGTACTTCTCGAATATTTATAATAATCATAATTGATGAACGTTAAATAGAATATTTTTCACTTGATCAACGAGTAAAACACTAACGATCCTAATTTTATAACTCTTATTTGTTGATTCGAGAGATGAACCAACTAAAAGATAATCAATAATTATTGTCGAATTTATACAATAAATTCGACTAAACAGAATAAATTTAACTATCTCGAACAAATGAGATTAGTTTCACTGAATCACAATAATAGTCGTCTCGAATTAATGAGATCGACCCGATAGCAACGAAATTGATTTCGCGCTTATAAGGGATATAATTCGCAAGTAAACTAATTTTAACAATAACAAAATATCGCAACGAGAAAATAATGCTCAAAAGAATTATTGCATCATATGAAGCAACAAATAAATCTCATAATTGACAGCTCGAAAATAAATAAGGAATGAAATAATATGAACAGAAATACAAGTCTCTAAGAGTTAGGGTAGGAATGAACTTGCCTCGATCTCGAAGTGCAAATGAAAGAAGATAAAATTTATACTCTACCCGTGAACTTGGCTTCGATCTACGGCTCGAAATTATTCTCTAAAAATGGCAACCAGAAAGACATGAGCGCTTCGTCAAAATAAAGTATTTCTAAACCGCTAATATAATATTTAAATATTAAATAATAATATCTCTCGAAAATCTCTACAATAAATAACGGAAAATAATCCCCGGATAAATGACTCTTTCATCGGACTCGGGAATCAGATCTAGAAAATATATACCGTTTTTAATATCCGTAAATCCCACTTTATTTAATTGCAAGAAAATTCTCATTTAAAGGGCTCTAATCATTTCTAAGTATTCACTAATAATTAATTAGCTATCTAAATCGCACTATAAATTAGCTCTTATGGATCCTCTACAAGTCTCTAAAATTCTCTAATTTAATTAATATTAATCTCTATTTATTCTCAAAACAAAATAATTCAACAATCCATTTTTATTCAATTTAAATCCATAATTGTTATTATTAATCCCACTAACTAATTTCTCTTCCATTTTTTAATCTCGTAATAATTTGATAATACTCCGATTTTAGCATCTAAATTAATCTGGCCCAATCTGGCTAATTAAAATAATCCAAAAATATTAAATATCAGTTTTCCAAAATAAAACCATATTTTATTCTATTTATTCATAATTATTTCCTCTTTTTTTATCAACGAACCCTTAAATCCCTAATTTACGTCACAAAATATTCACAAAATATTCTTATTTAATTAATTACTCGATTTTACCATTTTTTTGTTAAATTAATAATTACTAACAATTTTAATTAATATTCCAGTTTTAAATCCAACAGCACCCTTATTATTTTATTCCAAAGTATAAAATCTGATCAACAATTTTATTAAAAATGTATTATTTTATTATTTTATTACATTTTATTTAACTGCAGCGTGGGCCCCCCACCTAGCGCCACCACCACCGTGCAACTCCCCGGAAATCTCTCTCCAGCCCCGCATCTCTCTCTCTCTCGCGTCTCTCCCTCCACAATCTCTCTGCCAAACTCTCCGACCACTAAAACCCACCCATCTCCATCTCTCTCTCCCGATGTCTCTCTCCTCCTCTCTCCCCGCTACATCTCTCTCCTCTCCTGACTCCCTCTCTTCCCTCTCGTTATCTCTCTCTCAAAACCCCTGTCTTCTCTCTCGATCTCACTCTCTCCGTCGATCTCTTTCTCTCTTCGGTCTCTATCTCAAACTCTCTCGTCTCTCCTGGTCTCTCTATCTCTCCCTCCAAATCTCTCTTCCTGCCTCCCTCTACTCTCTCTTCTCTCTCTGTTAAACAGTCACCACCACCACCAATCGGTGGTGGTTCTTCGCTAGGCACCCAACATCGACAACCCCCTTCGCATACCTCTCTTCTCCGACAACAACAACAACATCATCCTTAGCCTCCCCTTACTCCGATTACAACCCACAATCCACACAACAATCACCTCACTTCTCCCTTTCTTCTTCTCTCGACTCGCTCGTAATCTCTTTGCACTCTCTTCCTCCTCACTGTCTCTCATGGCAACACCCAGACAACACACTTCGGAACACAACAATTCAGAATCAAGCCTCCACACGCCAGATTCAACAAAGAAATCGGAGAATAAATAATAAGAATAAAAACAAAGAAAAATAAAATAAAATAAAATGAACTACCTGTGTTTTGTGCTCTGTATATAATTATAACCGAGTTTTGGTCTCTTTAATTGAAAGAGAAGTAGATGAGTCTTTTGCAAGGAAAAAGAGATAGGAAAAGAAAGAGTTGAGCTCTTGGTTTTATACAATAAAAAAAATGTACACCCCTGCTTCTAATAATGATGAGACTAGTAGTGCCGTTCGTTTATTTATTCTAAAAGGAAGAAATGCGGGGAACAAAAGTGAGTGCTGTGAAAATAATGATAGTGTTTTTGTGCAATGTTTGGTGAAAAGAAAAATGTTGTCTCCTCAATAATCTCGTTTCCCACCTGGTGGCTAATTAAAACGAGACTCTAATTTTGTTTCCTAAAATAAATTCGACCCAAAACTAAAATCCTATTTTCCTAAATTTCCTAATTTTAATAAATATTAAATAAATATAATTAAATAGATATAATATAATATTTACTTACATATGAATATAAAAAATTTCGAAATTTTACAAAAACGCGCTAATTAAAATATGCTAGTGCATCGCTCTTAAATAAAATTAAATATCGAGTAGGAAAAATTTATTCGAAAAATTCGCGGTTATTACAGGGGTGAACAAGGGGTCCTGGTTGTAGAGAAAATTGTGGAAAAAGTTGCTGATAAACTTATTGGAGGAGAGGTTGTTAATGTAGAGCATTCTGGAGCAGGAGGAAAGAGGAAATTTTTGAAGAACGTTGATCCAGATTCTGATGATGATGATATGCCTATATCCTCAATCTTCAAGTCAAAGGAAGTTGCTGATACTATTATGGAGACTCTGGTTGAATCTGAAAAGCCAAATCATCATGAGTGGAAGTCATGATGAAGCTGAAGTTGAGGAATATGAACCTCAAGTAGTTATAAGGAGAAGACCTAGACAGTTACAAGTTACAAATCCTGATCCACAACTAGTTCCAGATACAACTCAAATCTTTATTCTTGATTCTGATGAAGCTGATATTTTGGTAGATCTTTAGATCATGATTCTTTCTACTGTAGTGGATTATCATAATCTGGAATATGATGAAGAAGTGTTTAAAAGGTTAGAAGTGGAGAGAGAAAATGCAAGGGATGTTGCTGCTGAAGAAACTAAAGATTGTGTGAATTATGTGAACAATTCAAATCGCTTGTTATGGAAAGATAATGGAAGACAAATTCACAGGTTACAAAAGAGTTATCCTTCTATTAAGGAGAAAGAAAAGAAATGGAAGCACATTAATACTCTGGGATATAATGGACCAGTTGATTTTCAATCTGGTGGTTTGATGACAAACCTTCCTACTGTTGTTGTAGTTGAATCCTCTAAACCTGAAGTTCCTCAACTACTTTGGATAGACATGCAATCTAGAATAAAGGAGATGATACCAGAAACCAGAGGAGGTGTTAGATCTAAAGAGGCTGAATTTCTGAATGCTGCATATACTAATCAGCATTTTCTAGTTGATAGAATTGGTGATAAATTAACTGCTGATCATTTATTGAAGCTTGAAGCTGTTGAAATAATCCATGATTGTCATGATGGATCTGAAAAGAAATAGAAAATGGTATACTTCATGAAGGATGGAAGTGTGAAGCTGAGTACCATACAGGAGCTGCTAATGAAATCAACCAAGGAACTGAAAAATGTTCATTATTTGCTCAGAAAGAAGAACAAAGTGTACAAGGAGTGGTCCGGTATGATTCTTGCTACCATTAGATAGAGATTTCAAGATGGAAGTAAGAACTATGATGGCAATTATACTCCTGTGTACTTATATCCAAGAGATCAAGAAGTGGAAATGCAAAGGGGCAGTGCTATTAAAGAAATGTCCTTTGGTATGAAACAACTGACTCTTAATCCTGATGGGAAGGATATTGCATATTTGTTGGTAGAAGAATTACACTTGCAATGAAGCTCAATTCAGAATCTCAGAGCAGCTATTTATCAGATTGATGAAAAGGATAAAGAACTCGAAGAACTAAAGGTGAAACTGGTTAAGATTCTTAAAGTCAAGAAGAAGAGTTGTTACAGAACTTCTTGAAGGATAATCTCTTTTATCAAAGAATTTTGGACAAGAAATAATTTATTGTTGATCCTGAATAGACATTTTGTTTTTGTTTTTGACATCATTGAATCAGGGAATTTGTGCTTTACTCTACAAAGTACAAATTGGGGGAGATTGTTAGATTATGATTCAATGGATGTCAGGATCTAGACTACTAACATGCTAATCAGGATTTGATGATAACGTCATCAGGATTATAGAAGCATCAGTATCAGGATCGTTATCATCAGGACTTTATAGCTGGTCAGTCTTGCTTGAAGATTTGTATTAGTCCAGAGATCAAGGAATATTGATTTGTCGTTCCCATTTTATAGGATCGTAGCTATTAGTTAAGATATGTATTGTAAACAGTTGTTAATTGGTTTAGCATATCTTGTAATTCATTGGGTAGCTGTGTGATATATAAACACAGTTTAGGTTTTACTTATTGTAATCGCTTACACGAGTATTATTATAACCTAGCAGCTCTCAAGAACATCAGAATTTCTTGAGATAGTTTTGTAACAGTTTTATGTCAGTAATCAATAAAGCTGTTATTCTTCATATTTGTGTTTATATTGTTAAAAGTCGAAAATATTATACAATTGTATTCAACCCCCCTTCTATAATTGTAGTTTACTGGGCAACAACGTTTATTTTGTAAATTATATTTTATTGAATTTTTGTGTTATTTCCAATTATGACATGTTTTTTTATTACTTTTTTTAATATCTTGTTTTACCATATATTTTCTTTTAAAAAAAATTTGTAATTAAATTTAAATTCTTGTTTTTTCAAAAAAATTATTTTTTGAATTGAAATTCTGAATGTATGCCTTGTTTACTTATTTATTATACTAGCTTAAAACCCGTGCGATGCACGGATTTTTTAAAATATTATATAAAATTTTTTGTATTGATTTAAATTATTTTTTGAAATATTAATTCTGGAGGGTTAAATTTTTATATGAGATGATTTGATAATAGTTGTATAAATGTTATCCATGATATTTCTAAAAATTCAGAGATTTTACTCAGAAAATGTAGAAAGATGAGAGGTTTTAGTTGAAAAAATAATTGTTTAATTATTAGTAATTATAAAATAATTCTTTTATTTTATTAAATATAATGCCCGTGTAATGATTAGAATAAGAGAGGATTTAGTTAAAGAAAATTAAAAAGGTAACATGTTTTAGGTGAAAAAGGTAATTGATTAGTTTATAGTATTTATAATTTAATTACGTTATTTACTAAATACAATTGCTCGTAATGGTTTTTGAAAAGAAGAAATTAATATTGCACGTGATATTTCGATTAAAAGAGGGATTTTAGTTAGAAAATATATAAAAGATGATACGTTTTAGCAGAAAAAGAAAATCAGTTAATTATTAATATTAGAATATTATTAGTTTCTTTTATTAAATAAAACCTCCCGTGATATAATTGGAAAAAAATATATTTTGGCTCTAGAAATAGAAAGGTAACGTGAAAATTAAAAAGATTATACGATTTATGTGAAAAAGGTAATTGATTAGTTTATAGTAATTATAATTTAATTAAGGCAATCGACTACTTACCATTATTTTAATTAATGAATTTTAATTTAATATAATTTAATATACTCATGTTTACGGATTATACTAATATTTCTTTATTATAAACAACGTATACAGATTTTTAATATATTTTTATTAATAATTGAAAAATATGATGTAATATTTTCGGGTATATATTAATGATTGTAAGATTAGTTTTAAATTAAAAAGGTAACATGTTGTAATTTGAAAGGAAATATTAATGATTGTAAGATATGATACGATTGATGTTTTTATAAACAACGTATACAGATTTTTAATATATTTTATTAATAATTGAAAAATATGATGTTATATTTTCGGGTATATATTAATGATTGTAAGATTAGCAGGTGTTTATAAAAGGTAATATCTGCAATTAAAAGTAAATATGAAAAAAGGCAATCGACTACTTACCATTAATTATATTATGTTATTATTTATTTTAGGAGTTTTAATAGTATAAATATCATATATATTTTTCTTTATAATGAAGGGTAAATAAATAAATTCACTTTGTAACAAAAAATAGATACCAAAACTCTTTTATTGTTTTGGCTTTTATATAATAGTATAGATATTTGTGATTGTAAGATTAGTAGGTGTTTATAAAAGGTAATATCTTCAATTAAAAGTAATTGTGAAAAAAAACAATCGACTACTTACCATTAATCATATTATGTTATTATTTATTTTAGGAATTTTAATAGTATAGATATCATATATATTTTTCTTTATAATGAAGGGTAAATAAGTAAATTCACTTAGTACCAAAAAACAGGTACCAAAACTTTCAATGTTTCGGAATTTATATAATAACTAGCTTAAAACCCGTGCGATGCACGGATTTTTAAAATGTTATATAAAATTTTTTGTATTAATTTAAATTATATTTTGAAATATTAATTTTGGAGGCTTAAATTTTTATATGAGATGATTTGATAATAGTTGTATAAATGTTATCCATGATATTTCTAAAAATGGAGAGATTTTAGTCAGAAAATGTAGAAAGATGATAGGTTTTAGTTGAAAAAAATAATTGTTTAATTATTAGTAATTATAAAATATTTCTTTTATTTTATTAAATATAATGCCCGTGTAATGATTAGAATAAGAGAGGATTTAGTTAAAGAAAATTAAAAAGGTAACATGTTTTAGGTGAAAAAGGTAATTGATTAGTTTATAGTATTTATAATTTAATTACGTTATTTACTAAATACAATTGCTCGTAATGGTTTTTGAAAAGAAGAAATTAATATTTTACGTGATATTTCGATTAAAAGAGGGATTTTAGTTAGAAAATATATAAAAGATGATACGTTTTAGCTGAAAAAGAAAATCAGTTAATTATTAATATTAGAATATTATTAGTTTCTTTTATTAAATAGAACCTCCCGTGATATAATTGGGAAAAAATATATTTTAGCTATAGAAATAGAAAGGTAACGTGAAAATTAAAAAGATTATACGATTTATGTGAAAAAGGTAATTGATTAGTTTATAGTAATTATAATTTAATTAAGGCAATCGACTACTTACCATTATTTTAATTACTGAATTTTAATTTAATATAATTTAATATACTCATGTTTACGGATTGTACTAATGTTTCCTTATTATAAACAACGTATACAGATTTTTAATATATTTTTATTAATAATTGAAAAATATGATGTAATATTTTCGGGTATATATTAATGATTGTAAGATTAGTTTTAAATTAAAAAGGTAACATGTTGTAATTTGAAGGGAAATATTAATGATTGTAAGATATGATACGATTGATGTTTTTATAAACAACGTATACAGATTTTTAATATATTTTATTAATAATTGAAAAATATGATGTGATATTTTCGGGTATATATTAATGATTGTAAGATTAGTAGGTGTTTATAAAAGGTAATATTTTCAATTAAAAGTAAATGTGAAAAAAGGCAGTCGACTACTTACCATTAATTATATTATGTTATTATTTATTTTAGGAGTTTTAATAGTATAGATATCATATATATTTTTCTTTATAATGAAGGGTAATAAATAAATTCACTTAGTAACAAAAAACAGATACCAAAACTCTTTTATTGTTTTGGCTTTTATATAATAGTATAGATATTTGTGATTGTAAGATTAGTAGGTGTTTATAAAAGGTAATATCTTCAATTAAAAGTAATTGTGAAAAAAAGCAATCGACTACTTACCATTAATCATATTATGTTATTATTTATTTTAGGAATTTTAATAGTATAGATATCATATATATTTTTCTTTATAATGAAGGGTAAATAAGTAAATTCACTTAGTACCAAAAAACAGGTACCAAAACTTTCAATGTTTCGGAATTTATATAATAGTATAGATATAGATATAAAGAATAACATTGTGATTTATAAGTTTTGTGCTACTATAATTCTTTTCCTATAACTTCAATTTAATGTTTTAGTCATGACTACCAAACCACATGAACCCTTCCAACACCAATTATATTATATGCACGGATTGTTTTATTAATCTTTTATAATAAATATTTCATTATGATTTTTTTGTCAAAGTGGTTTTTATAACATTTTGAATTGTTTATTTATTTTTAATGATAATTAATTTATAATATGCATGTATTGTTTTTACTTATATATATACTAAAATTATTACAGAAAATATGTTAACTTATAATAAAAATTAATTTAGTTGATAATGAATATTTTATTAGTTTTATTCTTTATTGTTTTACTTTAAATTTTATTGTTGATGAAATTTAATATTTTTGTAACTTTTAAATTATTAAATTATTAAAGGATTTTTTGTGGTTATTATATTTAGATTCTTTATAAATTATATTATTTTGGATATTCGAATTGTTTTTTAATTTACAACTTTAGTACCGAATCTAGAATCTTTGCAAAATAATAAAATGTTAATTTGTTGATTTGTGTTGACTTTTGTTAGTATAAATTTTAAAACCATGTTTGTTGCAAATCTAAAGTAATTTTTTTATGAAGATTTCTTGAAAATCTTTTTGTGGTAAGGTTTTTTTAAAATTACATTTTAAACTTTCATCTAAAATATTTTTGTATTAATTTTAGTTAACAATAATCTTCTCAACTTTAATTTTTTTTACCATTTTATGTATTATTTTAATGCATTCTTTTTTAATCTGAAAATACCATTAATGTTAGTCTTATAAATGCCCAACTCGTTCCCCATTTCTAATTTAATTTAACTTTTTAGCCTGACGACTAGCTAAACCTCCTTACACCAATTATATGTCAATTATATATAGGATAGAATACATGATCAAACATACACTAAAATTTAAACAAATCAATTAAAATCATAAGCTAATTGTTTTCTGAAAATATATCTAAAAAAGGATAAAGGGCAGGGAGTCCATCATCAGCAAAAATATCTAAAATAATGCGACGTTCTCAATTCCCAAAATTAATAACCAAAACAAATAAGGAAAAAAGTAAATTACCAAGGTCATCGAATTCGATAGGTCTCCCTCTTACTCTGTCCTATATATACACGCATCACATCAACACAATTAAACCCAAAGCCCTAATACAAATCACATTATCGTAATCATCACTTTTCTTAAACCCTAGAACAAAAACAACAATGGCACGAAAGCGATCCTCCCCTCCTCCGGCCGAAAATCCGGCCGACGATTCCGATCAAGGCGACGCCCCCTCCGACGACGATGAACAGCCAATTGAGTCCGACCCCCAAAACGACGTCGCTGAAGATCAAAACGTCGAAGAAGTATCTCAAGAAAATCAAGAAGAAGATGAAGATGCTGAGTCTGAAGGTGAAGGCGAAGGTGAAGATGAAGCGGTTGGTAACCCTAATGAGCAATCTGGTGAAAAGCAGGCTTCTTCTCAAGGATCCGAATCGATTGAGAAATCCGAGTCGGGTCAGGGTTCCGGGTCGGGTTCGGATTCTGAGTCCGAGAAATCGTCCCCTGTGCCTGTGAAGCCGATTAGGTCAAAACCCATGAAGGTTTTGACGAAAAAACCCGACCCGAAACCCGATCCGAAACCGAAGAGGAAGAGGGCTACTGTGAAGCGTCAGGTGGAGAGTAGTAAGAATGGGAAGGGTGGGGGTAAGAGAGCTAGGGTTTCGAATGGGGATGAGAAGAGGGCTGGGATTACTCGGATTTGGAGCGAAGAAGATGAGATTGTGATTTTGCAGGGGATGATTGATTATCATTTGGCGAATGACGAGGACCCGTATTCTAATTTGGAGGCGTTTTACGAGTTTGTGAAGGATTCGTTGCACGTGAGTGTTTCGACGAAGCAGATGAGTGATAAGATTAGGAGGTTGAAGAAGAAGTATTTGGTTAATGTTGAGAAAGGTGATGATGTTGTGTTTGTGAAACCACACGAGGATAAGTCGTTTGAGCTTTCGAAGAAGATCTGGGGCGGTGGGAATGGAGTGGAGAATGGTAGTAAGGTTAAGGGTGGGAGGAAGAAGAAGGATAAGGATGTTGGGAAAGCGGTGATTAAAGGTGTGAATGGGAAGGATGATGTTGGTATGGATGATGAGATTGAGAATGGTGTTGAGGTTGATGAGGAGGATGATGAGGGCTTGGATTTTAAGGCAATGTATCCGTATTTGAGTAAGGCATGGGAGTCGGATGTTAGTTGTTCACAGCCATTGAAAGAGATTAGTTTGGGGAGTTTTCGGTTGATTGGAAGTGAAAGGTTGAGGGCTATGGAGAAGGAATGGAAGGATATGTATGCCAAGGAAATGCAGATGTATGCTAAGAAGTTGGAGTTGAAGGTGAAGCATGCTAAAGTGGCGTTGGATCAGATGATAAATTCAGACCCTTGATCACTCTGCCTGCGGAAAGCTCATTTGAAGGTCTCAATTATATATTAGTTATATTTAATCGCATTGCAAGTACTATTAGTTTATTATGCCATGGATACTGTCTGTCGTTTTGAGGGGTATTTTTGTGACTTCAGAGTTATTTTGGCAAATTTTAATCCTGGTCAGAACAGGTTTTGCTCTGGTTATTATTATTATTATTATTATTGTTGGATTCTAGCCGTAATGTTATTATAATTGTTGATTAAGTTTTATATTTCTGAAACTGCAAAAAGGTCTCCATAAGAGAACTTAATAATAATGCTAGATAATGAAGTAGAATTCTGTTGTTATGTTATTCAGTTTTATATGCATAAAGAGGACCAGTTTACCTTTTTGACAGATTGGAGTTGCAGTTTTTCTATGGTAGATGATAATTTTTTTTTTTTTTTATTGTTATAACTTTTGCTGTTGCAGTCACCATTATGCTTTAGTGTAACCACATGAATGTACCATCTTAATATTTGAATTAGAAGTTGCCCAGTATGTTAAATTATCTTCATATCTGAATCAGAAGTTTCGCAGTGTTTTAATTGATTTATTTTATTGTATTTTTTGAGTAAAGCACAAGGATTATTAATTTATTTTAAATTGCTGAAGTGGGATTACACATGCTTTTGGCAACAAGTAAAGGGTGAAGCATATCTAAAGTTCACTACATAAAATTTCTGTAATAGTGCACCCTAAGTAGTACTACATTCTATACACTTTTATATAATCCAACCGTTTAGATGCAAGTGTCTTGCCGAAAATGTTTCTTGGCGAAAATGTTGTACACATACTTTTTTGATTAAAGTATCGTAGTTTAATTTTTTAATAAAAATACTTTTTATTTTTATATTTTAATGATATAAATTTGTTATTATATTCATGTTATAAACACTTGTCACAAGTCATTGTGTAGAATGAAATCTTGGACATTCACTAATTTTGGTAAAATCTATCAAATACGGTGTAACCTCTCACAAGTAAACCTCATTTGTGGACCACTCCACTTGACCCTGATCAAGTTTAATCGGTCTATTATTTACTTAATAAGCCAATTCTTGGGGGGTTTCTTGGTGTCAATTCTTGGGGGTTTTCTTCTTGTCATTTACTCAAGATATTTGCAATTCACTTAAAATATCAACACAAAGGTTCTATATATCTAAGAGAGAAGCTTCAATGTGGATCATAAAGATGGGAGGATAGACTACTAAGAAAACCTGTTATGGAGAACTATTGGAATGGAAAGCTGCAGAACTGATGAAATGATGAAAATTGAGGTAATTGAAAGGTCAGGGTTCTGTTTTGTGTCTAAATTAAACAGATGAAATTATGATTTTTCCTTTCATCAGGGCAATTTAGTTTTATCACATAAACTTACAAGTCGTGCTTTTTATGTAGTGTTTCTACACATAAAGAACGCTTAATAGTCAATTTGAAACATGTCTAAAATGGCTACTTACTAATCTTGCGTGAGAAGTGCAACGGAAGTCACAATACTGTCACTATTCTATGTCAGAAATTGGTAAAAAATTTCATGTTCTAAATTCTCCGCAGCTATTTGCAGTTACTATTTAGTAGAGAATTTCAGTAACTGATTCTTCAAATATAATTTTTATTTACTAGTAAAACTGAAAGAAGTCTGCCTTTGTTGGAAGACAAGAATGGAAGACAAGAACAAATGATGAATTTGTGCTCAGCAAGTAAGAACAAGTAATGCTATTGTCCATCTTTTCTGATGGCAAAAACTTTTAACATTGTATGATCCTGTGCCTTCTCTGTTGAGAAACTTCCATCTGTCCATGGCATTTTAATGCTTTTAGCTCAAAGAAGATTTATTGATTTATAGGCGGGGCTTGCTTGTAAAGGTATTACGTGTGCATACAAGACAGAATAATCAGCCTGTCACTACTACATCCTCTCATTTGTTACATTTTCCATTGAAGCTTCTTCGTTGTCGAACTAATACTCAGTTTAGAAAGGAGGAATGGATGAGGAAAAATGGAATAAAATTTGTGTTTATATTTCCCGTTTATACATTAAACCCAACAGGGTGACAACTTTGTATATGATACGAAAAGCACGACACAAACATCCTTGCCAACTTTGTAACTTTTTTTCTTTTGCCGAGGAAATAAGTATCATTAATTCAGTGAATCTTTCTTCAGTACATCACGTCAATGAACTTTGGATGAGTGTTATTTGCTTCCAAACATCAGCTATAGAATAACTATATCTTGCCAAGTGATGAGCTACGTTATTAGCAGACTGTTTAATAAACTTAAGAGATACACCCTATGATCCTGCCAAAGTATGATAACAGGATAGTTGAACCTCTAATTGCTTGCACAGCTACAAGGCAGTCCAACTCTACTACAACTGTATAGTGGGTATAATTTTTGATCCAACTGAGGACTTCTCCGATTCCCATAGTTTTTGCACTTTTTGGAGCTCAAACATTTGTTTAAATGTGGATTTTGGGTACAGTACACATGGATATTTTCATTCCAAAGTACACTGACATGAAAATATACAATATATACACATTTGTCATATTAAAAGGTTATCTATACTATTATATAAAGGCCTAAATATTAAAAGTTTTGGTACCTGTTTTTTGGTACGTAATGAATTTACTTATTTATTCTTCATTATAAAGAAAAATATATATGATATCTATACTATTAAAACTCCTAAAATATATAATAACATAATATAAATTAATGGTTAGTAGTCAATTGCCTTTTTTCATATTTACTTTTAATTGAAGATATTACCTTTTATTAACACCTAAAAACATCAATCGTATCATATTTTTCAATCATTAATATTTCCTTTAGAACTAAAACACGTTACCTTTTTAATGTAAAACTAATCTTACAATCATTAATATATACCCGAAAATATAACATTATATTTTCCAATTATTAATAAAATGTATTAAAAATATGTATACGTTGTTTATAATAAGGAAACATTAGCCGAAACATTAAAAATTTTGGCACCTACTTTTTGGTCTATGTTTTTTAGTATTTCGTAAATTTACTTATTTAACCTTTATTATAAAGAAAAATATATACAATAATCTATACTATTAAAACACCTAAAATAAATAATAACATAATATAATTATGGTAATTAGTCGATTGTCTTTTTCAAATTAACTTTTAGTTTAAAATATATAATAACATAATATAAATTAATGGTTAGTAGTCAATTGCCTTTTTTCATATTTACTTTTAATTAAAGATATTACCTTTTATTAACACCTAAAAACATCAATCGTGTCATATCTTCTAATCATTAATATTTTCTTTCGAATTAAAACACGTTACCTAATTAATGTAAAACTAATCTTACAATCATTAATATATACCCGAAAATATAACATTATATTTTTCAATTATTAATAAAATGTATTAAAAATATGTATACGTTGTTTATAATAAGGAAACATTAGCCGAAACATTAAAAATTTTGGCACCTATTTTTTGGTATATGTTTTTTAGTATTTCGTAAATTTACTTATTTAACCTTTATTATAAAGAAAAATATATACAATAATCTATACTATTAAAACACCTAAAATAAATAATAACATAATATAATTATGGTAATTAGTCGATTGTCTTTTTCAAATTAACTTTTAGTTTAAAATATATAAAAACATAATATAAATTAATGGTTAGTAGTCAATTGCCTTTTTTCATATTTACTTTTAATGGAAGATATTACCTTTTGTTAACACCTAAAAACATCAATCGCATCATATCTTCTAATCATTAAAATTTTCTTTCGAATTAAAACACGTTACCTTTTTAATGTAAAACTAATCTTACAATCATTAATATATACCCGAAAATATAACATTATATTTTTCAATTATTAATAAAATGTATTAAAAATATTTATACGTTGTTTATAATAAGGAAACATTAGCCGAAACATTAAAAATTTTGGCACTTATTTTTTGGTATATGTTTTTTAGTATTTCGTAAATTTACTTATTTAACCTTTATTATAATGAAAAATATAAACAATAATCTATACTATTAAAACACCTAAAATAAATAATAACATAATATAATTATGGTAATTAGTCTATTGTTTTTTTCACATTAACTTTTAGTTGAAAATATTATCTTTTATAAACACCTAAAAACATCAATTATATCCTATCTAGCAATAATTAATATATACACAAAATATCACATCACATATTCTAATCACTAACAAAAAAAAAATCAAAATCATTAGATCTAATGATTAAATATATTATATTCAAGGTTCAAATTTTATTAATTACATATTTATTTTAAAATTTTATAATATAAGTTTTAAACCATGTATATCATTAATTAAATTTATATTAAATTATTAATATTAAAATTAAAATAAAATATTGTAAATAATGATTATATAAAAATATAATTATAACATAAAATAAAATTTGTTATATATCAAAAAAATCCATGCATCGCACGGGTTATAAGCTAGTAATATTTAAATTCTCAGATATTAAAAAGTAAAAATCACGAGAACTTATCTAAAGTTAAAAAGATTATACATGCAACTTATGAGGGCAATTTTGTAAATTTAGAATACATTCTTTGCATTCACCTTTCTACCTCCCTCGCGTAATTAGTGAAATCAATCTCAGGAACATCAAATCCTGTTTTTTTTTTGATAAGCAAAAAAATTGCATTACTTTGAAAATAGTACAATATTAAGTCAAGTCTCAAACAAGAATGAGGCTACTAGTTGAGACAACCCTACAACTTAGAAGCAGTACAACAAAATGGCAGCTCTTGCATTCTAGTACAACACTGCTAGGCCAAGTTAGGCTATGAGAATTACAAAAACTTCGATATTACGAGCTTCGAAGCACTACTAACTAGACTGAACCAAACCCTAAATAAGGAGTGGGCACCAACCAGACCATGACTCTTGCATTGGTGCATCACCTTCAAACTCTGGCTGCTCCGCACGAAACACCACCCCTCCATGAAAGAAGTCCTCTTTGATGCCAACCCCCTGTTGGAGCACATATGCGTTCAATGCCATGTCCAACTTAATAACTGATGAGGCATTCAGCTGACCTAATTCCAAATCACCTATCTGAAAGGAGCATAAATAAGACCATTGAAAAATCCCATGCACCCAACAACCAGTCGAAACAACACTCAGCTGCTGATATGAATTTCTAGTCCAAGTCTTCAAGCAAAGCTTTCGGTTCTTGAGGCAAGTAGAAACAAGGTCAATGCACTTTTCCCTCCAGTTACTTGGTACATCATATTGATATGGCAGAAGCCGTTGTCTCAGGAACCAAAAAAATATTTCAGAGACAAACAGACCCACCCCACAGAAAACGGCAACAGAATATGAATCATTATGGATTTTCCAAAGAGAGTTCCAAAATTGATAAGTAATAATTAGAACCACCCTGACATAACCCTGCCCTAGCATACTATCCAAAGAAGGACCATAGAAAATGCATTTCAAAGCACGGTTTAAACTTTCAAAGTCCCAATCTCCCCCTGGCTCAAAAGGAAATTGCAGAACAACCAAAAAGAACGAACCAGGCCAAGACTCCGAGAAAACAGATCCAAACAACCTCCCACCTGTAGATAACTTCGTCGTGACAACATGATTCTCTATGCTCCCATTGAACTCAGAATACCAGAGAAGAAACACTAAAGAATATTTCATTTTGGTTAAAGGTAATTCAAAGAAATTCCATAACCCTGCCCTAACATACTATCCAAAGAAGGACCATAGAAAATGTATTTCAAAGCACGGTTTAAACTTTCAAAGTCCCAATCTCCCCCTGGCTCAAAAGGAAATTGCAGAACAACCAAAAAGAACGAACCAGGCCAAGACTCCGAGAAAACAGATCCAAACAACCTCCCACCTCTAGTTAACTTCGTCGTGACAGCATGATTCTCTATGCTCCCATTGAACTCAGAATACCAGAGAAGAAACACTAAAACACCTCCATGAACTCTTCCATAGATTCCATCTGATTCACTTTCCCCTGAGAAATTTAATTAGGACTCTGTCGGCCTGCATTTTATTCATACAAAACATCAGCCCAGTAGCTCACTAAACCGCGCCTTGATAAACCTGATTTCGCTAATGAATCTGCATCTTCATTTAAGCTCCTTGGAACATAATTTATTGTTACATTGGAATTTAACAATTCACTGAGATTCATTCCTTCTCCTAACAATTGCAGCAACAGGTATGAGCGCGTTTTGATCAATTCTAGTGCTTCCGATGAGTCTGTACATATTATTATCCTCTTGTTAGCCCACCTCTTCTTGCTCAGAATTTCTGCCACATGGAGTATGGCCCCTAATTCCGACTCAATACTCGAATTCACCCTATATGGGCCTGAGAACTTATGTAGCATATTCCCCTTGTTGTCACTGATCCATCCCCCAATACCACCTAATCCAATGCCCTGGTAATTTATACCCCACGCCCCATCTGTTGCACATATGATATCATAAGAAATTCCTTTAAACTTCCAGAAATTCTTGTTCAAAGAGTGCTGATGAACTGCAATAGCCCCTTGCGGATTCACTTGCCACAGTGGATCATAGCCAAAGTTCATAGCACCAGACGCTTTACCCCAGTTGTTAATACGAATGCACAGGATATGCTCTAAAGAGGACTTAGTGATTTTAGCTTGCTGAAATACATTTTCATTCCTTGAGACCCAGATTGTCCAGACTGCTGCAGCGACTACCAGTGTCCATGCATTCCAAGAGCCTTCTTTTTTTTGAATGTTGAGAAGACTGCTTAGTGAAAAAAGACTGATGCTTGATAATTTATCTTTAATACTCCACCAGTTTCCAATAAAATCCCAGACCCACTTGGCAAGACAACAATCCCAAAAGAGATGTTTTATATCTTCTATGTTCGAATTACACCATTTGCAAATTGGGGAATTGTCAGGTATTATTCTATGCAGAAAGGCATTGGTAGGAAGAATTCCACACTGAAGTTTCCATAGAAAAATGTTTACTTTTGGGGGGACTTTGATTTTCCAAATTATTTCCCAAATGTGGTTCCGAGAATTACCTAACTGAAAGCTTGATGATGACAAATTAGCAAATTCCTTTGCTAAGAATAAACCACCCTTACCTGGTTTCCAACACAGAATATCCCTCGAAACATTTAGTTTAATCTCCTGTAAAATACTTAGCAAGGAACTTATAAGCCTATCATCTCTGTTTGAAATTGGCCTCATCCACAATGAGTTATCAGTGACTCCTTTTTCCTCCCAAAGCCTAAGAAAGATCTTAATTGGACAGAATTTCATTCGAGTAATCCTGTACAATCTAGGGAATAGATCCATCATTGGGCCATTACTATGCCAAGTGTCTTCCCAGAACGTAATTAACTCCCCATTGCCTAATTTCCATTGAAAACAGTTCCTTGAAAGCAAATTAGCACACTCTGCATTGCCTTGCACTCCTAGTATGTCCTTAATAATGTAGGAAGTATCTTTGCTTTGTATTACACGAGATAAATCAATATTGAAGAACTTACCATATTTCTCTTGTAGCATTCTATTCCAGAATCTATCTCTTTCCGTGTAAGTACGCCACCACCACTTTGCTAGCAAAGAATTATTTTTCAATCTCAGCGAAGCTAGTCCTAATCCTCCTTTCTGCTTACTTAAACATACCTTTTCCCACTTTATAAGATGCATTTTCTTTCTTTGAAAACCATCGACTGACTTAGAACCCCACAGAAAACTCCTCCTAGCCCGCTCTAACTTCTCAATGACTGTTTCTGGGATCTTGTATAAGCTAAACCAATAAGTTGGTAAACTATCTAATGCCGATTTAATCAAAATGATTCTTCCAGCCATCGATATTGACTCTGCATCCCAAGATTTCAGCTTCAAATCAACCTTTTTAATCAACGGATCCCAGTAGGAGATCCTCCTAGGCGATTCCCCTATATTAGCTCCTAGATACTTGAAAGCACCCAAGCCCACCTCACAACCTAGTATATCTGCCCACCTTTGTACGTTGTCTGCAATATCACTGAACCCATACAATTGAGATTTATGGAAATTGATTTTAAGACCTGAGAGAAGTTCAAAGCATTTTAGGACTCTCCTCACCCCTCTGACTGAATTCTCATCATTATGTATAAACATGACCACATCATCAGCGTATTGTAGATGAGTAATATTGGTACTACAACCTGGTAGAGTTATGCCCTTAAAAAGACTTTTATCTTTAGCTGTTGCAATTAATCTTGACAAAACCTCTCCAATCAGATTGAAGATTAAAGGTGACAAGGGATCACCCTGTCTTAAACCCTTCCTCGGCGTGAATTCATCCGTAGGTGCCCCATTCACAAGAACCGAGATGCTAGAACTCTGGAGAATCTCTCTTATCCAATCAATCCATTTTTTATCAAAATTCATTCTTGCTAGGACTTCAAAGATGAACTTCCAATTTACACTATCAAAAGCTTTTTCAAAATCAATCTTAAAAATCAAACCTTTGCTTTTCTTGGACTTGAGAGATTGAAACACTTCGGTTGTGATGAGTATACAGTCTGAAATTTGCCTCCCTTTGATGAAAGCTGATTGAGAATCCGAGACTAAATTGTTCATTACTAAGCTCAACCTTGTAGCCAACACTTTTGTTAATAGCTTCATTATCGAATTCATAAGACTTATTGGTCTAAAATCCGTAGCACTTTTAGCATCTGATTTTTTGGGAATCAATGCTATGAAAGATGCATTATATCCTCTAGGGATCCCATTCCCATTGTAAAAGCTGTCAAAAAATTTCATTATGTCTTCCTTCATGTCGTTCCAAAGAGCTTTAAGAACCCCTGCATTAATACCATCTGGACCAGGTGCTTTTGAAGATTCTGTCTTACTCAACGCTTCTTCAATTTCAACCGAGGAAAAAGGCTTTATAAGATTCTCTTTTTCCCAGATTGGTAGAAGGTTCAACCTCACATCTCCAAGTAGAAATACTTTTGATTCCAATGTGCTTCCCAGAAAAGACTTGAAATGTTGAAAGAAGGCCTTTTTAATGTCTACCGGATTAGTAACCCAAATGCCATCCACCAGCAATCTTGAGATTCTATTTGATGCTGTCCTTTTCCCAATTGCTTTATGAAAAAACTTTGTATTTCTCTCCCCATGAAGCTGCCAGTTGAGTCTTGATTTTTGACAAAGCATGCTTGACTTTGCTTTGTACAAATGTTCCAAAGCTAGTCTGATGGTCAATTTTTCTGCATTATCAGCATTTCTAAAATCAGCCTCTTCTTGTTTCTTCTCCATTACATCTATGTTAACATTGATGTTTCCAAATTGATGTACATTCCACTCCTTGGTGAATTCTCTCAGTTCTTTTATCTTAGCGGTTAAATTCAATCTCTTGGAACGACGCCAGATGCTGCCCAGACTATCCACTAAGTGCTTGTCTTCCAACCAAGTATTGAAAAACTTGAAAGGCCTAGGTCCCCAATTGCATTTGGAAGTACAAAGTACAATTGGTTTGTGATCCGAATTTTTCCTCCTCATCGTGGTACATGTCCACGATCCTTTCACTGCCCAATCATGGTTAATAAAGACTCTGTCCAGTTTACTCCTTTTATTCTCCGGTCCAAACCAAGTAAAGTTAGAATTTGTCAAATGCACCTCAATAAGATTATTCCTCGATACAAAATCTGAGAAATTCTCCGTATCTGTCTTTCTATACTTACAATTTTCTCTTTCTGATTCATCCAAAACACAATTAAAATCACCCAGTAGTATAACTGGAATATTCCCCTGTCTATTCAATTCTTCCTCCAGTTCCTTCCACAGTTTCACCTTACTTGAGCTTGATTGAGGGCCATATATGTTAAAGCACGCAAATGTGGAGTTATCAGCTTTGCACAGCCCATTGACCATAATCCAGTTTGTATGTTTTAACATGCCCTTAATTTTTAAATGATCTTCTTTCCATATAGTAATCAACCCCCCTGAGAGACCATTTGAGGGAACCTCAACCCACCCAATTCTTCCTCTAAGACCAATCGAACTTAACATATTACTCGTCCACTGATGGCATTTCGTCTCTTGAACACAAATAAGCGTAGCTTTAGACTCCATTACTACAGTTCTCAGATTCAACCTGTTACTCTTCTTTGAAACTCCCCTGATATTCCAACTAACCAGAATCTGTGTATCCATAAAAAATTCTAACTAATGAGTGAATGATCAGTGTAACCATTGTCCTTATACCCCCAGGTTATTCCTGATAAGGTGCAAAGAAGATTCCTTGTCCTGAGCTAGAATCAGTCCCATATGCAACCCTGTTTCCAGGATGGCCCCAGCCTCGTCTAATGCCCCAATGATTTCTTCATTGTTTTGGATAGATTTCCTTTTCCTGTTTCTTTTGGTTGGAATTTTGAAGAACTTATTCTCTTTATTTGCATTTTTTTTCCTTGGCCTGCCTCGATTACTACGAATCTTCAATTTTTGGAGATTAATTAAAATTGAGGATTGTGCATTCTCCAACAGCTCCTGATCTTCAATGGATGGACTCTTTTGTAAAACAGAAGAACACTGTTCACTTGTGTCCGTTGCCCCCGTTACTGAGAAATCGTCCTCCACATGTTCCCTAGGAGTCCACCTCCAGTCACTTTCCATTAGAAAATTACTTCTGCTGATATTGTATTCAGGTGGAGTAAGTGGATTTATGAGTGAATCATCAACTCCTGCTTCTGAATCAGCCACCACAGAACCCTCTTGAAACAAAGCCTCATTATTATGATCAGTAACCGGTTGTGAGTCACTAACTCTGCTTGGTGAAACACATGAGACTGGGTTATTTAACGCAGCGGCCCTATTCATTCCTTCATTAATACCCTTTTCTTCCGCCATCGATCTATTACTTTCCTGTTTTGTAGTATTATCCTTCATGTTGTCCAAGTTTTCATTCTCGTTCCAGTTACTTTCTCTTAACCCTTCCTGCTCATTCAACTTCTCACCTCCAGAAGGCATATGAGCAATCACATCTTTATCAAAAATTAAGTTCCCTTGATATTCTTGAATTAGAATGTCAAATCTCTTCCCCTTGACTTCTACTATTCTTTCTTGACAGATGTTTTGTACTAACGAGGTTTCGATTTGCACTTTTGGTGACTGGTAAAATCCATCCACATTAGTGATTGGAGAGAAATGCAAAATCTTACCCCATGGTTTAAGGAGCCGTCTGAGATTTTCCTCCGTCCAAGCTACAACAGGTAACCCTCTACACTCTATCCAAGCTTTTCTTGACGGTATTAAGTCCATCCAGTGGACATGTTTAACTTCTGCAAAACCAATCTCCAGAAAATCTATGTCTATTTCATTTAGATCTTCCACATCTGGAAAGAATGCCAAAAAAGTCTTGCTTGATATACCCCTAATCATTACATCGTTAAAACCAAGTCCTTCAACTATTGCACCCACAGACTCCACGTCTTCATCCTGAACTGTTTTAAGAATCAAACTAACATTTAATTCTTCCATGAAAGCAGTGTTGATCTCATCCAAAATCACCCTATCCTTATTCGAGCAACTTTTATCATTTGTCATCCTTACCTCAATCTTTAGTTCTTCCTTTTGTCCTATCCTCTTCTTATCAATTGGTGGGATCGATACTTCTGCGAATTTGGGGCTTACTACTTGAGACTTTGGTTTAAGATGTGAGCTACTTTTAATCTCCTTCTTACCCTCCCCCTTCTTTGATTTTGCAAAGGCCATATACAGGTTGCAATTCTCAAACTTTGTATCCTTCAAATTACTCATGATCTTTGTAGCTTCCTCACTGTTCATAGCTATGACAAAACCATATCTGTTATTGTTTTTATCTTTCTTCCGGGGAAGAATGATATCTTTAACCCTCCCCCCTTTTTTAAAGAATGCCCAAACATCCATAGCTTGAGTACTAGCAGGAATTCCAGTGAAGAAAACCGTATCAAGTATCTCTTCTCTTTTCCTATTCCATTGTTTATTAACTGGAGCTTGCTTAATTGCCTCTTGTGTCTCCTTTAGTAAGATTTCCTTGAACGAAGTTATCCTATCATATTGCTTTGAATTTTCAGTAACCTCCTCCTTGTTCACCCCCTTCTCGCTGATGCGAGATTTATGATGAATCGTTTGAAAATGCTCCTCTTTTTTATCATTCCATGGATCCCTCTTAGAGGTGTTCACCACTGCTTTGAGTTCTCCCAACTCCCTAGTCGTTTGCAACGAACCATAGTGGATCTGATTTAACGCCATTCTTAAGTCCTCACTCTTCCTCAGATGTAGGGATTTTAGGATATTTAAATGTACAAAGTTTTTATGCTGAAGAATAAATTCAATTACCTCATCTTCCTCTTGTAATAACAACTCCTCTGATTTGCCTAATTTTGACCCCAGTCGATTAATCTTCAAATTTTGTGCTTTCCCCCACCAGCCGCTGTTGTATAAGAAAGTTCTGATTTCTTGTAGCGCTTCTTCCTCTCCATTTACTCCTTCAATTAACAGCTCCGAATGAATAACCGGTTTAAGGAATTGAATTCTTGCCATGGCTATAGGAATCAGCTTCGTATTTCCCTTAACTATTGCATTCACTAGCTCTTTATCCAGTAGGAACCAGTACTTCATTACTTCCTCCTTTTCCTTAATGGAATCTCCCTTAGCCTGCGATTGAATTGCTGAGTCAGTGCCTCTTAGAACCCTAGATCCCCTTTTCCCCTTCTTCTCCGCCTCCATCCTTCTTTTTAACATCAAATCCTGTTGATAAAAGAGATATATTTAGAGTATAACTAGGTTACAAAGTAGTGGTATACACGGTAAGCAAATATTTATTGTAAATATTACATACCAGCCTAGACTATCATATATTATTATTATGAATTAATAATTTAATTATTTGATTTAATATAAAATAATAAATTTTATTATTATTTTTAAATTTAAATATGTTTCATACTTAATTTAAAGTTATTTTTAAATTTATTGTTAAATATCTTAAGAATTCAATAGATTTTTAAAAAAAATCATTTAGTATAATCTAAAATCGTAGAAGAAAGAATCATAGAAAGAAGTATGTGCAAGAAGTATGTGCAGGCGATGATTCTAATCGGGATATAATTGAAAACGTTTCTAATTCTTTAAAACATGTGATATTTTATTTTTAGTAAATTATATACAATTTAACTGAATTTGGAATTTTTAACACTGTTTTTAAATTTTCTAAAAATATATTTTTGTGTCTTGGTTCGTTGGTTAGTTGGTTAATACCTTCCTCAAAAGTTTGTTAACACCTTCCAAAAAACCAAAAACAAATCAAAATTTATTTAATTTTAATATAAAAAATTATTAATAAGTAAATAAAATTAAAAAAGAAAAAGAAAAAGAAAAATAAGTATACTATCTATCTATACTATACTTTTATAAGCAAAATAGGGTATAATTGGTTGGTTAGTTAAAAACTTTCTTAAAAACTTATTCGGACCTTCTAAAAAAACAAATTAAAATAACTGAATTTGGAATTTTTAACAATTTTTTAATTTTTTTAAAATATATTTTTATTTCTTGGTTAGTTGGTTAACACTTTCCTCAAAAATTTGTTAACACCTTCCAAAAAGCAAATAACAAATCGAAATCTTTTTAATGTTAATTAAAAATATAAACCACATATTTTACATACTATTTCAATTATATTTCAATTAGAATTCTCCACCAACACCCAACTTCTCTTATTTTAATATAAAAAATTATTAATAAGTAAACAAATTAACAAAGAAGGGAAATGAAAAGAAAAATAAGTATACTATCTACCTGTACTATTCTTTTATAAGGAAAATACGGTATAATTGGTTGTTTAGTTAAAGCCTTTCTAAAAAATTTATTTGGACATTTTTAAAAAAAATTAAAATATATATTGTAATTTAATTAAAAAAATAAAACACATATTTTACATAAATGCATACTCTAGCAGTTATACTTCAACTGAAATTCAACTACATACTCTTTTAATTATATTTTTAATATATTTTTTTAACTTTTTACTTAGGAAAGTGTTAATTTTTCTGGAAGGCATTAACCAACAAACCAACCAACTAACCAAATATACCTTGTTTAGCTTATAATAGAATAGTATAGATAAATGAAAGTATCGTATATATTTAGATTCAAATTTTTGTTGATATTATCATATTCAAATTATGATTCTATAATCATCTATAATGTAATATTTGTCTAAAATAGAATTTAATATTAATTTGCAATTGTGTGAAAATTTTATTGTTTATATATAGTTTTAGTTTGTTTTCACTTTGTTGATTTATAATTTTTTGTAAATTTGTTAATAAATATGTGATTTTAATTCAAATATAATTGAAAGAGTATGTAATTGAATATTAATTGGAGTATAATTAAAAGAGTTTGTTATTAACTAAAATAGGCGGTTTATTTTTTGCAAAATAAAATTTTATATGCATTTTAATTTATTTTTTATTTTTTGGAAAATGTTAACAAACTTTTTGGGAAGGGGTTAACCAACCGAACAACCAACCAATTATACACTGTTTCGCTTATAATAGTATAGCATAGATAAATATGTGATTTTAATTCAAATATATACTATTATATAAAAGCTGAAACATTGAAAGTTTTGGTACCAGTTTTTTGGTACTTAGTGAATTTACTTATTTACCCTTCATTATAAAGAAAAATAAATATACCTAAAATAAATAATAACATAATATAATTAATGGTAATTAGTCGAGATATTACCTTTTATAAACACCTAAAAACATCAATCGTATCATATCTTTCCATCATTACTATTTCTTTTCGAATTAAAACACATTATAATTAATGATAATTAGTCGATTAACATAATAAAATTAATGGTAATTAGTCGATTGCCTTTTTCACATTAATATAATAAAATTATTAGTAATTAGTCGATTGCCCTTTTCACATTTAATTTTAGTTGAACATATTACCTTTTATAAACACTTAAAAACATCAATTGCATCATATATTTCGATCATTAATATTTTCTTTCGAATTAAAACATGTTACCTTTTTAATTTAAAACAAATCTCACAATCATTAATATATACGCGAAAATATCACACCACAATTTTCAAGAAAAACTTAACACCTAAAATAAATAATAACATAATATAAATTAATGATAATTAGTCGATTGCCTTTTTCACATTTACTTTTAGTTGAAGATATTACCTTTTATAAACACCTAAAAAGATCAATCGTATCATATCTTTTAATCATTAATATTTCCATTATAATCGTTACCTTTTTAATTTACAACAAATCTTACAATCATTAATATATATCCGAAAATATCACAGCATATTTCTCGATTATTAATAAAATATATTAAAAATCGTATACGTTGTTTATAATAAGGAAACATTAGTATAATCCGTAAACATGAGTATATTAAATTATATCAAATTAAAATTAAAAAATATAAAAAATAATGATTATATAAAAACATTGTAATATTAAATAAAATTTATAATATAATACAGGAACCCGTGCATTGCACGGGTTATAAGATAGTATAATTGAAAGAGTATGTAATTGAATATTAATTGGAGTATAATTACAAGAGTTTGTTATTAACTAAAATATGCGGTTTATTTTTTGCAAAATAAAATTTTATATGCATTTTAATTTATTTTTTGGAAAGTGTTAACAAACTTTTTGGGAAGGTGTTAACCGACCGACCAATCAATCAATTATACCCTGTTTCGCTTATAATAGTATAGTATAGAGTATACATAAATATGTGATTTTAATTCAAATATAATTGAAAGAGTATGTAATTGAATATTAATTGGAGTATAATTAAAAGAGCTTGTTATTAACTAAAATATGCGGTTTATTTTTTGCAAAATAAAATTTTTTATGCATTTTAATTTATTTTTTATTTTTTGGAAAGTGTTAACAAACTTTTTGGGAAGGTTACCCTATTTCGCTTATAATAATATAGTATAGAGTATAGATAAATATGTGATTTTAATTCAAATATAATTGAAAGAGTATGTAATTGAATATTAATTGGAGTATAATTAGAAGAGTTTGTTATTAACTAAAATATGCGGTTTATTTTTTGCAAAATAAAATTTTATATGCATTTTAATTTATTTTTTAGAATGTGTTAACAAACTTTTTGGGAAGGTGTTAACCCACCGACCAACCAATCAATTATAGTCTGTTTCGCTTATAATAGTATAGTATAGAGTATAGATAAATATGTGATTTTAATTCAAATATAATTGAAAGAGTATGTAATTGAATATTAATTGGAGTATAATTAAAAGAGCTTGTTATTAACTAAAATATGCGGTTTATTTTTTGCAAAATAAAATTTTATATGCATTTTAATTTATTTTTTATTTTTTGGAAAGTGTTAACAAACTTTTTGGGAAGGTTACCCTGTTTCGCTTATAATAATATAGTATAGAGTATAGATAAATATGTGATTTTAATTCAAATATAATTGAAAGAGTATGTAATTGAATATTAATTGGAGTATAATTAGAAGAGTTTGTTATTAACTAAAATATGCGGTTTATTTTTTGCAAAATAAAATTTTTTATGCATTTTAATTTATTTTTTATTTTTTGGAAAGTGTTAACAAACTTTTTGGGAAGGTGTTAACCGACCGACCAACCACCCAATTATACCCAGTTTCGCTTATAATAGTATAGTATAGTATAGATATATTGTAATTGCAATTTTTTATATTTATACTAATTTATAAGATTATTAAAATTTTATATATATATAATTAGAGTATTATCTACGCTTTTGTGGTTGATTATTTTATTTCTAAGTACTAAAAAATATTAAAAAGGAATTTGTATTAGTATAAAAAACTTTGTGCTTTTTGAAAAGTTTTCTACGAAAATTGATTCAAAAAAATATGTATTATTAAATGGAAAATAATTCTCATTATGCATCTAAAAATTTATTAATTATAACATGAAAAATCACAATTACAATATAAACGTAATTTTACTATAAAAATTATAGATATAAAAAATAAATATATGATGTTCTTTAAAGTCAACGCCATATCACTTGCTTAGTAATAGTGTAAGAAATGATTTAGTTAGACTATTATTTATTTCGGTAATAATGTATGTCTAAATTTTTCATCTTTAATTAGGGATGGCAAAAAAATCCGATCCGACGGATACCCGATCCGAAACCCGAAATTTTGGATAACCCGAACCCGATTTTTTGGATTTGGATTTGGATTTGGATTTGATTTTCAAACCCGAAAATTTTTGGATTTGGATTTGGATATTATGAAACCCGATCCGAAACCCGATCCAAAACCCGAAAACCGATCCAAACCCGATCCGAACCCGAAACCCGAAAAAAACCCGAAAATATATATATATATATATATATATATATATATATATATATATATATATATATATATATATATATAAGTGTGTGTGTATGTATATATGTATATAATTTATACTATAATATATTTCATAATGTAATACATTTTATATAAAAGTCATTGGTGCATTGTATAACAAATAACCTTCTATTATTAAAACCGAAATATTAAAACATTTTTAGACTCTAAGTGTTTAAGATGTATTTCATATCAAATCTATTTGGTTATTTTAATGATTTAAATTCATTTAAAAATTGATTATATGTAAAAATTTATAACAAAATTAAATATTAAAATTAATGCACAGAATATAATTTATTTATATAATATTAATAATACTTTTTATAAAATTTTCGGGTTTCGGGTTTCGGGTACTATCCAAATCCAAAAATTTTCGGGTTTCGGGTATACCCGAAATCCACCCGAAATCCATTGGATCGGGTTCGGGTTTCGGTTTTCGGGTATTTTTCGGGTTCGGGTCGGGTTCGGGTTTTATCCAAAAAATCGGGTTTGGATTTGGATTTGGCCAAACCCGACCCGATCCGACCCGATTGCCATCCCTATCTTTAATCGGTCGAGTGTAATATGTTCATGTATAAAAAAACTAGGGATATTTACAGAAATACATTAGATTATAAGAATTCTATCCAATTTTACTACCACCCAACTATCATTTCACTTCTATAAAATCATTTTTCTCAAAAATACTACCTCATTATAATTTTATGTTTTCAATATTCCAAAAATACTACCTTTCCTAATATAACCTCATATGCAACCTTATATATATATATATATATATATATATATATATATATATATATATATATTAGATTCCAAAAAAGTGGTCAAAATGCTAAAAAATGGATATTTTCGAAAACTGGAAAAATTGGAAACTGTAAGTTGCAACTTCAAGTTTTCAGTTGCAACCTTTGCAACCTTTGCGAGCTCATTTGCAACCAAGGGCGGCACTAGCCGCGTGCCTTTCAACTGAGGTTGCAAAGGTTGCAAAGGTTGCAAAAGAGGTTGCAAAGATTGCGACCTTTGCAACCTCTTTTGCAACCTTTGCAACCTCCTTTGCAACCTCTTTTGCAACCTTTGCAACCTCCTTTGCAACCTCTTTTGCAACCTTTGCAACCACTTTTGGAACCTCTGCAACATCCTTTGCAACCTTTGCAACCTCCTTTGCAACCTTTGCAACCTCAGTTGAAAGGCACGCGGCTGGCGCCGCCCTAGGTTGCAAATGAGGTCGCAAAGGTTGCAAATGAGGTTGCAAAGGTTGCAACCGAAAACTGGAAGTTGCAACTTACAGTTTCCAATTTTCGAAAATATGCATTTTTTTAGCATTTTGACCACTTTTTTGGAATAAAATATATATATATATATATATATATATATATATATATATATATATATATATATATGATTCCAAAAAAGTGGTCGAAAATGACATCTGAACCCGGAACTTGCAATCAGAAATTTGTAGCATCGAAGTTGCAAATGAGGTACAACAGTTGCAATTGAGGAAGGTAGTATTTTTGGAATTTTGAAAACAAGGTCGGTATTTTTAGAATTTTAGAAAGATTGGTAGTGTATATTTAAAAATCTAATAGTTGACATAGGTAGTTTTGAAACTATCCCAAAAAACTATCAATAATGTTTGTATACAAATTCTACATGTTAATCAAAAAATTTATAGGTTGAGCTACAAATTAGAACTCTATCTTTATTAGAACTTAGAACTACTAATAGCCTTTAGATATTGATTAATCAACAGTTGTTATATATCCGTTCCGTTATATTACGCTATATGTTTTGGTTCCATTACAGAACAATATATATATATATAGGCTAGCGTTCAAATAGAAACCAACCTTAGAATAGAAACTAGAAACCTACACTAAATAAATTATATTTCATTTATTTTAATGGCCCCGCTAGGGGCACCTTCACAAAAAGCGTTTAAAATTCTTGGCTCTATTCAAAAAAAATATAAAAAAAAATAAAAAAATTTTAAAAAAAAGTTACTATTCACGTGCCACGTCATCACGTGAACAGTAACTTTTTTTAAATTTTTTTTTATTTTTTTTATATTTTTGTTGAATAGAGACAATAATTTTAAACGTTTTTTGTATTGGAGTACCCCTAATTTGGTCATTAGATTAGCTTGAAATATTTAATTTAGGTTTAGTTTCTAGTTTCTATTCTAAGTTAGTTTCTATTAGAACAAGACCATATATATATATATATATATATATATCCATTACTACAATATATAATATTTTTATTATGAAATCACATATTATTTTAAAGAAAATATGCATTTTCGACATAACATAATTTTTTTATGACTCCTACAAAATATATAAAAAGTTAAATTTGCAAAAAAAAGTTGCACTTGATTCATTTTCGTGAAAAATGATATTATGTTTTGAATAAGAATATCTATATTAAGTCATAATATTCTAATTTTAGTGATTTTTATATGAAACATAACCCTATTATCATTACTTATCGCAATCCATTCACGATCGCTAATAAAAAAATTCTCCAAAAATTTAAGATAGTCTACCTAAAGTATCTTGAAATGAAGTTGCAGTGATTTTGATAGAAAATAAAAAATGACACAATATAAATAATTTAAGTCATTATATTACATAAAAATAATTTTATTTTTATAAAGATGATTACTATTTTATATTAAAAAAATATTTATAATGCTCAATTAAAGTTTGCTAAACTTTAATATAAATAAACTAAAATAAATTTAATATATATATTCGATAGACGTAATTAATGACTAAGTAAGATACTATCAAACGTAAAAGAAAATATTTAATAAAAAATTCAAAAATTATAATGTACTCCATATTCAATAGATGTAATTAATGAATAAATTAAAATGTTATTTAAAGTATAAGAAAATCTTTAAATAAAAAATTGAAAAATTCTAGAAAAATATTTTAGAAGTTTTTATGGACACTTCGATCCAATTTTCTGGCATAATATATTGATAGTATAAATAGTACAGATATGACACGGAAACATTACACTTAAAATAATCTATTAATATATAGGGTCTTGTTCTAATAGAAACTAACTTAGAATAAAAACTAGAAACTAAACCTAAATTAAATATTTCAAGCTAATCTAATGACCAAATTAGGGGTACTCCAATACAAAAAACGTTTAAAATTATTGTCTCTATTCAACAAAAATATAAAAAATTAAAAAAAAAGTTACTGTTCACGTGATGACGTGGCACGTGAACAGTAACTTTTTTTTAAAAAAATTTTTATATTTTTTTTATATTTTTGTTGAATAGAGCCAAAAATTTTAAACGTTTTTTGTGAAGGTGCCCCTAGCGGGGCCTTTAAAATGAATGAAATATAATTTATTTAGTGTAGGTTTCTAGTTTCTATTCTAAGGTTGGTTTCTATTTGAACGCTAGCCTTAATATATATAGAGTTGCACTCCATGAAGAACACCTTATATAAAGAATAATAAAGAACACCTCATATTTAATTCAATATAAGAGTTCCGTCATGACACCCAATACAAAAAGTTCTTATTTTTTTTTATCTTCTATCCATTTAGTAAAAAAAAAAAATTTAAATTTTTTTTTGGAAAAAACACTGTTCATGATGACATCAGCAGTGACGTCATATGAACAGTGATTTTTTTTAAAAAAAAATTTTAAATTTTTTTTGCTGAATGGATAGAAGATAAAAAAATAAGAACTTTTTGTATTGGGTGCCCCTGGCGGGGCCAATGGATCTATTGGAATAAATGATTTTATAGTGTTCTTTATTGTTTGTTATATAAGAGTGTTCTGTATGGAGCAAAGGCCAATATATATATATATGAGTTGTACTCCATAACAAACACCTTATATAACAAATAATTAAGAACACCTCATATCTAATCTAATATAAGAGTTCCGTAATGGCACCCAATACAAAAAGTTGTTATTTTTTACCCTATATCCATCTAGCAAAAAGAAAAAAATTTTAAAAAAAAATTTTAAAAAAAATTTACTCATGATGACGTCACAGATGACGTCAGCATGCCGTCATCATGAACAGTAAAAAAATATTTTTTTTTTTGATTTTTAAAATTTTTTTTGCTGGATGGATAGAGGGTAAAAAAATACCAACTTTTGTATTGGGTGCCCCTGGCGGGGCCATTGAATCTATTAAATCTAAGGTGTTCTTTATTTTTTGTTATATAAGGGTGTTCTGTATGGAATACTGGCCTATATATATATATATATATATATATATATATATATATATATATATATATATATATATATATATATATATATATATATATATATATATATATATATAGGCAAGCGCTCAAATACAAACCACTTTTAAAATACAAACCTACAAACCAACACTAAATTAATTATATTTCATCTATTCTAAGGTTCCCGCCAAGGGTACCTTCACAAAAAATACTTAAAATAATTGGCTCTATCCAACAAAAAAAAAAAAAATCTTGCCGTGGAAATGCGAAGCATTGAAGACAGTAAACGGATGAATTAGGTAGTCATGAGGGCCGAAGGCTCTCGACACACCCGTCAATCGTCTATTGCATTTACCATTGATTGCCATTCCTTAAAACTTTAGAATGATAAAGGCGCGAAGCGCCATACAAGAAGGTGCGAAGCACCGTTAACCAGTGAAATCCACTGCCACATCATCACGTGAACAGTGATTTTTTTTTTTGTTGGATAGAGCCAAGTATTTTAAACATTTTTTGTATTGGGGTACCCCTAGTTTGGTCATTAGATTAGCTTGAAATATTAGATTATGCTTGGTTTGTAGGTTTGTATTTTAAGAAGGTTTGTATTGGAGTAGCCCCTATATATATAGATAAAATTTTTTATTTTATTTTTTGCGTATGACACAAACCGACACGATTTTGTAACAAAAGGTGATATACGAAAACCCAAGGATTTGAATTATAACTTTTGATACACAAAAACACAAAACAAATGTCGGGTCCGTTCTTCATTCATACACAAAGTCAGGCCACAGATTTGAAAATCCTATTCCACTCGTGGTTAAAAAAATCGGTAATCGGTATAAATCGGTTGAGTTATTGATTTAAGATTAATCGGATAATCGGAGATTAATCGAAAAGATTAATAGGAATTTTAATCGGATATTATAATAATATTTAATATATTAATCTAATTTACAATTATAAATGTCATTTTAAATAAATTTACAAGATTAATCTGATTTCAAAAATCGAATCAGTTGGTTACCTTACAGAGATTAATCAGCTAAATCGGGAATTTTTAGAAGACAAAATGACAGTTTGTAACCCCTATATATATGGGTTTTGTAAAATTTGTCCAGATTTACGTTTTTTAACACTTTGCAACCCCTATCTTCAAATCTTGCTTCATATTACAACCCCTATCTTCAAAAATGACAGTTTGTACCCCTTATATATAGAGGTTTTTGACTCATTTTTGCTTGTAAAATAGGTCAATTAGACCGGAGGGGTTGTAATATGAAGCGAGATTTGAAGATAGGGGTTGCAAAGTGCTAAAAAACGTAAATCTGGACCAATTTGACAAAACCCATATACATAAGGGTTAGGGCATCTCCAATAGAAGTTGCCAACATAGTTGCCAACTTCGAACACATCATCACATATATTACTTTTTTATTTCTTCTCTCCTCCATCTCATTATTAGCAACTTTTATTACAAATCTACTCCAATAGTTGGCAACTTTAAAAGTTGTCAATGTGGTCCCATGCATCAATTTTATATTATCTTATAAACACATATTATATTTATATATTCTAAATAAAATTGAAAATTTGGATATTTAAAATACTTAATTCCCTCCCGTAATGATTTTTTTTCCTTTTTTTGACATTACATTATATAAAATATCAAATGAATTAAATTTTTAAATATAAAATAATATTATCTTTACATCAATATCATTTGATTAAATGAAAATAGTGCAAAAAAAATTTTATTTTTTTCTTTTCTTCTCACGTGCATTAATGATATTAGATATGTGAGATATTTAGAAAAAAAAAGAAAAAAACATTTAAAGAGATAATAAAATGTGGGAGATATAAAAATGGGTAAAGTTAAATACACTTTTAAGGAGTTGTATGTGTTTTAACTAAATGGGGAAGTTGCCAACTTTTGGCAACTTGATGACAACATTGATCCTCCAATAGGTGGGCAACCAAGGGTGCCATGTCACATAGGACTTGGCAACCTCTTGACAACCCCTATTGGAGATGCACTTACAAAACTGTCATTTTGTCATTTTTAGAACCATGATTCCACTCCATAAACCACATCATATTACTGTATACAAACTTTTTATCCACTTCATTAGTCTCTAATTTGTCAAGTTCCTTCCTCATTCTATTTCTTCGAAGCCCCAACCAAACAGATCTGAATTATGCATTATATTACAAAGAGGGTGTTTGGGATTGCTTAAAATAAGTTACATTTAACTTAATGGGGGTATTTTTAACTTAAAGGAGAAAGTAAAATTGTTTGCTTTAAGTTGAATGAAAGTGTTTGGGTAATTTTACTTAAAGTTAAATAGTGGTTTAACAATTTTGACTTAAAGTGAAATTTGACTTAAAAAAATTTAAACTCATCATATTTAAGCTTTACAAGAATTGTGAAAAAAAAAAACCATAAGTCATAAGTCATAAGTCAAAAGTACCTAAATGGAGTTTATGACTTCAAGCAGTTTTTTAACTTAAAGTATGGCTTAAAGCCGGTTACACAAACACTACAAAAACTCCTTAAAGGAGCTTACTCCTTAAAGGAGCCTTAGCCAAACAGGCTCAAAACCTGTAGCCTGTAGGCCACCGCCTCATCTATGCATGCCATGCCAGAAAATGGCATTTTAGGAAATATTATTATTATTTTTTTTTTGAAACAAATCGTACTTGCATTACTTAAAAATTATCAATTTCGAGTACATGATTAAAAAAGCAGGAGGAGTGACAGACCACTCTCCATAGCCTGACATAGAATTTATGCAGCATTTGCAAGCAAAAAAACCACACAATCCGCAGACCAATAATCGAACTATTAGCACTTGATAATTGTGCTTTAGTGATTTTGTCCAAGAAATGGCTTCTTGACAACAGCTCGCTCCAATCTGATCTTTCCTCCAACCCTCAAGCAATTTCCGAACCAAGTGTTCAGAGGTCACAATTGAATAAACTATGGTTAAAGGAACGGCACTCCAGCTATCTACGTGCCGGATACCAGCTATAAACATGCCGAAAAAGGAAACCCTTAAAGGATGATCAATACCCCAGCTATCTACATGCCGTATACCAGCTATAGACATGCCGAAAGTGAAGACTCCCCACAGGTAAATAACAATCTTTGATTGTGAGTTGTGAGCTCTTGCAATAATCGTCAGCATCCCAGATTCGATGCAGACTTTCCAGATCTCAGAGACCTTCATCAAACCAAACAAACCAAACAACCAAAACATAAACCCCAAAAAATTGGGGATAAACATAAAACCCCAAACAATTGGGGACAACAACCCAAAAAATGGGTAGAGAAAATCACTTCGAAAAATCAAAAATCTCGGATTGCCACCAAATTTTGATATGATGTTAAACATGAGATTTTGAGTCTAAGAAATGTGTTTATTTGATATTTCGAGTTCTAAATCAAAACAAATCTGAAAAGAACTCGAATGAGTTTTTCGAAATTTTTAGGAAAAAATTCCGATTTATGGATGAAATGAAGGGGGATTGTGAAGGTGGGTGAATGCTTGGTTGGAGAAAGAGGAGGGAGAAGGAGGATGGAGGAGGATCGGAGTTTAAAGAGTCCGGCGGCCGACTCTCATTGAGAAAAGAGAGAGCAGAGAGTTTTTTGATAAAGTAGGTAATCAATCTGTCAAGAGGAGGAAGTTATGATAGATATTCTTTGACTAAATGACACTTTGTAACCCATATGTATATACGTTTTGTCAAATTGGTCCCATTTTACGTTTTTTTGCACTTTGTAACCCCTAACTTTAAAATGCGCTTCTAATTGTACCCCTTCCCTAACCTGCCGTTTGATTGGGCCGTTAACGTTAATAAACTGAGGGGCAAATTAGTCATTACACACATCCACGTTAATAAGGCTCGTTGTTAAACGTAAAATCCCTAAATTAAAATGTAAAATCCCTAAATCGAGAACTCAGAATCAGACGCTAGATACTCAGAATCAAAACGCTAGATCACAATCACTCAGAATGCGTGGGCGATTAAGGATAATAGATGGCGATACAACTACTTGGGCTGAAATAGCCATGTCTTACTGGGAAGGATTTCTTGAGGAAGGAGCCGATATACCTCTTGCAACGGCACCTGATCTGAAAATTGATTCTGAAATACCCGACTATGAAGGTAAAACTCGATTGTGATTGTCTTATTATTATGAGTAGAAGGTATATGATAGTTGTTGCATGCATGAGTTGTAGGGTTTGGATAAATAATCCCTTTTCTGCTTGTGGTCCCTTGTTCATTTCTCTTTATACTATGACAATTGTTTTTTACACACCCACTAGTCCCTACAATATTATTCTCTGTGTATGTGTGTTAAATATGTTGCACTTTGAATTTATTTCAGTTTCCAGTGGACAATTTACACTTAGAGTCCACCATGACGGTGAATTTTCTAAGGATAAGAAACAGTATATTGGTGGTCAGGTTCATTATTTTGATATGTGCTCAGATGACCATTTTTACCTTGTTGAAATGGAGTCAATGCTTGAAGAAATAGGGCTAGTGAACGGTTCTTATGATATGTGGTTTTGTATCGTTGGGGATAATTTGGACAATGATTTGATGCCCCTTGAAACTGATGAGCATGTGAAGATAATGTTGGATTTATTGGTTTACCAGGACTTTTTCAATGTGTATATCACAACTAAGGATGTTGGTTTTGATGATTTTTCCTTCACACAATATGAGCTTGATGAAAGAGAGGAAAGAATAGGTGACATTAGGGAGGAAACTGACACTCTTAATCTAAATGAGGAATTTGGTGGTTATGAACAGAGTTTTCAAGGTGATTTGTCTAATATAGATTCAAGTGATAGTGAAGTAGAAATCACTCCAAAGAAGATAAAGACAATCCCCCCTCCTAATCCTCCCACTAAAGTGCAAATAACATTCGAGAGGGTAAGGACAATCCCCCCTTCTAATCCTCCCACTGAAGTGAAAATCAGTCCAAAGAAGAAAAGGAGAATCCCCCCTCCTAATCCTCCCTATAGAACCAGAAAAAAGGGAAGGTATTCCATGCTTAGGGTAAGTTATTTTTTATTTTGCTAGCTTGCTTGTTTTTGTCATTTCATAATTGTGTCATTTTGTCTTATATTTTGCTAAACTTATACAGGGCTTATTCAAGAACACTGCAGACACTCCAGTGGTGTTGGATGAAAATGAGGGACCTCCTGTAAGTCAACCTGATGAAGTGAGGGCTAATGATGAAGTGATTGAGACTGAAAAAAGCAAGGATGAAGTGAATGAGGCTGAGAAAAGCAATGATGAGAACCATGAAGAAGAAGCCATACATGATGATGATTATGAAGAAAGAGTTTCAGATGGAGAAGAAGCCATACATGATGATGATTACAGCACAGATAGCTTCTACAACAGTGAAGAAGAAAGAATGGCTGTCTCCTCATGTGATGAAGAAGACTGCAAATTTCCAGAATTTAATGAGGTAACTGACATGAAGGACCCTAAATTTGTACTTGGTATGTTGTTTACTAGTGGTCAAGTGTTCAGAGAAGCAGTTAGAAGATATGCTATTATGCAGAAAAGAGCCATTAGGCTGAAAAAAAAATCATACTGATAAGATAAAATGGGTGTGTGCTGAGGGGTGTGAATGGAAATGTTATGGATTGAAGATGAAGAAGAGTGATACATTCCAAATTAAAACACTGAAGACTGTTCATACATGCAACCCCACATGGATACAAAAGCAGGTCAATTCTACACTTATAGCTCAACTATATGAGGATGAATTGAGAATGAACCCCACCTGGCCTACAGATGCTTTTCGCTCAAAGGTTGTCAATGACTTGAAGTGTAATATTTCACTGTCAATGATATATAGGGCACTGAAAAAAGCTAAAGACAACATCATTGGAAAACATGAAGCTGAGTTTGCCAAGATATATGCATATGGGAATGAGATCAAAAAACAGATGCCTGCTTCTACAGTTAAGATTATGTCTGAGCTAGCTGGGAATGGGACAGATGCACAAAGGTTTTAGAGGTTCTATGTTTGTCTTGGACCCTTAAATGAGGGCTTTCTTGATGGATGCAGGCCCATAATAGGTTTAGATGAGTGTCATTTAAAGGGTCCACTGGGGGGTATTTTACTAACAGCTGTAGGATGTGATCCCAATGATGGGATGTATCCCATCGCATGGGCCCAAGTAGAAGCAGAGAACACTGACTCCTGGAACTGGTTTATAGGTCTCCTGAAGAATGACTTGAACATTAATAACAGTGGTACTTACACTTTTATTTCTGATAGACAGAAGGGATTAATAAATGCACTGGAGTCCCAAGTTCCTGAAGCTGAGCATCGATTTTGTGTTCAACATCTGTACAACACTATGAAAATATTACACAAAGGTCTTGGCATTCAGAGGTTGTTGTGGTGTGCAGCTAAAGCCACAACAGATTACTACTTTAAGAGAACCATGGATAATCTCAATAAGGTATATATCTGTCTATCTTTGGCATTCCAATCTATATATTCTACTATGACAATATCTTTCATGCATTGTTTGTATAACTATGCTTTAGGTTGCCCCAAGAGCACACAAATGGCTTGCAGAAAAGCCAAGATCACAATGGAGTCGATCTGGCTTTAGAGAGCTTTGCAAATCTGACATGTTCGTCAACAACCATTGCGAGATATTCAATAATGCCATAAACAAATATAGGGACATGGCCATTGTAACAATGTTCAAGAACATTCACACAAGTTGTATGCAAAGAATCCAGAGAAGAAAAAGTAAAATGGAACGGATAAATACAACTTACTGCACCAGGGCACTGAAAAAGCTTGATAAGTATGTATAGTATTCTAACTGATTTACCTCACTTGTTTTTTTTAGACTCATTTTTTTCTTGTAAAATAGGGCAATGTTGCTTGCTTCCAAAGCTAGGCCAATTTGGAATGGTGGTGACAAATTTCAGGTGACAATGACAGAGGGTGGTCACGAAATTGTTTGTGACTTGAAAAATCATACTTGTGCCTGTAGGAAATGGCAACTAACAGGTATTCCCTGTTTTCATGCCATTGCTTGCATCTATTTTCAAAAGAAAAATCCCCTAGATTATCTACATGAGTGTTACAAGAAAGAGTGGTACTTAAGAGTCTACAGCCACATCTTGGAACCAATTAGTGGAGAAGAGTTTTGGGAGGAACCACAAGTTACTCCCATACTACCTCCTACAGTAAAGGTTGCTCCTGGTAGACCTAAAAAAAAGAGAGATAAGAAAAATGATGGTGTGCAACCAAGAGATGCAGATCCCACAAGACTCAAGAGAGTATCAACAAAAGGAAAATGTAAAGGTTGTGGAGAGGAAGGACATAATATCAGGACCTGCAAATCCAAGGTAACAAAAAATATCTCCTTTATCGTACAATATCTCCTTTATTGTACAATGAACTCCTTTATTTTTTTTGTTTCACAGGTCGGAGATCAACAACAAAAGGGGGGAGATCAACAACAAAAGGGCCAAGAAGTTCATGATGCAAGTCCAGCAACAGTGGAACAATTGCCTGCAAAGACTCCTACTTAGACTACTACACATGCTGGTGTTCTTAAACCTTTCAAAGCACCATCACAGACGGTCCTTGGTGTGGAATCAGTTAAAGGTCAAAAATTCACAACACTTACCAACTTACATGCGGCTATAGACAAGAAGAAGAAACAGATCAAGGGCCAAGAAGATAGATGAACTACTATAATTTATGTTTTGTAGTTGGATATTTGCTTTGGTTGGTGACCATTTATGTTGGTGGTTGTGGTTTTAACACCTATCCAAACTTTTGTTTAACTGTTTTTGGTACAATGGATTGTTATGTCACTGGCTTCTTATGACCTTATTATGCAATCAAATTTGTTCTAATGAATTTGTAAGTTGCTAATGAATTTGTTCTACAATGCAAGTACTTGTAATGTGCAAGAAAAAACATACATTTACTAATACAATTCGACCATTACAATGTCTACAAGTACAAGAAAAAACATACATTTACTAATACAATTCGACCCTTGCAATGTCATCCATAACCAAGTCACATAATGGAGGACATTAACCTACTCATCTATGGTTGCCACAAGATACAGAAATGCAATACATATCCAAGTTAAAATCAACAAAAACAAAGCCAGACTGCAACTTTGTTTCTTCTCCTCTACTACCACACATTTGCCACTTTCTTTCTTCTCCTCTACCACGTCTCGCACACATCTACCAAAATCTCGCACACATCTCCCACAATCTTGCACGCATCTGCCATTACTAGACTCACCAAGGACTTTTTCAGCTTGTCTTCCCCGATAACACAATGGAGGATCCAACCATAAAAAGTAATTACAACTTCGAGATGAACACACAGCAAAACGACGTCCAGCGTTCGTGGAGGTCCATGCCGTTCGGTGTATAGCCCAATTCCCACAATAACACCTTAAAGTCATGATCAAGATTTAGCTTTGTGAACAAATATATGGATTGGAAATTTATATACAATTTGTATGTACATATATATGAAGCTGGGTTGAACTTTTATATGACAAAGAAGCCGTTGAATTTGTTTTTCCTAATTTGCCCCTCAGATTATTAACGTTAACAGCCCAATCAAACGGCAAGTTAGCGAAGGGTTACAATTAGAAGCGCATTTTAAAGATAGGGGTTACAAAGTGCAAAAAAACGTAAAATGGGACCAATTTGACAAAACTTATATACATATGGGTTACAAAGTGTCGTTTAGTCATATTCTTTTAACATGGCTGATTTTTTTCCTTCCAACTAAATAATGAACTCATCACTTTAACAGGAAAAACACAAGTTCAAAAAACATAAAAAATATGAGGGTAAAATTAAGCCTTGTTTGACAAAAGTTAAAAAACTGTACACAAGAATGAAAAAGCAACTGCTGCTTGATGGAATGTTGCTTTGAAATGATAGGCAACCCCCCATATATGATAAAAACCTATATTAATGATCAAAATTACATTCCCAAATCAATTGGAAATTCCCTACTGTTTTACAAAGCAGCAGCAGCTGCTGCTTAAACTACCTATCCCCTCTGGCATGAAAAATTGATAGCCTATGCTTCAACCAATGCACCATCTCCTTGTCTAGTGGAGCATCATGTAAAACTGCATCCAGCATTGGGCTGCCGACAACTTTTATTGAATTCTCAAATGACCAAATTTTTTCCTTTGGCCATGGTCTTTGCATGTGTTTCTCCTGGCAGATAATATTCTCAGGTCAAAAAATGTTTCTAGCAATAACAAAAACCAAACCTTAAAAGTAATTTGAACACTATCCATACTACTAAGGGAGTCTGTGGTTGATGGATGAACACGGTTATCGGAAAATGGAACCTTAAAAGTAATTTGATTAATTGGAGTGGGAATGTCATTCCCATTGACAGTATGAACCTTTCCCTACATACTCCTTAGGGTTCAGATCATCCTATCCCCATTTACTCCCATCCCCCTTCCCGATTCCCAGCAAATATCCAAACGGCCCCTAATTAACAACTCCTAAATTGCACTCTTACTATAAGTTATCAACTAGTACCCCCTATTTAAATACTTCACTAGACCAATCCAAATTAAGTTTTGAAGATATAAAGGTAGGTCAACAGACAAAGAAACACTTTAGCTGGGAAAAGGATCAAGATGACAATATAACATCAAAGCAATTATACTCTGCACTTTGTTTTCATGAATTTCATTTCCAAGGTGTACGTAGCTATGTATATACGAAGAGCTCAAAGACACTGTGATAAAATTACCAAAAGCAAGTAAAAGGATGCCAAAAGGTCAACAGTTTAGCTAATCAAAAGAAACCAATAACCAAAGAGATTCCACAGGCATGTATTTATAATAGATGAATAAAGTTCATTTATTTCGTATCAAATGTAATCAAATAGATAAACAATTGAACTTACCATTCCTGCCAGCATAAGTTTCAGAGTTATGGGGCCATAGATTCTCTGTCTTGATGGCTTATTAACCTTGGCATAAAACGAGCTAATATCGGGTAGAGACAAACAGCCTCTGCTTGCTTCGGCTAGACTACAATCTGGCTCTGCATTTTGCTTATACCAAAACATTAGCTGCCCTAAGCAGTAATTCTTACCATATGTCTTACAATACTCGTGACGATCTGACCCCAGTTTATCAGTGTACTTGGGACCCAGGTCAAGGGGAGTGATATAAACAGGCGGCGATGTTACAGATTTGTATTCCTGGAAAACATAGAAGTCAACTCACATGGCCCATAAAGAGAATATGAAGCTACAACAGCGTTGTAACACCCCCCCCCCCCCCCCTCTCACTCACACAAAAGGGCGAAACAAGAGAAGAGATAAAGCTCTACAGAAAGAACCACCCAAAATGACTTACCCGTATTCTGAAAAAATACTTTGTATAAGCATAAAGATGGATCAAGTCAGCAGCAGCATCATGCCGACACTTGTATGAACATTGTAGATTCCGGACCTCATCCCTCAGCCTGAGATAGCAGGAAAACAAAATTAAAATGCATAATTCAACGATATTAGTAATTTTTAGGAAGAGTTCAAGCTGTCTTACCATAGCAAAGATTTGCGAAGCGCCCCCTGAATGTCTTCAGAACCAGATGGGTCATGAGCACGTATACTGGACTTGAGACTGTCAAGTTCTCTATCATCCATGTAAGGAGCCATACAATGCAATAGTTCATCAACTAGTGATCCTTCTCCTTTCCACACATGGGAAACTGCTTCTACAGGACTAAGCCTCTCAAGTGGACGTGGCGCTTTTAATGGATCGCCAAAAATGCATCTCAGAACATATCTTACCTGTATAAATATTTCAAATCAGTTATCAGTCGCTAAGTTATCTGCGTAAAAGGTTTACAAGCCTGATTAGCAAATGTTCTTAATAAATCACTAATTCTAGTAAATAACAAAAGAATTTCAAACTCATGAATTCCAATTGAACTTTAAAGATAATTCCAAAACCAATGTAATATTGGTTGACATTACTTTCACCAGGGGAGAATCTACTTCTTGAGTAGAGGGAAGAAGAGTCCACACTCATATATTGGCTTAGTCGATTAAATTGTAAAAATTTAGTCTGTGCCCCCATTGAAAAAAACTTGTGCCCCCACAAATATCCCATTTCACACTCGACCCAAACAAAAACTATAAAGAAAAATAATTAGAAGAAAAGAGAAAATTAAAAGTACGACTCATATTCCATTTTTAAATGATAAAAATGAGTTAAAACCAATTTAAAATACAATTTGTTTCTTATTTTCAATGATTTTATTATTATTATTATTATTATTATTATTATTATTATTATTATTATTATTATTATTATTATTATTATTATATTATTTTTGTTATATGTATATGTTGCCCCCATTGAATTTTTTTTTGTAGGGGCAACCACTGACTTTCACTTTTCTGTTTTTGCCATTTGGTGCAAACAATAAGATTTAGACCGCTAGTTCTAGTCCAAAGATCACAACTAGACAATTAGTTGAGCAAAGGGGTGTCCTGCAAATCCAAGCGTGGGATCTAAATGTTTTACAAAAGGAATCTTCCCTTGACATGAAAAGTAGAGGAATGAATACCTTGTCCAGAGTAAGAGCCAAATTCTGAAGTCGCTGGTTGTAGACACCCTCAGCCTATACCCAATCCAGAAGAATAAGAACAAGAATGTAAGCAAGTTGTAAACTCATGCTCTTAGTCTTAAATATGCAAAAGAAACAACATGCTAAGCTGCTACATGGAAACAGCCGGGCTCACCTGCACTTCGGCATCAGTTTTATCATCATCCAAGCAAATCTCAGCAAAACATTTGTTTTTCTCTTCCATATTATGCTTTAAAATCTCATCTGGAAGCTTGACCCTCTCAGAATTGATAAACCTCACCTTCAAGGTACAGAAGAAAATGAGTATTAAATAAAGAATGTGCATATAGAAGTCCAGGTAGGCGGGGGGTAGATTAATACCAAACGAGCAGAATAAGCTATTAGCCAATCGGGAAGCCCGCCAAGCAAACAACTGCCAAGTCCAGCCTTTCCCAGATCAATGTAATCATCTTCAGATACTGAATTCACTTCACATGCCTCAAGCATCAATTGATGTCGATCAAGAATTCCATGGGACTCTTTGAGTACCTGGTCAAGATTACAATTTGACAAATGTAATAAAAACTAAAAGACAGGTCGATTTTTAAAAAAATGTTTTTTGCTATTAAATTTGTTTTATAAATTCTCACTGAGGACAAAAAAAAAATCTGCATAGTAACAAGCATGAAGTAATCAAGCAAGGCATTAATCCACGTATGTGGGAGTCAAAAATCCTTGAAATAGCTCAGACTTCACCATTTTTCAGCAAAGGAAACTAGAAACCAACCAATCAGATTTTGAATGTAATATGAATTTGGTACCTTCTGATAGGCCCCTTCCCCAGTCAGATTTAAATAGCTTCCACGACACACATGATTTCCGCACAGGCAAACAGATGCTTCATATTCTTCCTTACTCTGAAGCATTTACAACAAATATGAGCGCCATACAACATATAATCACAAAATACAAAACATATTATCGCAAAGTACTGTCTCAAGAAAATGCTCAGTAAAAAAAAAAAAAAAAAACTCTGACAGGCTAAAGTGACTTGCCTCTGTAACAGAGTTATAATCAAATGTCACTTCTTCTCCATATCCAATAGGGCGTATAGTATATACACCAATTTGGTATTGACCCTCAACAGCAGTAACTCTGCAACCATTAACAAAAAGGTAAATATAGTTTCAGGACAGCCAAGTGCTTAATTCATGCGAGGCGAAACAAATAAAAACTGGTGAAACAAATTATGATCAGTAAAAAATCGGCGTCAAATATATACAGCGATCTTTAGGAAAATATAATTTGCCATTGTTGTTTTAGGTATCAAGAGAATTATTAGTTTCACTGCCACATAGCCAAGTATAGGCAACAAACTACATGTCAATGCTGGTAAAATAAAGACATTTAACGTTAGCCAAGTATTAATAAGAGTCTGAGCTGAAGTGATAAACACATATTAATCGTCACATACCTTGGTAGGTGGGAAAAAAAATAATGTTTACACGAGTATAAATATTTTAAAGATCCAGGAAGAAAAAACTAACTTTGCTTCACAATTAGGGCTACAAGAATGGCAAATGCGGCTTGCATAATTAGCCTTGTGCATTGCATCAATCACTACTAAATCATAACCATCAGCATCACCCTGCCACAAGAATGCACAATCAGGTAAATTTTTGATCGGAACAAAGACAACTAAATATAAATATAGTTAACCTCAGGATACCTTTGGCCTCTCAAGGTAAATATTGTAGAACTCTGGTGCTGGATCTTTACTGTGTTTCTGTAAAGAATGAATCCCATCTTGCTTCTCAAACCATTTCCAGGCAGGGTAAACCTGTCATCAACAGGAAAGATCTAACTTAAACTCCTGTACAAACCAAAATCTGACACACAGGATTGGCTTAGAACTCTAAATCTGCATAATCAAGAATACATCATTACCTCTCCCAGAAACTCCACAACAAAATCGCCCTTAACAAAGCCACCTTCTTTGTTGCATACAACACCGAGCCCCTGTTCAATATATCACAACAAAATCAATGATACAAATAACATTCTTACAGACTAAATGATTGGCAACTGATGCTATTATTTATGTAGTTACACGTTACCTTTCTGTAAGCAACATAATTGTCCTCGGGACGACTTTTGATGGAATTCAGGATATATTGGCATACTCTTGCAGTTCGTGTATCATGGTCTTCCACAGAAGTTTTAAGGATGTCTGCGATAACAGGCTCCAATGAGTACTTCATAGGAGCTTGTTCTGTGCCTGTGAAGGTTCTGGCTTGCTTATTCAGAGCACGGAGGAGAACATCTTCGATAAAGAAACGTTTATCAGAGAGAGGCCAGTCCAATTCTTTGGGCATCGAATCAAGTAGCAGATTATGTGTGTATGGATCAATGCCATACACTTCTTGTTCCAACACCTCATCTCCAAGCTGCTTCTGATGTGTATAGTCTTTGACTTCAGGAATTTGCATATCAGACTCATCGGTGCCACTAATTTGGGCATCAAGCCTCTCTTTATATTCATCAGGTAAAGACACCTGCATCTTTCTTTCCACTTCTTCCTGATCTGCTACAATGACATAGTGATCAAGCACTTCATATTTCCTAGTAACAGGGGGAACAAGACTCGCTTCTGTCATACGGGCACCCCATTCACGATTGTCTACAAAAGCCTCAGATCTATCATCTGCACTGGAGTAGTCATCCCATCTCGACTCCTTTCCTCTGCCTTCTGACTTAAAATTCAATTCTCTATCTGAGGAAGAAGTGCTATCATCTGTTTCCATTCCTTCAGATGCTTCACTTCCTAAATCCATGGACCTTTTATTTAACTTAGATAAATGTCGCTTAATTTCTTCATCAGAAGCATGCTCTCCATTATCAGGTACACCATTGATAAAGGATGATCCATTACCCCTCATCATGTATCTCCTTTCAGTTAGTTTATTGGTTTTCTTGTACTTTGAGGAAGCAGAATAGAACCCTGGAGGTGATTCATCTATCCAAGTCTTCATTGACTCGTCTCTCTCACGGAAAGATTTTGAGCCATTATCCAAACTTATGGCAAGACAAATAAACAAGGTAATGATGTGATTCATGCTTCTGGCATCATCCCAGATTTTTCTTCTGGTTTTAATATGAAAGTAAAACATGGTCAGTTCACATATTAATAATTTACAAGAAAACATTTATTGCAAAAAAGATTGTGAACAATTATTCCTCAAGCCTCAGATAAAATAACTGAACACACACACACACATATTTATATAATTAAAAGTCAATAAGACATTCCCCAGTAAAATTCAAGACCTTAGTAATACCTATACTTCTGTCTACCGGCCCACATCATTAGATTCTTATATAGTGTAGTACATTTGAAGAAAAAAATTTCAGGAGCAGAACTGGAGGGGTTTTTTTTTTTTTTTTGGGTGGGTGGGTGGGGGGGTGGGGGGGGGGGTGGGGGGGGGGGGAGGGGAATTCCACTACTAACTCAAAAATTAAGAAAGAATTATATGCAACCTTAACTACTTCCTTACTCAATTCAAGTTCCAAAATATCATCCAGGACTAAATTGATAACTAATACAACATATACTAAAAGCAGGGACACGGGTGCGGTGGGTGTGTAAAACGGGAACAAGCGGATTCGGCAAATTTGAAAATATGGGGATACGGGTGCGGGGGGACACGTCATATATAAGTAAAAAGTTTCATATATATTTCATGTTACATATATTGAAATCATTTGACGGAACCAAAAACTGTTTGCAAATTGAATGAAATACAAAATTTATTTATCCAAACATAAAAGCACAAGTGTAATATTTTCACATATGCAAAAATGAACATGATCATCAATCTTTTGTATTTGCTATAGGCATTGATACTTAATATTGTGAAAATAGTTTACACAAATTATGACTATAATTGGTGAAAATTAAATTTGAAATTAGGATCGTGGAAGAATCTGTGTGTCCATTACGGGGACACGCGTGTCGAAGAATCCGACACGGGGATACGGCAGGTTACCCAAGTGTCCTTGCTTCTTACATATATTAGGGAAATAATTAATATTTTGAATATTCCAGATCCAGATATGGGCATCCAAAGCCATTTGTACTAATCAATCTATGTCTTGCAAGCTTGCCATGCATCATATATAAACCTAAAAATCTATTGAAGGGCAAAGGAAGAAATTTAAAAAAGAAAAAGGAAGCATAGGTTACTTCATAGCGTCACTGCACATCCGCCTTATATCTTTCGTAATGGAGCTCAGTCCGTGGCCAGCATAATAACCACTTTCCAGTCTGCGTGTAATCTCTGCAACCTGGCGATTTTTAAAAGGATACAACTCACGATTAGATAAGGAGATATAAATAGCTCACCAGCAAAAGAAAGCAAGCATCATTGTACCTTGGGCTCAAAGAAATCAAAGGTATTCTCCTTCATGATAATCTTTAATCTTGATGTGAGAAATTCCTTCACCTTCTTATATTCCTTGTCTGATTTTTTGACAACCAGGCGCCTTAAATGGGCACCTCTAGACAGGATGGATGATGATCTCCTTGCATCAAAAAGTTTTGAACGTTTATATAAGCTTCTGCGGAACAACTGATTTGCACTGTCCCTCACACTTAAATTTTCCAAATAATCTCTCAGGCCACTAGAATCCTCACATTTACCACCTACACCATCAGAAATCTTAAACACTGTTGTTCTTTCATTTACGTGTTCAAGAGTCCTCGTTCTTGAATGTACAATGCGGCCACTAACCCAGATGATACCTGGAAACCTGGATATCACGTCTTCAAACTGGCTGCAACCTCTAACATCTACAGATGATATAGAAGGTAGCAACTGAAGAACTCTTTCAAGTGTCCCCGGAGTAATATCCGTGCAACCACGTAGAATCAGTGAAGTAATCTTTTTTTTATTATAACCTTCCTGCAAGGAAATTTACCATCAGAGTTCAAAGATATCAAACTATTTGTAGCAGCAGCCATATAAACCTCTCATAAAAAAATGATAATAAAATTCAACTTACTAGAATGCTACATATCATCGAATCAGTACAATAGGGAGCAACAGAGGACAAGTCAGCCTGTACGCAGATATCCTTGTATAATTTCGACACAGATCTCCAGTGCTTACAGGTCGATGCAGCATGAACAAGAGATTTTAGGTCAGCTCTCAGAGAGTGAAATACTCGTGCAAGCACAAGGCCATCAAGACGACCCCAGCACCCAACTTCAAACTCGGAACCTGCAATGTCTTCTTTAGAAAATGTAACATCCTTGCATAGATCTTCAAACAAGCACTCATCATTCTGGACTGCCGTTATGTCTACTTCTAATTCATATTTTTCTTCACTTCCATCAACCAAAAGTCTGGCTCTTTTAATGTCACGATATTGATCTGCATCGATCAGTAATGCATTACAATTCGTATGTTTATAGAAAACTTACAAAGGGAAAAAAGCAGTGCATAAGGAAGAAAAGAGGACATAGTAAACCTAACTTTGCAAGTTGACTGGACCACAAAAATTAAATAACAAGTTATCATAATTGACATGCAAATTCCAAAATGGAGTAGGTGAAGTGCCTCAAGAAAATCTATGGCAGTAAAAATTTACCCTGGTATGAAGAAAAAATGATAATCAGATCATTAATGAGAAGAATGGGTAATGAACAAGTCATAATATTAAAAGTTTTGACCGACATAAAGCAAAGTTTCACAAGAAACTTGATACCTTATGAAAAAAAAGTATTTTCTTGAATTGATACAACTGACATTCACACAACACATGAACACAAAGTTGGTTCAGGTCACATGTGCAATAATATATCATACTTAGTTTTTACCTTTTAGTGGACTGAAAACACCTTGCTCGCAATACGCAATTATAAATGCCAAGATTTTTATACTTAAAAAAAGACTGCTACTCTGAAGCTTGACTTACCATGCCTGAAGTTGGAAGCATTTTCACATGGCTGTTATGCGTGCTTGCATGATTCTATAGTTTTATTAATTAGCTCGAGAAATGACCTCAGGGTAATACATTAAGACAAGACCACCTGGCATTATATTTATTGTTTCCATACTAACACTAGGGAGTGAAAATTAAGTAACAGCCAGTTTTGTTTTTGATTGGTCAGGTATGAGGTCAGATTCAAAATATATAATAGAAAGATTGATTCCACCTTGACTTCCTAAATGATCAGAATTGAAGAACTATATGATGCATTACTTCCTAACATGTGTTTCTCCATTGCTACAGAGAAAGTCCAAAAGCATGCAAATATTACATTAGATTCAGCTGTACCTGATCTTTGGAACCTATTATTGACAGTCTCATAACTTGTGTATTTTTCCATCTCTTTTCGTGGCTGTTGTGCGTTGAGCCATGGGTCAAGAACCTCATTAATAGCTGCAGCAAATTCCCGACTCTTATACGACTTCATTACCAGTTCATGGAGCTTGCCTCGAGTATAACCAATATAATGTGGATGCAAACTGTCAAATGAATTGAAAGGAAAGGTTTCAATAAGGGCATCACACTTGGATTCTGAATGCTCTGTTGTAGAAGTATCACGAGATGTACAACTGGTCTCTCTTTTGATCTTTTCAGCAACGTGAGAAGCCTGTGCTACTGAGATAACAGGAACCCAGATGTTGTCAACTTTTCTGAAAACACTGGCATGTTTCTGAATGATACCTTGTTCTGCCAATACCTGAATCTCTGAAGATAATAATGGCCCTTGTTCATGTCCAGTACCACTAAGATAATACCAGTCACCCACATGTAATTGAAGGTCATCTGCTGTGCAAAGACGGTCTTTCGGTACATCAATGAATGTTAAGCTCTTCCGACCTCCCTCGGAATTTTGATCATGCATGTTCTTAATGCTCAAACCACCTTCTTCTGATGGTCTCTTTGCATCAGTCATGGAAGAACAGTGTCTGCTACCCCTTAAAGAGTACCTATCCTTCAGGCTAGCTTTTGCGCGAGGTTCAGATACAAAGGAACCATGGTCCTTAACAACACAGGTATTTATTCGGATAACTGGAAGCATTGTTCCTCTCACTCCCCTGACAGCAATTGATTTAGCTTGACTTTTACTGATAAAACCAGAGGAATGATTCAATTCATCTGGCGAGGAAAATGCCCAAAGTGGGAGGTCAAGTCTTCCGCTAGAAAAATTACACAGTTCATCTTTCTGATGCCCACGAGGGTCCTCGTGCCCTGATCTTGGCATCAAACACAAGGCGTAACCACCATTTAGAACATACTTCTTTCTATATGATTTATCTTGGAAAGCTTCATCATTCCTCTTCCAATCCCCACCCTTGCATGACCATCTGCCAGAGAACCAATCACCACAGGAAGACAGATTATCACTGTCAACGCATGGTGCAGTACTTAAACTTGTTTCTCTTCTTTTCAAAAAGAAATCTAGGTGACGTGATGAGTACCTTTCTCCCTTTTGATCAAAATTTTCCTCTGCATGATGTAAACAACAAGTCAGGTCTGTTCTTGTGAATAATAATATCCAGAGATCTGCATAATGACAATAGTGTTTTGCAGAAACTAATGCCATTATCGAAAGAATAAGACATATAGAACTGGAACTACGTAAGATAAAGTATATGAAGATGATAAATTGTTTCCTCGAGCAAGCATGTTTGTTAATAGTTTTGTAGATGACAAATCCTTTTAATGGATATGCAAAATTGCAATTTAATTGACTATTGTAAGTTAGTTGTAAGTTGTGTTCAATATAACTACTTGCAAAATTTACTATTGTAGCATTTCAAATAAATAGCATCTATCTTGAATTTAAAAATTAATTGACTATTGTATACCTTCTGCAGAACTAAAGACCTGCTCTAACATCCTTAATCCCTTTCTCAACTTTTGTTTTTTAATATATATAGACAAAGAAAATGTATGAGTATCTAAATTATCATCTAAAGCAAAAGGAGAATGTATCAAATTGAGCAAAAGCTATGTAGACATGCAAATAAGTGTAAGGAACCCCTAATTTGATGGTTTTTTGGAGATATTATCTGTAAAGTGTATTATACACCAAAATATGGCAATAGATCAGGTGTAATATCCAAAGGAACGATAGATATTTAGAGAAAAGAAAATGGAGTACTCTTTACTCATGATCAGTTGATTATAAACATCACAACATGCCAAAAAAAACACCGGCAGTTATGATGTATGTACATAAGTACAATATTGACGATACAATACTTTCAAATCCCAAACCAAAAACTTAATGGTAAGATTACGTGTACCTTCGCAATTTCCCATAAATTCCCACTCCGTTTTGTCAAAAGTCATTTGCAGCACTTCTGAAAGATGACAGAATCACCACGACATAAGAACAGGTTACACTGCATATGGAAAATGTGTATGTGTGTGTGTGTGTGTGTGTTTGTGAGAGAGAGAGAGAGAGAGAGAGAGAGAGAGAGAGAGAGAGAGAGAGTTTTAGTTACCGCCTACTGCCTCAAGTTCCCTGCCTGGAATGATGGTACAACCCTCTAATAGTGCACCAACACGTTCATCAAGATGAAAATCAGGTGTGGCCTCTGATGCAGATATATTACCAATCATCAGTTCTGAAGAAGCTGCCACCTTCTCATCACCTATCTGACAACCAAATTGCATCACATCTCCTTCATCATCCAATTCATTATCAGGAGGCTCAGAGAGAGTTACTGACTGATTGACAGTGTCTGATCTATTGGATGGAAAGTTGGAAGTGACTAATGGGGAAACTGCATTTTCAACAGCCACCCACATGTCACTGTCTAAGTGCTTAATAAAGTGATCTGAAACAAGAATCCCATCTTCCACAAGCATCTTCAGGTCACACAATCTAGAAGGGCCCCGTTCCACACCATGATGATCCAAGTAGAACCATTTCCCTGGATTTGAATCCGCCACAACAGGGACATGTGGTGGTGTATCACATATATCCATGTCCTCTTCCATAGAAAGCAGTTCCTCAGTAGTTCCGTTGACCTGAAGAGAACCATTCTTATTCAAACAGGGACTAGAAGAGAACTCTTCCCTGTGATATTGAAGATTAGCCATTTTCTCATGTGATTTATAGCCAGAATCAAGATTGCTTTTGTTTTCAGCCTCCTTCGCTGGGAATTCTGAGTTCCTTCCATCAGGTTTCTTAAAATTGTGCACCTTTTCCTGTAGTTTCTTACCGCGATGACGCTGCCTCTTTTCATGTGATCCACTTTTCTTTTTTGGTTTCCGATACTTATTGGATCTTGCTCGATTAAGAGGGGAATGCTCCCTGGAGATTGGAGTTCTCTCTCTCCTATGTGGTGACCAGTCTGAATAACTAGGACTTTCTCTGTTCTCTTGATGACGGCCCCGATATGGTGACCAGTCTGAATAACTAGGACTTCCTCTGTTCTCTTGATAACGGCTCCGATCATAATCCGATCTTTCATGTTGAGCTAGAGTAGGACTCCTATGACGACGATCATGGTAACGGGCCTGTTCACGTGGGGACCGCTCATATTGATGTGGACTATTATTATGCCTGTCGTAAATGCCTTTAGATGACAAAGAAGATTCATATTGTCTAGATGAATACCTGTCAGACGACATACTTCTGGATGGCAGACAATTTTGAGATGATCTCTCCACAGATGTCCGTTGATAGTGCTCTAAATACGCAGAACGAGTACCATTACTAGAAAGTCTCCGACTTTTAGACATTGTACTATCATCATACTCACTTGAATGTCTGTGATCAATACTATCTGAGTCAGTGTCATGCCTCTTGAATCTATTTCCTGATGAGTAATGTCTACCATGGCTCTTGCTCATGTCATATTCATTTTTAAAGAAGCCTTCCTCGTCCTCAACTTTCGAACTGATTCTCCGTTTCCTGTCCTGCTTAGATTCCAACCTCGAAGAACTCTTATTGAATTGGCTACTTCTTCTACTGAAATCTTTCTCACCTGTATACTTGGCTAAAGGTGGTGTCCAATCCGAATCACATTTCCGTACCTTGTCCCTCGAAGCATACTCATGCGTTCTTGAGTAGTAATCCTCTTCTTTCATCATTTCACTGTCATGCCATTCTTCAGGAACGAACTCTCCATTTTCTAGTTCATCTTTTTGCTCTCTCCAGGACCCGGATTCAGTCTGCTCAAGCTCCCCATTTTCGTAATCATCCAAACTAAACTTTCCATTATCCCCTTTCCCTGATAAAAACTCACCCTTTTCACCATCTCTTTTCCTTGAATAATCCATAACAACACTCCCTCCATTTTCCATCCTACCCTCAAATTCTCGCCTCTTCTCCGCAATAAACTCACCATTCTCAACCTCCTCCCCTTCTGACAACCTCAATTCACCCTCTTCAATTTCATCTTCAATCTCCCCATTATCAACCTCTTTACTACTACTACTACTATTACCAACACACCCCATTCCAGTCATCTTCGTACTACTCTTCACCTTGCTTTCATCAAAATTCACCAACTTGGAATCAAATTTACCGTCTTTTCCATCGCGAAAACTCAAACTCGAACTCTCAGAACCCGAAAATTGATCCATAACAGGCTGCAAATGAACACATGCAACACCACCATCACCCATTTAAGTCCTAAAAACCCCTTAAAAAGCCCTAGTTCTCCACTTCACCAGGACCATAAATGCTCGTAATGCAAAATCTTGAATCAAACCCTAATTCAATAAAAACATTAACACATATTATACAAATGAAGCAATGTAAGTCATGTAAATAAATTCATAAACAAAAGAATTAATCAAATACATAAAGGGTCAGTGTAAATATATCGAAAACTCAAAAAGAATGAATTTAGCAAATTCACATATAATAAAAACAATGAATATATACATATACAAGAACTTACAAATATGTGTTTATGAATCTTGTTCTTCTTGGTTTTCGAATAATAATGGAGGGAGAAAATAAGTAACGAAAGAATAGAAAGACAAGATCGATGACGAGTTAGAATAGCTTAAGACGAAATCTCTCTCCTATCTCTCTCCTCTCTCTCTTTGTCTCTCTGTGTCTGTTTATTTTGTTTGCTGTGTGTCTCTCTCTTTATGATTTATAAAATCTGAGTTCTAGTTCTTGGGTTTTGTTGGGCAAAAAGGCCTTGGGTATTTGTTTGGGTGGTGTCTGATGATGGTTTTTTTGGGCCTGAGATACCAAAGCTCTGTATATTTGTTTGCTTTTAACAAGCAAAACATACAATGGTACTAGTGATATGGGTAATGGATAATTCTTTCAAATGAATCAATTCCATATATATCTAAAAGAGATGACTTTTTACATCCAAAAATATGGATTATTGGTATAAAATAATGCATGTTCTGGAAAAAGATAATCATATATGTAAATAAAAATATAATACGCGTAACGTCTGTATCTGCAAAATACGTTATATGTATATTTCGTATCTGTATACACATTTTCCAAAAAAAATAGGTACATGCATGTGCATATATATTATGCGCATCATTGATATCTACATAATCTGTTATTTTTATTGTTGATACCATCGTATAAGTTATATATTCATTTAAAAAAAAAAAATAGGTACATGCATGTGCATATATATTATGCGCATCATTGATATCTACATAATCTGTTATTTTTATTGTTGATACCATCGTATAAGTTATATATTCATTTTAAAAAGAAACAAACGTATCTGTGTATTGCCGATATCTACATGATAAGTTAAAAGAATAATGACATACGACAATGATCTCAGTATAGTGCCTAAAATAGTAATTTTTCTGGGTATAAAACTGTTATGCAAAAAATTCGCACAACACCCCGAGAGAATATCGTTGAATAAAACGGATTTATCCTTGGTTTTCGGATGAATGAACAGGTACGACTGTCGTAGCTATATCCTAATAGCTACGCCTGAGAATAAGGTGGTGTGTTTAAAGAGCTGAGTTGATAAGGCCACCGGTCAAGAAGGGCATTGAAATCCGGCCAAAATATGCCCGGAAACTAATCACTTAGGTTACACATGCCTTGTGTAAAAGAGAAGTGAAGAGAAGGACCCCCTTACCAATTGCCTACATATCCTATTTATAGGAATCAAGCCCCACTGTAGTTCTTTTAGGTCAAAACTCTCTCCTTTGGAAACCTTGTGACCAGATAAGCAAAAGCCCACTGTTACCAACCGATCCAGCTGCTCTAGCTTGAGCTCCAAGTATCCTGATTCGAATATAACTCTCAAATCCCATGAACCCAAAAATATACACACCAGAATCCATATATATCCCAATCACCTTATGTTTATCACGTTTCCAGTGAGTAAACCCTGGTTAAACTCTTCTTTATACGGATATTTCACTGCTCCTAAAAAGTAGGAACAAGAGTCCTTATCACACTTTTCTTCTGTCAAGCACAGGTGGAGCTACGGCTATACTTCTTCCTCACAGCTACGACTGCCCTCGTACCTCACAAGTACGACTACACTCGTACCTCTCAGCTACGAGCGTCCTAACACTTGCTCCTCTTCATCATAAATCCAACCTCCTTAAATTGGGCCTACCAGGCCCATGGGCCTCAAATTGCTGTGCGAATTTGGGCACAACAAAAATTATAATAAACAATTTGTAAGTGTATATTAAAAATACAAATATGAGCTTTTAATTGTATAGTTTAAAATGTTCTAACCTCACAATGTGCTTGATGACAATCTCAGGAACAATATTTATAAAATATTCATTTACTATATTATGTGTACTATTGTACATGATGTTTTTTTACAACGGATTTTATTAGGCCTGAGATGGAACCAAGGCTTGGCGTGTTTGTTTGCTTTTACTTGGCTAAACTTAACAAGGTATTGCTATGTAAAGGTCGTAATACCTTTAAATGAAAAATTGTGACCTAGCGACACAAACCTATAAGATTATAAGATGTGGCTTTTTATCAAAAAGTATGTGTTACTGGACATAGATGCATGAATATAGATTACGTTTGATATCTATCGATGATTTATGCATATTTTAAGAGAAAAAGGTTATATATGTAAACGTATTGTTCGTATCTGCATAATATATTATATGTATTAAACATATCTGCATATGATATGAGTTATACATATTTTCTAAAAAAAGGGCACATGCATATGAATTTATATTATACATTCTTTTGATATTCGCATAATATATTATATTTATTGTTGATACCTGCATATAAGTTATGTATACATTTCAAATGAATCAGACCTATAAGTATATTGTTGATATGATGATATCCATATATACATTACAGGATAATGAGTATACGAGGATGACCACTTAGTAGTACCTAAGATTATAACATTTCTGGGTATAAAACTATAATGATAAATTTGTGAATGCGTACTAAAATTACAAATACGACCTTTTAATTTTATAGTTTAAAATGTTTGAATTTCAGGATGTGCCTGAAGATAACATCAAGAGCAATTTTCTGAAAATATTATATCTATTGTTGATGCATTCTTATAAGTTACGTATATTTTCTAAAAGAAAGTGAATCCTGAAAAGTCTCTGCTTCAGAATAGATAGCTCTGATCCCTAAATATAGCTTTTGTACTCTTTTTGAATCTGATATGACTAAACTTCCCTAACATGGAAACACTGCCTTGTAGTCTAGTCACTTAAGGTTTTCTAAAGTGTATAAGTCACTTTCATCTACCTGAACTTCCTCTGATTTAGCTTTTAATAACTCTTATATTCTGTTATGAGGTTCCAACATTAATTCTTGTAACTCAGATGTTTGTATGTCCGGTACATTTTCTCTAACCTCTTCAATTCCTTCCTTTATGATCTCTTTTGATTCACGAATAAATATAGCATTGGTATAATCCACTAAGTGTTTGTATATTACTGATTTAATAGAGTGGACTAAAATCTTCAAGAAAAATTGTATCGTTAGACAGTTTTTAATTTTTTGCATCAGAAAAATCAGTGGGATCCTATGTAGTAATCCTTTTGAGAAAATCCCACATTTCTTCAATAGGTTTTGAAATTAGCTTTACTTGAATAAAAAAAAACCATTTTCTTCATTTCCCGTATTCACGATTTTTTCGTCTAAATAGCACATGATCATCTTTTTCTTTGAAAGATTAAAATCAGATTTAATGTCCAAGTAATCTTGAGTCTAGCAATCCTTTGAGAGACTTTGGCTTAGGATTTGAAATATTTTAAATTCCAAAAATTTTGAACTTTTTGAAAATTAAAAAAATTTCAAGAATAAATTTAAATTATTTAAAATTTAAAAATTTCAAGGATTGAATATTTTGAGAATTAAAAACTCCATAAATAAATTCAAATTATTTAAAATTCAAAAATCTCAAGAATCGAAAATTATTGAAAATTAAAAAACAAAAATTTGAGAACTTGACTATTTCATCTAAAACACCGAATCTGATTTGTATATCGATCAACAAGCTTGATACCAATTGTTAGATCCCGAAGTATCGTAGAGGGGGGTTGAATACGATACTCATTAAGCATAAAAATTCTTTCGAATCTTTTTGTGGATAATAAATTAGTATTCTTTAGTGGGTTCGTGTTATCGAGAGTGAATAGTGTTTAGTACATGAAAATAAAGATTACAAGATTTCCAAGAAGTATATTTGATATATAAATCTGAAAGGAATTGCTACACCCAATGATAAAATCATCCGGTTACCAAGAACAAAATAGTTCTTGTTTCTACAAAAATGTACGAGCTAAATCCTATATAAGATTTGTATCTATAATTTTTTCTAAGGATTTAACTACCGGAAGTTTTTTGTAATGGTCTTTAATGCACTACAAAGTTTGATCCGGCCATGAATAAAATACCCCGAAGAGGATTTAACGGATATGTATGTGTTGTGTTTTCTTCCCGTTTATTTTTGTATGTGTTCTTCACTTCGTTTGTTGGAGAAGACGAAGAACCAAAAGACTCAATAATAATCCTTTTCCTGCTCTGTATGTGTAGTCTTAAAATAATTGAGCTACGCGACCACACTTGAACCAAGTAAATCAATATGTAGAAATCAGCAAAGTTGTGTGTTTTAGGAGCGAAAGATGAAGAGCGAAATGTCCTGTAGACCACAAATGACTTTGTCATTTTTCTTTTCTTTGACATGTGAAGAGCGAAACTACTAGAGTGCCCTTCCTGTGACACTAAAAAAAAATTCTCAAGCTTGCAACAGTCGCTTGATTCATTTATTAAACAACCTTGATCAGTTCGGCAGCATGCAATATTACTAAATTGATTTTGACTTACAAAAATTAAATTTATAATAAATTTTATTAATTTATAAAATAAAATTATTTTAAGTTTATAAAATAAATTATAAAGTTTATAACATAAATTTACAATAATTTATAAATAAAATTAAATTGAAATTTATGAAACAAACTAGTTAAGATTTATAAAATAAACTCATTCAAAGTTTATAAGATAAACCAATTTAAGTTTGTAGAATAATTTAAATTAGAGTTTATAAAATAAATTAATATAAGTTAATATGTAGACTTAATTTCAAAAGAAAAAAGACCTGGCCACTTTTCTTTTACTAAAGTCTTAAAGGTTGAACGGCGAAATGGAGTTCCGTTCCGCTCCGGCCTCCGGGTGGTTTTCGCCCTTGGTGGTCAAATTACAATTTGACCATTGAGATTTGTCACAACTTGCGGTCTTCGGTTATGGTTTCAAATCTTTCATTTATCGTATTAAAGTTATACAACTTTACATCCTACATCTTTGAGCTATGGATATGTACTTAGTATTTAGTCTTTAACTGAGGCTCTTATGCATTACATAACCTTTACTGCACTTTCACCATTACTTAGTCGCATATTTACTCTTCAATTATGACTCTTGTACACTGCATTGCAAACACATCCTTCACGTTCACATCCCGAATACTTAACTAATATTTTTACGAATCTACCCGATAAATGTAACGATCCTTTTCTTTGTGTTGATACCTAGTACAATGGTGTCTGGTCTGGTTCATAAACGACTAACACTGATCTTGATCTTCACACCTTCTTTACATTCCAATTGGTAAGTCTGCAACAGCTTTATCGCTTCGAACACTGATTATAAATAATCAATGTAAATACACCGAAATCTTATAGTGACACTTTATACTGTATCTTCAATACTTTTGAAATCTTGAATGTCTTTAAACCTTATTCTTCATTAAGGCATGAACATGTTAATGAACTTTTTTTATTGAGCCTTGAACAGACTTCAGAATTGCATCCCGTATTTTGATTCTTTTTATTTGTCTCGTCTTAATTTCTTCTTGATTCATGTGTAGTCGTAGTATTATATACATGTCCAGTTCTAGTGTTGAGTTATCACATCTTTTTGTTCATACTGCCTTGTAATCTCACCAACACAAGGTATTGGGTTAGGGAAAGGTCCGTCATCAATAGTAAATAATATATTACATTCCTATTATTATTCAAGACAAGAGGGTAAATTTAAAAAAACTATTTAAATATATTTATATATAATATATATGATATTGGATTTTTTTGGATTTCGAATTTGGAACAGGTTTTGGATTCAAATCGGGTTCAGATCGAAATCCCTAATATCTAAATTCAAATCCACACTTTTTCGGGTTTAAAAGATGAATCCAAATCCAAAATTTTGGATTTGGTAAAATCCAATTAAATCGGAATGGATTGGATATTCATGGGATCAGATTTTTCTACCATCGTTGCTAACTATGCGACTACCTTTCACTATGTCGCTAAATTAACTGCTCTAAAGGCAAACCTTTTCAAACCTTAGCTCCCCTTAAAATTGGGTATTTCGTACATTTTTTTATTACAATTTTCTTGTAAAAAGATATTTATATTTAGGGGTATGATCAAATATAAAATGAAATAAAAATAAATATGGACTCGAATATTAGTAATAAACCGATATTTTAAATAAAATTTGACATGTACAAAATTAAAAATAAATTGTAAATTAAATCGAACATATATAAAATATAATAATAAAATAATCAAGTTATGCATTTAAATTAATATTTATTGAATATTTTAAGTATTTAAGAAAAAATGTAAAACAATTGAAAGGATTTAAAGTAAAATTTAAATAGTAATTAACATTTATAAAATATTATAATATGGTAAATCTTGAATAGAATGAAAATATTCATAATTTATAATTTATATTTAGTAGAATAAAGGAAAAAAGTTGTAATTATATTGCAAGCATATCTTAAACATAAGTTAATTTTTCTCAAAATAATAAAAAATAAATATTTATTATAAAATATCTATTTTAAAAAGATGTTTGTATTCGAACAAATATGAAAAAAGCACAATCCTTCCCCATATTTCTTCAGAAAAGAAAAACTTGGTTCTGTCCGACAAATACATCAAAAATAAAAAGTAATAAATAAGTATGGATGTATTTATAACCTTTAAAAATTCGTATGAGGTGATCATCTCACAATTTATTAGTGAACCATCTTGAATTGTATATTCAAGTCAATAATTAGTATTCACCTTAATTTTTTTCATTATCTGTAAGATTTTTTTATTTAAAATTTCTTCTAAGGAGGGAAGATTGTAATATTTGATATTTTTTTTAAATACTTAATTTATTTAAAATGTAAGGTATTATATTTTTTATGAAGTTGATGTATTTTATTTTGTTTGTTTCTAAAATTCATTATTTGAAAGTATAACTAAGGGGATAAGTTAGTTAGAAGGGATATGTACCATTTGCATCCGATTTGCTTTTGTTTATTTTTACGTAGTTAAGTCAAATTAGTATACATATATTTATATACTAGTACTTCAGCACGAAAACAATATAAGCCCGGATGAAAAAATACAAGGTATGTTTGAAAACCCATGATTTTCATTCCTTTTTATGCATATGAATTACACGCCTCTAGGTTCTTTAAAATTTTGATAAAATTACCATACATGTTGTTGTGGATCTAAAACTCGGTTACGATTTGTAATTATTGCTAGGGTGGTTGAGCTTCGCGCTTTAATGGCTGTTTCCGTATTACGAGACTGATCGGTCCTCACAAAGTGCCTACGTATCTCGTTATTGAGAATCAAGCCAGGACGTAGTTCTAGGTGATGGTGCCCTCGAGGCTATGGCGGCGAGAGCTCACCTAAGACGCAGTGGCTTGTATGTCCTTATTCGAGGATTAAGCCAAAACGTGGTGGGTAACGTATGGAGCTGTGCCCAAAACGTAAGTGACGTATTGAGCTCTGCCAAAAAACGTAGTTCTGAGGGTGAAGGAGCAGGTCCTTATATAGGCTGAGAAGCCTTAGAATTATGGTAGGAATAGGAGACTTGGTAGACAAGTCTTTGGGGAAGGTTCTAGATCTATTCCTTGTAGGAATCAGTTTCCATATTGAATTGGATGCCTTGGTGGCTAAGTCTGGTGGGATAAATATCCTTATCCAACTCTTATTGCTGAGCTGTTCATTACCCCCAATATTAATTACGAAATTAATATTATAATTGGGGTTTTGGGCCCACCTGGTGGGCCCCACGTTTGGACCATTCTTGGCCTAATTAATGCCACATTAAATGTGTCTTTAGGGCTTACTTTTTGCCCATATCACATGTGAATCTTTCTAATATTGATAACTTGCATTGCTTGATCATAAATCTTATATTTTAATATTACAATCAAATTTATTTGTCTGACTTTAACCTTGTTAATTGTTATTGTTAGCGATTTTACAATCTTAAATGCAAGTGCACATATCGCAACGTTAGTATATAAATTCGTTCTCACAGAGACTTGTTCTAAATTGCTAATTGTCAAACATCATTTTTTTTTCTAATTCAACTTAATAAAAAGATGAAATAAATAAAACTAGATAATAAATTAACACAACTAAATTTCAAGAATAATATAAACTAGGCCTTTAACTTGATCTCGTGTTCTTTAATAAACTATTCGTAAATCTCTACTTTGGTGCTCTAATTACTAGTCTAAGGCTTCTAAATAATTACAAGGACCTTCCGTATCTCAAGTGATCCTAATTCATAAATTAATTCCCGTATTCCTACCAAGAATTTAAGTTCCTGAACAGCATTAACTTCCGCCTTATACTTGATTACCAAGGATGATCATGTATATTCTTATCCAAACCACAAATTAGTATGATATACTAATTCCAAGTTATACTGATTAGGACTTAACTTAGATTTTCTTTTCCAAGCCAATCTAAATTACTAATTCAATTCCAAGGTTGATCATTCCTTGAAAAGCATTAAACTCAAATTATTATAAGCAATTATAATGAACACCATAAATAGAGAATCAAAGAATAATCTATATAGAAACATAAGAATCGATTACAGGCCTAGAAAGGTTTTTAGTTAAACATCATAAAAGAAAATACTACATACATAAAGGAAGACATGATATCAAGTTTACTATAAAGAAATGTGAAGAAGAGAAGATAAAACTCTAGAATTTTTCTTCTTCCCAAATCAATGGCTTGTGCTTGTGTCTTCTCCCTTGTTTGGTTTGTTTCTCCCTTAACTATAACCGCTGTCTCTCTTGAATGTGTAAGTACGTGTCTATTTTTCTGCCTCCATATATATGCCATATATAACTGACTATGTTTAAAAATAATATACTCTAATTATTTAATGATAAAATAAAAGATTTTCTTTATTAGAGTAGGATTCCTATGTAGGAAATTCGAGCTGTCTGATTCTGGAAACTTTCTGGGCAGTTTGGAACATCAATAAAGTCTAAGACCATTCTTGAATTAAAGGTTTTCCCGTAAGCTTTTCAATGGCTCCTGAATCACCTCAATCCGACATTCGGAGCTCCCGTAATAGTCAAAATGGTGAACACTGTGCAAGTTGATCCAAAAATTCGAATTTTGCTAGAATTTACTTTAAATTTTGCAATTTCAATCACAATCCTTCTATTATAAAAAAAATTCTTTTTCCTAAAATTAAACATGAAAGATGGTTAAATAAAAATCCAAATTCGTGCAAAATAAACTAAAAATGTAGAGAAAATATGATCATATGTCAGTTATATTTGGTTTTTTTTATATTTTAATTTTATTGATTCTGGGTTATGTTGTTGTGTTTAAGATTTTATTCAATAGTAATGTTTTGAGATTTGATTATTAAGTTATAATATATTAGAATTTTGGGATTATTATTTGTAGAACTGTATAATGTTGTTGTCTTGTCATGGTTTAATCTATAAAACCTACTAATTTTTACTTAGTATTAAAATTGATTCTAACTTGGTGGAGTCATTAAACTTTGAAATGAGTGTATTATTGTAATGTGTTACATTGGGCCCATTTGGCTTATCTAAAATAAATAATTTATATCTTAAAGTGATAAGTGTTATATAAGTGATAAGTAAATTAGAACTTATAAGTTAGTAGAGTGTTTGGTAGATCAGATCTTATAAGTCAGTAGAGTGTTTGGTAAATCAGAACTTATAAGCTAACTTTTTTTATTATTTTCAAAATATTTGTTCAAAATATGAAGATATATATATATATATATATATATATATATATATATATATATATATATATATCAATGGATAGATCTCGATGAGTAGAGAAATTTGATATATAGATATCAATTTTTTAATGAACGGATCAAAGATATATGATTTTGAAGATTTGAAGGATATTATATATTGCGTGTATCGAGAAAACAGAATAAGCTGAAAGTTGAATGTTAAGATTTTTAACTTTCAACATATCAACTTATTTGTATAGAATAAGCTCGTTTCATAAATTTGCCAAACAGTCCAATATTTTTCCAAACGGGCGTTTTGCAGTGATAAGTTGCAAACGGGCTTTTTGCCCATGTACCCAAACAGGCACATTAATAAACTAATTATGATGTACATAACTGATTGGTACAAGTCTTCTCATTTACCAGGACTGTCAACATGGATTCTAAATCATCATTTTTTAATATTAAAATGAGACGTGGTCAGTGGCATGTGTACTCGACCTCCTTGTCATGACACGGGATTAGGGTTGTGATAAGTGGATTTATATCCACTTGGATCGCTTCGATTCGGCTTAAATTGATTGTCTTGGACTCAAGTTTATTGTAGTTTTGATGTGTTTTGCTTAGTTGTGCAGATTTGCAAGAATATCGATTATGGTTGATGCTTCTATCGTGTTTGGAGAATTAATTGATTAAAATTCGAATTTTCCGGGAAGGTTGCGCAGTCTACACTGTTTTGGCCATATCTGGAGTTCTATAAGTCCGTTTGAGGCCCGTAAGCTGTCCACGCGAAGTTTGGAAGATTTTCTACAACTTAGGACAGGAATTGCGCGAGCAAGCTGTGTGTGGTAAGAGCAATCTGCGCGACAAGCAGACTGATGGGAGCAGAGAATTTACTGTTTTGCCCTTTTCAAGTTCTAATTGTATTTTGGGCAGTTTTTGGTACCTAAATCGAATTCTAATTGTAATAGAAGGCAATTTCTTGCTGGGCAAGACTTGGAGTGCCTATATAAACACATCCAACCCCTTGTAAATTAGACAATTAGAGAATTAGAGAATTAGACAATTATATATCTTGTACATAATATAGCTTAGATCTGCAAGGGAGAAAAGGAGAGAAGGATTCAACGCTCGTGACAAGCAACGGATCTAGATCTACTTCATCTTTTGTATCATAGATTTGTTTTCTCAACTCTTGCTTTATTAATATTATTACTTTCTTTCATATCTTGTCTTCTATCATTGTTTCATCAGATCCCATGATGACGAGAGGTTCAATTATGAACTAATCGTTGTCATGGGATTCTAACGGATTTATTTATGGAGCTTAGTATCTTGATGCTTTAAAGATCTGTGTGTGATGTATATTTAATATCCTCGTATGGTTATGCTTAATTGTTAGATGCGTAGCTAACATCTAATTTGTTAATCTCTTGTGAAGTGAAAGTGGATCTTGAGATTTAGAACTTGCCATGCTAGCATAGGTTCATGATTGTTATCAACATGATTCGTAGTATGAGATGAGAATACTTATATTGCCATGTGTGATCTTTATGGATAACTTGTTCTTCAACCGTTATGTTTTCAAATTCTATAGACATATAGGGTCTAAGCATAATTGGTGTCTATTCATCTTCTATCTCTTTTGTGGATGTATGTTTAGTTTGGTATACGTATACTGAGAGGTAGCGTGTACTTGTTTCGTGTTGTCCGATCAGATATCAAAACCATTGCATATAGAGATTAAAGGAGTCAGATCTAAGCGAAGTATTTAATAAAGTTAGGATTCCATGTTTTCTCGCATATAAGTAGTTAGTATTTTTAGTTGGTTAATTTGTATCTTAGTTAATTATAGTTAGTAAAAATTTAATCTTGTTATTTGTCTTAGCAGTGAATAATAATCATACATTGTTGCATAGGTGCATCTACTGAATTGAAACCTAAGATCTCTGTGGGAACGAACTTGACTTATATCTGTATTACTTGTGACCACGTACGCTTGCGAGTTTTAGTGTAAACAGGTTGTAATTCGAGTCGAGCCGCGCGAGTTCGAGTCGGGTATTAATTCGAATCGAGTTATTTTTCACGAGCCGAGCAAGCTCGTTTAACTAAAAAAGAATAATCTTCTACCCGAAGTCGGCTTGTTTAATTTCACGAGTGGAGTAGAGCCGGCTTGTTTAGCTAAACGAGCCTATTTAAATGAGTCGGGCGAGCCGGCTCATGTAAAATTACACTTAAATTAACAAGCCAAATCTTCTGCCCGAACTCGGCTTGTTTAATTTCACGAGTCGAGTCGAACCGGCTCGTTTAGTTAAACGAGCCCAGTCTTGTGTTCGAGCTCATCTCGTTAACGAGCTCGATCCGGGCCGACTCAAATTATAGCCCTACCAGGGATTGATTTCATTTTGTTACATCTAAGATTTTGGTTACTTTTACATTTTTTGAATAGATATACTCATAAAAATTTTAGTGATAGTGTATTTCTGTACTTACGGTGTGTGCATATGTTTAAAGGCCGATGACTAATATTTTTTTATTATTGTTAAATATATTTACCTTGTCATCAGGTATTTGTGACCTTAGCAGACTGTGGAATTTACTATACGTTTTTGAGTTTTGATTCTGAAATTGTGTTTTACGAACTATGAAATTGTGAACTTTGATTTATAAAATTTGTGAAATATTTTTAGAGTAAAGTGCACTTTGTGTACCTGAACTTTGATGATGACACCGCTTGAAATACCATAGTTTAAAATCTACCACGGGCAATACTGAACAAACTACTTACTTACATTTTGTGTATTACCGTCTATTTGACACTAACAGAGTTAAATGACCATGGGTAAAATAGTCTTTTTTAGCTTACATCTTTACGCGGGCTTTTACAAGGGACTACTTGCCTCCCTTTTTACATCCATCTACTTTGATCAAACAAAACACGATTATGAACAAAAGGGAAGCAACTAAATCAATCTATACAAAGGAACAGTTATGCTTTTCTAGCTCGTGTAAAATTACACTTAAATTAACAAGCCAAATCTTCTGCCCGAACTCGGCTCGTTTAATTTCACGAGTCGAGTCGAACCGGCTCGTTTAGTTAAACGAGCCCAGTCTTGTGTTCGAGCTCATCTCGTTAACGAGCTCGATCCGGGCCGACTCAAATTATAGCCCTACCAGGGATTGATTTCATTTTGTTACATCTAAGATTTTGGTTACTTTTACATTTTTTTGAATAGATATACTCATAAAAATTTTAGTGATAGTGTATTTCTGTACTTACGGTGTGTGCATATGTTTAAAGGCCGATGACTAATATATTTTTTATTATTGTTAAATATATTTACCTTGTCATTAGGTATTTGTGACCTTAGCAGACTGTGGAATTTACTATACGTTTTTGAGTTTTGATTCTGAAACTGTGTTTTACGAACTATGAAATTGTGAACTTTGATTTATAAAATTTGTGAAATATTTTTAGAGTAAAGTGCACTTCGTGTACCTGAACTTTGATGATGACACCACTTGAAATACCATAGTTTAAAATCTACCACGGGCAATATTGAACAAACTACTTACTTACATTTTGTGTATTACCGTCTATTTGACACTAACAGAGTTAAATGACCATGGGTAAAATAGTCTTTTTTAGCTTACATCTTTACGCGGGCTTTTACAAGGGACTACTTGCCTCCCTTTTTACATCCATCTACTTTGATCAAACAAAACACGATTATGAACAAAAGGGAAGCAACTAAATCAATCTATACAAAGGAACAGTTATGCTTTTCTAGCTCGTGTAAAATTACACTTAAATTAACAAGCCAAATCTTCTGCCCGAACTCGGCTCGTTTAATTTCACGAGTCGAGTCGAACCGGCTCGTTTAGTTAAACGAGCCCAGTCTTGTGTTCGAGCTCATCTCGTTAACGAGCTCGATCCGGGCCGACTCAAATTATAGCCCTACCAGGGATTGATTTCATTTTGTTACATCTAAGATTTTGGTTACTTTTACATTTTTTTGAATAGATATACTCATAAAAATTTTAGTGATAGTGTATTTCTGTACTTACGGTGTGTGCATATGTTTAAAGGCCGATGACTAATATTTTTTTTATTATTGTTAAATATATTTACCTTGTCATCAGGTATTTGTGACCTTAGCAGACTGTGGAATTTACTATACGTTTTTGAGTTTTGATTCTGAAACTGTGTTTTACGAACTATGAAATTATGAACTTTGATTTATAAAATTTGTGAAATATTTTTAGAGTAAAGTGCACTTTGTGTACCTGAACTTTGATGATGACACCACTTGAAATACCATAGTTTAAAATCTACCACGGGCAATACTGAACAAACTACTTACTTACATTTTGTGTATTACCGTCTATTTGACACTAACGGAGTTAAATGAGCATGGGTAAAATAATCTTTTCTAGCTTACATCTTTACGCGGGCTTTTACAAGGGACTACTTGCCTCCCTTTTTACATCCATCTACTTTAATCAAACAAAACACGATTATGAAAACAAAGGGGAAGCAACTAAATCAATCTATACAAAGGAACAGTTGTGCTTTTCTAATGGTATTAAAAGGTTCTGTACATCTATTATGTTTGCCAGGACGCGAGAGAGGAGGTAGAGGGAGTTACCAACATGAGGTTGTGAGAGGGAGTTTTGGAAAGTGGTCTTTCGGCAAGGGTGTTAACAGTACATATTGAAGGACAGATTGTCATGGTCGCTCAAGCAAATCCTTTCTTCTTTTTCTCTTTGGCCAACACAAAGAAGTGATTTAGTTAATTATATTTATATACTCCATGCTTTCAAAGAAAGAACTCTTGACATTAAGTACTCTTAAATAGATAATTCAGTGAGTAAATGCTTTGTTAGTAGAATCCAGTTTCGTTTAAGCTAATCATGCTTCATGCCAGAACTTCCTTGTGCAGCTGCTAATGTAAGGCACTATTCTATTCAAAGTTAAAGTTTTTTAGCGAAATTATTTTTGCAGTTAAGACTCAAACACAACTGATAGACAGAAGGCTTTAATGGGTTTCTATTTACTATAATTACAAGAAATTATATGCAAAGGAAATGGACAATGTAAATAAGATAAGGCAACTAATCAAAATCTGTTTCTTCTGCCATTAACGCCTCTTCATTACATGGTGTAATGGCAACAAATCAATCCCTTTGGTAATTTTAAGAATTTGAGTCCTTCCCATTCATCTGTATATCACCATCTTCGTTGCCATAGTAATCAAGTTTACAAGTCCTTTTGTTCTTCTTCTTTTCGAAGACAACAACAGCTTTTTGTGCAGACTTAGTCGTAGAATCAGATTGATACATGTTCAAAAGCGCATAGTAAATTAGGGCTTGCAAATAGAACAAATGCAAAATTGGGGATGGTCTGTGTATATATTGCTGCAATTCCCGTGTATCTCAAAGCCCGCGCAAAAAGTTAGCTGGAAAAGATTGTTTTACCCCTGACCATTTGACAGAGTTAGTATCAAATAGACAGTAGTACACGAAATGTAAATATATAGTTTGTTCAATATTGTCCGTGGTTGATTCTATGGTATTTCAAGTGGTGTTTTCATCAAAGTTCAGGTACAAAAAGTGCACTTTACTCATATTTTTATAAATTACTTGATCAACTGATTAGTTCGATTAGTTTGCTGCTAGGCTGTGTAGCTCATTATTTCTGATTTTTACATTGAATTATTTTATTTAGTATAATTTTCGGATTTATAGAATATTTTACTATCTTTTGAAATTTTATTTTATGAATTTACAGAATTTGAATTTTGTTATAATTATTGGATCGAATGTTAATAGTTCGAAATGTTGGTGTGTTACCATTCTCATTTTTGGTGAGCATTTTATGGGTGTATTATATTATATTTTAATTTTTTTGTTCAATAATTTGTTCTACGTTATATCATAATTTAATCTTTTCTTATAATTTATATTCTATAATTTTAGTTGTGTTTTATAAAATTTTCAAATATACTATCTTTCTAATTTTGATATAGTAAGTACGTGTATACATCACCAACTTATGTACACCACATCACATCTTAATCTAACGAATGTGATATGAGTTCCCAGTTCCCCAACAATAGTAGTTCTCGGAAGTATTAGTAATGTAATTATAATGTATATGATAAGCTCATTAAAATTTTTTAAATTCAACTTTCAATTTGGGTAAATTCATTAATACAAATGATTAAATAATATTTATAATAAAATATCTAAGAGAATTAAAATTTTATTGTATTTATGATAATAGAAAAAAACACAATTTTTTTATTACTAGTATTTATTTCACATTTATATCATTTGATTATAAATATATAATTATTTGATTGATTTAATTTAGCATTATAATTACTTTTAGATTCATATTTTTAGAAATTAAATATTTGAAACATCGAAACATGGCACGAGCTATAATTTAGTAATGTTAACGGAGGAATTTGGTGATAACAAATTTAGGAGGTTGCTGAAATAACGAAATTATGAAAATAGGGGGATTTAGGATTTTGGATGTTTGGGGCTGGACTTGAGAGGTGTCTCGACTTGTTAGATGTGTCGGATCCTTTTTCAAGATGCCTGCGTAACTTATATTTACAAGGATCAAGCCAACGCAGTTCTGTTAAAAGGATTGGTTTTTAATCCCTATGATTGTTAAGGGATGTATTTTTCGGAATTAGTAGATTTTATCTCTTTGAATTATATTCGCGTTGGGATACCTTCCTGATTTGAAGGATATCGTTTGGAGATATTTCTATCATTAATTAGAGATAATTCCTCGTTTCAGAGAGCGGAAATAATTAACTTGGGGATTAAGTTAATTATTATTAGATTCGTATTTGGAAATTTGGGAGATATTAGAGGCAACCGAAAATATGGCGTAACAACTACCCCCAGTTCTTCATTGTAGCTTGCTGCAGTGGAGAACTAAGCATGCTTCGATCTTCCAAATTTGCTGAGTCACTAAAACAGCTAGGAGAGGAAGATTAGTAAAAAATATGGAGCACCTAGGTGCCCGTAATACGCATGCAGATGTAAACAAGACAATATGCGAGATGTAAAAAAGAATATGTTTTGTAGGTGTGAGAGAATGTATCTTGGAGAGCCATCCAAGCATTATTCACAGAGTCGTGCAAAGCTTTCCGAGCAATACCCTGAAAAGCAAATATTCAAAGAAATATCCTCCATTAAGCACTCCGAAATACCCTCCTCAAAGAAGGACGTATTCTAGAGTTTCCATAACGTATTCCGAAAAATATTCTCCTCAAAGAAGGTCATATCCACCAGAATTTTCATAAATGCTTCAGAGATATCCCTCCTCACAGGAGGTGGATTTTCCGAAGCTCGAACCTTGATGAGGCGCCGGAAGTACGGACATCCCCCCCGGAAGTACAGTTTTTGCAAGGATTTAGTAATTTAGGGTACTCTCCTCAAATGAGATCAGTTTTTTGTTCAGAAATACCCTCCTCACAGGAGGTGGACTTTCCGAAGCTCGAACCTTGATGAGGCGCCGGAAGTACGGACATCCCCCCCGGAAGTACGGTTTTTGCAAGGATTTATTAATTTAGGGTACTATCCTCAAAGAAGATCAGTTTTTGTTCAGAAATACCCTCCTCACAGGAGGTGGACTTTCCGAAGCTCGAACCTTGACGAGGCGCCGGAAGTACGGACATCCCCCCCGGAAGTACGGTTTTTGCAAGGATTTTAAAATTCGGGATACCCTCCTCAAAGGAGGTCGTTCCCCATATCAGAAATACCCTCCTCACAAGAGGTGGATTTTCCGAAGATCGTACCTTGATGAGGCGCCGGAAGTACAGACATCCCCCCCGGAAGTACGGTTTTTGCAAGGATTTTAAAATTCGGGATACCCTCCTCAAAGGAGGTCGTTCCCCATATCAGAAATACCCTCCTCACTGGAGGTGGATTTTCCGAAGATATTACCTTGATGAGGTGCCGGAAGTACGGACATCCCCCCGGAAGTACGGTTTTTGCAAGGATTTTAAAATTCGGGATACCCTCCTCAAAGGAGGTCGTTCCCCATATCAGAAATACCCTCCTCACAGGAGGTGGATTTTCCGAAGATATCTTCACTTTTAGTAAGACTCTCCTTATAGGAGATCGTCTTTTAAGTAAATCACGAAGACCCTCCTTAGAGGAGGTCGTCTATCACAAAAAATAAGGGAGACCCTCCTTAGAGGAGGTCATCTTCCCAAAACCATATCAATATCCCAAGATTCTTCCAAAAAATATCAGCAACACTTGAAGGCTCTTCTAAAAAATCAACTCTTCGAATAAAAGTCTTCCAAAATATTACCCATACAAAGGAGGGCCTTCCAAAATAATTAACTCTTCGAACAAGAGCCTTCCAAAATATTACCCCTGCAAAGGAGGGCCTTCTAAAATAATAAATTCTTCGAATAAGAGCCCTTCAAAATTTATCCCTAGAAAAGAGGGTCTTCCAAAATATTACCCCCACAAAGGAGGGCCTTCCAAAATAATAAACTCTTCGAATAAGAGCCTTCCAAAATCATGTACCACGAAGATTACACCAAAAATCTTGAAAATCTTCACAATTCAAATTCTTCCCAGATCTGTTTTTGACATTTTTGACCACCTAAACGATTTTTTCTTGAAAAACACAAAACACGAAAGTTGTAGATAACGAAAATATCTTTCCGGTAATATATGGCTCATCAAAAACGGACTTATAACGAATCGGGAATCAAAGAAAATGTCTGCTATTTGATTTCTTGATGCTGAAAAACGAGATCTGATTGTTTTTTGTGATTTCGAGAATAGATGGATATATAATCTGAGAAAACTCAAAGAACGAAAGTTATAGGCAATTTAACAAGCTTTCCGAATCATTAAAAATCATCAAAATCCAACATGCAATGAATTTACTACGAATTTTATAAGATAACAGATTTGTATGGACAAAATCATAAGAAAACTTATCTTATTTCATAATAGATCCACCGCTTCCACCGCTTAGCTCCTCCATTAAAGCAGCTCCAGATCCATAATAACCCCCCATGCGTATGAATTGATTGTCCTCCACAATCAAAAAATATATGCCCCTCCTTCTAGCGCCAATTGTTAACGGAGGAATTTGGTGATAACAAATTTCGGAGGTTGCTGAAATAACGAAATTATGAAAATAGGGGGATTTAGGATTTTGGATGTTTGGGGCTGGACTTGAGAGGTGTCTCGACTTGTTAGATGTGTCGAATCCTTTTTCAAGATGCATGCGTACCTTATATTTATAAGGATCAAGCCAGCGCAATTCTGTTAAAAAGATTGGTTTTTTAATCCCTATGATTGTTAAGGGATGTATTTTTCGGAATTAGTAGATTTTATCTCTTTGAATTATATTCGCGTTGGGATACCTTCCTGATTTGAAGGATATCGTTTGGAGATATTTCTATTATTAATTGGAGATAATTCCTCGTTTCAGAGAGAGGAAATAATTAACTTGGGGATTAAGTTAATTATTATTAGATTCGTATTTGGAAATTTGGGAGATATTAGTGGCAACCGAAAATATGGCGTAACAAGTAATAATATAAAGTGATTCTGGAAAAAATGTATGGTTCACTGGAAGGCTAAACTTTGAAAGGGGATTCATTTTACGGTTTTCAACACATGAGTCAAGCATGTGCTAGAGATGGTTTTAGGACAGGTAATTTCATCCTCTCACGGTATTTTCCATAATTGCAATTTAGGTTAAGTAATCTGCCTCAACAATGAGCAAATATTTGCATGCAAGAAAGAGAAATTAACAGTTACACCCCTTATCTTTGGTCATTTTTTCGTTTTGGTCTTAAACTTTTAATCTTTGCAAAATGCATCCCTTAACTTATAATTTTTAATCAATTCGCAACCCTTTAACGAAGTTCCGTTAAATTTTAACAGTCAACGTTAATACAAAATTGAATTTAATAGTTTGCACCCATTATCTTTGGTCACTTTTTCATTTTGGACTTAAACTTTTAATCTACGCAAAATTCATCCCTTAACTTATAATTTATTCGATTTTTGTTCCGATTTATATGTATAATTTGTTATTAAATTTTGGGAAATTCTCAATGGTACCACTGTACTTTTGGCTTTTGCCAGTGGTACCATTACGTTTTTGACTCCTCTAAACGGTACCCTTAACAAATTGACTTCTTAACAGAAATACCATTCTGTTAGAAAAACATTATAGAAACGTTAAGTAGGGTTTGCGGCCAATATTCAACCTTTTTTCTTCTTGCATACTGCAACGCTTGGCCAAGATTGTTCTTATATTTTTTTAACAGGTTTGAGACCAACCAATATTCTTCAAATATATTTTAATGAAATTCTCAATGGTACCACCGTACTCTTGGTTTTTACCGGTGGTACCATGTCCTTTTGACCTTAACATTTCTAGAACATTTTTTTTAACAGAATGATATTTCTTTTAGAAAGTCAATTTGTTAAGGGTACCGTTAAGACGAGTCAAAAACGTAATGGTACCATTGACAAAAGCCAAAAGTACAGTGGTACCATTGAGAATTTCCCTTAAATTTTTTAGTTGGTAGAGATTTTTGGGGTAAATTGAAAAATATTTATATTAGGATAGTCAACTTATAAGGTAAAATTATTTAATGGAACATAACAAAGTTATGTCAATAGTTGTCAATCTATAACCTTTATTAATAAGCGAAACCCTCTTTTAATGGTACCATCTTTTTGGTTCGCACTATATTTTGGTTTCACCCCTAAAATTGGTTCACACTATATTTTGGTTTCACACCTAAAATCCTACTTCTCCTAGAATTCTATGTTGTTTTTTTAAAATAGAATAAAATAGAAATCCTATTATAATTAAAATTCTTTTATTTGTAATTTGTTAATAGAATCCTATTTTCCCCATAATACTTTGTTTTTTTTAAAAAAAGAATTAAAAAATAGAATTCTTATGATTATAATAATTCTTTTGTTTATAATTTTTTTACTAGAAAAAGACTACGATAAAAACCACCAAAAAATAGAGGGTAAAACACCAACGAATACAAAATACAATCTATGGTTAATTGATATAAATTTTTGTAAAACACCAACGAATATCGTATAACATTTTATAAAACACTAACAAACCTTTAATAATAAATCCCTGTTTAATGGTACTTTGTAATAAATTTGGTTCCACCTTTATTTTGGTTTCATCCCAAATTCCTACTTCCCCTAGAATTCATATTATTTTCTAAAAAAATTGTTTGGAATTCTGTCATAATTATAAAACTTTAAGGGGTGCAAACTGTTATTAAAAATTATAAGTTGAGGGATGCATTTTTCTAAGATTAAAACTTTAAGACTAAAACAAAAAAGTGATCAAAGATAAGGGGTACGTGCAAACTGTTAATTTCAATTGTGTATTAACATTGACTGTTAAAATTTAAATTTAACGGGACTTCGTCAAAAGGTTGCGAATTGATTAAAAACTATAAGTTAAGGGATGCATTTTGTTAGATTAAAAGTTTAAGACCAAAAACGAAAAAGTGACCAAAGATAAGGGGTGCAAACTTTTAATTTCTCTGCAAGAAATTGAAAATGAACTTATTATGAAATATAATCAATCACCTTAAAATCCGAAGTCGTAAAAATTACTCCCTTCGTCCCTCTCATTTGTTTACAAATGAGTTGGGCACGGAGATTAAGAAAAAAATATAAAATAGTGGGGAAAAAAAAAAGAAAAGTGAGTAAAATAATGGGATTAATCAATATTTTATGTAATAAATTGAGCTGTGGAGGAAAGTAGTGAGTATAATTACTTTTTATATTATAAACTTGTACTATTTTAGATAAATTTTGGAATGTAAAAAATTGAGAGCAAAAAAAAGTGTATAAAAATGAGAGGGATAGAGGAAGTATTAGTATGAACATATATTTAACTACAGTACATTAACGGTACATACATGGTTTGCATTTTGCAACGAACCAATAACTTGGAAAGCCAGAATCAAACAATAAAATATGATACAGAAGGATAATCCATTTGGATTAGTGAATAAGAGAAAGTATTATAAGCCATTCACAATTCAAACATGCAATACACCTTACAATCGTGAAGAAATGATACAACCCAAACTCAAAATACATACGGAGTGGGGGCGAATGTTGGAAGCGAAGTTGGGTCCATTGATTTCCTGAAAATCCAGAATTCAAAAATAACTCTTAGAACAAACGCTCAACATCAATAGTAATACATTTAATATCAATTAGTAATAGGAGTAATACTCTTTTCTAAGTCATTATGATAACTATATTAATTTTTTAGCAAAACACTAATACTTTACTCGTTTTAAAATACAGCTTAACAATTTAAGAGAAAATCACGATACTTTTGAAGTAGTCGAACTTGCTTATTTTGAGTATAATACACAACGGTTCATGGAGTTTAATAAGAAAATTATTCACCTGTAGTTATCACTATAGAAAGAAGCTGATGAGCTTGCTGATTTACGCTTGCCGGATGATTTAACCTCGGATCTCACCACCGTCGTCTGTTTGCGAGTTTTCGTAAAAGCCGCATCGGAGACGATTACATTGTTCTCCAAAATATCTGAAAGAACTGGTTTCCAGTTTGCAGCCGAGTGCAACTTCTTCAAACGCCGGCTTTTCTTTCCAGACGTTGCATACTCAATATTGTTCTTGCTGCCGGTTGCGTAATATATTGATAGAGGCACCACCTTCTCTGGCTGCGGCAACGTCACCGTGGCCTCTTCTGCAATTGTGTCAGTATTACTACCACCACCACCATAACATAATTTTAGTTCAGAAAAAAACTTCTTCATGTAATCTCGAAATTTTATTAGTGTATGCACACACGCACTGATGAGTGTGGTCGTATTTAGATTAACGTGAACTAAGATTTTGTCAACCAACTTTTGATTATGTAAAAAGATTGCCAAAACAGAGTTAACGTGAGCGAGCCCTTTTGGTGACCGCTGAGCAACGAAAGTGCTGCATTGCTTCGTATTTATAGACACCAATAGTAATTATGTAGAAGAGATTATTAGAAGCCTTTAATTAAGGCCAGGTTTAGATGATAGGTGTTGTATTGTAGTTCAGTAGTGTATAGTCTATTTTTGTAACAAGAAGTCGATGATAAGAATGATGCGTGATTATTTAAATTTTTGCAATCGATCCATCTGAAGAAAATTGTTTGGGTTCGAATTAGTCACTTTCGAAATTTAAGATTTTGAATTATTGAGGTTATCAGTTAGGTTTTTGCATTTACTATTCTCCACCGGTTTGAGATATACTAGAAACATATAGCTTTCAGCAGAATGGGAGAGAAAAACAGAATAAGTAAATGAAAAGAAAATACGAGTGCTGGAGATGAATGCCATGCAGAAAAGGGAAATGCCGACCTACATACACCACAATATGTATTAAATACAAATTAGGAGCACCTGCACAACCCGGAACCACATTTGCCTGTAAATGCTAGATGAGAAATATCAAACAAAATAAAATATATTTTAATTATCAAATAAAAATATTATTTTAAAAAAAGAAAAATATCTTTTGTTTCGTCGATTTCAAACTTACATGTGATGTAGGGGCAAGAAAGAAATGATAGTGATTTTCCTATTTAATTGCCGACTTTAACATCCCGATACTCAGGAAGGTTTTGTCATAAGGGTTTTCTCGTAATACCATTCAATTTGTAAGAATTGATAACAGAATATGGAGAAAAGGTACCCAATATCACAATTTGAAAGTAAATGGCTTCAAATATTGCAATTCAAAAACTTGGCCCCAAATATCACTTCAAGACATAGTATTAAACTGTGTTTTAATTTTTATTGTTTTTTGTAACGCTAATGCGTCTAGCGTTAAGTTTTTTTTTTTTTATGTTGAAACGCAAGTTGGTGTAGTGTTTTGACAATAACGCTAATTGATGTTTTGTTTTTAAAAGCCCAACGCCACTTTATGTGGCGTTTTGGTGTGTTTTTTTTTTATTGAAATTGTATTTTTTAAATTTTAAAAGTACAATTTAATTAAATTTAAGGATTCAACAATTAACTTTTGGGGTTCAATGTTTCCATTTTGGGTTTAGAAATATTCGAATTGACGAATAAACCGTATACGAACCCTAAACCCTAATTAATCCTATTTTTTAAACGCGTTAGCGTTTAAAAATCAGGCCGCCAGATTCAATTTTTTAATTAAAATTTTAAAATTAAAAAAACCAATTTTAATTAAATTTAGGGGTTCAACAATTAACTTTTAGGGTTCAACATTTTCATCTTGGGTTTTAAAAATATTCAGAACGACGAATAAACCGTATACGAACTTATTTTTAAACGCGTTACGTCGGATTTAATTTTTTAATTAAAATTTTAAATATGTTTTAAATTAAATACGATTTTTAATATTTTTTTCCAAATATTTATTTAGAAAAATACAAAAAAAAACAAAAAATAAAAAGAAAACAAAAAAAAGTAAAAAAAAGGTCCAAACACCACGTTGTATGGCGTTCTCCCCCCCAAAACACAGGTCGAACAAGCGTCTCCCATAAAACAAAATGTGAAATAGTGTTTCCCCATGAAAACGTGACACGCAACTATGTCTCTAGAGTAGAAGTACGCACTTCTACTTAAAAAGCCAAAACGCTAGATGCAACTTTGTTTTAGAGTGATATTTGAGATCAAGTTTTTGAGTTGTGATATTTAGGATCATTTCTTTTCAAGTTGTGATAAATAGGGGCAACACCCCCGAATAGGTTCCCCATTTCTCATTGGGACACAGGACACATCCAAATTAAAATAATCCTCGTTGTCGCTGCCTCGCTTAGAGCATGTTGGTCATATTTACTAAATTTGTAAAGGGTTGGCGGTCAACTCAATAGCAACATTTGGATGTAATGCTAAAGAAATATTTTTTTATAATATATAAATGTTCTTATTGATTAAAGGTTCGACTCTCGTCAATAATATGTTATTATTAAATATTTAAATCATTTTATAAACTACTCTTACAAGTTTAAAGTTCGATTCCCCTCAACTACTTAAAAATATAATCAATTATTACAATCAATTTCATTGGAGTCCAAGAGCATCTACAATTACAATATGTATAATGATTGACTAAAAAATTTAAAATTAAAAAATAATTAAATTTTTACATAAGGGTGGCTTTCCATTGGAGTCCAAGAACATCTACAATTACAATATGTATAATGATTGGCCAAAAAATTTAAAATTAAAAAATAATTCAATTTTTATATAAGGATAGCAAGTAAAACTCCAATGAATATAGATATAATGAAAGTTGTGTTTATTTTTGCTAAAGGGTTAAGTTGGTTCAACAAATATAACCAAACAAGTATGATTGTCTATAATTTTTGCTAAGCACAATTGTGTATTGTAGTGTATTATTTTTACACAATTATGTGTTGTAGTTTACTACTCCCTCCGTCCCATTTTATATGAACCTTATTCCTTTTTGGGACGTCCCAAAAAGAATGAACCTATTATACTTACTATTTTTGAATACTACTTTTCACTATTACACCCACTACTTCTTCATTTCATACTCTTTTTTATATTAAATAAACACTATTACACTCACTACTTTTCTCCACTATCTCAAATATATTATTAAATATTGATAGGTCCCACCACTTTACCAACTTTTCAACTAACTTTACTCTATTTCTACTATCTTTTCTTAATCTCCGTGAAAGTCAAACCAATTCATATATTATGGGACGGAGGTAGTATAAAATTCCACTCCCTGATGGCAATACTTATGATAGGGGTACAATTTTGAAAATGTATGCGGGCACACTTCACATAGAGGGTACGCGTTTGAATTAGTTCTACGCCATGATTTATGCTTTGAGGAAAGCTTTCTTTCTGAATTTAAAATTAAAAAATAATTAAATTTTTACATAAGGGTGGCTTTCCATTGGAGTCCAAGAGCATCTACAATTACAATATGTATGATGATTGGCCAAAAAAAATTAAAATTAAAAAATAATTAAATTTTTACATAAGGATAGCAAGTAAAACTCCAATGAATATAGATATAATGAAAGTTGTGTTTATTTTTGCTAAGGGGTTAAGTTGATCCAACAAATATAACCAAACAAGTATGATTGTCTATAATTTTTGCTAAACACAATTATGTGTTGTAGTGTATTATTTTTACATAATCTTTGTTTAATGTCACCTAATATGTCATATAGGATAATATTGCTAAGGGCTATTTCCCATTAGAAATGCTCTAACGCCTTACAAATTTAACAAATTTTAAATAATCCATATTTTAATCATTATTTTAACTAATACCATTTGAGATGTTCTTATAGATGTAATACAAAATTTAATACATCCAATAAGAACAAAACAAAATCCAAATGAAGATATAAAATGAACGTAATTTTTTTTTTTTTTTGCCAAGGAAGGAAAATTCATTAAAACGCTAAATCCTTCAACAATACATAATGAAAGGCCGGATGGATATCACCAATCCTCCAAATGCGGTCAGCTGGAGAACAGCTATATCTCGCCAAATAGTGAGATACTCTATTCACTGAACGCTTTACAAAACGAAAAAGCACATCTTTAGCTTTTAAATCAACTAACAGGACTCGACATTCCTCAATGACCCTGCCTAAGTGTGAAAAACTTGCAGTCGAAGATCGTATGGATTGGAGTATCTGCAGGCAATCTGTTTCTACTTCAACCCCGGAGAGATTTGTTTCCTTAATCCAGCTTAGGGCCTCTCGAACGCCAATTGCTTCAGCTAATTCAGGAGAGATTTTACCTTGCTTGCAGCATGATCTCGCTTCTATCAACTGTCGAGAATGATTCCTAGCCACGAACGCAAAGATATATCAGGTTGAGTTCTCGAAGATGGCGGCGTCAGTGTTAACCTTAATTCTGTTTTGCCGTGGTAATTGCCAGTGTTCATGGCCATCATCTTGAGTCATGAAGCCCAAGAAGACGTCAAAGGATTTGTCTTGAACACTCCTCCATTGATTAAGGACAGTTTAGCTGACTCCACTACTTCTTTCACCTGTAAACTATGTTGGTTCCACACTAGATCATTGCGGTTTTTCCATAACATCCAACATATCATAGCTATCAAATTGACCTCTCTTCCGTGCTGGTGTAACATCATTTGGAACCATTCTGTAAAACATTGGAATACACTTGTGACATTATGAAGACCCACTTCCTTCCAGCATGTATTCGCGAAGTCACAAGAAACCATGGTGTGCAGCACTGATTCTGGATACTTCTGGCAGAACGGACACCAAATATCTACATTCACTCTTTTGCATATGAGATTGTCCTTGGTTGGCAAGCTTCCCGTAATAGCTCTCCAAAGGAAGTGTTTAACCTTTGGTGGAATTTTTAAGTTCCAAAGCTGTCTCCAAAATCCGGAGTTGTCATCATTCCGACTACTTTCTTTAACATCTCTTATATGCCCATAAGCACTCTTAACCGAGTAAACCCCCATCTTCTCATGTTTCCAGTACCAGGTATCATTTTCAGCGGTATTAACTGGAATAGAAAGGATTAAACTCGCATCCCGCTCTTCAAAAATGAACGTAAATTTTACTATTAAAAAGTTTAAATTACGAAAGGTATACATGGTCATAACTCCATTTTAATAAGCCTTTGCCTATGGAAACGAAAAAGAATCGTTACATCTTTTATTTTTCTCAGATGAAAGAAATGTAACACATACCAGCACGAAAATAAGCCGCAATTGAGGAGGCTCTCACGAGCCTGTAGTTAGCAAGCATTAGTAAGAGTTTTTGTATTTTTTTTTTGTCTGGAATATCTATTTCATAAATGAATTGTATCGAGTACAATATTTGTAAGAAGGTGTTTTTTCATTCAAGAAAGTTTATCATCTAACCGTATGACATGCATGTTGCCTCCGGACGCTTAGACAATAGAACTTTAATGTCTGAGAAGATGCCATCCGAATGATAAGTACAGTACAAATAAAATGAATACTAGAAAAAAAAAGTGAAGTAAAACTACAAGACCAACACTCCAAAAATGTATCATGGCCGATCTTCAAAAGTCTCAAAACCCAAATCCACTAAAATCCTAACTTTTCCATAATTTGTCACCAGCCTACTTTACAAAACCTGCATTTTTACTCATCAACCCAATCAGTAGGGACACAAAGGGAACAAATAAGGGTCTCGTTAAAAACCCACAAGAGCAAAACCCTTTGGGAAAAAAAATTCAAATGGCAAAAGAGTGCCCTCCATGAAATCCAAGATCTTCGAAACACAGAAGGCTCCTAAGACAGGTTAAGACATTCTATAAGTTTTCGCTCCATCCATCATCTCTTCACATGTAAACTGCCAACATATATTCGTCTATGCCAATTATTGAAGGTTAATAAACATGTCGGGAAATCCTGCAAAATTAAAACCAACAAGAACAATATTACTTTAGCCAAAAGAGTATCCCTTTGGTTAGATACCTTAGTCAACTGTTATGACACAACAACGTCCATAAGACGATATCAATTTTTCCCCAAATTGACCAAAAGTCATATATGGCACTTTCGTAAAGATACAGAACAGTCATCTAAAATGACAGAAATACTTATTAAATAATTGAAAACAATTTTCTAACAAAAATCGTCACAAAGTATAACATACTTAATTAAATCCAAAAAAACCAAGATTATCACACGAATTGGAATAGGAATTACAATTAATCGGACATTCCAAAAACTGACATAATCATCACGTTACAAAAATGACAGAGCAACAAACATATATACTGGATACAGTTTTCTCAGTAGTACACAAGACATAAACAATCATTAGGAAATATTAATTCTAAGGAGACTTTCATTAAATACCATATTCAGAATCTAACATATAATATTTTTTTATTGTATTACTACATTCAACACACAATCAATTAAAACACAAATTATCACCAATCCACATATAAAAAACAAAACCCTAATTCATCACAGATACAGTAACATATAAAAACAAATAAACAGACATTTCTACATAATTAAAATGATAAACCCTAAGAAACTGAACAAAATAATTAACAAAAATACAACAGATTTATAAAAATGAAAAGCCCAACCTATTAATTTTCTATAAAATGAAAACTTTAAGTCGATCTCGTAAAGCGAACAAACGATGGGATCGGCAATGAGAGAATTGGCATGTTTGTTTGAATACAAAACAACATGCCGATAAATTGGAACACAAGTACTCGGATTGGAGCAATACAATCGTGTACCACTAGTGCTCTGGATTTATGAAATTGTTGTAGGGAGAATTTCGTTACAACACGAAATTGGAGGTTACTGGATTTATGGAGCAAAATACGGATATTTTGCTATGAACATGAAGAACATGGGAGGAGATTGGTGTTTGTTTGTGGCTGATCTTGTTGATAGATAGTCAGGGGTGAGCTGAGGCGTATCCAAACAAGGTGCCTACGTACCCTATTTATAGGGATCAAGCCATACGTAGTTCTTGGAGAAGAAGTTACCTAGGCGGGCTAGGGTTTTAAGAGATAAGCCATGGTCCAAGTCCACTCGTTTAGGGCTGACGTGGCAGTGAGTCATCAACCCTATCCATGATCCATGGCCCAAAAGGAGGAAGCCTATGGTCTCGCACGGATAGAGTTGGCTAGTAGAGAAGTAACAAGGGCCTTGCATGCGACCTCGAGGGGTCAGGCCATGCGAAGCGAACCCTAGTGTCCAGCTACTCATGCGACCTCGAGGGATCTGGCCATGAGCCTTCCAGTAGAGAGTGAGATAGCGATCCCCGGGTTGCGACCCCGGTAGATGCGACCTCGAGGCCTAGCGGCGTTAGAGGCGCAGAGGCCTAGCGTGAGAGGCGAAGAGGCCTAGCGTGAGAGGCGCAGAGGCCTAGCATGAGACACCTTGAGTAGTAGCAGGAGGTCATAGTGAGGCGACCCCTAGGGCGGGATCATGTCTTTTGAGAGATTGTCTTCAAATAATATGATGAGATAAAGGCGAGGTGATCCCTGACCGGGCCTCACGCCTTGTTGATCCTTCTTCAATATTTAAGCCCATTAGTAGATAATTGAGCCCATTAAGAGAGGTGGTTGAGCCCATTAAGAGAGGTGGTTGAGCCCATTAAGAGAGGTGGGCCTCATGCATAGTCGTTTGAGCCTGTTTAGGATCTATACCGAGATTCGGGCATAACAACTACCCCCCGATTCCATGTTGCCATTATGAATGCAATGTGGAATCAAGTATAGCGGTGTCTTCAAGTTGATGCGAAGCCAAGTATATGTAAGTGACGGTGACCTTGGGGCTCTTTCAAGTGCAATGTGATCCTGTAGAGACCTTGAGAGGTGATCTCATAAGACCTTGTAGCCATAATATGTCTTCTCTTTAATTGATAGGCGAGCTCAGGCTCTCACCTATATCTTCAGGTCTTCTTAAAGTATAATGAGAGGACATTTCATAAGTCGTGAGGACCCACTTTGTTGAGAGGACTCCTCGTAGCCTTATATACTGATTGAGAGACCTCCTCTTGTTGATATAATGAGATGAATCTTCTACTCTCGCCTGGCTCCTTGCTAATATAATATTTTTCGTCTTCAAAATTATCTGACTTTCTTGCAGAAATAAAATCAAAAATAAAAATATTTGATTTTTATTTTGATAATTCCTGCTTCACATAATATTCCTTTCATACGGGCATGAGTCCTTCTTTCACTTCGCATTGCCTCGGTTCGCCCATAATAATTCATATATTTTTTACGCTTTTTGCAACAATCCTCGCAAGGCATCACCATATTAACTCCAAGTATTATTGAATGGACCCACCATTTAATAGCCTTATATAGTCCACCTACATGAACTAGAATTCACGTACATATTCTTGTTTTCCACTTTCTTTTGAAGTCTCAAAGACCCGCAACAATTTCTTTCCATCTTGATTTGTTGAACAATAATTATGTTCCCACTTCGCATGTAATTCACCCCTTGTCAAACTCCGCCACTTTGCTTCATTTTTTTTTAAACATTAATCCAAGGCAAGCTGTAAGAACCCTAATTTTTGGTAATACTTCCTTTTATTTAATATCCTGTGACATTATCATTATGGAACCTTTCTAGTCATCCCTGTTGATTAATAGAATTGATTGTCTGAGAAACTGCGTTGTTGCATTTATTATGTAAGATATACAGAGAGATTGTGAAGGAAAGAGTCTTATTGTTAGTAATATTTATAAAACTTGAGATTTGAGAATGGCTAGAGTATTAAAGGATTCATTAAGAATTATGACGAGGAACTATGGACATTCGAGGAATTTACACAATAAGTACTTAAGGAATTATAGGGGAAATCTCTACGCGACGAAATATTATTACGAGAGAATAATTAAGATACGATACGAATTAAAGAGTTAATTATAAGCATTGGTGGAAGAATAATAATACAAGGAGTAGTATTGCATGCAAGCCCATGCAACCAAGTGGTTAGAAATCAAACAAGTTAGTTGGCCATTGGAAGATGAATAGTATCTAGTTGGTTACTTTTTCAAAAAGGGGGACACATAGTACAAGAGCCCATGCTTGCTAGTACACTACCATGCTTACAAGTGATATGTATCACCCAACCTAAATAACATAACATCAATTATTTGCCAACACAACCACAAAAACAAAACACAAACTTTTCTCTTCCCCCCCCCCTTTGTTGCTCTCGGCCAAGGCTTCCAAGGAAGAAGAAAATTTCTTCTTCTCCCCTCTTCCATCACTCATAAATCTTGCCATAATTCCTAGGTCATCTACATCATATATACAAGGTATGCTAGCAATTTCACTCCATTTTATCCAACCATTTTCAAGTTACAAATTATTCAAGCTTTGGTAAATGGTAACCAAGTTTGTTTTTCATTTAGATTTTGCATTGTAAGTGTTGTAGGAGGCCATCTAAGGTGTTTTTGAGTTGTGTAAAGATTGTCCAAGGCCTCTAGGAGCTCAAGGAGGTATAAAAATCTCAAACCCCCTTGGTTATGTATTGTTCATTTAGTATGGTAGTAGATCCATGTGTTTTAGGACTTATCTTGGATGTATATGTATTGGATAGCATGGATCTTGAGTTTTGATGTTGAGATTGTAACTTTTATGACTATGGTTAATATATATATCCCCATGAGTGTTATGAATTATGATCTAAGTGTATTAAGTGGTGATTATGTTATGGAAGTAGGAATAATGGTTGATCTAAGTAGTTTGAGCTTGCTGAGTTTGTCCAGGAACTTTGATCTGTGTTGTAGCACGATTTTGAACCCCCAAATGATGTCCCCTGATGTCCTACCTTATATTGTTGGAAAGATAATTGAATTTAGTTTCTGGAAATGTAAGGTTCATAGCTAGGTGATGTGTGGATTTTTAGTTATGGCCGGAGGAGTGAATTTTGTTTCTGGACTATGGACTGCATTAAGTGACCCCCTTGTGAACCTTGTTTAAACACCTTAAAATATATGTGGGATCATGGAAAAATTTGAGAATGTAGGTAATGCAGTGGTGAAGACCACCCAAAAGGAATTGGATTAAAATATGAATTTTTGGATTTTATAAAAATGCTAGAGTAAAATTTGCGCAATGGAAAAAGTCGATTAGTGGAACATGATTCTAGGGTTAGTGGTTATGATTCGAACGTGGTAACTAAATTAAGTCGAGTAAGTGACGAGCGTAATCAAGTGATGACATGGACCTATATTGGGGCTAGGGAGTCATAAGACGAAGTCGTTAAGTTAATTTCGTACCCCCTTAAAACCCCGTAATTAAAAAGAAATTGTTAAGGTACTAACGAACGATTATTGTTTATGTATAGATCGTTCGAACCCGCACGCTCGACCACCCCAACCAAACCGAGGCAAGTTTACTTTTCAAAACTTATCCATATACAAGGACTTTTACTGTTGTGTTTGTAGTTTTCAAATGATATCAAATGCTATGTTTATCGAAGTATTGATGCAATTGAGATTGAACAAGTACATGTATGCTTTTACCCCTTGAACTTAGATTGAAATGTTTTCTTCGGACAACGACTCTAGCAATAGAGGTCGTAGCGGTCCATATATACTATTGACCGGGGAGCGGTATATTATTATATCATATCTAGATTGCGAAAACCCGAATGGTCATTCGGGTGGTATCGTATATTCAAATAACTATTGTTATATCTTCGTAAATACTCGAAACCCTATCTTGGATTAAAAGTTTATTTTATCAAATAATTATTTTATTAATTATTAATATTAAATCTTAAAATACTATTTATTAATCATTGTTCATTATTTAAAGACAAAGTTAATCCAAGATACTTTTTAATACTTTTAAACTCGAACTCTTTCGAACTCAAAACATTTTCGAAAACCCCCGGTCAGATTCTGCTTCTTGTATGGTTTCAAGAATCATCGGTCGACTGATGTCGTACCTCAATTACTCGGTTTTCAATCAAAATCAAGTTTTAAAAGAAAAAGAAAAAGGGACTCTGGCAGGTGTGGGAACCGTTGACGAACGATTCCCGGGATGTGTAAGCGGCCGTGAGCCAGGCGGTCCATCAATTATTATTCCGGCCCAGGTGTTGCCGAAGGATGATTACGGATGTAGTTTTCATCGAGGGTGATTAAGGATGTAGTTTTCATTCGAGGGATAGTTACGGATGTAGTTTCTATCCTTCTACCGGTAGAGAAGACCCGCAGATTTTTGGACTTGGATGTGGCGACTGATCATCGTCAATCCTTGTCAGGTTTTGTGTTTTCTTTAAGTCCCATCCTCCACTTTGGAAAAATACTCAAACACTGCTTCTTGGGCCTAAGTGCCAAGTTGCTGATAGTGTGGTTTTTTATGAGAAAATATTGACATCGTGCAGTATCTAGAACTGCAAGATTTTCTATAAAGATTGGCACGTGTTAGTGCACTCTTGCAATTGTTTCAAAGAATGAAATGTTTTTGTATGAGAAACCTTCTAAGCTAATGGAAGAAAAGAGGTTTGCAATGATGTATTCCTTGTACAGTATGTTAATTGTAGAGTGTTTTGCCGAAAATGATATACTCATATGTATATATTTTCAAAATTAAGATATGTTGAAATGGGAACCTTATAAAGGGTTCATATGTTATTCTTAAAGCTCCATAGTGAGTATAGATGTTTTATTCAAACTCGGACATATACATTGTCCAATGATGTTTTGAAATCTGAGATATATACCCATATAGTTGGGAATGTTTTCGAAATAAACCCCATTATTATTTTACAAAATGGTGAACTTGCTGAGCATTATGTAGCTCATTCTTGCTTTATAAAAACTTTTCAGAAAGAGAAGAATTTGGTCGGTTAACTCCGCGACCGCAGAAGAGGAGTAGAAGAGTTACCCCGAAGATGATTTAGTTCCTGATAAATACTGCAGAGTGAGTCTGATAGGTTTTCAACTGTAATAGTAAGACTTGTCTTCAAGTGTAGTTGTATAAGTGGAATTGTGTAAGACTCTGATTTGTACAAATGAATTGTAATATTTAGTGGCACTTTTGATTATCGTTTCTGAGACTCTAACTTGCTTGTGTGTAAGATTGAGGTCTGAATGGATGTATTGTTGAGTTGTAAAGTTAGTACAGGTATGATATGGTTGGATGGTGACGTAACGACCTGAATCTCTGACCTCAGATTTGGGGGCGTTACAGAAATGGTATCAGAGCAATAAGTTACAGTACTCAGAAACGAGAGTGTTGAGAGTTAAATCTAAGTAGGAGAATGACATAAGAGATCGTAGTAAACTTATGATTGGACTACCGGAAGAGGTACCGGTGAGTAGAATAGACTGGAGTGTTACTGGAGGTATTATACTAGGGTCGATAGAATCCTTAGAGACCTTCAGAATGATGAATAGAGGTTTGAGAGTCGTACATGACCTATCATTGGTAATGATATAGGAAGCAGAGCGAAATCTCAAGAGCAGCTGATGTAGAGGCGATATTGCCAATATGATCGGATGGCTAGACTGGCATAAATTCTATGGCCCATAGTCCTCCAGAGTTTAGGAGGCGGCATTTTAAGAATCAAGAAGTTTGGACTTCCCTACATAATTAAGGGTACTTAGTGCTTGGAGTAATGAAAGTCTTTTACTTTGGTTATAAGACCCGATTTTCGATAAGTAACGGGTTTACCTGAAGGTTGGTCACTATGTCGTTGTGGATTCCTTTACCCTTGATGGCGAATTTTACATGTGTTATACGAGGATGTTATCATAAGACGAGCGTGCTAGATAATGCCACGCATGATTCAGACGCTGGAACATGGTAGTTCAACTTAGAGAACAAACAAGTAGAATTAACAAAGGGACTCGAGAGAAGTTGAGCATGGTCGCAACGAGCGATACAGTGATCTCAGAGCCTACCAAAAGAAAAGACCAGCGGGTCTAGAGTGGGATCCTTTGATAGAGATGTTAGCATGGACTACGTATATACGTATTGTAGACCTCAATATTTTTGGTATATGTTCACATACACACACCCGCCACTGAACCTATGGACTGCACCGAAATCCCTGAGAGATCTATTTGATCTGTTCCCAGGGGGAACTGGCCACTTGTGATTCATGTCGGAAGGCATGAAGTAGGACCCCATAAACTTAGCAGGTGTCCCCGGAATGATGTGAAGCTTGGTCTTTAAGATAAAGCACGGAAATGATAGATATATTGGTGAAACCTTAACTCGATAAATGACTTTAAGATGATGATTGAGAGACGCACTAGTTGGTGTCTTGTATTACGAAGATGAAGAGAGGGAGTTACCCTCATAGTGGTGATAATGAGATGCACGGATGATTATTAACTTATTTTGATAACTACCGGCTGGTGCACTACTTCATTTTAAGCCGTTCACTAACCATGTTACCTCGATTAGCTTATATCAGGTAACCCTCCTAGCTTTCTACTTCAAACTTGTGGAATAACAACCAGTGATATACTTTCTCTAAACCGGGACTCATCCAAGGTATCTTAATTGAGCCCGAGCATTCTATTTGAAGTTTATAATTATTTCTGCTCAGGACTATTTACACTCTCTTTCAATTATCCAAGGAATGTTCCACAAATATTTCCTTAATTAATTGGCGAATACTACTTAACGAATATCGATATTTGATTGCTTCTTTCATACTTGCATTCTTCAGTTGAGCTCATAAATATTCAACAAATTACTGAGGACAGGGATGATCTAATGTCCAGACATCCCTCATGAATTCTTTTCTTCTATTCAAGATGAGATTGTACATCGTACATTGAAATCATAGTAAGGATATCATTTTGATATTGGTATTCCGAATTTAATTCTATTGTCGGATCTGATAAAGCATGTGTACGGAGGCACCCTTGGGTGGACCGTTTCACTGATAAGTAATATTTGATGAGAGGTTATCGATTGTTCCGATACCTAGAACATTCTCTTCAGATTTTATAGTTTCTTTTTTTTCAAACTAAATAACTTCTTATTTTCATTCGTTGTCCGAGAAGCCTAAAGTTTCTTCAATGGCTACGATGTTGAAATTCCGTTCTAGCCAATTGAAACTGGCTAGTTGATATGTCAATATGAATGACTAGTTGATTGTTCTAACTAGTCAAAATTGTAATGCTGTGAAGAACACCTAGCTAATTGTCCTAGCTAGTGGTGATGTCTCAAACAGGTGAACTAGCAAATTTTGTCTAGCTAGTTGCTAGTGTTTCTTGAAAAGGACTAGTTATTGTTCCACTGGTCCAACTCCCAATTTAATTCATTCCGCAATGCATTTTTGCATGTGGTAAAGTATGATGATGAAGGTTTTGATGAATAACTTGATTGAGACCTAGTGAGGTCGCCCACTCGACTCGAACTCTTACTCATCTTCGTATCAGATCACTTTAATATTTTATTCTTTCATTCATACAATGAGAATTCATTTAAAACCATTGATTACTTGAATGACAAACTACTTCATTCTTTAATTGTCATGGAGTAGAATTGCTCTCTATTGGCTGACCTTCATCAATGCGACTTTAGATTTCCTCTTATTATTCAGGAGGAAAAGTATCCACCCGATGTAAGAATTGTATAAAGACCGTCTTTATGACTTTTGTATCCAACAATCATTGCCCTCGTGCAACATTCTCTATGATATCATATTACAGAATTATCAAGACCTGAAGGAATAAACCATGTTGTACTCTTTCTGTCCCTCCTTACATCTCCGAAAATCGAAACTCCTAGTATTTGGAACCATCAACATTCTTGGAACATCCAATGTGGAACTCTTATTGAGATTATCTATTGGACCTTGTTATTTTGAAACCATTCCTTTCGAAGTGATTACTCTAAGGTGAACGGGAGGTACAATTGTGAACCGTTACACCAATATGAGATCAAAAACCAAATGTTGTAATTGTGCAGCCAGAGCGTTGTGCCGAGTAATTATTGAAGTAGAGATAACATGTCAGGGCATACCACAAGACCTTTAATATTGGTGTGGGGAAAGTTATAAGAAATGATGAGGTGGTTGGGAGCACGCTCCTACCAACCGTTGTCAGGATGTTATATTAATGAATTCGGGAGTTACCAAGCCTTTCCTGATCCAAGAAATGCAAATCGATTGCGATGTAAAACATATCCTTGGAGGAAACTAACATGGAAGTGAGATGGACGAGAAAGGAAGACATATCGTGGCAAGAATGTGAAGCTTTACTTAGCTTAAAGGGATTGATGCACATAGAGAGACATATAGTTTAACAGGCCCCTAATAGCAAATGGATGCATGGAGATATGCCAATGATCCTTCGAGATTACCACCTAATCAAGCTTATTGGGAATCGCAGCCGCATGCAGGCCTCAGGCTAATTGGCGCCAGTTGTGAAGGATGACGAGCGTATGACATCTTACATATACCATCGAGAACTGATACCCTTATCGGAAGTGGAGGAATTGTTGACTAGTTGAAATGAGTAGTTGTTTTTCAAAGATAAGGTTGAAGGGAAGGTTTTACCAACTCAAGATCAACCTCTGTACGGTGCCAAAGTTGGCATTTCACACTAATATAAACGTTATAAAATTGTGATAGTATCGTCTGAGTGGACTAATGAGTCAGAAGCCTTTATGGATTAATGAACAAAGTTTTGGGATGAAATGAGATATTAGCAACAACCTCGTTGTTAGCTATACTTGATGATAAAAAGAGGACTTTGAGAGTCATGAAGATGCGTCTTTCGAGAGTTTAAGAGGTGTGCTGATGCAGTAGAAAAAGGAGGATAGCCTATACTTCTAAACAACATAAAGGTTATGAGATAGCACTAACCGTGAGTCTGGGATTAGTCATGATGGCGTTCACGCATAAAAACTGAGACGTTAACCTTATGAGAAAAGTGTGAAAGTTTTCCACAAGTGCCATAAGTATATCTTCATATTAGGACTGAACATAAGAAAGAGAAGGTGACGAAAAAGAGCAGGGAGTATAATATAGAAATTTGTTATTTCCCAGGAAAGGCCAGTGTGGTGGCCGATACCTATAGAAGGGATTATTCGAAATTGGAATTCAGTCAGTATTGACCAAGAAAATAGAGTATATACAATAAAGAATAATGTTAGAGGAAAATGACCAAATTATGGGAAGGACAAAGATGTACAGAGAATTAAAGGAATGTTTGGTAAACTGAAATGAAGAATGGTATTGGCAAACTATTAAGTACAAACGCAACATGTCAACAACAAAATGATGGAGATCTAGTGGATCGATTCCGCCCGTAGGAAATCTTGAACGTGGAGAGAATTATAATGAATTTCATGAGTAGGTCGCCGAAGACCGAGCCAAGAGATGGCCCTAGTTGATTTATAAATGCTGGACCAAGTGATTTACCTACGAGATACTTTCCATTTAGAAGATTATCGATCTATATACGGAAGAGATGGTGGTGCAATATAAAACTTCTGCAGCGATTACGTCAGATAAAGACTTAAGGTTAAACTTCGAATAGTGAAGGTGCTTCAAAGTATTTTAACGAAGAGATTGAGCATATGTACTAATTTAATCTGTGGCTGATGGACATGGAAGAAGAATTATCTAGACGATCGAATTTGTATTTAGTGTCGTGCCTTAGATTTCACGGGGAAATCGAGAATAAAAACTTATCTATGAAATGAATGTTGTTATCACGATCGTCACCATGCGAACGTAAGGACGTCTCTTGTAAAGCGTACTGCGAAAGAAGAAGTTTCGCTTTTCTTGCGTTACGAAGAAGTCAATGAACGAGGGATATAGTAGCTGAACTGGTTCGACGTATACCGAAGACTATACAGTATCCATAGCAAGTGGTAACGGCTGGCGGGAGGCAACACATGCCTGCTAATCAAGCGAAGGAATATGAGGAATACCGTGCGTATTGACGTTTCTAAAACATGACCACAAAGTATTCACGGGCCAACGATACACGGACTCAACACGGATACTATGAACAAGGTAGAAGAGAAACGTATAAGTAGTGGGGTAGAAATTTGCATTCATTGAACAACCGATAAGGAATACAGGTCGAGGAGAGCATGCGTTGAGAAATAACATTAAAGCGATGGTGAGACCAAGGTGAGAGAACAAAAGGGTTGAAGTGTCAACCTGAGAGTTGGAAGGGGTAAAGTTGGAATTGTATCCACAACTATTTTCCCTAGGTTCTTAAGATAGAATCCTTTAAGGAGAGGAGACTGCATTAACCCTAACTTTCGGGAATATTCGAAACCTGGACGAATAGTAATTTTATGGGTGGATGAGAGATTTTTGCAATCACGTTATGTACGAATTACTAAATGAAGATTTCGAATTGATATTACGTCTTTACGGTACAGACGAGTGTATGTAAAAGTCATTACTTTTTTTTTTTTTGAGACCCATTATTTCGAATGGTCAAATTTTATGAGATATCTAAGGAGATCGTGGTAAGGCATGGGGTTCCTGTGAGCATTAGAGACCCAGGGTTCAACCCCAGGTTCTGGAGGAGTTTTCTGGATTGTGTGGGGACCAAATTAATCATGAGTACTGCATACCACCCCCAATCAGACGGACAGAGCGAGAGAACCATCCAGACCATAGAGGACATGTTGAGAGTATGTGCCATCGATTTTAAGGGAAGTTGGGATGACCACTTGCCGTTGATCGAATTTTTCCTACAACAACAGTTACCATGCGAGTATAGGAATGCCCCATATGAAGCTTTATACGGACGAAGATGTCGGTCTCCCTTGTGTTGGGAAGAAGTTGGAGAGCGGTAGATTTTAGGGCCTGAACTGGTCCAACAGACAAGAGAAACTATCGAGCTCATAAGAGGACGGCTGGTAGCGGCCCAAGATATACAGAAGAAGTATGCGGACCAGACCCGCAAGGACAAAGAATATGAGGTAGGAGAGTTTGTGATGTGAAGGTATCGCCGTGGAAGGGTTTGATGAGATTTGGTAAGAAAGGGAAATTAATCCCGAGATTTATTGGACCTTTTGAGATCTTGAAACGAGTTGGGAAGTTAGCCTACGAATTGGCTTTACCCCCGAGCTTGCAGCAAGTACATAATGTGTTCCATGTGTCCATGCTACGACCCTACCATACCGACTTCCGACATGTGATAGAATATGATCGAGTGGATCTGCAACCAGACTTAACGTATGTGGAGCAACCCGTAGAAATCATGGATAGAAAAGAACAGGTGCTGAGGAACAAGGTTGTCAAACTAGTGAGAGTTTTTTTTTTGGAGGAATCAGAATGTCGAAGAATCAACATGGGAACTAGAGAGCGCGATGCGTGAAAAGCACCCCCAACTGTTTTCAACCTGATTCCAGGACGGAATCCTTTTAAGGAGGGGAGGCTGTAAGAACCCTAATTTTTGGTAATACTTCCTTTTATTTAATATCCTATGACATTATCATTATGGAACCTTTCTAGTCATCCCTGTTGATTAATAGAATTGATTGTTTGAGAAACTGCGTTGTTGCATTTATTATGTAAGATATACAGAGAGATTATGAAGGCAAGAGTCTTATTGTTAGTAATATTTATAAAACTTTAGATTTGAGAATGGCTAGAGTATTAAAGGATTCATTAAGAATTATGACGAGGAACTATGGACATTCGAGGAATTTACACAATAAGTACTTAAGGAATTATAGGGGAAATCTCTACGCGACGAAATATTATTACGAGAGAATAATTAAGATACGATACGAATTAAAGAGTTAATTATAAGCATTGATGGAAGAATAATAATACAAGGAGTAGTATTGCATGCAAGCCCATGCAACCAAGTGGTTAGAAATCAAACAAGTTAGTTGGCCATTGGAAGATGAATAGTATCTAGTTTGTTACTTTTTCAAAAAGGGGGACACATAGTACAAGAGCCCATGCTTGCTAGTACACTACCATGCTTACAAGTGATATGTATCACCCAACCTAAATAACATAACATCAATTATTTGCCAACACAACCACAAAAACAAAACACAAACTTTTCTCTTTCCCCCCCCCCCTTTGTTGCTCTCGGCCAAGGCTTCCAAGGAAGAAGAAAATTTCTTCTTCTCCCCTCTTCCATCACTCATAAATCTTGCCATAATTCCTAGGTCATCTACATCATATATACAAGGTATGCTAGCAATTTCACTCCATTTTATCCAACCATTTTCAAGTTACAAATTATTCAAGCTTTGGTAAATGGTAACCAAGTTTGTTTTTCATTTAGATTTTGCATTGTAAGTGTTGTAGGAGGCCATCTAAGGTGTTTTTGAGTTGTGTAAAGATTGTCCAAGGCCTCTAGGAGCTCAAGGAGGTATAAAAATCTCAAACCCCCTTGGTTATGTATTGTTCATTTAGTATGGTAGTATATCCATGTGTTTTAGGACTTATCTTGGATGTATATGTATTGGATAGCATGGATCTTGAGTTTTGATGTTGAGATTGTAACTTTTATGACTATGGTTAATATATATATATCCCCATGAGTGTTATGAATCATGATCTAAGTGTATTAAGTGGTGATTATGTTATGGAAGTAGGAATAATGGTTGATCTAAGTAGTTTGAGCTTGCTGAGTTTGTCCAGGAACTTTGATCTGTGTTGTAGCACGATTTTGAACCCCCAAATGATGTCCCCTGATGTCCTACCTTATATTGTTGGAAAGATAATTGAATTTAGTTTCTGGAAATGTAAGGTTCATAGCTAGGTGATGTGTGGATTTTTAGTTATGGCCGGAGGAGTGAATTTTGTTTCTGGACTATGGACTGCATTAAGTGACCCCCTTGTGAACCTTGTTTAAACACCTTAAAATATATGTGGGATCATGGAAAAATTTTAGAATGTAGGTAATGCAGTGGTGAAGACCACCCAAAAGGAATTGGACTAAAATATGAATTTTTGGATTTTATAAAAATGCTAGAGTAAAATTTGCGCAATGGAAAAAGTCGATTAGTGGAACATGATTCTAGGGTTAGTGGTTATGATTCGAACGTGGTAACTAAATTAAGTCGAGTAAGTGACGAGCGTAATCAAGTGATGACATGGACCTATATTGGGGCTAGGGAGTCATAAGACGAAGTCGTTAAGTTAATTTCGTACCCCCTTAAAATCCCGTAACTAAAAAGAAATTGTTAAGGTACTAACGAACGATTATTGTTTATGTATAGATCGTTCGAACCCGCACGCTCGACCACCCCAACCAAACCGAGGCAAGTTTACTTTTCAAAACTTATCCATATACAAGGACTTTTACTATTGTGTTTGTAGTTTTCAAATGATATCAAATGCTATGTTTATCGAAGTATTGATGCAATTGAGATTGAACAAGTACATGTATGCTTTTACCCCTTGAACTTAGATTGAAATGTTTTCTTCGGACAACGACTCTAGCAATAGAGGTCGTAGCGGTCCATATATACTATTGACCGGGGAGCGGTATATTATTATATCATATCTAGATTTCGAAAACCCGAATGGTCATTCGGGTGGTATCGTATATTCAAATAACTATTGTTATATCTTCGTAAATACTCGAAACCCTATCTTGGATTAAAAGTTTATTTTATCGAATAATTATTTTATTAATTATTAATATTAAATCTTAAAATACTATTTATTAATCATTGTTCATTATTTAAAGACAAAGTTAATCCTAGATACTTTTTAATACTTTTAAACTCGAACTCTTTCGAACTCAAAACATTTTCGAAAACCCCCGGTCAGATTCTGCTTCTTGTATGGTTTCAAGAATCATCGGTCGACTGATGTCGAACCTCAATTACTCGGTTTTCAATCAAAATCAAGTTTTAAAAGAAAAAGAAAAAGGGACTCTGGCAGGTGTGGGAACCGTTGACGAACGATTCCCGGGATGTGTAAGCGGCCGTGAGCCAGGCGGTCCATCAATTATTATTCCGGCCCAGGTGTTGCCGAAGGATGATTACGGATGTAGTTTTCATCGAGGGTGATTACGGATGTAGTTTTCACCCGAGGGATAGTTACGGATGTAGTTTCTATCCTTCTACCGGTAGAGAAGACCCGCAGATTTTTGGACTTGGATGTGGCGACTGATCATCGTCAATCCTTGTCAGGTTTTGTGTTTTCTTTAAGTCCCATCCTCTACTTTGGAAAAATACTCAAACACTGCTTCTTGGGCCTAAGTGCCAAGTTGCTGATAGTGTGGTTTTTGATGAGAAAATATTGACATCGTGCAGTATCTAGAACTGCAAGATTTTCTATAAAGATTGGCACGTGTTAGTGCACTCTTGCAATTGTTTCAAAGAATGAAATGTTTTTGTATGAGAAACCTTCTAAGCTAATGGAAGAAAAGAGGTTTGCAATGATGTATTCCTTGTACAGTATGTTAATTGTAGAGTGTTTTGCCGAAAATGATATACTCATATGTATATATTTTCAAAATTAAGATATGTTGAAATGGGAACCTTATAAAGGGTTCATATGTTATTCTTAAAGCTCCATAGTGAGTATAGATGTTTTATTCAAACTCGGACAAATACATTGTCCAATGATGTTTTGAAATCTGAGATATATACCCATATAGTTGGGAATGTTTTCGAAATAAACCCCATTATTATTTTACAAAATGGTGAACTTGCTGAGCATTATGTAGCTCATTCTTGCTTTATAAAAACTTTTCAGAAAGAGAAGAATTTGGTCGGTTAACTCCGCGACCGCAGAAGAGGAGTAGAAGAGTTACCCCGAAGATGATTTAGTTCCTGATAAATACTGCAGAGTGAGTCTGATAGGTTTTCAACTGTAATAGTAAGACTTGTCTTCAAGTGTAGTTGTATAAGTGGAATTGTGTAAGACTCTGATTTGTACAAATGAATTGTAATATTTAGTGGCACTTTTGATTATCGTTTCTGAGACTCTAACTTGCTTGTGTGTAAGATTGAGGTCTGAATGGATGTATTGTTGAGTTGTAAAGTTAGTACAGGTATGATATGGTTGGATGGTGACGTAACGACCTGAATCTCTGACCTCAGATTTGGGGGCGTTACACAAGCCCACATCAAACCACATGCACCTTTTCTTGAATAAGTTGATTGTGATTGCCACCTTTAAACATATTACTGTACTACTTCACCGAAGACAACTTTTGGCTTGTCTTGATAATTTCTTTTTTCCTCTTTTCTCCTCCGAAATATTTTTGAGAATATTTTGAACTTTTAATGAACCTTCTCGCTTCGTGTAATTTTTATTGTACCGATTGTAAATTTCCACGACCCCATAAATATTGCTTCTAATATTCTTCTTGTGGCCTCGTATTTCCATCTTGAAATCAAAAACATGCTACTCCACATGGCAATGAACTCACGTAAGTCTTGGTTTTCTTTTTGTTTTGGTTGTTTTAATCTCACGTGGGCCCGACTGCAACTTCCTATAATTCATGTACATGTACTTGAATTATAAAATATTTATTTTGCCTTTACTTTTTTATAGTCAAACGGGCCCGCAACAATTGTGCTCCATCTTCACTTCGAAGCCTTGGATGTCGGTACAAGTATTTCCTTTAAGCAACGAGCCTCCTGACTTTGTTTTATTCCTCACAGCTTGTACAAGTCAATTTTTTATTTTACCGAACTCCATTAATAAAATCCTTGTACGATGCCAATATGGACCCAGCTCTAAACCGCCATGACTCCGTAGGCTTGTAGCTGTACCAACTATTTTGATTTTCTGAATATGTGTAATTCATCCTCTGAGCTCCATTCCATGTGATTACGTAAATGATCCGAAAAGGCAATCATAACTCCTCTTTACACAAGTTCATATGCGGGCCCGTAGAGAAATTGATATCCTCACAATTGATCCCTCCTTGCACTACTATTTTTTATTATTGTTAAACACGAACTGATCAGAGCTCGTCCCACTCACTTGCACTTGCCCAGCACTACGGACAACAACACACCAATATTTGTACTTGTTTTATTTACAATGCAACTCCAAAACCAGATCGTTCTTTCCTCACGCTTGCGGGTTGTTACTTCACTTTATTTTCCAATTTCGCGAGCCGGAACAATGCGAGGTGTCACGGCTTGAAGCTGTCACGGCTTGAAGCGGCACGTTATTCTCTTTTATTTAGATGCAGGACCCGTACGCTTGTTGTTCCAAGTAAACTCCACGTGAAATCTTGATCTCCATTTTCTTGTTTCAATTTACACACCTCGCAGTGATTATATACACGTGATTTGAGTTTAACATAGCCTGGATCACACACATCAAGAGCAGAGACGCATATAAACCGATCATCGACATATGAGGGATCACTTATTCTTTGTGCTGCACTGGCAATAACAATCGCCACACAACATGTAGCTTCCTATGTATCGTTTCCGAGTACATTCAAATCTTTCAGAAATTGGATTTGGTTTCTTAGTATAGCATCTGTGCACGTTTTTGCTCCGCTCCCAGACATCCACTTCGCATTGGGACTCATCGCAATGAAGATAATATAATATGGGCCAGCAACAATTTCCTTCCGTTATTTAAAAGGCTCCTAAATGCTATGCTATGCTTTGTAATAAGCATTTGTGGGCTCCATTTCATGCACCAATTATACACCATGTCTATGCGAAATATACAGTTCCTGCTTGCAGCATTTTTGGGTCTTCTTTTATGTGGTCCCTGCTTAAATTCCCGTTGACTTAGTGGCCTTGTAGCTGCTACACATCTCAGCATCGTAAATTTTTTAATAAACCACATGCACCCTCGTTATGTATATACAAACAAGGCTATTTTGAGTTGTTGCTGGTCGCACCAATTTGCTCTTCATCCACTTCGCATGTGCACTTTGTTTTAAGCTTTTCTTTTTTCCCTCGCTTGTATATTTTTTTTTAACGAAGTGAACAGGATAATTAAGCGTGTTCTGACAGCAATGTGAACCGTGCCTCTTCGCATTGCCTTGGGCCTTCTTCATTTATTTCATTGTTGTTGTAATGAAGAGAATTAGATGTGATCCCGCTATAAGCATACTTGACTTCTTCAATGCTATCCCGAAGCACTTGTAATCTTCATTGTTGTGCCAAGGCACTTGGCCTCACCATTGCTATCCCGGGGCCCTTGGCCTCGTCATGTTATCCCGAGGCACTTGGCCTCATCATCGCTAACCCAGGGCACTTGGCCTCATCAACGTTGTCCCAAGGCATTTGGGCTCTCCAACGCTATCCCAGAGCACTTGTACTTGACTTCTTCAACGCTATCCCAAAGTACTTGTACTCTTCACTGTTGTCCCAAGGTACTTGACCTCATCAACGCTATCCCGGGGCACTTGGCCTCATCACGCTATCCCGGGGCACTTGGACTCTCCAACGCTAAGCAAGAGCACTTAGCTTCTTTAATGTCATAACATGCTTCCCTATGTTAAACAAGAATGTAGATACTGAGGTCTTGAGCTCATTTTATTTTTCAAATAATTTGGCTTATCTTCCTTCATCTCTAGTATGAGCTTGAGACCAATGAGAGCCTCGTTTTTAGCATCCTTATTTGTTGCTTGCTCTTACCAGTGTCTTGAGTTAATCGAGGACCTCCTCATTGTCGGCAAGGGTCGGGGGCGTCCCCCCTTACCCTAAGGATCGGGGGCGTCCCCCCTTACCCCAAGGATCGGGGGCGTCCCCCCTCTCCTCGGCGTAGAGGTATTTCACCAAGAAGAAGCATCTCACGATCTCGATATCCACACCATATAGGGGCCTCATTAGCTTCATCATATAGGGGCCTCACGATCTCGACGAGGAGATGGGGGTCTGTCATCATGACGATGGGACCACTCACGATCTCCACAAGGAGAGAGGGGGTCTGTCATCATGACGATGGGACCGCTCACGATCTCGATGAGGAGATGGAGGTCATTTAGAACCTTGACCCTTGCCTTGGCCTCTATCACTTATCCTTCTTGTCAGTAGTGAGCTTCTCGAGCTTGACTCCTCTTGATCCTCCTTACAATCCTTCTTCTTACAATCTCGGGGTCGAGCTCGTACTTATGGGACCGCTCACGCTCTCTTCGAAGAGAGGGGGGTCTGTCTTCGCGACGATTGGACCGCTCACGCTCTCAACGAAGAGATGGGGGTCATTCCGAACCTTGGCCCCTACTTTGGCCTCGCTCCTAGTGACGTCGCTTATGCTTCTCGAATGCGGCCTCGCAGCGCTAGGTGGGGCCTCGCTATGCTAGGTGCAAGCATGGCCTCGCTACGCTAGGTGCAAGCATGACCTCGCTACGCTAGGTGCAAGCATGACCTCGCTCCTATGGGGTCGCTCCTGGGGGTAGTTGTTATGCTAGCCCGGCCTCGGCCTCTCACGCTAGCCCGACCTCGGCCTCTCTGTTGTTGGCCTCTCCGTTCTTCTTGTTCGAGTTAGTCATCGTTCTCCCAAATTAATGACTCCCCTCCTTCTAGCGCCAATTGTTGTAGGGAGAATTTCGTTACAACACGAAATTGGAGGTTGCTGGATTTATGGAGCAAAATACGGATATTTTGCTATGAACATGAAGAACATGGGAGGAGATTGGTGTTTGTTTGTGGCTGATCTTGTTGATAGATAGTCAGGGGTGAGCTGAGGCGTATCCAAACAAGGTGCCTACGTACCCTATTTATAGGGATCAAGCCATACGTAGTTTTTGGAGAAGAAGTTACCTAGGCGGGCTAGGGTTTTAAGAGATAAGCCATGGTCCAAGCCCACTCGTTTAGGGCTGACGTGGCAGTGAGTCATCAACCCTATCCATGATCCATGGCCCAAAAGGAGGAAGCCTATGGTCTCGCACGGATAGAGTTGGCTAGTAGAGAAGTAACAAGGGCCTTGCATGCGACCTCGAGGGGTCAGGCCATGCGAAGCGAACCCTAGTGTCCAGCTACTCATGCGACCTCGAGGGATCTGGCCATGAGCCTTCCAGTAGAGAGTGAGATAGCGATCCCCGGGTTGCGACCCCGGTAGATGCGACCTCGAGGCCTAGCGGCGTTAGAGGCGCTGAGGCCTAGCGTGAGAGGCGCAGAGGCCTAGCGTGAGAGGCGCAGAGGCCTAGCATGAGACGCCTTGAGTAGTAGCAGGAGGTCATAGTGAGGCGACCCCTAGGGCGGGATAATGTCTTTTGAGAGATTGTCTTCAAATAATATGATGAGATAAAGGCGAGGTGATCCCTGACCGGGCCTCACACCTTGTTGATCCTTCTTCAATATTTAAGCCCATTAGTAGATAATTGAGCCCATTAAGAGAGGTGGTTGAGCCTATTAAGAGAGGTGGTTGAGCCCATTAAGAGAGGTGGGCCCCATGCATAGTCGTTTGAGCCTGTTTAGGATCTATGCCGAGATTCGGGCATAACAGAAATCATCAAACTTTAGACTTAAAACTAGTGGATAAAGCCGCGCTTCGCGACGGCGTTATAACTTTTTAAAAAAATAAATTTAAAAATATTTAAATTTTAACAGTTACATAATTTTTCTAATGAGCCGCTTTCTCATTAAACACGATTCTTTTTATTGAGTCGTTCTCTCATCAAAACTAAAATCTCAACTTTAACATATATAATAAAAACTTGTATAATATTTTTATCCATAAAAATCGAAACCTAAAAATAAGATAAAATTTATAACATCAATATCAAATTCTAATAGCTATTACAATCTTTTCTACTGAGCCGTCTTCCCGTTAAACACGTTTCGAATCGCTCTCATTTGAAACCGAAATTCTAACTTCATTTTATATTATTATTAATTGTACTTATCTTATTTCCTTAAAAATTAAAAACTTGAAAGAGAATAAATTACAATTTTTACGTTTTTTAAACTTTTTAATATTTATGAAGTTTTAAAAGATGAAAATGCATCTTTTTTTCTGTATATTAGAGATATTCCTCTATTTATTTACAGATTCCGCATCAGAATGTCTTTCTATTAGGTTAACCCATAATTTTTTTTCCTTTCTAAACACGAATAAATTTCGTTATGATAATAATATTGAATTTATGGATATATTTTCCTAATGTAAGTATAATTAACTTGTATAAAAATTAAAATAAAGGAATTTGAAAAAGTAATATATAATTTTACAGAATCATATAAAATGTCTCTACAGTCCTCGTATTCTAAGTCCAATAATAATAATTTATTATATATATATTCTTTATATATTCAAACACCTTTTCTACTTTAAATAATTTTTTAATCATATATATTTTCTATAAATTTAAACTTTTTAATTCCAATAATTTTTTTTTAATTATTTGTCTTACAAACAGATATTCTACTTCCAATCAAAGTTTTTACTTATATGTCTTTCCTATGAATTAAAACCATTCTTCTCTATATATTTAAATACCCATTATACTTCTAATATGTTAAATGATAGCTTTTAACTATTAGTATTTAAAATCCTAAAATTCTAAAAAAATAGATAAATAGATTAAGGGCATCTAAAAAAATAAGAAATATATTAATATTCTATTGTATCATCAATATTAAATTTTAATAATTAACACGGTATTCTCTAATGAACTGCTTTTCGTTAAATACGATTTTTCCTATTGAGACGCTCTCTCATTAAAATCGAAATCCCAACTTTTATATATTTTACTTGTGAACCCTAAAAATAAAATAAAAGTTATGACATCTATATCAAATTCTAACAGTTAAAAAGATCTTTCCTAGTGAGTCATTTCCCGCCAAACACGTTTCGAGTCATTCTCGTTTGGGAACGAAATTCCAACTTCATTACATATTATTGATGAGACTTATCTTATACAATATCTTATACAATTATTTTTTTCCCTTAAAATCAAAACCTAAAAAGAGAGTGAATTTCAATTTTTTACTTATTCTAAACTTTCAAAATTTTATGGAGTTTCAAAAAATGAAAATACATCTCATTTATTATAGACACTATTTAGGGTTTTCGCATGGGAATGTGCTTCTAGTATGTTAACACATCAATTATTATCTTTTTAAATATAAAGATTTCTGGTTATGAGAATAATATTAAATTTATAAAATATTTTCAAATTTTAAGTATAAGTAACTTATATAAAAAAATTAGAATAAAATATTTTTGAGAAAAAAAAATTTATAATTTTAAAAGATCGTAAATAAATGTCACCACCGTCTTTGTATTCCACTTCAAATAGAACATTTAATAATATGTCTCATCTATATATTCAAACACTTATCCTACTTCCAATAAAACTTTTAATTTTTTAATTTTTTGTATAAATTCGAACTCTTATTCTCTATAAATTCGAACTTTTATTCTACTTCCAATAAAACTTTTAATTATATGTCTTATAAACACTTATTCTACTTCAAATAGAACTATTAATTGTATGTCTTCCCTATAAATTTCAACTCTTCACCTCTATAAATTCGAACACCTATTCTATTTCTAAAATGTTAACAAATATTTGTATATTTGTTAGTATCTAAAATTCTAAAATTTTAAAATATTAGAAAAATAGATTTAGAGCATTTAAGAGGGACGTCGCCTAAATTCCCGCGTATCATCCATGATATTGATATTGATAATGATATATTGAAAATATTTAATTATGTAGAAATTTTATTATATTAAATAGTATATTTTAACATATGATGATATTACAATATAAAGAAAAAAAGATTTATATACTTATGATTCGAAATTGACGACAGTTAGTCATGCTTTTGTTCACGTGTTGCATGGTATATATGTGCTTCATCTATTTAACCAGTAAAAAAAAAAGAGGCATTCACATGTAATAATAATAAATATAATTTGAAAACACCTGAATAGTGAAAGTGAAATAATTAAAAGAAATTTCTCTAATAGCCAAGTACGTATGCCATTTAAATATAGAGTGTACAGATACAACAGAATACATAAATATTTGTTCAAATGTAAAAAACCATACAATCAAATATATGTATGTTGTCGAGTATATATAATCTATAAAGGCAGGGAACTCACTCTAAAATTCAATGGATGAATTTTCGATATTCTCTACAGATTTGAACTCCTATTCTATTTCCAATAGAACTTTTAATCATATACCTTATAAATACCTATTCTACTTCTAATACGAACTCCTATTCTACTTCAAATAGAACTTCTAATCATATGCCTTCTAAATACCTATTATATTTCTAATAGAATTTCTAATTATATATCTTTCCTCTAAATTCGAACTCTTCTTCTCTATAAATTCGAACACCTATACTACTTCTAATATGTTAAAAAAATATTTTTATATTTATTAGTAATTAAAATCCTAAAATTCTAAAATATTAAAAAAATAGATTTAGTTAAACTCTTATTCTCTATAAATTCGAACTCCTATTCTATTACAATAAAACTTTTAATCAAATGCCTTATAAATCCCTATTCTACTTCTAATACGAAGTCCTATTCTATTTCAAATATAACTTTTAATCATATGCCTTATAAATACATATTCTACTTCTAATAGAACTTCTAATCATATGAACTTTTATTTATATGTTTTTTCTATAAATTCGAACTCCTATTCTACTTCCGATAGAACTTTTAATCATATGCTTTATAAATACTTATTCTACTTCCAATAGAACTTCTAATCATATGCCTTTCCTATAAATTCGAACTCTTCTCATATATAAATTCGAACACCTATTATACTTTCTAATATGTTAAAAGATATTTTTATATTTATTAGTGTTTAAAATCCTAAAATTTTAAAAAAAATAGATTGAGACGATCTTAGAACGCCACCTAAGCTCCCGCGTATCCTCCTTTATTTATATATATTGACTTTAGACGAACTAGATTATAACTTGATACACGGATTTTTTTTGATATATAATAAATTTTATTTTATATTATAATTATATTTTTATTTAGTTATTATTTTTAATATTTTATTTTAATTTTAATTTAAATAATTTATTATAAATTTAATTAATGATATGCATGATTTAAAATTATATTATAAAATTTTAAAATAAATATGTCGGTGATGGAAGTCGAACCATGAAATTTTAGTAAATTAATTTAATCATATAATATTTCTAATCATTAAAATTAACGATTATGATTTTTTACTAAAAATATAACGATCATTATTCATTTTATATGAATTTCTATTATATTTTGTTACCGATTAGACGATATGATATGATATTTTTGGGTATATATTAATTAGGGTTTTTTTCAAAAATACTTAAGTTGCTGATTTTTTTTTCAAAATACGGTGCAACCTGGTTTGCAACCCCAAATGCAACATTTGAAACCTAGTTTGCAACCTGATCTGCAACATTTGCAACCTGGTTTGCAACATTTGCAACCTGGTTTAAAACTTTAGGTAGTATTTTTGAAAATATTTTCAAAAAAAATTAGGTACTTTGTAAATATCCCTATTAATTATTGAAAGATTATGTTTTAAATTAAAAATCAGCATGTTTTAATTAGAAAAGAAATATTATTAATTGAAAGATACGATATTTTAGGTGTTTATTAAAGGTAAAATTATCAATTATAAGTAAACGTGTTATAACTAAAAAAGCCAATCGACTAATTATTATTAATTATATTATTTTAGGGATAGTTTCAAAACTACCCATGTCAACTATTAGATTTTTAAATATATACTACCAACCTTTCTAAAATTCTAAAAATACCGACCTTGTTTTCAAAATTCCAAAAATACTACCTTCCTCAACTGCAACTGTTGCAACCTCATTTGCAACTTCGATGCTACAAATTTCTGATTGCAAGTTCCGGCTTTCAGATGTCATTTTCGACCACTTTTTTGGAATCTATATATTACCTTTCTGATTCCAAAAAATTGGTCAAAAATGCTAAAAAATGCATATTTTCGAAAACTGGAAAAATTGGAAACTGTAAGTTGCAACTTCCAGTTTTCAGTTGCAACCTTTGCAACCTCATTTGCAACATTTGCGACCTCATTTGCAACCTAGGGCGGCGCCAACCGCGTGCCTTTCAACTGAGGTTGCAAAGGTTGCAAAGTAGGTTGCAAAGGTTGCAAAAGAGGTTGCAAAGGAGGTTGCAAAAGAGGTTGCAAAGGTTGCAAAGGAGGTTGCAAAGGAGGTTGCAAAGGTTGCAAAGTAGGTTGCAGAGGTTGCAAAGGAGGTTGCAAATGTTGCAAAAGAGGTTGCAAAGGAGGTTGCAAATGTTGCAAAAGAGGTTGCAAGGTTGCAAAGGAGGTTGCAAAGGTTGCAACCTTTGCAACCTCTTTTGCAACCTTTGCAACCTCCTTTGCAACCTCAGTTGAAAGGCACGCGGCTGGCGCCGCCCTAGGTTGCAAATGAGGCCGCAAAGGTTGCAACTGAAAACTGGAAGTTGCAACTTACAGTTTCCAATTTTTCTAGTTTTCGAAAATATGCATTTTTAGCATTTTTGACCACTTTTTTGGAATCTAATATATATATATAAGGTTGCATATGAGGTTATATTAGGAAAGGTAGTATTTTTGGAATATTGAAAACATAAAATTATAATGAGGTAGTATTTTTGAAAAAATGATTTTATAGAAGTGAAATGATAGTTGGGTGGTAGTAAAATTGGATAGAATTCTTAAAATCTAATGTATTTCTGTAAATATCCCATTATTTTATTATTTTTCATAATTAGGATGACCGTGCCAAAAACCGAACCGACAAACTTTCAATGCCCGTCCGATGCACGAGTTTCTTTTATTATGTCATAAATTTTATTTAATATTACAGTTATGTTTTTATATAATCATTATTTTCTTAAAAAAATTTAATTTTAATTTAATATATTTAATATACTCATATTTACAAATTATACTAATGTTTCCTTATTATAAACAACATATACGGATTTTTTTATATATTTTATTAATAACTGGAAAATAAAGTTTGATATTTTCGGGTATATATAAAAGATTGTAAGATTAGTTTTAAATCAAAAGGTAACATGTTTTAGTTAGAAAGGAAATATTAATGATTGGAAAATATGGTACGATTGATGTTTTTACTTGTTTATAGAAGGTAATATATTAAACTAAAAATAAATTTGAAAAAGTCAATTGGCTCATTATTATTTATATTATGTTTTTTTTATTTGAATAATTAGGATAACCATACCGAAAACCAAATAATTATGATAACCGTACAGAAAACCAATCCGACAAATTTTCAATATTTCACCTTTATATAATAGTATAGATAAATAATTAAGTAAAAATAAATAATTAATTAATAATATAAATTAAATTATTAAGTAAGGATAAATAAGTAATAGTAATAAAAAATTGAGTTAGGATAATTAAGTAAAAATACAAAGTGGACCGACCAAATAAATTTTTAATATTTCGATTATTATAATATAATAAAGATTTGAAGTCTTTCACATCCGTTAATAGACAAATTAATACTCGATTAATTAATAACCCACTATAAATTAATATTTTCAAAATAAATTTTTGGTCCCAACATAATAGCGATAGTGTAAATTTAACCTCGATTAATTAATAATCTCGTTAAATTAATAAAATTTACCAGTCCCGATATTATTAATTTATAGAGGTTTTACTGTAGTATAATTTTGGTCTTCTACGTACGTGGACTTGCATGTACGACTTCTTCCGAACTTTAATGCTTTGGTACAATTAATAATATTCAATAATTCAAAAAAATTTGAACTATTTTTAATTTTATTATTGATACTAGCTTATAGCCCGTGCAAAGTACGGGTTACTTTTAATTTTTTATAATTTATTTATAGTGTAGTACAATATTATAAATATTAATTTTAATATGTTATTGGAAGAATTCGAATCTTACATTTTTGTATATAATAATTTTTAGTATTAAATATAAATTAATATGTTGTTGGCAGGAATCGAAACTTAGACCTTTGTATATAACAACTTTCAGTATTGTTGTTTTTAGTATTAAATATAGATTAATAAGTTGTTGGCTAAAATCGAACCTTAGACATTTGTATATAACAACTTTCAGTATTGTTGTATCTAATGTCATGATCTATTTGAGTTGAAGATCTAACGGTTTGAATAAGAGATAACCAAAAATGAGGGGATAACCAAAAATAGGGGTTAAACTAACCACAAATTATATCCTCTTTGGCTTATTATAGTATAGTCTCTGTTCTAAAAAGCGGCGATTAATCGTCGATCGGTGCCTCTCCGAATCGGAATTAATTGGGATTAAGCGGGATTAAGCAGGATTGGTCGGTATTAATCGTTGTTCGGTGCCACTACCGATTAAGTCCGATTCCCGTTTTTTACAATACTGAATATAGTATAGATGACGTTTGATACTTATTCATTTAAATTATAAGTTACATATTTTAAAATATCCCAAGCACCAACTCTGTAATGTAAGCTTTATTCCGGTTCATATCCTTTGATGCTTGTCAATCTAGAAATATTTGACAATCGTAGATTAAACAATAGACTTGATCTTTGGTTCACATACACGTATGTTATAACACTACTGAATATGATATATTTTTACTTTAATCATCTTGGTTTTATTTATTAATGTTAAACCCATCTCGATATTACTTGTATTTGCTTAATTTTTCTGAAATTGTATGCTCAATCTTTCTCTGTAAATTTAGATGTCATCAATCATATGTTTTAGAATGCGTCATGTAAAAACTAAATTTATATATAATATGTTGTTTGTAAGAGTCGAAGCCTTGACCTATGGTAGTACTTGTTTATCATCCCTCTTACTCTTATTATATAACTAGCTTATAACCAGTGCGATGCACGTGTTTTTTTTAATATGTTATAAATTTTAAAGAATTTACCAAAAATACTAGGCTTCAAGTTTCTTTTTGCAAAAGTACCATCTTCTTTAATTCATTGCATATTTACTATCTCAAGTTTCTTAATTGCAAAAATACTATCTTTCCTTTTCCAACCCTTTTTTCTTTTTTTTTTTAAAAAATAATTCGGATGAACAGTAACCTGTCGATGAACAGTACCTGCCACGTGGCAGGTACTGTTCATCGATTTTTTTAAAAGGTGGGATGATATGTTGGATTTGGGTTGCAAGGGGTAATATTCAACTAAATGCAATCACATGCAACTGAATTGGTGGATTTGGGTTTCAAGGCCCCGCCAGGGGCAATATTCAACTGAATGCAACCACATGCAACTGAATTGGTGGATTTGGGTTTCAAGGCCCCGCCAGGGGCAATATTCAACCACATGCAACTGAATTGGTGGATTTGGGTTTCAAGGCCCCGCAAGGGGCAATATTCAACTGAATGCAACCACATGCAACTGAATTGGTGGAACTTGAAAATGACAAACAAAAAAGAGGTCGAAAATGACAACTGAAAAATGGAACTTGAAATCAGAAATTTAGTTGCATGTGGTTGCATTCAGTTGAATGTGGTTGCATTCAGTTGAATATGCCCCTGCGGGGCCTTGCAACCCAAATCCACCAAAATAGCACCACACCTTAAAAAAAAACAGGGGTAAGAAGGCGGCGGCTGGGAAGGAAGGAAGGGAAGAGGAAGGAAGGGAGGGAGGGAGGGAGCCCTAATTTTTAGTATTTTTGCAATTTGAAACTTAGTTTAGTAAAATTGCAAATATCCATTCTTAACAAAAGTAAATGTGCAAAAATTTACTTTTTCCTATTTATTTATGAAAAAAGCCATAAATTTTATTTTATGCTATAATTTTGTTTTTATATAATCATTATTTTGTAAAAATTATTTTAATATTATTTTAATATAATTTAATATAAATTTATTTAATGATATGCATGATTTAAAATTTATATTATAGAATTTTAAGTTAAATATGTCGTTAACGGGATTCGAAACTTGAATTTTTAGTAAAGTACTTTAATAATAAAATATACCTTATAATTACATGTTCTTATTAATTACTAAATATCTAACAGCAAAATGGTGTAATATTTTTGGGTATACATTAATGATTGCAAAATTATGTAGTTTAAAACTTATATTATAAAATTTTAAAAAATATGTCGTTGACAGAATTCGAACCTTGAAATTTTAATAAACTAATTTTAACATATAATATATCTAATCATTAGATCTTTTTTTATTATTTTTTTATAGATAAGCAGGTGACATTAAGAAGGGGCCCAACGACATTTACAGTAGAGAGAAAAACAGCACCTTACATCAGAGGCACCTTACATCAATGGCACTGAGAAACCTAAACCTGGAGACTATATAGCATAATACATAGGTGGCAAAAGGTAGAACTAAGCTATAGTCCTAGTCGACTAGAGTTAAGACCTCCTCGCCAGAGTAGTGGCAGTATGAGACGGTTCCCCAACCTCAAAAGTAGCGGAAGCAGAGCCATTCGAGAACGCATGGTAATGGACATACTCAGCATGGTTAAAATGAGGTAGGTTTTCTGCAAGCAACAAGCCTGTCATGTCTGGGTTCAAGCTCAAATTCTCAGAGATTTTCATTTTACCTTTGTCATTGAGAACGGGAGACAAATGAGCCGTAGGAGCATCCAATGAATGCACTGGTTCATTAATAACCACACCAGTATTTGGTTGTCTCCTCATAGTATCACTCATAGAATTCCAATCCATCGGAACATACGGCGAAAAATTAGCAAACCAGGGGCCATCACGAGTGGGCGTAGCAGAGATAAAAGAACCATCCCCGGGTTTCGGATTGATGATTTCTCCCAGGGCTAAGTTCGGGAGAATCTCAAACGCAAAAGAATGCGGACCCAGGCCATTATCTAGATCCAATATCTCAGCCAATCTTCCAAAATGAGAAGGAACCTCAACAAGCTCGTCACAATTACGCAACCCATACTCTACCATGAAAGCAGGAGCACTATTCCTGGTTGCAAAAACCAAATGAATACTGCAGCTTCTTTGATGAGATGGATCAATCATATCCTTGTTATATTCCGCGTAAAGGATATTAATTTGTTGAACAGCAGTCACAACATTTTCTTCCTCCAATACTTCCTCCTCTTGATCAACAATCATACCAAAAGCATGAATATTATCACACTCTATACACACATGGGGGATTTGTCTGATAAAAGTTTGCTTCAAAGCCAGATGAATATCCCATAACTGGGACTGAAAACCTACCAAACCTCTAAGAGGACCCATAATTCCCCAAAGGTAATTACCACTGTGATCCCTAGCCACTATACCAATCCCATTAATATTGCCATTCGCAAGCGGAAATTCTTCAAAGACCCTATGAACTTTAATCTTGATTACCTTCTCGGGAGGTGGAAACCAGAGATTGTCCATGATGAGAAAAGAGAGTGATACTAGGAGAAGAAAATAATAACATCTTATAGCCCCTAAAAAGCAGACTGTCCAACAAGTAATAAGTACTAAGCCGCCTAAAAATTTGCTTGCACCTATGAAGAATAAAAAACTTATGCTTTTCTAAACCCATGCCCCTATCAAATATGATCTCTGTGCCCTATCTCTAGCTAACCTATCATCCTCCACATTGAAGTCTCTAGAGATGTGATTAAAGTTAATATCACTGTTCGAAGGAAATAACTGTTGAAGATCACCATAAAGCCTTCTTTTGATAAAAAGATTAACAGCTTCAATAGAGTCTGAACAGAATAGCATTTTAGATCTAACATACCGTGCTGCTTAAACGATATCAACTATATACTCAAGTGCTTTGAGTTCCACTTCAAGTCTGTTCTCAACATAAACAGGTCCAGAGAAAATATATCTCAACATACCTGTATTATCCCAGACCACGCCTCCTATGCCTGCTTTAAAACCGAGCTCTTCCACAATAAATGACCCATCAACCGAACAAATCAGATCATATTTTGAGAATAAATTAGACCAGAAAGCAGCTTTTCTCTCTATAGAACTTAATCTGATTGCACCAACTGGGTTGACATCCCAGAAATTGTCGTATTTATGATTAATACATCCCACTGCTTCCAACCATTTAAAAGATCGGGTTTTGATCAATCGATTGCAACAATCCCCTTGATTTTCGTTCCTTGAAAGATGTATTCATTACCACCCCCAAACTTAAATCAATGCTTGTCCTCAAGCATACACAAATATAACTATATAAAACTAACTAGTACCACTTCCGTGGTGATCACGGTTGCATTTGGCATATGCAACAAGCCCTTTAAACCCCTAGGTAGCCCTAGTGGACGAGTTAGGTCTCGTGAGGGCCTATAGAGAATGTACGCACAAAATTCATCTAACTAAACAATGCAATGCATGAATGCAACGAATATGAAAATGCAACGATCCCCTCAAACTAACCAAAACCAACCAGCAAGCAAATATCTCAAAGAATGCAACCAAATCCAAATAGAGCTCGACTAAGTCCCCGTATACTAACAATACATGACAGAAACGTGCATGTGTGCGATGCTCATCAGATATACTCCTAACACTTGGTCCAAATCATACCCATTTTTCGCCAAGACAATCACAAGTTTATAAATAGAATGAACGGTAAACACTTCATAACCTAGAAACACCTCTTACCTCATCTGAGTTGGCCAGAAATTCATGCTTTATTACTAACAACTACGACACATAATACTATATACAATAACACATGCTTATTTAACCGTGCAATGGATGAGACCCCAAAAGGCTTATACAATAATACCCATGTAACGAGCGTTGGGTTAGTGGATCCCAGCCTATAAAAGCCTTAGGTCACTAGGCACAAAGTCCCCTAGAACTTAATTGCTCGAGTATTAAAGAGCTCACCCTGGTTAATTTTGCATTTAAAAATTCACATAACTTTTTTTTTTCTTTTATTTTTTTTTCTTTTATTTTTTTGCAATTTTTTTTTTCACACCTCTAATTTGGAATGAGTGCGTTTCGCTCCATCTCATCGAACCCTAGACTACTCATAAAATATGAGCGGCTACTAGCCATTTGACACCTAACTTTTATTGACAACTAGCATGAAATCCCTGGTTTCCCCCAAACTTAGACTTTAGTGCTCCTATACCATCAAGGGAATAACGAAAATTCTAAATATAAACAAGTGATTAAATCTCAAAATAACCAAACAAGCATAACCTCAACCTAGCCCAAAAGCAACCTAATGAGACTTGTGAAAATACTTTGTTTCTGTAACATGAAAGTCAATTCCCAGGAACTATAAATCAACCCTCTATTCATCAATAATCACACTCAATTAAACATCGACCTACCAATCAGAATCAGCTCGTTCTACGAGATCATGAAATATGCATGCCATGCAAATGCAACTAAAATGAACTCACATGGTATAAAACACAATAACAGAATGTCCTATATGAAACAAACATGCAATACATACAAAATACGAATGAATTATTACTAACATGCAAAATGTGATTTCCTACATGAACAAATGACACACTACTACATACTACTACATACCTAACACATGGGTTGCCTCCCACGAAGCGCTTGTTTAGAGTCAATTAGCTTGACTACGTCCAAGCCTCCATTAAGGATGATAATAGTTGGCCTGGTCATCTCTTCGTGAGACTTCATCGTCATCACGGTGGCACACTTTCTGCCCCTACTCCTCGCTTGATCTATTCATATAACAACTATGTCCTATTCCAATGCCTTCATTGGTTGACCCAAAATCTGTCAATTTGTAGAACAACACACATTCGCGGGCTTCTCTTGAATATAATGGAGGAGGGTAAATGTAAGTTGCTGAAACCTTTGGTTCCTCAAAGAGAACTTCCTCCATTGGCTCTAATGCGTTACCTACATCTTTATACTCTCAAACAAGTAGAAGACCTGCATCTTTCCCATGGTCATCAGCCTCTTGGTACACACATACCAATTCTTGAAATTTGTGTAGCTCACCAGTGTCTGTCCCAAATAGTGCCCATTCCAAATCATCCACCATACTAGCATGATCAAATTCCTCACATGGCTTGTGAACGCTCACCTCACCTTGGAATTTGTCTTCCTCAATTATGCATGCAGTACCTTGCTCCAAGTCACCGTTATTTTATGGAATTGCCTCTAGTATGAATTGCTATTTCTCTTGTTCCAAGGCACTCAAAACTTGAGCAACTAGTGTCTCCAAAGATTTGATAGACCCCTCATTACTCTTTGCAAGCATCCTAATCTCCTCCATAACATCAACCTCATCTGACTGAAAAGTAGGAGTAGGTTGCTGATGTTGAAACTCTTCACTACCAAAGAAATATGACATATTTGAAACATCTTGCTGGTACTGTTGAGGATGGTATTGAAAATATGGTTGTTCCTCATAAGTGACATATGGATCAACTCCTTCATAGTAACAATATTGTGAGGTCTCATGAACGCCCAAACATTGCTCACATTGCTGAGGCATAGATGTCCTCGAATATGCCCACGATGGCAACTCCTCGCCTGCCATTTTCAAACTCTCAAGTACCTGAAACACAACGAACTAAACAAGATAGGTAAGTAACTAATCCAAGTCAGTGAACTTTAACGACCATTGCTGACAAGCACATAAACTAAAAATAAAACACCGATGATCCCCGGTAGCGGCGGCAAAAACTTGTTTGCACAAAATCATGCAAGCGTACGTGGTCACAAGTAATATATGAATAAGTCAAGTTCGTTCCCACAGAGATCTGGTTTAGGTTTCAATTCAGTTAATGCACCTATGCAACAATGTATGGTTTTTTATTCACTGCTAAGACAATTAAGAAATTTGGGTTTGATTAACTAAAATTAACTAAAAAGCAATTTAACAAACTAAGAATTGATTAGCTAATGAGAATTGAAATCGAATTACTTATGCTAGAGAAAACATGAGATCCTAACTTCATTAAATACTTCGCTTAGATCTGACGCCTTTAATCACTATATGCAATGGTTATGATATCTGATCAGACAACACGAAACAAGTACACGCTACCTGTCAGCATACGTATACCAAACTACCCATACATCCACAAAAGAGATAGAAGATGAATAGACACCAATTATGCTTAGACCCTATATGTCTATAGAATTTGAAAACATAACAGTTGAAGAACAAGTTATCCATATTGATCACATAGGGCAACATAATATATTTCTATTTATGCTACAAATCATATTGATAAACAATTATGAACCTATGCTAGCATGGCAAGTTCTAAATTTCAAGATCCACTTTCACTTCACAAGAGATTAACAGATTAGATGTTAGCTACGCATCTATCACTTAAGCATAACCATACGAGGATATCAGATATACATCACACACAGATCTTTAAAGCATCAAGATACTAAACTACATATATAAATCCGTTAGAATCCCATGACAACGATTAGTTCATAATCGAACCGTTCGTCACCATGGGATTTGATGAAAACATGATATGAAACAAGATATGAATGAAAGTAGTAATATTAATAGAACAAAGAGTTGAGAAAACAAATCTATAATCCAGAGTATCGCCTAAGAAAATAGTACAAAAGATGAAGTAGATCTAGATCCGTTGTGTGTCACGAGCGTTGAATCTTTCTCTGCTTTTCTCTCTTGCAATTCTAAGTTATTGATAAGTAATGATATGAATTACAATGGTACAATGTGTTTTTATAGGCCCTAGAAGTCTTGGCCAACAAGAAAATAGCCAAATTACATAATAAATTCGAAAAAGGAAAGAATTGCAGAATTTTTAGGAGAAAAATCGGATTTCCACCAATTCCGCCAGGCCGCGGCGCACACTCCAGGCCGTGGCGCGCCATTACCACTGTTCACGCAGGCCGCAGCGCGGTCTCTAGGCCGTGGCGCGCCCCTGTTGCTGTCCGTTTTGTATTTTTGCAATTTCTTCTTCGTTTTTTCTCTGTTTCTTCCGTTTCTTTTTGCAAATGCTTCCGTCTTCAATTCTCTTGACTTAAGATCTTCATGATAGCTTAAAGCAAGACTCCACTTGCCATTCCATTGCACAAAACACCTCCAAAATTGACGGAAACATCAACCCTAATCAACAAATTTGTAATCCTGCACATTTAAACAGAACACATCAAAACTACAACAAACTTGAGTCCAAGGCACCAATTTAAGCCGAAATGGAATGCTCCAAGTGGATATAAAATCAACTTATCAACGTCCTAGCCAGATAGTCCATAAAACTACTGCAATCAATATATTCCATTCGATAGCACCAAAAGGTTTATTGTTCGCTGTCATAAGTCTCTCAAGAGAGAAGGGAGACGTACTTTGAGGAAAGTTACAGACACTCCAAGTGATAAAAAATGACCAGCACCGAATAGCTAGCTCACAATTTGAGGAACAAATGTTCCAGCGATTCTTCATGACACCCACACCATCTACAACCTGTTTCAAAAGCATATGAACGCAATCTAGAGCATGGGAATGAATTTGTAGGCAACACTTTATGCTCAATTTTCCACAAAAAACCTGCACTTTCGGGGGAACTTTAACCTTCCAAATTAATTTCCATATATTCGATTGGTTTGTAGTGGAAACCAGAGAATGATAACATTCCTTAGAGGTAAAAACCTTACTATTATGAAGCCAGACGAGTCTATCTCTGCTATCACTAAAATCCACCTGGTCTACGCAACTTGCTAAAGACTGAGCATATGTTTCTTCCCATACTCTAAGTGGGCATCTCCATAAGCATTTCTAATTATTACTTCCTAAAGACCAGCTACTCTTGAACTTCTTAAGGTTAGAGAACTTGAGTGTTGACAGAGCATATAATCGAGGGAATTCCTCCTTCAATGGCCTTGAGCCAAACAAGAAATCTTCCCAGAACAGAATCTGATCCCTTGGCCTACCTGCCATTAAAAGTTATGGGACACCTTCCCACTAACAACTGATTCTATTCCTGACTGAATAATACCTCTAAGAATGAATGAAACAGCATTGTTACTAGACAGACTAGCGAGCTTAGCCGAGAAGTCTATCCCATATTTATTTTATAAGAAAACATTCCAGAATTTACCCCTATCTACACTACATCTCCACCACCATTTGAAAAGAAGAGCAGCGTTACGATCCTTTAAAGAAGAAAAGCCCAAACCACCAGCCTCCTTAGGCTTGCAAATCTTCTCCCAACTTAAAAGATGTAATTTAGATGTCTCCTTGTCATTAGACGAGTTGACCCCCCCAAAAGAATCACTTACGAATTCGGTCGAGCTGACTCATTACAGTTTTTGGCATGAGAAACAAATTAAACCAGTAAACTGGGATACTATCTAGAGAAGCTTGAAGTATAACCATTCTACCAGCATGGTTAATACTTTTCCCTTTCCACAAAGCTAGTTTCTTCCGCAGTTTAACCATTATAGGTTCCCAAAACTGGATAGATTTCGGAGAAGATCTTATGTTTGCGCCAAGATAACTGATAGCATTTCTCCCAACTTCACACTCTAGCAGTGATGCCCAACGAGCCAAATCTTCACTATCCTCATGAAACCCAAACAGCTGACTTTTATTAAAGTTGATCCTCACTCTCGTTAGTACGAAAAAACTTTGTAGAACACTTTTAACACCTTCAACCGATTTAGTATCATTATTTAAAAAAAAAATATCGTCGGCATATTGCAAATGCGAGATGGAAGATCCTCCAATCGTAACTCCTTTAAATATTCCTAATTCCTCCGCTTTCATCAACGTAGCGTGTAAAACTTCTGCCACAAGGTTAAATAAAAGAGGAGAGAGGGGGTCACCTTGACGTAGGCCTCGATTAGGGGAAAATTCTTTGGTGGGAGATCCATTAACAAGAATAGAGACTCTCGGAGAATTAAAGATGGAAGAAAGCCAGTTTATCAATTTTTTCTGAAAATTCATTTTCTCCAGCAATTGAAAGAGAAAGGAACAATTCACGGTATCGAAGGCCTTCTCGAAGTCCACCTTAAAAACTAACCCACTGCTATGTTTACTTTTGATGCTACTCACAACTTCACTTGCAATTAAGATACAATCTGAGATATTCCTCCCATGCATAAACCCTGATTGTTGCTCCGAAACCAATTTGGGTAGTACCGTTTTCAATCTCTCAGCCAACAATTTAGTAACCAACTTCATACAGGATTTTATCAAACTGATTGGACGGAAATCAGTGACATTGACAGGATTTAGGCCTTTAGGGATTAAGGTGATAAAAGAAGAGTTCACTCCTTTAGGAATATTACCATTCCTGTGAAAATTGACCATAAACGAGAAAACATCTGACCATAGAAAAGACCACATTTTCTTCAACACTCCCATGCTCATCCCGTCTGGACCCGGAGCTTTCTCAGACGGACTTTTCTTAAGTGCCTCATCCACCTCTACTAATGAAAGGCCCTTAACTAGATTGTCTGACTCCTCCCTGGTAAACATAGGTAAGGTTAAGTCATCCAGACTTAGGCAACTAACAGCTGCATTTTCCGTCGAAAAAGATTGAAAATGATTAAAGAAGGCGTCTTTAATTTGATCAGGAGTAGAGACCAAAACATCTTTCCACAAAATACCTAAGATCTGATTTTTCTTCCATTTATACTTAACAATATTGTGGAAGAAATTGGTATTTTTGTCCCCATATTACGACCACTTCAGTCTAGCCTTCTGTCTGAGTATATAATCCCTCATATTATACTGATTCTTCAATCTTTGAGCAATCTCAGATTTCCTCACATCATCAAAGCCCAACTCACCAGCTCTAAATTACTCACTTTCCAGTTGCTTAATGTTTTGGTCAACATTACCATTCATCTGAGCATTCCATTGCGTGATTCTAAGACGTATCTCCTTGAGCTTCCGATGCAGATTTAGATCCCCAAGATCTATCCAAGCATCTTCTAAAACCGATTTCAAAACAGTGTCATCCAACCAACAGTCAAAAACCTTAAATGGCTTAACACCCCAATCCACTTTGCCTGTGGTGAGTAGCAGTGCCCTGTGATCCGAATTCTTTCTATCTAGCACTTGAACAACCCAGTCGCTTTGTTCAAACCAGTTCCAATTAACCAAAACTCTATCTAATTTACTTTGTTTACCTTCCATTCCACACCATTTGAAATTTGTATTTTGGAATTTCACATCTTGAAGTTCATTACTGCTTATGAAATCATTAAATGAAACTGAATCTAATTCTCGGTACAGACAATTCACACTTTCTGAACTTGATCTGACACAGTTGAAATTTCCTATGATACATACTGATTCCTTCGAACAATCTTGAATCCAAGCACTAATCAAATGCCACAGCTCCTCCTTATCATTAGTCTCTTGAGGAGCATAGATAATGAAAATATGCAGGCTCTGACCATTAGGAACAAATGTACCTTTCAAGCACAGCCAATTCCTCCCAGAATGAGTACTTGATATTGATATGATTGAAGGATCCCAAAAAGAAATTATACCACCAGAAAGACCATTCGCTGCCATCTCTGCCGAGCAAGTGTCATCATAGACTCCCAACAATCTTTTAGCAGACATATTAAGATCCTTACACATTGATTCTTGTAAACACACCACCCCCGGTTTATGCATTTGGACAAAATTTTTAACATTGGACCAATTTTGATTAGAGGCCAAACCTCTCACATTCCAACTGAAGATTGATAACCAATTCATTAAAAGACAAAATATATGAATGAAAAATGAAAGCAGGAAAGTTTACTTTTGTAATCTCTGTACAATATCTGCCAAGGCCTCTTCCCTGCCATCGTTAACTGTGAGTCCCATTAATGTACTAGTCTCTAGTATCATTTCTGCTTCTTTAGATAAGTTTTTGGTTACAGAGCTCCTTTACGATCTTCTCCTCCCTCTACTAGGTAATTGGAAGACCTTCACCAGCTTGTTATGATACTTACGAGGCTTGCCCCTCTTTTTAAAAACTTTAAGTTTATCTAAATTTTGAACAACAGAGCCTAACAAAATATCAAAATTAACACCTAGTTCGAGTTCAATGAAGCAGACGTGATGTCCCCCTCTTTACTTAAAGATGGACATGAGTGGTCAGATAGATCTCTAACCTTCCACACTTCAGTTGAGACATGATCTAATTAATCCTCCTCACGAAAAGGATTAAAAACTAATTGAGTACCCATCATGTGACCCTCTGAGGCTTTGTCATCTACTACAGGCTGATTAGTAATTGGTTCCATTTTGTCAGACTCTTGAGCTTTAGAGGGGGAGTTAGTGATGATGGAGGACTCATTGCCAGAATCACCAGTCTCATCATGTTGAGAATTGACTGTGTAATCATTTGGCATATTATCGTTACCATGAGAGCCACCCAAATTACCACAATAATCACTGCTAACTGTCAATTTAAGTCCTTGTGAATCCACCTCCGATAAGTGTATCTCCACATCTTTATTGTCTATACGAACCTTAATCCTAGAGCATAACCTGTCTTTTCTAGCAGTGTTAACTCCCACTATAGGATTCTTGAAGAAGAATTCCTCATCAAGCATGTCTGACGATCCCACTATCCTCCCCAAATCTTTAGTGAGCTCCTCAAACATGGCCAAACACCAAGACGAAATCGGAATCCGAACAATTTCCACCCATGTTATTCGCTCAGTGAATAAATCCTCATGAGCCACATGCTTGCAACTAATAAAACCCAGCTCCAACAAGTCCATATCTAGATCATCAAAATCTGCCTGGTTAAGAAAAGTTAGCAGGAACTTGAATCTAGAAAGACCTCTGACCAAAATATTATCATAACCCAGTGCATCTAGCTGGCACAAGATTTCAGTCACCTTATTCGGATTAAGCGTTTCCACAATCACACTACTTTTCAATTCCTTTTCCAAATCTTGATTTTGAATTATCTTACTATCGACTCCCTGAGAAGCTTGAGCTGCAACTGAGTTAGAAGTTCACTCTTTCACCAAATTATTATTTGTCTTAGCCGAAGTCACTCCTGCTGCATCACTATTTAGATTATTACTAATCACCGCAGGGGAGGCTCTACCTTGCTTTTTGCTGTTGGCAAAGTCCAACTTTAAAATGTTACCCTCAAAGCTTTTACCCGTTAGACTGTCGATCAACTTGGTTGCATCCAGCTCCGACTGCAGCTTAATAAAACCAAACCGCTTGTTATACTTGTCCAGTTTCTTCGGTAAAACAATGTCTCTCACTCTGCATTTCTTTTTAAAGAAAGACCAAACATCCTTGGCCTAGACATGAACCGGTAGGTTGGGAAAAAAAACCACATTATGTACTTTGTTCCTTAATTCCCTTCTAATGATAGAAGAATCCTTTTTACAAGGATCTGAATTGGGTTTATCAAGAAGCGCCTCTTTAAAGGATTTAACTGGAACAATGGAGCCATTGTGGACTGTGATTTCAACGTACATGAGGCAATAGGAGGGTCTTGAGTTTGATCAAGAGATCTGGAATGAATCTGAAAGAGAGCTCTATTGATCTAGAAATCAATCCCTTTTACTGCTTCATCCAATATCCAATCATCCACCAAGTGTCTATTGCTCGTAATAAAATCCATCTCAGCATGTGCCTTTTGTGAAGTCCCTTTATTACTACCTACATGAAATTGGATATTAGCCCTTTTACTCCAATTCTTCTTAGATTTTCTACCCCTTACCATGGTCCACCCCTGTTTCTTATCCTCCAATGGAGTCTGGAGATCCTTGGCCATAAAACCTTGCGAATCAGAATTCAAACTTAATGCTTTTAAATCTCTGTTCATTTTTATCGAACCATAATGAATTTGATTAAGGGCCATCCGAATCCCCTCACTGTCTCTTCTTCGAACCATCTTGATTACATTGGGGTGAACCATATGTTCCTTGCTTAAAAATATCAGTCATTATCCCACTGGAGAGAGGATAACTCATCATGAACAAACAAACACATCATAACAAGAACTACATAAGGGCTTGATCCATTATAACTAGTGGTATGTAGGCAGTTTGCGGGATCTTCTTCGACACTTTAACACCTTGAGGTACTGAGAGGACGTATACTCTTGTGTGACACATCATTATTAGGGTTCTTGGCAGGCCAACGCATCATCATTGCACGGTCCTTGAGCTCTAATCCCGTAGATTCAGTCTGATCCTTCGAGGAACCCCCTCCCGTGTTCTTCGGAAACCCCTAGTCGTGAGCCTTTCTGGGCGGCTAGCTATTGATCTCCAACTACGAGCCTTTCAGGGTGGTTGGACGATTCCGTAGTCATTGGCACTATTCCAGCAACAGGCCTCCTGATTTGTTGTGACAAATTCCTCCCACAACAATTGGCGCCCGAAGGAGGGGCCTCAAAAATTGCCGTTTGGAGGAGATATGGCGAGTAACGATTCCGAAAGTGATAGGACACCATCTCAGGATGGTAATGGATGAAACAAAGGAAATAATGGTGATGTTTCCAACAAAGATATCTTGGACCATGTGGTCGCTATGTCTGAAAGAGTTGACCATTTGAAGAAGAATTCTGAGAAAATGAGAAGATGGTGTAAAAAGCTAAAGTCGAGAGCCAAGAAGAATGTGACTCCTACAAGGCTAGACTTTGAATCTGACAAGGATGCTGAGAACAATACTGATTATGTCCCATCTAATGAAGAGGAGGCCCAAAGGGATGAGGGTGACCAATCGGGTAACATGGAAACCCAGGGTACCGAGGGCTCACCCACTAGAAGCCTAAGTTTTTTGACGGAATTGGCAGAAGGCTAACCAAGAAGGACCTCCGTCACAGGCTGGTATACACTGGAAGTAGAGATCGAAGAGATGACAAATGGGATTCCTACACTCGGGGTTCCCGGGAGTACAGGGAGAAATCCCACTCGGTACCCCCAAGGAATGACTCCAGAAGGACTAGATCTGGTTGCCGAATGAGTAACAGACAGAGTGGTCACTCCTCTAGGCATAGGAGCAGAAAATCACGCTCTACCAGGGTCCCTACTGGTGAGAGTACCGATCAGGATTCCAGCTCTCATCAGAGTTCGGTTCCCAGAAAGAGTAAGGCGGCCTATGAAGATGATGATTCTGGGAGTGACATGCTTTCAGATGGTGAAAATGGACAGTTCAAAATGTCTGATTGGAAAAAGGCCTTGGAAAAAATCAAGGAGGAGAAGAAGTTCAAATCTGGAGTCATTTCCGGCTCACCATTCTCTACAAAGGTGAAGAAGGCGCCCTTACCAAGGTTCTTTAAGATGAACACAGATTTGAAATTCAATGGTAACTCGGATCCTGTTGAGTACCTAAGCCGTTTTAATACGGAGATGGATGTGTACCAAGTGGAAGACCTGGCTAGATGCAGGTTACTAGCCTCCACTTTGAGTGGGAATGCCCACCAATGGTTTAAGAGATTGGCTAAAGGATCTATTAAGTCCTGGAGGAAGATGGGAGACCAGTTTATCTCTCAATTTTGGGCTACCGTAGCCTATGCCCCGCCGGTTAATACTCTGGCTAATATCAAGCAAGAAGAGCGTGAGACCCTAAGGCAATACTTCAAAAGATTTAATGAGCAAGTGCCTAAGGTAAAGAAGGCCTCTGATGAAACTCTGAAGAATTTCCTGATAGCCGGGGTTAGGCCAGGAACCGAATTTTGGAAGGAGTTACAAACCGAGGAGCCTGGGACCCTGGCAGAATTCTATCAACAGGCGGAACGCCACAAAGTGATTGAGGAATCGATGGCAAAGTTATCCAAAGACTCCAGTTCTAGGGGTTGGAACAAAAACAAGAGGAATCGTTCTTACAGCCCTAAAAGGGATTCCAATAAGAGGGCTTCCGGTATTGGAACCGCCGGTTTGGGAGCCACTCGTTATGATGACAAGGCTGCCCCTATTACCGTCAATGCAACCAAGGAAAGAGTTCCTGTCAAGGACAGACTCACTCCAAGGGCAAGTTTTCAAAAATATTCAGAGTATACTCCTTTGACTGTACCCATCGGACATATTCTTAAAGTAAATGAGAAGAGTGGATTGTTCCACAAGCCCTACCGGGCAGGTCCACCGGGAAGGAAGGATCAAGGGAAGTACTGTGCTTTGCATGAGGTGAATGGTCATGAGACTGCTGATTGCAGGCACTTGAAAGATCAAATTGAAGAATTGATCAGAAACGGATACCTGACTGAATTTGTAGCTCAAGAAGCTAAGAAATATAAGGAAGGGAGAGACAACAAAGATAAAACTCCGGGAAACCAAGACAGGACTACCAGAGCTCCTAGCATCCACACCATCTTTGGTGGCCCTTACTTGGGGGGTGCTAGTCGGAATGCCAGAGATAGGTATGCTCGGGAGGCTAGGGGGAAACCCCTAACAAATGTTTTCCACCTTGCGGAAAGGCCCCCTAAGCTGTTCAAAGGGGATACCGCTGATATATCCTTTACCGAGGAAGATGCCAAATGGGTTCACCACCCTCATAATGATGCTTTGGTGGTAACCGTGAGTATTGGTGGAATGAATGTGCACAGAGTACTGGTTGACAATGGAAGCTCAGTGAATATCTTGGAATATACTACATTCCAGAAATTGGGACTTCTGGATAAAGAGCTACTACCTACCAATAATGAGCTATATGGGTTTACCGGTAACCCTGTTCAAATCATAGGAAAGATCAAATTGCCATTGACATTGGGTGTGGATCCTTGCAAGGCCACCCAAATGGCCGAGTTCATGGTGATAGATGAGGACATCTCCCATAATGCAATTCTTGGGAGACCAGTATTGAAAGATATGAGGGTGGTAACCTCAATATACCACTTTTCAATGAAGTTCCCTACACCAAATGGCATTGGATGTGTGAAAGGATGTCAACATGAATCAAAGGAATGCTATAACAAAGTAGTGCAGGCTACCGAGAAGGCAAACAAATTTATTTTATCTGAAGAAAAGGCTAATGGGGAAGCCCTAATGAGAATCCATGGGCTTGAGCCACAGGAATTTGAAAAGACTTCGTGCAACACTGTCATGATAGTAGAACTACCAGAGGAACCTACTGAAGAGGTTCTTGTCTTTCGGGGGGTAGTACCACCACAAAGCTTGTTGTTGGAAGCTGCCAAGAAAAATGGAGAAATTCAAAACATTCCAGTGGAAGGCAAAGTGAAAGATGTCTCAGATGGTGATCTAGATGAAACAATGATAGAGAATGAAAGCCAGGAAGTGGTGAAGGGGCTCCCGATTGAAATCGATATTGATCCCAGGTTGCCCGGTACCTTGGAAAAGGCAGGGGCTGCCGAAGATACTGTTCCCAAACTGGTAGATGCTGAAGACCCTAGCAAAGTCTTGAAAATTGGGAAGCAGCTAGATGAAAAGATACGAGAAAGGTTGACTTCTTTCCTTAAAAGCAATCTAGATGTGTTTGCATGGTGTCATTCCGACATGGTTGGGATTGACCCGAAAGTCATGTGCCACCACTTGAATATTGACTCGGAGAGAAGGGGTATCCGGTAGAAAAGGAGGCCTGTCAGTGGAGAAAGGGCTATCGCCCTCCAGGAAGAGGTAGACCGGTTACTGAAGGCTGGCTTGATTAAAGAATCCTTTTACCCGACATGGTTGACAAACCCGGTACTGGTCCGGATGCCCAATGGGAAATGGAGGACATGTGTTGACTTTACTGATCTAAATAAGGCATGCCCTAAGGATAGCTTCCCGCTACCCAGAATTTATCAACTGGTGGATGCTACGGCAGGCCATGCACTGCTCAGTTTTATGGATGCCTACTCCGGGTATAACCATGTACCGATGTATGAACCTGACCAAGAGCATACCAGCTTCATAACTGACAGAGGATTGTACTGCTATGTGGGGATGCCGTTTGGGCTACTGAATGTCGGGGCCACCTACCAAAGGATGGTAAACATGATGTTTAAAGAACAGATTGGTAAAACTATGGAAGTCTACGTTAATGATATGTTGGTTAAATCAAAGGTGGCAGCCGACCATGTGTCGCACCTATCCAAAATGTTTGATATCCTGATAAAGTACCGGATGAAACTGAACCCCAAAAAATGTGTTTTTGGTGTGGAGTCTGGAAAATTCCTTGGATTCATTGCGAACCACAGAGGAATTGAAGCAAACCCTGCAAAAATCAAGGCATTACTGGAGCTAAGATCCCCAAGGAATGTCAGGGAAGTCCAAGGGCTTACCGGAAGGGTGGCAGCCCTAAATCGGTTTGTGTCCCGGTCTTCTGATAAATGCAAAGAGTTCATTAAGGCTATCAAGAAGGTTCAGAACTTTGAATGACCCCGGAATGTGAAGAAGCCTTCGAAAAACTAAAGGAACAGTTGGGAAGCCCACCACTTCTCTCCAAACCCCTGGAAGGAGAGGTACTCATTCTATATCTAGCTGTTTCTGAATATTCTATAAGTGCTGTGCTGTTCCGGGAAGAAGAGCAAGTTCAATACCCGGTATACTATGTGAACAAAAGGCTGTTGGATGTGAAAACCCGGTATCCCAGCATGGAAAAGCTAGCATATGCTCTGATATTGGCTTCGAGGAAGCTAAGGCCTTACTTCAGGCCCATAAGATTGAAATGAGAACATCCTTCCATTTAAGGCAAGTGATGCACAAGCCGGAAGCCTCCGGTAGAATGATGAAATGGGCTGTCGAGCTAGGACAGTTCGACATAGATTACAAGCAAAGAACTGCTATCAAGGGCCAAGCACTGGCTGACTTTTTACTGGAATTCCCCCCAGATTTCGAGGTTACCGGAGAAGAATGTACACCGGTACCCCCATCCACCGAAGGGGATGCCGAGGGCCCCCAATTATGGTGGAACCTATATGTTGATGGAGCAGTAAACAACAATAGGGGAGGTGCAGGAATAGAGTTGGTAAGCCCAGAAGGGCACCGCATGCAAAGTGTTATACACTTCGGTTTTAGGGCTACCAACAATGATGCTGAATATGAGGCTTTGATTGCCGGGTTGAAATTAGCTTTGGAAATGAAGGTGGAATACTTGAATGTTTTTAGTGATTCCATGTTGATTGTGTGGCAAATAAGAGGGAGCTTCCAGAGCAGGGGTCCCCGTACTGAACTCTACATGAGGTATGCCCAAGAACTCATCAGTAAGTTCAAATTACTAAATCTGAATCAGATCCTAAGGGTGGAAAATGTCAATGCCGATGCCCTTGCCAAACTGGGATCCCAGAAAGAGGCTGTTCTATTAGGGGTGATACCCCTCGAAGTTCAACTCCAGCCAAGTATCCATCGAGAGGAGGTTATGGAGATTGAATCTTCTATGGAAAGCCAATGGACAACCCCAATACGTGAGTACATCACCAAGGGAGTGCTTCCGGAAGATAAAGATGAAGCCCGAAAACTAAAATATAAGGCTGCCCGGTATGTGATCTATGACGGCATCCTATATAAGAGAGGTTTTAACCAGCCTCTACTCAAATGCATCTTTGGAAATGAATGTGAATACATCCTAAGGGAAATTCACGAAGGCATCTGTGGCATTCACTAGGGGGTACCTCCCTTGCCCATAAGGTGCTTCGCCAAGGCTACTACTAGCCTACCATGAAATTTGATGCTTATGACTATGCTAAAACTTGTGATCAATGTCAGAGGTTCGCTAACTTCAATTGCTAACGATTAGTTCATATTCGAACAGCTCGTCATCATGGGATTTGATGAAACCATGATAATAAACAAAGTATGAATAATAATTATGCTAGAGTAATAGAGTTAAGAAAACAAATCCCAAAAACATCCAAGAGTATCGCCTGATTTAGAAGAAAACAAAAAGTAGATCTAGATCTCCGTTACTTATCACGAACATAGAAATCCTTCTCCAAGTCTGAATCTCTATCTTCGGCTCTCTCTCGGTGTTATGGTGAGTAGTTAGTTTTCGTTCAAGGATGATAGAACGTGTTTATATAGGCCCCGGGAGTCTTTTCCAGCCAGAAATTACCAAAAATTCCAATTAGAATTGAAATAGAAGATTTTTTAGAATTTTTCCAGTGACAGGTAGCGCCCCTGCGCCACTGGGAAGCGCCACTGCGCTGCCAACTAGCGCAGCCGCGCTGTCCAAAACTGCCATTTTCTGATTTTTCGGGCGCCCCTGCGCTATGAGTTTCTACCAAAATTCTGATTTTGCTTTATTCTTCAAGAATATTTCCCAAGCTTCACGTGGACTGTAAGACCGCTAAAATCGGACTTCTAGAACTCCAGATATGGCCAAAACAGTGCAGACTGCGCAACCTACCCGGAAATCCGAATTTTCCACAATTTGCTCATTTTTCCTCCGTTTTCTCTTCCGATTCTTTTGCCACTTCCCATTCTTCAGTTCTTAAGCATGAATCCACCATGAAACATGCAAATTTATCTACCCACTTCACGATAATAACCCTGCACCATTCTTACTAAAAACGAATCAAAAACACGACATACTTGAGGCCAAGTTATTCAATTTAAGCCAATCCGAAGCGTTCCAAGTGGATATAAAATCCACTTATCACTAAGGAGGTAAATTTGGATAAGGAATCAACCTTGATATTTTCCTCCCTAGGAATGTGCTCTATGTAGCATTCATCGAACTGAGTCATCACCTCTTCATAAGCCTTAAGTACTTGGCCATGGTTTCATCCTTTGCTTCAAATTCTCCATTGACTTGAGCGGCAACCAGCCTCGAATCGCCATAAATTTTAAGGTTCTTGACCCTTAGTGCTCCTGCCAGACCAAGTCCAACTATCAGAGCTTCATACTATGCCTCATTGTTGGTTGTTGGGAAGTCTAACTTCAGGGCATATTCGATCGTAAATCCATCAGGACTTTGCAGGACAAGACCCGCACCACTTGTTTATGTTTTTGATGCCCCATCAAAATAGAGCATCCAGTATTCCTTCTCATCGACTACGGGATCTTTACCCTCATTCTACAGTTCATTGTCTTCCTGAGTTACTATCTCATGCCCCCCGACTTCTTGGTTGTCAATGATACATTCAACCACGAAGTCAGCCAATGCCTGGGCTTTAATGGCCGTCCTCGGCTTGTAGTTAATATCAAACTCTCCCAATTCAATTGTCCACTTGATGAGCCTACCACTGGCTTTAGGGCTGTGTAAAAAATTCCTTAACGACTGCCCCGTAAGGACCTTAATCTTGTGTGCCTGAAAATACGGCCGTAGCTTCCTTGAGGTGGTCACCAATGCCAAGGCAAATTTCTCAATAGTGGAGTAATTCAACTCTACTCCATGCAAGACCTTGCTCAAATTGTAGAGGGGTTTTTGAATCTTGTCATCCTCCTTTACAAGCACATCACTGACGGCTAGATCCGAGATCGCCAGATATAAAGAGAGGATTTCTCCCATGCTTGGATTGGCGAACAACGGGGCTTCAACCATATACTTCTTCAATTACTCAAAGGCCCTTTGGCTTTCCTCCGTCCATTCAAAGTTTTTTACCTTCTCCAAAGTTTTGAAGAATGGCAAACACTTATCCCTAAATTTGGAGATGAATCTCCCCAATGCTGCAATCCTCCCAGTTAATTACAGTCCAACTTCTGTACATCCCTTATGGAACATGGTGGTTCCATGTCTAGGATAGCCTTGATTTTATCGGGGTTAGCCTCAATTCCATGCTTTGAGACCATAAGACCCAAGAACTTTCCTGACCCAACGCCGAAGGTGCACTTGGCCGGATTCAACATCATCTTGTGGTGCCTCAGCATTTCAAATTCCTCACGTAAATGCTCGATGCGATTTGACTTTTATAGGCTTTTTACCAACATATCATTCACATAAACTTCCATTGTCTTTTCAATGAGATAGGCAAATATTTTGTTTTACTTGTCTCTGATAGGTAGCTCCCGCATTCTTCAATCCAAAGGCCATGACAAGGTTGCAATACACACCAAAGTCGGTGATAAACGATACCTTAGGAATGTCGTCCTTATGCATCCAAATTTGGTTGTAACCACTGAAGCCATCCATAAAACTTAGCATCTGGTGCCCAGCCGTGGCATCTATCAATGTATCAATTCTTGGCAAGGGGAAACAGTCCTTTGGGCATGAATCATTCAGATCAGTGAAGTCTATACACATTCTGCACTTTCCATTGGCTTTATTGACCATTACCGGATTGGCCAACCATTCCAGAAATTGAATTTCTTTGATGAACCCTGCCTCTGGTAGCTTATCAACTTCTTGTTTTATGGCCTCTTGCCTTTCAGGTGCAAAGTTTCTCATCTTTTGTTTCACCTTCTTCCAATCCGGATCCACATTCAACTTGTGTGTTATAAGTTGGGGATCTATTCCAGGCGTATAAACTACTGTCCATGCAAACATATTATTATTGTCTTGTAAGAAGGTGACCAAATTGCTTCGTAGGGGTTCTTTCAAAGATGCCTTGATGTAAGTGACCTTATCAGGATCTCCTACTTTTAGAGGCATGGGAACCAGGTCCTCAGCCGGCTTCCCTCGTCGGTCTTCATCCTTACAAACATCCATATCCTCAATTGGGAGGACCTGCCCCCCGTTCTATCAGGCCTCAAGACTGCTACATAACAACTCCTTGCCATCGTTTGATCTCCCTTTTCTTCCCCTACACCGTTTCTTATTGGGAACTTGACCTTCAAATGATAGGTCGAGGCAACGGCCTTTAATGCATGAAGACCAGTTCTCCCGAGGATAGCATTGTAGGCGGAACTTGCCTTGATGACCAAGAAGTTCAACATCTGAGTGGCCTCCCTTGGCTCTTGCCCTATGGTCATGGGTAGTTGAATTGTCCCTTCAACTTTCAACTCTACTCCATTGAACCCATATATAGGCATATTAGATGGCGTCAACTGAGACTCACTATACCCCATTTTCAAGAATGCATCGTGGAAGAGGATGTCAACGAAAGCTCCATTCTCAATCAAGACTCGCTTCACTTGAGAATTTCCTATCACAGGTGAGATGACTAGCGGGTCATCATGAGGAAATTTCACCCCTTCAAGATCAGAATCTTCAAATCCAATTACCAATTCTGTCTTTGCACGTTTCGGTGCTTCCCCAACAATGTGCATCCCTCTCGTGCATACGTCTTTCTGGAATTTCTGCTTGACCCTGCCGCCGTTGGGCCACCGAAAATCATGTTTATCACCAGCACTCGAGCCTGAGGATTACGGTCACGATCATCATCCCTCCTATCATAATCCCGTCTTGGGTTTCTTTGATTTCCATCTTTACAAAACCTGCTCAGCTTTCCCCTTTGGATCAGAAACTCAATTTTGTCCTTCAGCTGCCTACAATCATCAGTGTCATGCCCCACATCTTTGTGAAACCGACAATATCGGTTCTTGTTTCACTTCTCAGGATCAATCCTTAGTGGCTTCGGCTATCGTAAATCTTGGTCCATTTCAATCTCCATTAGGATTTGGCTCCTTGGAACGTTCAATCTTGAATATTCCGTGAATCTTTGTCCTGGGGTTCCCTTCTTAGGTGCCGAGTCAGAATCTTTGCCCACGTGGGTATTTATCTCTCCCATCGTATTCTTGTTCTTGCCTCCGCTTCTTAGAGCCATCAGCTCAGTCTTGCTCTCGGGGTGGTGCTTGGCCAATGACATTTGAAAAAAACATTCGAAGTTCCATTCTGCAGGGCTACCATGGCCACTTTGTTCTCTAAATCGGTGATGTTGAGCGTCTCCTTGGTGAACAGCATTAGGTAATCTCTAAGATTCTCATTCTTCCCTTGTATCACGATCATAAAGGATGCAGTATCTTTTTCATGAATCCTTCCACCAATGAACTGGCTGATGAAGGCAGTGCTCAACTCCTTGAAGGGGCCAATAGAGTTCGGGGGTAGGCGACTATACCAATGCTGCTCCATACCCACTAGGGTTTGGGGAAATGCCCTACACTTCAGAGCATCGCTGATACGTTGTAGTAGTAGTGCATTAGAGAATGTCCTTACATGGTTAGCTGGATCTCCCATTCCATCATAAGTCTTTATGGTAGGCATCTTAAACTTCCGAGATATATGCGCCTTCATTACTTCTTCAAGGAATGGAGCGATCGGATCATCAGGATCTCCTAGTTGCATTAGTTCTTTGGGGTCTCCCCTTGGGGTTTCCTTCCTGGTTGTCTCATTCCTAGGACCCTCAGTCCTCTTTTCTCTCCTTAACGGCCATTCCAAGTCGACAAAGGGAATCTTTCCTAACCTTGGAGGGGGTTTGTTCTGGTTCTGCCTTTGCTACTCCCTCTCTATATCTTCCTTTAGCCTTTGGATCTCGGCCTCATGAGCCTTAATTCTCTCAGCAACTATCATTGCAGGTCCATCATGGATCCGTCGAGCACGCCTTATAGGCTCCTCGCTTGGATGTCGCCTCCTCGGGGCTTGATCCCGATCTTCCTCCGAGGATGAATCATCAATATACGGGCCGGAGTATTCGTGGTATCCCTGGCCTTGGTTGGGTCCTAAGCCCCTGTTATACGGAGGATGGTATGGCTCATGTAATTGGAGGGCGTGACCGCATGGTCCAGCTTGATAAGGGGGTAGTTCGGCAATCCGTATACTAGGTTCGTGCTTACGGGAATCTACGGGAATCTAGGTGGCTGAATTTGGGCTCCAGGGGGGAAAGAGTGGCCTCCAAGAAGGGAGACTACCATCTGTAGGGGATTCATCCCTTGGCTAGAGGGATTCGTCACTAAAGGTAACAATCACTGAGTTTGAGTTTCGGTTCCTTGGGACTGAGTATTCAATGGTTGGAAGCCCGCTCCTGGGGGTACTCTCCGGTCGGGGTGCGGTAATGCTGGTAGTGGTTTCAGAAGGTACTGGTATTCTCCGGGTGGTAACCATGGTTGATATTCTCCGGGTGGTACTGGTATTCTCCGGGTGGTAACCATGTTGTGGAATAAAAAGTAGGGTGTGTTTATTGCGTATTGATTGCTATGGTTAGAGACCTTCGAGCTTCTATGGCTGATCAAGTGTTTCGTGACTCAATCTATCCTCACAAGATGCCTACGTATCTTGAAAATATCAAGAATCAAGCTAATAAAATGTAGTTCTGATTTGAAGGATCAGGTCCTTTATATAGGCATCAGGTGCTTTAGAATTAGGGTAGGGTTTGGTAACTTGGTGGACAAGTTACCCACTCTTGGCGATATTCTATATAGAACTCTGGATCCTTCCATGAGGAAGGCTAATTCCTATTGGATTTGTATGACTTGGAGGCCACTCCTTGTATGAATTGGTTCCCTTTTGGACTCAACAACAGAGTCTTTTATTAGCTGATTTATCAATTACGAATTTATTATCATAATTAGGGTTTAATTTGGGCCTCATAATTTGGCTTTGACCTTGGACCATTCCTAGGTTCATTTATTGCAACATTAAATGTGTCCTTAGGGCTTACTTTTAGCCTATATCAATAATACATATGAATTAATTAAAACACTTCCTAGGTACATTCATCTACATCTTAATATTCTAATCGACATATGACGCATTCGAAGATTGTTCTCAATTTTTTCTAAAAAGTTGTATGCATACACTGAAATCGCAATCATAGTGTAATGTCTACGAATGTTTACAACATAGTACTCATTATGAACAACTATCGAAATTATTTATGTTTTTTTATCACCGTAAACAACCAGCAAATCCCGACACTGATGCATTCGTGGTTCCAACTATTTATATTATTCGACGGGGAGGTTCATTATCCCTTATTATTAACACGCATTACTACTTATATATTACACTATCAGAATTACGAGTTCACAATACAATCATAAATAATTCAACCGTTACTTTCATCCTAATAATAAAATTATAGTCGTTTCTATAAAGGCCCGTGCCTTGCACGGACTGTTACGCTAGTTTACATTATGTTGCGATTAAAATTATTATTCAAATGAGATAATTACTCTGTTGAATATTATTTAGCCAAGATTCAACTTATTTTATCATTTTTATGGACTTTCCTTTACTACGCCATAAATGCTCATATGCAATGCTTTTAGAAAGCATTTAACTAAAAGTGTTTCGTTAGATATGAAATTTTGGCTCATTTGCAACAGAGATGAACTGGTGCTGCATTAGATATAATTTAGTGTTTCATATAACTCATGATGTTTCACATAATGCAACACTAACAACTGGTGTTGCATTAGATATTTTTATAAATTTAATATATGCTAATGTGGCATGTGGGACCCACTTCTAACAAGGCAAGTGGGGCCCACAATTACTGATGTGGGACAAGCTGTGGGACCCATGTTCACACTAAATCACGCAAGTGTACGCGGTCACAAGTAATATAGAATAAAGTTGAGTTCGTTCCCACAAAGACAGGTATAAAACAAAATATGCACCTATGCAACAATGTATGATCTCCATGCACTGCTAAGACAAGTATCAAATTTGGGTTTTGGATTAACTAATTAACTAAGAAGCAATTTAACAATAATTAGATCTAATTAACTAACGAGATTTAAATCTAATTTACTTATGAGAATAAAAACATGGAATCCTAACTTCATTAAATACTTCGTCTAGAGTTGATGCCTTTAATCAAAGTATGTGATGGTTATGATATCTGATCGGACAACACGAAACAAGTATAGGCTACCTGTCAGTATATGAATACCAAACTACTCATACATCCACAAAAGAGATAGAAGATGGGTAGACACCAATTATGTTTAGACCCTATATATCTATAAGATTTGAAAACATAAAGGTTTAAGAACAAGTTATCCATTAAGATCACATAGGGCAGCATAAGATGGTTAAAATTACGCTACAAATCATGATGTCAAAACATACATAAACATATGCTAGCATGGCAAGTTCTAAATCTCAATATCCATTGTCGCTTCAATAGAGATTAACAAAACAACTTAGATGTTAGCTACGCATCCAAAAAGAATAAGCACAACCATACAAGGATATCAATAATTCACCACACAAAAATCTTTAAAGCAAACAAACTACTAAACTCCGTAAATTAATCCGTTAGAATCCCATGACAACGATTAGTTCATAATCAAACCGCTCTTCACCATGGGATCTGATGAAAACATGGTAGTAAACAAAGTCTGAATACAAATAATTATGCTAGAGTAATAAGGTTTAGAAAACAAATCCAAAATCTGAAGATCCAAAGTATCCTAATAGAAGAAAACAAAAGATGAAGTAGATCTAGATCTCCGTTGCTTGTCACGAGCGTTGGTGATTCCTTCTTTACTTTTCTCCCTTGCTTCTCTCTCTGTGTTATGTAAAGTGCTCCCTCGTTTAATTATGATAGAATGTGTTTATATAAGCCATAGGAGTCTTTTCCAGCAAGAAACTACCAAAAATACAACTTAAAATCGCAATAGAATTTTTTTCAGGATCTTTGCCATGCTACGGCGCGCCAAACCGCGCTACGGCGCGCTACTGCATGCTGCCACGCGCTCTCCCACGCCATCCACGCGCCGCGGCACGCGCTGAAACTGCCGGAATGCTGATTTTTGTCATTTTCTTCGTTTTAACTCATTTTTCTTCCGTTTCTTTTGCACGAGTTGCCACTCTTCAACTTCTTGGCTCAAGACTATCATAGCACCATAGGAAACGTCTACATCCTTCACTCCAAAATAAAAAAAAAACGCCAACCCTAACCGAAGTATATAATCCTGCACAACTAGACAAAACATGTCAAAAACATGACATACTTGAGGCAAAGTTAATCAATTCAAGCCGATATGAAGCGTTCCAAGTGGATATGAAATCCACTTATCCCACCCCCAAACTTAAACCGATGCTTGTCCTCAAGCATAAAACAGACTCGACACTACCTAATATAATGCAATGCATGTGTTCGCACTTATTCACGCAAGAGAACGTGGTCAACAAGTAATACAGGGTAAATAGGATTCGTTTCCACAGAGACTTGAATTGTTCGTTTTAGTTCACTTATACACCAGCTTATGATTTACACTCACTGCCAAGACAATCACAAATTTGGTTTTGATTAACTAATGATTAATTATCAACTATGAAAATTACGAGAGAATAACTGAACGATTAATTTATATTAAACAAACATGGGATTTCAACTTCATTAACCACTTCATCCAGAATCTTATGCCTCTTTAGCCTCGCATGTGACAGGTATGATTACTGATTAGATGCACTAAACTGATACATACCAACTTTCGTTGCGCATATACCATCCTACTGATCATCCACAATTGATAGAAGTCAAGTAGTCACCAAATATGCGTAGTTCCTATATGTCTATAGCAATTGAACACATACCGGTTAAAAATGAAGCATCCATAAAATCACATAGTTAGTGCAAGACGGTTAGAATTACACCACAAATTAATACATGTTCTTCACATGCAAAAACCTATGCTAGCATGAATTGTTCTAAACCCTAGATCCACTTTCGCATTCACCAGGATTAAACACACAATTGCAGGTGTTCGCGACGCACCTATAACGAATAAGCACATTCATACTAGGAAATCAATACAATCCATCACACACCAAGGCATAAAAAACACTTAATTACTGGAATCCATAGGAAAATCCATTAAAATCCCATGACAACGAATTAGCCCATAATCGACCTAATCGCCATCATGGGTTCAAGTGTAAACATGATTCTAGAAAACATATATTAATAGAAAGAGAAATAGGGTTAGAAAATAAATCCCCAAATGTGTAGAGAGTACAAAATGACACCCAAAGATTAGGTCTCCTTGCTTGTCACTAGCTTGAAGATCCTCCTTCAGAAAAATGTTTCTAAGTTACGTACTAGATAAAAAACTAAAACTGCCTAATGAATATTTTCTTGATCCTATTTTTAAGGTCTAATATTAAAAAATAAAGTTCAGCTTCTTGCCCTAGTAAAATGGGCCCAAATGTTTTGACCCGGATAAAAATACTTAAAACACAGCCCGCAGTTGAGTATAGAAACAGGAACAAGCTGAGCTCCTGCGCTTCAATTCGAGCTACAGCGCCCCAACACACGGCAACAATACGCGCTGCAGCCCTCACTTTGGCGCTCTAGCGCCAGGCAACATGGGGAGCTCGTGCCGTAGCGCCTACATGCGCGCTCCTGCGCTTGAAAACAGAAACCTCGCGCGCTCCAGCGCCTAGATGCGCGCTCCTGCGCCTCCTGGACAGAAACAAAACGCGCTCTAGCACCTTGAACCCGCGCAGCTGCACTACTAGCTCCTGGAATTGCTTTTAGAAAAAAACTATCTTCTTTCCGGCTTCTTTCCACAAGCTGTCACCTTCGCTCAATACATTTTAAAACCACCATAGACACCGACTTCGCACTAAAATGCCTTCGACCATGCAACCTACACAATTTACACAAAAACACATCAAATAACAACGAAACTCGAGAACTTGCAAACAATAAAAGTCCAAACGGAAGGTAAATAGTGGATAAAAAATCCACTTATCACACCCCCAAACTTAGACTGTTGCTTATCCTCGAGCAATGCAAATGCACCCCTAAAATGATGAATGAATGCAACTAAAGATTAAATGTCATGATAATGCAAAAATGTCCTAATGCAATGATCCCACACAAATTACCGAATCCATCTCAACACGAAAACGCCTCAAGGAATGCAACAACTCCAAACAGAGCTCGACTAAGTCCCCGTATACTAACAATACATGCTCGGAAATGTGGTGTGTGCATTTCTCACTAGATATACTCTCGAAAATAGACCAAAGGCATAACCGATTCTTCGCCAGGACAATCACATATTTATAAATAGAATAGACTGTAGACACTCCATGACTCAAAGACACCGCCATCATAATTTAAGGTAGACAAGGAATCATGCTTAACTACACAAACCATCAAAATAAACACAACACACATGCTTATTGACTTTGCAATAGGTGAGACCCCTAAAGGCTTATACAATAGTACCCTTTTAGCGAGCGTTAGGTTAGTGGATCCCAGACCGGAAAAGTCTTAGGTCACTAGGCATAAAATCCCCTAGAACTTACTTGCTCGAGTACTAAAGAGCCCACCCTAGCCAATTCGCATACACACATTCTCACATACACTCATTTTTTTTTCATTGACTCTTTTTCTTTTCTTTTTTTTTTTTTCATTTCTTTTTTCACACCTAGGTGCACTATCTCACCCCCTAGACTACTCATATTAAATATGAGCGGCTACTAGCCATTTGACGCCTAGCCATTATTCCACTACGACATGACACTTGCATGAAATCCCTGTTTTCCCCCAAACTTATACTTAAGTGCTTCTACGCCATCAAGGGAATACCGAAAATTCTAGATATAAATAAGTGATTACATCCCAACAGCCAAACCAGGTATGACTCGATCTAGCCCAAGAGCAAACAGTGAGAGCGTGAAAAGATTGTGTTCCCGACACACGCAAGTCAATTTCATAAGAACTTAAATCAACCCTCTATTCATTGTCATCACACTCAAATTAACGTCGACCTATTGATCCAGAAACAGACATTCATATGGAATCATGTGATATGCATGAACAAATGACATAAATAATTCTATATGGCATGGCATCCTAAATGCAACTAAATGACATGGCAAACTAAATGCAAAATTACTAATATGAACTAGCATGAATATGCAACTATATGCAATGCAATGACTCTTGATACCCTAAAATCACCCCAAACTTATTAAATTCAATGTCCTCATTGAAGGTAAAATTAAAGGGTACAAGAGAAACTCCCCTAGTCATCGGCATCATCACCCTCCTCGGGTGGTGTGTCTGGTGGTGGATAAACCTGATGCGCTCCGAAGGTGGGCCATGTGACCTGAAACCCCTGTTGCTGGCACACTCCATCTAACGTCTGAGTCAAGTCTGTGGTAAACCGGTGCATCATATCATGTGTAGCATCATAGCGCCTCAATAAACACCGGTACTGAGCATCACTAAAAACGACAGACCCCTGACTCGTCTGACCCGTCTGAGCGTGAGAAGGACCCGCTCTATCTGCCTGTCGAGGCACCCGCGCCACCGGCGGCAGAATACTACCTCCCTCATCAGGAACAACATAACCGAGGCCCCTAGGATGAGGAGTGCCGCCCGGCCACTCCACCAACCTCTTAATGGTATGGTGGTCAATAGGACCCATCGGCCTGTGCAAAGTCTCCTCACTATTCCATGACACCCCCACATTCATGCACAACTCAGCAATAATAACCGCATGTGGGATCCCGCCTGTAGTGCTGCCCCCCAAGAATTTCAAGATATTTTGGTAAACGAGGAACCCGAGATCAATGTACTTCCCGGTCAATATTCCCCACAAGATGATCACCCGATCTACCGTAACATCTGTAACATGTGAAGTGGGCATAATACGGGCACACAGAAATAGGAACCAGGCTCGAGCATACCTAGTCAAAGCCGAAGCAGGAAATCTCCGCCTCTCAGTAGTACCGGCCTTGCACCGCCAAACCGTGCCCGGTATACACATCCCGGCTATAATGGCATCTAGATCAACCCCATCCCGGCTCGTCTGTACCCAATCCTCAGCATCTCTAGGTTTCGCCGGTTGAGACAAAACACGACGTATCCACCCAGGCTTGTAAGCCACTGCCTTTCCCCTCACCATAGTGATCCCATTTTTTTGTATTTTGGCATTAGCATAAAACTCCCGCACTATGCTCAATGGGACCGCCACGGGCGGTGCACAAAAGTGCGACCACCCCATTTCCGCAATCATATCTCCTAATTCGCCACATGGTACGTAGGGGTGAAACCTCTTTCTTTAACAACTCCTTTCGTCAATAGATTCTTAAACTCCTCTTGAGCCGCCATGGATACAAATTTGTCCTTATCATACTCTACATCCCCCTCCTCCGAGCTACTACTAGCCACTACCCTCACCAGTTTTGGAGCCATAATCAACAAGCACTCAACACCACAATATCACCAATTTACACTCACAAGAATTAACCAAGCAAAATCCCCAAAAATCACTTACACCAAACCTCCAAAATTAGCAAGTTCACAAATTCGTAAATAACAAGATTGAGAAAAGAGAATACCCAATAATGAATCCGAGAGGTGACCTTGCAAGTGGACTCCACCAATTCTTTGTGATTCTTGAAGCCCTAAGAAATTGAATTAAATTGGAGATTATGGATTTGGGGTTTAAATTTGTGTGTATAGGTGTATATATATAGGTGGGTGTATAAGGGTGTAGAATTTAGGGTATGATGAGATGGAATTTGGGAGGGTTGATTTTGAGAGAATTTGAGGGAGTAGGAGATTTAGGGATTAGGATAAAAGAGGGGAAAGGAATTGAACTTGGGGGGGTATGTTTTTTTTTTGTACGCAGTTGAGCAATGCAGTAGCCTGAGGCGCTGCTGCGCCTTCACCACGAGCAGCTGCGCGAGAATTTCCTGGAATTTTTTTTAGAGTAGATACAACTACTCCACACACGAACCGACACGTGGGTTGCCTCCCACGAAGCGCTTTTTTAACGTCAGTAGCTTGACGTGACTTCCCTGATTTACTAAGTAGTTGCAAGAATCGCGGTTTCAGCTCCACGATTCGATACCTCACCAAAATACAGTTTCAATCTCTGACTATTGACTTTGAAGGACTGATCAGGTGATTTCTCAAAGATTTCAACCGCTCCATGCGGAAACACGGTTTTGACAACCAAGGGTCCTGACCATCTCGACTTAAGCTTTCCTGGAAACAGACAAAGACGAGAATTAAATAACAACACAGTTTGGCCAGGAACAAATACCTTGTTGACTAACCGACGATCATGCCATCGCTTAACTTTTTCTTTATAGAGTTTATTGTTCTCATAGGCTTCCAAGTGAAACTCGTCCATCTCATTGAGTTGCACCATTCTCTTTTCACCCGCGGCTGTAAGATCAAAATTTAGCTTCTTCAAAGCCCAATATGCCTTGTGCTCCAATTCCGCCGGCAAATGACAAGCTTTCCCATAGACAAGCTGATATGGTGACATACCCAAAGGTGTTTTATATGCCGTTCGATAAGCCCAGGCGGCTTCGTCGAGTTTTAAAGACCAATCCTTTATTGAAGGACTCACCACCTTTTCCAGAATACGCTTGATTTCACGATTAGACACTTCAGCTTGGCCATTGGTCTGAGGATGGTATGCTGTAGCTACCCGATGATTAATATTGTATCTGGCCATTAGAATAGTGAACTTGCGATTGCAAAAGTGAGTGCCTTCATCACTGATAATGACTCGCGGAGTACCAAACCTGGTGAAGATGTTCTTTTGAAGGAAGTTAAGCACGACATTGGCATCATTGGTCGGAAGTGCTTTGACCTCAACCCATTTCAAGACGTAGTCAACTGCTAGCAAGATATATTGGTTGTTGCATGAGGAGATAAACGGTCCCATGAAGTCGATTCCCCAAACATCGAAAATTTCCACTTCCAACATTACATTAAGGGGCATCTCGTCCCTCCTCGATATGTTACCAACACGCTGACAACTGTTGTGCTAGAAATATAAACATTCGAATCGCAAGCGCACAATTCGTTTCGTTGTAAAATTTATGATTCGTTCCTCAGGGACTAATGTTTTCGCATTCCTTAATTTCTAATTTAATCGAATTAGAACAAGTGGGTTTTTAAAATTTTTTGACTTAACTAATTAATTCTTAAAATTTAAACTACTTTAAAGACAATTAAATCATTATTCCATTTTTGAACTAAAAAATTATGAAAACAACAAAGAAAAGAAAAAAAAACTAAATTATTCTAAAAGTTCTAAATTAAAACTAGATTTTATTCTAAAACTTTTTTTTGTTTTTATTTTAAAACTAGATTTTGCTTCAACTCGAATATTGGCTCAAATAACAAAATTACGAAATCAACAACAAAACAAAACTAAATAATTATGCAGATTCTAAAATTAAACCAGCAACCCAAAGAATTCAAATTCGATTCCATTCCGGATTACACAACAGGCAGTCCCAAAACTCAGCACAAACTAGCAAAACAAAGCAATTAGACTCAGCAAATTTAAGGAAAGCAGTCGACTCGACACATGACTCAGCAAATTCAATGACACAACTCACTACAAACTCAGTGAATACAAAACAACACAGACAACAAATTTAACTAAAATGATAAAGCAGGACATTCAACTTGACAGAACTCGATGACAACTCGCAAGACTAAACAATCGCTGAGCGAATTACAAAACTTAATCAAGAACACACAGTAGCATTTGATAAAAATTCGAACTTAGCAAGCAGCAACACAAACAAAAGAATTACAGGAATCGGAAGCAGTTCAAACACAAACGATCAAAAAGTCCCAGTTACCACACTAACTACAAATCGAATTCAGCAAAACGGTAGATTAAAATGACACCCAGAACTTGGCAAAACAACAACAAATGCAGATAAATCAAAACTCAAACCAACAAACGCAGAAAAGCTCACAGCGACTACCACACTTAGAAACGAAAAAAAAGAAAACAGGCAACTGGATACTGGACATGGAAACAAACTCAAGAACTCAAGAACTTGTTAGAAACAGACTGAAAAATGGAAAGAAAAATTAAGAGAGAAATTTGTTAAAATCGAAAGAAAAGAAAGGGGGAAGGGAAAGGGATTTGTGCGTATAATTTGAGAATGAGAGAGAGAGATTGAGAGAGAGAGAGAGAGAGAGAGAGAGAGAGAGAGAGAGAGAGAGAGAGAGAGAGAGAGAGAGAGAGAAAGAAGATGGTTGTGCAGAGATGTGTTGGGTTCGATCAAAAGGAAAGAACAGGACAGGGGAGATTATGTATCATTCGAGTAAAAAAAAAACAGGATGCTGGGTTTGTTTTAAAAGCAAGGGAGATTATTGCTTCGAATTATTAATATAAACGAGACACATAAAATAATTATAGAATATTAACAAAACTAATATTTTTGGTTTTTTTTTTTTGAAAATTAAAAACGAAACAATGAAATCAAAGAAATTAACTACAAATTTAAAATTACACTAAGATGATGATTTAAAATTAATGGCCCACAATAAAATTGAGATTTAAAGGGGCGTAATTAAAATTAGCAACTACGAACAAGAAAATAAAGTTTCGTTATTTTCAACCCCAAGTGGTTAGCAACGGGATTTACGAAAATAACGAAACAAGGCAACAATAACGAAAGAGCAAGACAAGAAGTAAAGAAAAAAAATTGCATTAATTATAATATGAGTGTTTACAAGATTTAAAACTAAAGAAAATTACAAGAAATTAAAACTACCCTAAAATCTAAGTTACTAAATACAAGGGGGGTGAGGGGGTATTTATAGGATAGGAATTAGGGTTAAGGGGGGTGTTGGGTAAATCCCCACCATACATTTGGGTTGTGTGGTGGTGAAATCCTAGCCATCTATTTGTTTCCTTCCCCCTTAAGCTTTGAAGAGTTGATCTTGGCCATACACTTCTCTAATGTGTTGGGATGATCTCCACCTTCCACTTGTCTTGAAATATTCCTTTTGCTCCAAGCTCCTAATTCTTTTCCTTCTTTCATTTTTGGTCCTTTTTCTTCCTCTTTTTCCCTTCCTTTCTCTTTATTTATCTATTTTGCCATTTCTTTATTTATTTACGAATTTCCTGAAATGCAACAAAATAAATTATTAAAATGCGAGTTCAAGCAATAAATAGGTAATAAAAATATGCAAAAATATGTACTTATCAACAACGGTCACACCTTAGGACATACTGATGAGCATCCTTAAAAAGAGAAGGCTAATAGAAACCTGCTTGAAGAATTCGAGTTGCAGTCTTTTCACCTCCATAGTGGCCTCCATATGTCGTGGCGTGATAATCCCTCAGAATAGCCTCTGTTTCACTGTACGGCACACATCTTCTAATAACCTGATCAGCTCCCTGTTTAAACAGATATGGTTCGTCCCAACGATACCATTTGACTTCATGCAATAACTTCTTTCTTTGTGCATAGGAGAGCTCTGGCGATATCACTTGACTAACCAGAAAGTTCACAATGTCTGCGTACCATGGCTCTTCTTCTTGCACCCTAAACAATTGCTCATCCGGGAAGAATTCATTAATGATAGTACCATCTCGAGAAGATTTACCAGTGTCCTCCAATCGAGAAAAATGGTCAGCTACTTGATTCTCTGTCCCTTTCCTATCCTTAATCTCCACATTAAATTCCTGTAACAGAAGTACCCAACGAATCAACCGTGGTTTGGAGTCCTTTTTAGAGAGCAGATATCTAATAGCCGTGTGATCCGTATACACCATGACTTTTGTACCAAGCAAGTAAGAACGAACTTTTTCAAAACCATAGACTATGGCCAACAGCTCCTTCTCAGTAGTAGTGTAGTTCAACTGAGCCTCATTAAGGGTCTTGCTTGCATAATAGATCACATGAAACACTTTCTCTTTCTTTTGGCCAAGAACGGCCCCCACTGCATAATCGCTAGTGTCACACATCATAGCGAAAGGTTCACTCCAAACAGGAGCAATGATCACTGGTGCTGAAACCAATTTCTTTTTCAGGGTCTCGAAAGCTGTCGTCAAACATTCTTTGTCAAATTTGAAAGGAACGTCCTTTTCCAAGAGCTTACACAACGGTTTGGAGATTTTTGAGAAGTCTTTGATGAAACGCCTGTAGAACCCTGCATGACCAAGGAAACTACGAATCCCTCTCACTGAATTAGGTGGAGGAAGATTTTCAATTGTCTCTATTTTTGCTCTGTCCACCTCTAGACCTCTCTGTGACACCTTGTGTCCTAGGATAGTTCCCTCCTTCACCATGAAATGGCATTTCTCCCAGTTAAGCACTAGATTAGTCTCCACACATCTTTTCAGAACTGCTCCCAGATTTTACAAACATTCGTCGAAAGAGAGACCGACTACAGTAAAGTCATCCATGAAAACTTCTACGGTTTTGCCAATCATATCTGAATAGATAGCCATCATACACCTTTGAAAAGTGCCAGGTGTCCTTTGATTTCTTTTTACACAACCACTTTCATGATTGGGTTTAGACGTCTCTGATGTTCCACTGTTGGTTTACTCCCTTCTTCTAGTGGAATTTTATGTTGACAGTAGGCCGGACTAATCCCTTTGATGTCTGCTATAGTCCATCCAATGGCTGATTTGAATTCTCTAAGAACTCTCAAGAGCTTGTCTTCCTCAGAATCTGAAAGGTTAGCCGCAATAATCACAGGTAAAGTAGATTATTCACAAAGAGAGGCATACCTTAAGTGATCCGGTAGTGGTTTGAGCTCTAGAGTTGGGGCTTCTTCAATTGATGGTTTCAACCGTTGGTGCGACCCCTTCAATTCTGATAGACCTAAAGATTCCACTGGTCTTTCAAATTTCCTTTGCCATGGAGTAGCATCAAGAAATAGAAGTTGCTCATCTATATCATCTTCTTCCAATAAAGCATCTCCAATCAGTGCTTTTTCCAATGAGTCATTCATGAGCAGATGGTCAATTTTTGATTGCACTGCCGACTCAACCAAGTCTATCTTCAAACACTGCTCTTCTTCCGTTGGAAACTTCATAGCCTTAAAAATATTGAAGGTGACATTCTGATCATGCACCCTCATAGTGAGTTCCCCTTTCTATACGTCAATCAAGGTTTGACCTGTGGCCAAGAATGGTCTCCCAAGAATGATAGGGATTTTCTTATCCTCTTCAAAATCAAGTACAACGAAATCCGCTGGGAAGATAAGTTGTCTACTTTCACCAGAACATCTTCTACAATTCCTCGAGGGTAGGTGATTGAGCGATCAGCTAACTGGAGTGACATGTTTGTAGGCTTAGGCTCCGGGAGACCCAGTTGCAAGAAAACTGAGTAGGGCATGAGATTGATGCTTGCCCCTAAATCACACAGACACTTGTCAAAAGAAACATTCCCAATGATGCACGGTATGGTAAAACTCCCCGGATCCTTTAGCTTAGGTGGCAACTTTTGTTGCAAGACAGCACTGCACTCCTCCGTCAGAGCGACGGTCTCTAACTCCTCGAGTTTCAATTTCCTCGAAAGTATGCCTTTCATGAACTTGGCATAGCTTGGCATTTGTTCCAGGGCTTCCGCAAACGGTAGATTTATGTGCAACTTTTTGAACACTTCCAAGAACTTTGCAAATTGCTTATCAAACTTCTGTTTCTGAAGCCTTTTGGGGAATGGTGGAGGTGGATAAACTTCCTTGCTAGCCTCCTTACTCTCGGAACTTGTTTCCCCAGCTGACTTTTCCCTTTCTTCCTCGCTTGTTGCCTTCTGAACGACCGGAATAACAGAATTTTCACTTCCCTTGTTAAGCTGATTTTTGACTTCCAGCTCGTTTGTAACCTTTCCAGAACGCAACGTAACAGTATGAATCTGTTCCTTGACCTCCTTTTTACCCGGATTTGCTTCCGTGTCACTGGGTAATTGCCCTGGAGGTCTGTTCAAAAGAGCATTGGCCAGTTGACCAATTTGATTTTCAAGAGTTTTCAGGGACACCGCCTGACTCTTGCACATCATTCGCAATTCTTCCATTTCTGACTTCTCATTTGATTGCATATGACTTCCTTGATGTTGTTGATGAAATCCAGGTGGATTGTATGGTGGCCTTTGGGCATAGGGTTGTTGATAACTCGCATTGTTATACTGCTTCGAACCATAATGTTGACCCTGAGATGGTTGTTGCATGGTATTCTGATTGTTGCTCCAACTGAAGTTAGGATGATTTCTATTGTCGGGATGATATGTGTTAGGAGCAGGTTGTGCAGGCCTCTGATAATTGCTGACAAAATGTGCCGACTCGCTAGAAATTTCACATTGATTGGTTTCATGAGCCCCCGCACACAATTCACAAACCATGGCGACTTGCTGCACCCCCACTTTAGCTAATGAATCCACTTTCATAGATAGAGCCTGTAGCTGAGCTGCTATAGATGTTGTGGCATCCACATCAAGAACACCTGCAACCTTACCTTGTGGAATACGCTGGGTCGGATTCTGATACTCGTTTGCCGCTATCATCTCAATCAAGTCATAGGCCTCTTCATAGCTTTTGGCCCACAGAGCTCCTCCAGATGCTGCATCGAGCATTGCTCGAGAATGGCCTAACCCATTGTAAAAACCATTGATGACCATCCAATCTGGCATCCCAAGATGAGGACATTTCCGGAGCATTTCCTTGTACCTTTCCCAAGCTTCACACAGTGATTCACCAGAATGCTGACTAAATTGTGTAAGAGCATTCCTCATGGCAGCAGTTTTTGCCATAGGAAAGAATTTAGTCAAGAATTTTTTTTGCCAGATCTTCCCATGTAGTGATGGACCTTGCTGGAAGTGAATGCAACCAGCTTTTTGCCTTGTCCCTGAAAGAGAATGGGAACAACCTTAGCTTGATAGCGTCCTCAGAAACCCCGTTGGTTTTGAAGGTGTCGCAGATCTCGATGAAATCTCTGATATGCATATTAGGGTCCTCAACAGGTGATCCCCCAAACTGGACTGAGTTTTGGACCATTTGGATCGTGCCCGGCTTGATCTCAAAGTTATTTGCAGCAATAGCCGGCCGCACAATACTCGATTGAATATCATTAATCTTGGGCTGAGAATATTCCATCAGCGCCTTGTTTTCTGCCATTTCTTCAATAACTTCCAACTCTTCTTCAACTTCTTCTACTAATTCCTCTTCTCGCTCCTCGACTTCCAGATTCTCTTCACGAACTTGAGAACGAGTACGCATACACGCTCAAGATAGTACCTGAGAAACCCAAAAGTAAATAGATGAGAAAAACGTCCGAGTCAGTGAATTTAATCCAACTTGATGACAAGAACATAAACTAAACAAACAATGAACCGAGTCCCCGGCAGCGGCGCCAAAAACTTGTTCGCACTTATTCACGCAAGAGAAAGTGGTCAATAAGTAACACAGGGTAAATAGGATTCGTTCCCACAGAGACTTGAATTGTTCGTTTTAGTTCACTTATACACCAGCTTATGATTTACACTCACTGCCAAGACAATCACAAATTTGGTTTTGATTAACTAATGATTAATTATCAACTATGAAAATTACGAGAGAATAACTGAACGATTAACTTATATTAAACAAACATGGGATTTCAACTTCATTAACCATTTCATCCAGAATCTTATGCCTCTTTAGCCTCGCATGTGACAGGTTTGATTACTGATTAGATGCACTAAACTGATACACACCAACTTTCGTTGCGCATATACCATCCTACTGATCATCCACAATTGATAGAAGTCAAGTAGTCACCAAATATGTGTAGTTCCTATATGTCTATAGCAATTGAACACATACCGGTTAAAAATCAAGCATCCATAAAATCACATAGTCAGTGCAAGACGGTTAGAATTACACCACAAATTAATACATGTTCTTCACATGCAAAAACCTATGCTAGCATGAATTGTTCTAAACCCTAGATCCACTTTCGCATTCACCAGGATTAAACACACAATTGCAGGTGTTCGCGACGCACCTATAACGAATAAGCACATTCATACTAGGAAATCAATACAATCCATCACACACCAAGGCATAAAAAACACTTAATTACTAGAATCCATAGGAAAATCCATTAAAATCCCATGACAACGAATTAGCCCATAATCGACCTAATCGCCATCATGGGTTCAAGTGTAAACATGATTCTAGAAAACATATATTAATAGAAAGAGAAATAGGGTTAGAAAATAAATCCCCAAATGTGTAGAAGAGTACAAAATGACACCCAAAGATTAGGTCTCCTTGCTTGTCACTAGCTTGAAGATCCTCCTTCAGAAAAATGTTTCTAAGTTACGTACTAGATAAAAAACTAAAACTGCCTAATGAATATTTTCTTGATCCTATTTTTAAGGTCTAATATTACAAAATAAAGTTCATCTTCTTGCCCTAGTAAAATGGGCCCAAATGTTTTGACCCGGATAAAAATACTTAAAACACAGCCCGTAGTTGAGTATAGAAACAGGAACAAGCTGGGCTCCTACGCTTCAATTCGAGCTACAGCGCCCCAACACATGGCAACAATACGCGCTGCAGCCCTCACTTTGGCGCTCTAGCGCCTGGCAACATGGAGAGCTCGTGCCGTAGCGCCTACATGCGCGCTCCTGCGCTTGAAAACAGAAACCTCGCGCGCTCCAGCGCCTAGATGCGCGCTCCTGCGCCTCCTGGACAGAAACAAAACGCGCTCTAGCACCTTGAACCCGCGCAGCTACACTACTAGCTCCTGGAATTGCTTTTAGAAAAAACTATCTTCTTTCCGGCTGTCACCTTCGCTCAATACATTTTAAAACCACCATAGACACCGACTTCGCACTAAAATGCCTTCGACCATGCAACCTACACAATTTACACAAAAACACATCAAATAACAACGAAACTCGAGAACTTGCAAACAATAAAAGTCCAAACGGAAGGTAAATAGTGGATAAAAAATCCACTTATCAATGAATGCAACTAATAAGCAAATATCTCAAAGAAACCAATCAATAAGCAAATATCTCAAAGAAATGCAATACGTCCAAACAGAGCTCGACTAAGTCCCCGTATACTAACAATACATGAATAAAAACGTATGTGTGTGCGATGCTCATCAGATATACTCCTAACACTAGATCAAAATCATACCTATTCTTCGCCAAGACAATCACAGGTTTATAAATAGAATGAATGCTAAACACTTCATAACTCAGAGACACCTCCATCATCATTTAAGTTAGACAGAAATTCATGTTTTATTACTAAACAACAACTACAACACATAACACAATACATATGCTTATTTAACCGTGCAATGGATGAGACCCCTAAAGGCTTATACAATAATACCCATGTAGCGAGCGTTAGGTTAGTGGATCCCAGACCGGAGAAGTCTTAGGTCACCAGGCACAAAGTCCCCTAGAACTTAATTGCTCGAGTATTAAAGAGCTCACCCTGGTTAATTTTTCAATTAAACTATTCACACAACTTTTTTCTTTTTTTTTTCTTTTGATTCTTCTTTTTTTTTCACACACAACTAAATTGGAATGAGTGCGTTTCGCTCCATCTCATCCAACCCTAGACTACTCATAATTATGAATGGCTACTAGCCATTTGACGTCTAACCATTATTGACAACTATTAACAATTAGCATGAAATCCCTATTCTCCCCCAAACTTATACTTTAGTGCTCTTACGCCATCAAGGAAATAACGAAAATTCTAAATATAAACAAGTGATTAAATCTTAAACAACCAAACAAGCATGACTCAACCTAGCCCAAAAGCAAACGATGAGACTGTGTAAGGATTTTGTTTCTGAATCATGCAAGTCAATTTCATAAGAACTATAAATCAACCCTCTATTCATCATTACCACGCTCAAATAGACATCTACCTACCAATCACAATTAGCTCATCCTAAGGGCTCATGAAATATGCCATGAAAATGTAACTAAATGGACTCACATGGAATCCAAAAACAAAATGCCCTTCATGAAACAAAACATGCAATAATACGAACAAATATGAATGAATTACTACTATACATGCAAAATATGAACTCCTATATGAACAATGACACCCTAACACTACTAACCCCAAATCACCCAAAACTTAAAATATTCAATGTCCCCATTGAAGGTAATACAAGGGATAGTATGAAACATACCTAATCATCGGTAGGATCACCCTCCTTTGGTGAATCAGGTGGCGGGTAAACAGTACGAGCTCCAAAATCTGGCCACTGGACCTCAATACCCGTAGCCTGGAAAGCAGTGCTCAAAGCCTCGGTCATATCCGCAGCATATTGGCGGTTGATGTCATGTATGGCATCAATACGCCTAGCCAAGCGTCGGAAGTGTGCATCCAATTCCGTCATATCAACCCCTCTACGAGAAGAACCCGCTCTAGTAACTCGAGGAACATGTGGCGGAGCGCCCGCTCCCTCACCATCAACACCAGCAATAATGTAGCCCAAACCTCTCGCATGGGGAATGCCGCCTCACCTCCACATCACCTCCGCTCACACTAGAATCCTCATCCGATGACGGAAGAGCACTACTACTACCTTTCTGTCTCTTGGGTGCCATCTCAATCACAATAACAAGAATTAACTGAGTCACAATAAACACAAAAACCCAAATATCCAAATACCAAGAACACAACAATATCCCAATTTGCAAGAACACGATTCGTGCAAATCAAAAATAAGAGAAGAAAATTATATCATACACGAATCCGAGAGGTTAAGCTTGCAATAGAAATCCCCCAAACTTGAATTTAACCTTGCTTGAAGCTTTAATGGGATTTAAAGAATTTGAAGTAGAATGGAATTGTGTGTAATGGTTGGTAGTGTATACATGTAGAGAATAATTATAGAGGAATAGAAGGATTTGGGAATTTAGGATTTGATATGGAAGTAGGATTAGGTTATTAGGAGGTGTAAGATTTGTAAAAAGTTGAAGTGAATTAGGTTTTAGGGTGAGAAAATACACAAAATCGTGTATATAGAGATCTGGGCAGAGATCTGGTGCGCTACGACGCGTCCCGGGCGCGCTACGGCACGTGCGAGCACTATTCACATTTTTTTTTGTAATACAAAGAAAAACTACCGAACACGTGGGTTGCCTCCCACGAAGCGCTATCGTTGACATCATTTAGCCGGACGTTGCCTCCTCAAATCACGGTGGTTTCAAAAGAATAACCGAACCATCCTCAACAGAAAGACCATGCATACAAACATTGACATCTTGATTGCTTACTCCCAACACAACTTTTCTTTCACTCTTCACCTTGTGTTTTCCACCCATCGACTTCTTCGTCTTATTTTTCTTCCTCACACCTCTAAAGTGTTTATCCCTCTCAGCCGACTGAACAGAACACTCTTCTACCGCATCATCAACTATCCACCTCCTTAACACAGTATCATGACCCTCTTCAAAAATAACTAACTCCACATTCAAAATAACATACCTCAAATGTGGTGGAAGTTTTCCGAGCTTAACATTCGAGAGGTCTTGCATGGAAGACTTATCAGCCTTACTTTTCCCGAGCATCTTAACTGATTCAAAATTCTCAGACGGAATTAAGTCACATGCCACATCTTGAATCGACAACTCAAGAGGATCACTAGTGCAATGCTCAAGCGTGTACGTATCAATTTCATCAACAAGAGATCTCACACAAAAACAACTTTTTTGATCATCTGACAACTTCATAGGAGAAAACACATTAAAAGTTACCTAATCATCTTGCACCCGCATAGTTAGCTCTCCCTTTTCAAGATCGATCAGAGTTCTTCCTGTGGCTAAGAATGGTCTTCCAAATAAAAGAGGAATTTCCTCGTCTTCCTCCATATCTAGTACAATGAAATTCGTAGGAAATATAAATTTACCAACTTTCACAAGAATGTTTTCCACTATTCCCCTGGGATAAACATATGTTCTATCTGCAAGTTGTAGCTTTACCGAAGTAGGCTTTACCTCTCCAACTCCAAGCTTCTTAAAAATAGACAAATTAATGCTGGCTCCCAAATCACACAAAGCTCTCCCAAAATTCTGGGTACCAATAGTGCATGGGATAGTGAAGCTTCCAGGATCCTTGAGCTTTGGAGGAAGCTTTTTCTGCAGAATAGCATTACATTCTTCAGTCAGTGCCACTGTTTCAAATTCTTCCAAAATTCTCTTTCTCGAAATAATGTCCTTCATAAACTTAACATAGCTCAGCATCTGATCTAATGCTTTAGCAAAAGAAATATTAATGGACAATTTCTTGAAGACGTCCAAAAACTTCTGAAAATGCTTTTCTTGACTTTTCTGCAAGCGTCGAGGATACGGAGGAGGCGGATAAACATGCTTCTCTGGAATCGGTGCTTTAGCTGATTAATCATTTTTGGATTTTTCATGTACAAACTCTTGAGGCTCTTCATTCGACTCAGATTCCTTTTTAACCTCTTCATCTTTCTTTGTGTTCCCCTCAATCTCCTTACCACTTCTTAAAGTTATTGCATTGCAAGTCTCCTTTCGTTCACTCTTTGGATTTGGTTCGGTATCACTAAGCAGAGTTCTTTGTGGCCTATTCAGCAAAGCATTAGCAAGTTGACCAATCTGGTTCTCCAAGGTTTTAATCGAAACCGCTTGGCTTTTGCACATCAACCTCAATTCTTCCAATTCAAATTTTTCAGAAGAAAACTGCCCACACTTGCATGAGGCTAGAGCTAAAATCCCGGAGGTTGGAATTGATGCCTTGGAGCATACTGCTGCTGATAGCCCTGATTGAACGGCTTAGCTCCATATTGCTGACCCTGAAACTGCTGATAAGGCTGCTGAGGTTGTTGCATACCACCTTGATTGTTGCTCCAGCTAAAATTAGGATGATTTATGTTGTTAGGATGATAGGTGGCTGGAGCTGGTTGCGAAGGTCATTGGAAGTTGCTCACAAACTGTGTCGATTCACTAGATATGGCACATTGACTCGTCTCATGTGCACCCGCATAAAGCTCACAAACACTAGCCACATGCTGAATTCCATAGTTAGTCAGAGAATCCACCTTCATTGTTGGAGCCTTCAACTGAGCTGCTATAGCTGTAGCTGCATCCACTTCCAAAATTCCAGCTACTTTGCCTTGCGATAGTCTCTGAGTTGGATTTTGATATTCGTTAGCAGCCATCGTCTCAATTAGCTCATAAGCTTTCTCGTAGCTCTTTGCCCATAAAGCTCCACCGGATGCTGCATCTAGCAATGGTCTAGATTGTGCTCCCAGCCCATTATGGAAACCATTGATCACCATCCAGTCTGGCATACCATGATGAGGACACTTCTTAAGCATCTCCTTGTAACGCTCTCAAGCTTCACATAAAGATTCACCTGACTGCTGTGCAAATTGAGTAAAAACGTTCCTGATTGCTGCTATTTTAGCCATGGGGAAGAATTTAGTGAGAAATTTCTGAGCAAGATCCTCCCATGTCGTAATGGAACTGGCTGGTAAAGAGTGTAACCAGCCCTTAGCTTTATCCCACAAAGAGAATGGGAAAAGTCTCAATTTGACAGCATATTCCGACACACCATTGAACTTGAAAGTGTTGCAGATCTCGATGAAGTCCCGGATGTGCATATTAGGATCTTCCGTTGGAGTACCCCAAACTGAACTGAATTCTGTACCATCTGAATCGTGCCAGGCTTGATTTCAAAGGTATTAGCTGCAATGGATGGTCTGACAATACTAGATTGAATGTCATTGATTTTCGGCTGAGAATAGTCCTTCAAAGCCTTAGTTGCTGCTGCTGGTTCTCCCATATATACTGTTGCTTCAAGTTCTTCTTCTGCCAGTTTACGAGAATGAGAACGTGTTCGCATACACGCTCAAGTACCTGAAACACACAAACAATGCAAACTAAGTAAGAAAATAATCCGAGTCAGTGAACTTTAATGACCACTGATGACAAGCACATAAACTATAATAAACACCGAGTCCTCGGCAGCGGCGCCAAAAACTTATTCACACTAAATCACGCAAGCGTACGCGGTCACAAGTAATATAGAATAAAGTTGAGTTCGTTCCCACAGAGAATGGTATAAAACAAAATATGCACCTATGTAACAATGTATGATCTCTATTCACTGCTAAGACATGTATCAAATTTGGGTTTTGGATTAACTAATTAACTAAGAAGCAATTTAACAATAATTAGATCTAATTAACTAACGAGATTTAAATCTGATTTACTTATGAGAATAAAAACATGGAATCCTAACTTCATTAAATACTTCATCTAGAGTTGATGCCTATAATCAAAGTATGTGATGGTTATGATATCTGATCGGACAACACGAAACAAGTATAGGCTACCTATCAGTATACGAGTACCAAACTACTCATGCATCCACAAAAGAGATAGAAGATGGGTAGACACCAATTATGTTTAGACCCTATATGTCTATAAGATTTGAAAACATAACGGTTTAAGAACAAGTTATCCATTAAGATCACATAAGGCAGCATAAGATGGTTAAAATTACGTTACAAATCATGATGTCAAAACATACATAAACAAGTTCTAAATCTCAATATCCACTGTCGCTTCAATAGATATTAACAAAACAACTTAGATGTTAGCTACGCATCCAAGAAGAATAAGCACAACCATACAAGGATATCAATAATTCACCACACACAAATCTTTAAAACAAACAAACTACTAAACTCCGTAAATTAATCCGTTAGAATCCCATGACAACGATTAGTTCATAATCGAACCGCTCATCACCGTGGGATCTGATGAAAACATGGTAGTAAACAAAGTCTGAATACAAATAATTATGCTAGAGTAATAAGGTTTAGAAAACAAATCCAAAATCTGAAGATCCAAAGTATCCTAATAGAAGAAAATAAAAGATGAAGTAGATCTAGATCTCCGTTGCTTGTCACGAGTGTTGGTGATTCCTCCCATACTTTTCTCCCTTGCTTCTCTCTGCGTGTTATGTAAAGTGTTCCCTCGTTTAATTATGATAGAATGTGTTTATATAGGCCACATGAGTCTTTTCCAGCAAGAAACTACCAAAAATAAAACTTAAAATCGAAATAGAATTTTTTTCAGGATCTTTGCCATGCTACGGCGTGCCAAACAACGCTACGGCGCGCTCCTGCATGCTGCCACGCGCTCCTGCGTGCCCTCCATGCACCACGGCACGCGCTGAAACTGCCGGAATGCTGATTTTTGTCATTTTCTTCGTTTTAACTCCTTTTTCTTCCGTTTCTTTTGCACGAGTTACCGCTCTTCAACTTCTTGGCTCAAGACTATCATAGCACCATAGGAAATGTCTACATCCTTCACTCCAAAATAAAGAAAATGCCAACCCTAACCGAAGTATATAATCCTACACAACTAGACAAAACATATCAAAAACACGACATACTTGAGGCCAAGTCAATCAATTCAAGCCGATATGAAGCGTTCCAAGTGGATATGAAATCCACTTATCAGCACACAATTACTGATGTGGTATCTGGTGGGGGCCACCACTACTGATGTGGCACGTAGAACCCATAGCTGATGTGGCATGTGCGTGTGGGGACCACAGTTAACGTGGCAAGTGTGGGGCCCACAGGTGATGACGTGGCAAGTGAAGGGCCAGTGGAGACGTTGTAGGTGTGGGGCCCACCAATGATGATGTGGCAGGTGTGGGACCTACCAGTGTTCACGTGGTTGTACCCACCAGTGTTGAAGTGGCAGGTGTGGGGCCCACCAGTGCTGACGTGGCATGTGTGGGGCCCATTAGTGGTGACGTGGCATGTGTGGGGCCCACCAGTGCTGACATAGCATGTGGTGCTGCATTTGGTAAATATAGTGTTGCATTAGCAATTTTAAGTGTTGCTTTAACTACTTGTCTTGTCTCGTATGATGAATCTATTTTATTAAATTATTTTTTCGACATTCCAAATTTACGGATGTCAAGATCTAACGATTTTAGTGATGTGGTAGTTCTTTTTTAAAAAATCCTAAATTTATTTGGTTTGATTTTATACTGATCAAATCGGTCAAAGTGGACCTTCCTTTTAACTAGTCTTGTCCTGAATGATGTATCTATTTTTTAAATTATTTTTTCGACGTTCCAAATGTACGGATGTCAAGATCTAACGATTTTAGTGATATGGTAATTTTTTAAAAAAATTCCAAATTTATTTGGTTTAATTTTATAATGTCAAGTCAGTCAAAGTAGACCTTCCTTTTAACTAGTCTTGTCTCGAATGATGAATCTATTTTTTAAAATTATTTTTTTGACGTTCAAAATGTATAGATGTCAAGATCTATTGATTTTAGTGATGTGTTAAGTTTTTAAAAATGTCCTAGATTTATTTGGTTTGATTTTATAAAGGTCAAATCGGTCAAACTAGACCTTTCTTATAACTAGTCTTGTCCCGAAAGATGAATCTATTTTTTTAAATTATGTTTTCGACGTTCCGAACGTACGGATGGAAAGATCTAACGATTTTAGTGATGTGGAATTTTTTTAAAAAAATCCTAGATTTATTTGGTTTGATTTTATAATGGTCAAATCTGTCAAAGTAGACCTTCCTTTTAACTAGTCTTGTGTCGAACGATGAATCTATTTTTTAAAATTATTTTTTGGATGTTTCAAACATACGGATGTCAAGATCTAACGATTTTAGTGATGTGGTAATTTTTTTTTTAAATCTTAGATTTATATGGTTTGATTTTATAATGGTCAAGTCGATCAGAGTAGACCTTTTCTAAATAGTCTTGTCCCGAATGATGAATCTATTTTTTTAATTATCTTTTGAATGTTCCAAATGTACGGATGTCAAGACCTTAAGATTTTAGTGATGTGGTAATTTTTATAAAAATCCTAGATTTATTTTGTTTGATTTTCTAATGGTCAAATTGGTAAAAGTAGACCTTCCTTTTAACTAGTATTGTCCCGAACGATGATTCTATTTTTTAAAATTATTTTTTCGACGAGCCAACCGAACGGCTGTTAATATCTAACGATTTTAGTGATGTGGTTATTTTTTCCAAAAATCCTAAATTTATTTGGCTTGATTTTATAATGGTCAAATCGGTCAAAGTAGACCTTCCTTTTAACTAGTCTTGTCTCGAATGATGAATCAATTTTTAAAATTATTTTTTCGACCTTCCAAACGTATAGATGTCAAGATCTAATGATTTTAGAGATGTGGTAATTTTTTTTAAAAAATCCTAGATTTATTTGGTTTGATTTTATAATGGTCAAATCGGTCAAAGTAGACCTTATTTTTAACTAGTCTTGTCCCGAATGATGAATCTATTTTTTAAAATTATGATGTTCCGAATGTACGGATGTCAAGATCTAACGATTTTATTGAAGTGGTAATTTTTTTTTAAAAATCCTAGATTTTATTTGGTTTGATTTTATAATGGTCAAATCGATCAAAGTAGACCTTCCTTTTAACTAGTCTTGTTCTGAATGTTGAATCTATTTTTTTAAATTATTTTTTCGATTTCCAAACATAGGGATGTCAAGATCTAACGATTTTAGTGATGTGGTAGTTTTTTAAAAAAATCCTAGATCTATTTGGTTTGATTTTATAATGGCCAAATCGGTCAAAGTTGACCTTTCTTTTACCTAGTCTGGTCCCGAATGATGAATCTATTTTTTTAAAATATTTTTTCGATGTTCCAAACATAAGGATGTCAAGATCTATCGATTTAGTGATGTGGTAATTTTTTAAAAAAATTCTATATTTATTTGGTTTGATTTTATAATGGTCAAATCGGTCAAAGTTGACTTTCCTTTTAACTAGTCTTGTCCCGAATGATGAATCTAATTTTTTAAATTATTTTTTCGATATTCCAAACATACGGATGTCAAGATCTAACGATTTTAGTGATGTGGTAATTTTAAAAAAAAATCCTAGATTTATTTGGTTTGATTTTATAATGGTCAAATCGGTCAAAGTAGACCTTCCGTTTAACTAGTCTTGTCCCGAACGATGATTCTATTTTTTTAAATTATTTTTTCGATGAGCCAACCAGACGGATGTTAAGATCTAACGAATTTATCTATTTTTTAAATTATTTTTTCGATGTTCCAAACATACGTATGTCAAGATCTAACGATTTGAGTGATGTGGTAATTTTTTTTAAAAAATCCTAGATTTATTTGGTTTGATTTTATAATGGTCAAATCGGTCAAAGTAGACCTTCCGTTTAACTAGTCTTGTCTCGAATGATGATTCTATTTTTTTTAAATTATTTTTTCGATGAGCCAACCAGAAGGATGTTAAGATCTAACGATTTTAGTGATGTGGTAATTTTTTTAAAAATATCCTAGATTTATTTGGTTTGATTTTATAATGGTCAAATCGGTCAAAGTAGACCTTCCTTTTTCCTAGTCTTGTCCCGAATGATGAATCTATTTTTTTAAGTTATGTTTTCAACATTCCAAACGTACAGATGTCAAGATCTAACTATTTTAGTGATGTGGTAATTTTTTTTAAAAATTTTAGATTTATTTGGTTTGATTTTATAATTGTCAAATCGGTCAAAGTAGACCTTGCTTTTAACTAATCTTGTCCCGAATGATGAATCTATTTTTTTAAATTATTTTTTTGACGTTCCAAACGTACTGATGTTAATATCTAACAATTTTAGTGATGTGGTAATTTTTTTAAAAAATCCAAGATTTATTTGATTTAATTTTATAATAGTCAAATCGGTCAAAGTAGACATTCCTTTTTCAATTATTATTTCGACGTTCTAAACGTACGGATTTTAATATCTAACTATTAAAGTTTTGATCTCTCACATTTTTAAACTTTTAAAAGTTTTATAATTTTTAATTAAAATAATTAAAATAAAATAACTTCACCCCAAAAACAATCATTCTCACTCCCTGCCATCCTCTTTACTCATTCTCTCTCTCGACAATCACCTCTTTCTCTCTCTCTCAAATTCTCTCACAGTCTATCTAATATCTATCTATCATCCCTCTCATACTGCAAAAGTAGGGTTTACAAATTCAAATTCCTTTCTTTTACTTGTACCATTTCAGCAACTTGATATATATATAATCATATCTCAAACCAATTGAAGTTCTCAATCAGGTTCTCTCTCTCTCTCTCTCTCTCTCTCTCTCTCTCTCTCTCTCTCTCTCTCTCTCTCTCGTCAATCGGCGGCACAAATCTATTAAAGTTTTTCTAATTATGCTCACATCTTTGCTGTTGTGTATCTCTATCCGTATGTTTACAAACACTAATTGAACATGTGTTATATAGCATTTTGTGTAATTATGCCGTTTTGATTGTTTTTAATATCTCATAATTGTTGTTCTTTTAATTCATTTTAATTCATGCTTTTGATAATTTAATTCTGAACTAATTACTTATTATTGACCAGAAATTGTGCAATTTTAATTTTAATTAAGAAAAAATGAGTAAAGACAAAACCCCGCAAACTACTAGAAGAACTACTAGATTATCCGCTTCGTCTCCTAATTTGAGCAATGCTGCTGGATTAAAAAAATGCTGCAAGATGCTCTTATTAATGTTATTAATGGTTTGAAGGAGAAGACAGAGAAATCAAGCTCAAAGAAGTCTCCAAAATAGGTAAAGGGGAGTATGGTTACTTGATAATTTATAATTTAGAGCTTGTTCGAGACTGGGACAAGAGTTTAAGCATATTGCCATTTCTGTTCAAGCTTTATGATCTCTTAAAGATGCATGAATTGGGTCTGATTTTTATCAGTAGTGCCTCACCTGATACTTACCACTCAGATACTGGTTACACAGATCCTATTCTTTTGTATTTTCCTGATTATACGGAGGATGATCTTCGTCAGATCTTCTTGAGAAATCAGTCGAACCCAAAGCTTTATACATCATTTCTTGAGTAAGCATATGTAAGTAATTTTTGTTTTGTATAATTCAATTAAATGTCCTTTTTTTTTTTGTTTCTGGTTAAAACAGTGTGGTGCTAAAGCCTTTTTTTCGTGTTACAAGGCGTCTTGATGAGATATCTACACCATTTTCTCAGTTGTTTAAAATATATTGCGAACCTTTAGACGATCATACAATTGTGCATAACGAAAAATTAAAAGGCGATTATTTAGTCATCTTCAACCGCATATAGCTCCTTCTCTGAATGAGATATTCAGGGTTACCATACGTGCTTAAATGTAAACTAATTAAGAATTTAAATTGTTGATTAGTATCACTTAGGCCGATGATTTGTGTTATTGTGATATGAATTGTACCACTGTTACATGTTACTATATTGTGTCGTGACTAGTAATTAATTGCTGGTTTATAGACTTTGGAAGAATAGTTTGTACTACATCGAAATGTATTTTTTATTAATATAGTTTAACCAGTTCTATTTACGACTATTTGTTTTCGATTTTGTAGAAATGTAAAACAGAATTCACGGAAGGAAAGAGATTGTTGAACAGATGTGATAAGTTGTTAAGCAGCATAGCAGAAATGAATGCAACCGAGTCACAGCCAAGTCCAGTGTCGGTGCTTGACTCGTCATTTTACAAAGACCACTCATGTTCACCTTCACCAGTCATGAAACGAAACATTAGCTTCCCAGGTACAGTAGGTAGCATCACCAACTATCACCATCAAATTCAAATCCATTGCTTTTTTGTTAGCTAGATTTTGTTACTACTTTGGCCTATATTGAATGATACGTAACAATCAGTTATAGCCCTCTTCTTACCTAGTAGGTATCTTGTCTGCTATCACTTTCCATGATGATTATGCTATCCATAGACATATATATGTTTTATCACCTATCAAGTTAGTGTTGTATACAGAAAAATAAAATTTTGTAACATAATTTTCAATGCATTTTGTGTTGCGGATGAAGGGATAACAGCGAACTATACGACCTTTGGTCTTGTTGCCTGCTTATCTCGTACTTTTATAACTTAATTTTTCTCTCATATTCCTTTAACCAAAGCTCATAGATATTGTTTTCTGAGTGTAAATGAACAACAACAAAAATGATGCATTCCACTTAGTTTGTTTTGACAAATATTGTTTTGAAAATTACAGTACGTGAGTGAACTAGTACTGTTCTAGATGTACTCAGATAATCCTAATATTCTGTTTGCGATGAAGCAAAAAAGGTTTTAGTCCTAATTGTATTATCCTGCTGTTGCATCAATATATTTGCAACATCGAAGAGGTGGTGTAACTTTCCTTAAATTTATCATTTGTAATTGTTTTGCGGATATGGATATATTTTCAAAACTCATATTCTTGGCTGCCCTTGTGTTATGCTAGCAAGTCCAGAGGTAGCTCATTTTGTGCTAGTGTCTCATGCTCACTTGTTGAAGCGAACGTACCTGATAAACAAAGAGAAGTTGACTGGCCTTAATACCTAAACAGGGTCATTTCGTACTTTTAAAATTTAGACTTAATTGTATGTGCTTATTGATTTAGTATGATGTTGGATTCCTTTTGGATGTATTAGTAATGATTTTATTAGGCATTAGAATGATGTTGGATTACTTGATGTATGGTGTGGATGGGATGTAAATTATTTTGTGGCTGGTAGGATGGTTTGAATGTGTTGAATATTTTGGATGGGTTTGAATATATGTTTAATGTTTTGGATGGGTTTCTTTATGTATGAAACTAGATATTGCAAAAATTTTAATTACAGCGTTGCATTTGATATTTTTAGTGTTGCATTTTTAGAACATGGTAGTGTTGCATAAGTAAATACAGCGTTGCATTTGATATTTTAGTGTTGCATTTCAAGGACATGGTAGTGTTGCATCAGTAAATATAGTGTTTCCTTTGATAAGATCTTAGTGTTTTAAAAAGCTAATCAAAGCGTTGCATTACATAGCTGTGGGCCCCACTGCTGAAGTGGCACGTGGAACCCATTGCTGACGTGGCATGTGGGACCCACTACTGACATGACACGTGGGCCCACTACTAACATTGCATGCTAGGCCCAACTGCTGACATGGAACGTGGGCCCCATTACGGACATGGCACGTGGGCCGCACTACTAACATGGCATGTTAGGGGACCCACTACTGACGTAGCATACTAGTGGGACCCATTGTTGACGTGGTATGTTAGTGGGCCCCACTTTAATGACCTGGATTTGGGGCTGTAGCTAATGTGAAATGCAATGCTTTTTGGTGTTGCATTTACTTGCTATGGTGTTGCAATACATGTATTATGCAATGCATTACTGCTGTTGCTATAGTTGTCAAAAAGCTTTGCATTATGGTCTAATGCAACGACCAGTGTCCCCTGGTGTTGCTTTTGGTATAATGCAACGCTTTTTTGACCAATAAACGTGGTATTGCAAAAGGGCACTTATGGTGTAGTGCTTGTTTCATTAGATTTGAACCAAAATTACTAAAAGATCAATAATTTATGAAAGTGGATAAGGTATGATGGACAACAAATTATGTCGTAAGTTCTTGTTCAATAGCAAATCCTATTTTTCGAAATACATACTGGCCCCAATTGGAAAATCTTATTTTGAGAAATAAGTTACTTATTCTGAAAAAAGTATGTAAATATGTACTTTTTTCTGAAATAAATTACTTATTTTTGTAAGATAACGACTGTTAAACTCCTCATTCAAATTTTTTTCTAAAAAAAAAATATGTAAAAATAATTTTTTTTCGAAATAATTAATTTATAAGTTACTTAACAGATTTGCCAAACAGGCATATTATCCCAAACATGTAATCAATACATTCTTACGTACGATCTTTTCAATTTTTTGTTAAGTTATTGTTCACCTAAAATTTCTCAAAAGCTTGTTTGTTAAACGATTCGTTCGTTTTTGAATTTTGTATCTGTTCTGATTTTCAATTATTAGGTGGAAATCTCATTCCATTTTTGGATCCACTATAATATACATTTCTCAATTATTCGGTGAAGATCTCATCGTATTTCTGAGCCAACAAAGATACATTATCAATATTTTCAATAAAAATTGAGATATTGGAAATTAGGAGGACTTGAACTTGAACTTGAATCTCATGCATTCAGTATTTTAATATCCTATTAAACAATCAGTTCTTCTAAAAACTTAAACATCTAGGAGTTGAATTTATCAAGATAATGTCATATCATTTACATCTTTTTAATAAATTTAACAACATAAAAATGTATTGATTATCTCTAAATGTTTGAATTGAAGTAGATTTAACAGGAATTTAATTTTTGAATATTTACTAATGAATTTAATACACCATATATTATGAAGTTGAGATAATGTTTTGTGTGGATATTTTGACATTAGATGTGCTATAAATTGTAAATTAAACGGTCTGTTTGGCTGCACTTAAATAAGCACACTTATGGTTTGTAGCTGGTAAAAATTTATAAAGGATTTTTGTCAACTCAACTTATGAAGTCAACTTATAACTTATATGTTACTTTCGTATTAACTTATTTCTTATTTGCTTAAATTCTTTACTTATTTAATTATTTAAATTTTTATTTGTATTTTAAATGTAATTTTAATTTAAAATGCATATATTTATAATATTATGTATTAAATAATTTTTTTATAATTTAATTTATTAAATACTTTATTAACTTATAAGTAAATTTATCCAAATACTTTTAAAATTTAGATTTAACTACACTTTGCACCCCTATATTTAGGCCAAAATTCACTTTGCACCCTACAATTCAAACAATAACAATTTGTATCCCGACAGTTTCAATCCCGCTACAGTTTGAACCCCTTTAACGATTTTAAACTAATTTTGATCGTTACCGTTAGTCAAAATGAGGGTATTTCGGTCATTATACTCTATAATAATTTTAAAATTAAATTATTTCAAATACTTTTGTAATTTTTAGATTTTTAGATTTACCAACATTTTATCTACAATTCATAGATTTTTTAAAATATAATTTATAATTCATATATTTTTTAAATATTTACATTACTAAAATCTCGTAAAATATTATTTAAATATAAACTACATTTGTTATAATTTTCAAAATATTATCAATAAAATAAATATCATAAATTTAAGATTTTGTGTTTTTTTCAATTTTTTTAAAAATAAATCAATTTTTAAATTTTGTTTCTAATTTTTTTTTTGAAAATAAATTATTTAATATAATAATTAAAAACTGAAATACCCTTACTTTGACTAATAGTAAAGGTAAAGTTTAACGGAAAATCGTCAAAATGGTGCAAAAAGTAAGGATTGTAATTTACAGGGATGTAAATTGCAATTATTTGAATAGTAGGGTGTAAAGTGATTTTTGACCTAAATACAGGATGCAAAGTGCAATTAAGTCTAAAATTTATAAGAAACTTTTCGCTTATAACTTATATGACACATATTAATTTTAAGATAAAAACTACTCATCTATACTATTATATAAAAGTCGAAACATTAAAAGTTTTAGTACCGGTTTTTTGGTAAGTCGTGAATTTAATTATTTACCCTTCATTATAAAAAAAAATGTATACGATATCTATATTATTAAAAATCTTTAAATAAATAATAACATAATATAATTAATGGTAAGTAGTCGATTACCTTTTTTCACATTTACTTATAATTGAAGCTATTACCTTTTATAAACACCTAAAAATATCAATCGTATCTTCCAATCATTAATATTTTCTTTCGAATTAAAACACGTTACACTTTTAATTTAAAACTAATATTACAATCATTAATATATATCCGAAAATATCACATCATATTTTTCAATTATTAATAAAATATATTAAAAATCTTTATACGTTGTTTATAATAAGATCATTATAAAAACAAAATATATGTTATCTATATTATTAAAACTCCTAAAATAAATAATAACATAATATAATTAATTGCAAGTAGTCGATTGCCTTTTTTCACAATTACTTCTAATTGAAGATATTACCTTTTATAAACACCTAAAAACATCAATCGTATCATATCTTCCAATCATTAATATTTCCTTTTGAATTAAAACAAGTTACGTTTTTAATTTAAAACTAATATTACAATCATTAATATATACCCGAAAATATCACATCATATTTTTCAATTATTAATAAAATATATTAAAAATCTTTATACGTTATTTATAATAACATCATTATGAAAATATACATATGATATCTATATTATTAAAACTCCTAAAATAAATAATAACATAATATAATTAATGCTAAGTAGTCGATTGCCTTTTTTCACATTTACTTCTAATTGAAGATATTACCTTTTATAAACACCTAAAAACATCAATCGTATCATATCTTCCAATTATTAAAATTTCCTTTCGAATTAAAACACGTTACCTTTTTAATTTAAAGCTAATATTACAATCATTAATATATACCCGAAAATATCACATCATATTTTCAATTATTAATAAAATATATTAAAAATCTGTATACGTTGTTTATAATAAGGTCATTATATATATATATATATATATATATATATATATATGATATCTATATTATTAAAAATCCTAAAATAAATAATAACATAATATAATTAATGGTAAGTAGTCGATTGCCTTTTTTCACATTTACTTCTCATTGAAGATATTACCCTTTATAAATACCTAAAAACATCAATCGAATTATATCTTCCAATCATTAATATTTCCTTTTAAATTAAAACACGTTACCTTTTTAATTTAAACTAATCTTACAATCATTAATATATACCCGAAAATATCACATCATTTTTTTCAATTATTAATAAAATATATTAAAAATCTGTATACGTTGTTTATAATAAGGAACATTAATACAATCCGTAAACATGAGTATATTAAATTAAAATTAATTAATTATATAATAATACCTGTTTTTTGGTACGTCGTTAATTTACTTATTTACCCTTCATTATAAAAAATATATATATATAATATCTATATTATTAAAACTTCTAAAATAAATAATATCATAATATAATTAATGGTAAGTAGTCGATTGCATTTTTTCACATTTACTTCTATTTGAGAATATTACCTTTTATAAACACCTAAAAACATCAATCCTATCATATCTTCCAATCATTAATATTTACTTTCGAATTAAAACACGTTACCTTTTTAATTTAAAACTAATCTTAGAATCATTAATATATACCCGAAAATATCACATAATATTTTTTAATTATTAATAAAATATATTAAAAATCTGTATACGTTGTGTATAATCCGTAAAAATCAGTATATTAAATTATATTAAATTAAAATTAATTAATTATATAATATTTGAAACATTAAAAAAATCTGTACCTATTTTTTGGTATATGTTTTTTAGCATTTGGTGAATTTACTTATTTAACCTTTATTGTAAAGAAAAATATATACGATATCTATACTATTAAAACACATAAAATAAATAATAACATAACATAATTAATGGTTATTAGTCGATTGCCATTTTCACAATTACTTTTAGTTGAAGATATAACCTTTTATGAACACTTAAAAACATCAATCATATCATATCCGTGAATTTACTTATTTGCCCTTCATTATAATGAAAAATATATATGATATCTATATTATTAAAACTCCTAAAATTAATAATAACGTAATATAATTAATGGTAAGTAGTCGATTGCCTTTTTTCACACTTACTTTTAATTGAAGATATTATTTTTTATAAACACCTAAAAACATCAATCGTATCATATTTTTCAATCATTAATATTTACTTTTGAATTGAAACACTTTACCTTTTTAATTTAAAACTAATCTTACTATCATTAATATATATACCCGAAAATAGCACATCATATTTTTCAATTATTAATAAAATATATTAAAAATTTGTATACGTTGTTTATAATAAGGAAACAATAGTATAATCCATAAACATGAGTATATTAAGTTATTTTAAATTAAAATTAATTAATTATATAATAGCCAAAACATTAAAAAATTTGATACCTATTTTTTTGTATATGTTTTTTAGTATTTCGTGAATTTAGTTATTTAACCTTTATTATAAAGAAAAATATATACGATATCTATACTATTAAAACACCTAAAATAAATAATAACATAATATAATTAATGGTAATTAGTCGACTGCCTTTTTAACATTTACTTTTAGTTAAAGATATTAAATTTTATGAACACCTAAAAACATCAATCATATCATATCTTCCAATCATATCATGTCTAGCAATAATTAATATATACCCAAAAATATCAAATCATAATCATATCTTCTAATAACTAACAAAATATAATAGAAATCCGTATACTACGAATAATGAGCATTAGATTTTTAGTAAAAAATCGGAATCGTTAGATCTAATGATTAAATATATTATATAATTAAATTAATTTTCTAAAATTTCAAGGTTTAAATTCTATCAACGACATATTTATTTTAAAATTTTATAATATAAGTTTTAAACCATGCATCCATTAATTAAATTGATATTAAATTATTAATATTAAAATTAAAATAAAATATTGTAAATAATGATTATATAAAAATATAATTGTAAAATAAAATAAAATTTGTTACATATCAAAACGATCCGTGCATAGCACGGGTTATAAGCTAGTTTTAAAAAATTCTAAACACCCACAAATTAGTAGCGCATTGGTACTTAATTTAAACTGATATCATCTGATATGACAAAATCCTGGTTTAATGAAAGGAGGAATATTTAGATTGTTGTTTCACTGATGACAATGTACAGTGACTCAGTGAGGTTAGTTTTAAATCATATCTTTGTTCTAATTTAAAATTTAAAAGTAATATAAGTTTTACGGATGACCATGTATGTGAGGTTAGTTTTGAATTATATCTTAATTCTGGTTTAAAATTTAAAACTAATGTAAGTTTTAGATTTGTATTTAATCAATAACTTATTTTTAATCATTTATACAAAAATGTTATTTAATTGCCATACGTCTTTTTTTTTTCTTTTTAATATATAATCGGATATCAAGTTCTTCAACAGAAGATCGAGTATCAATATATATATATAAAGGAGGATAGCGGGAGTTTAGGTGGCGCTCTAATATCGTCTCAATCGATTTTTATAATTTTCTAGAATTTTAAACACTAATAAATATAAAAATATCAATTAGCATATTTGAAGTAGAATATGTGTTCGAATTTATAAAGGAGAAGAGTTCGAATTTATAGGGAAGACATATGATTAGAAGTTCTATTGGAAGTATAATAAGTATTTATAAGGCATACGATTAAAAGTTCTATTGGAAATAGAATAAGAGTTTGAATTTATAGAGAATAAGAGTTCGAATTTATAAATAAAAGTTCTACTAGAACTAGAGTAGGTGTTTAAATATATAGAGCAGACATATAATTAAATATTTTATAGAAAGTACGATCTTCTAAATTATATATTTTTTATATAAGTTAATTATACTTATATTAGGAAAATTTATTCATAAATCCAATACTATTGTCATGAAAAAAGTCATCGTATTTAAAAAGAAAAGAATTAATGTATTAACATAATAAAAGAACAATGAGTAAAAGAACAATCTCATGCAATCCAATACTATTGTCATGAAAAAAGTCATATATAAATTGATAATATTAATGCATATAAATTGGAATTCAATAAGTAAATTGGAATTCAATATAATTGGAATTCAATTGGATATTAATTCAATAAGTGTTTATATTAATACATATAAATTGGAATTCACTCTATTTTTAGGTTTTGATTTTAAGGAAAAAAATTTGTGTGTAAGATAAGTATCATCAATAATATGTAATGAAGTTAGAATTTCAATCCCAAACGACAGCGACTCGAAACGTGTTTAACGGGAAGACAGCTTACTATAAATGATCGTACTAGCCATTAAAATATCATATGACGTTATAAATTTTATTTTATTTTTAGGATTTGATTTTTATGGATAAACATTATCATACAAGTAATATATGTAAAAGTTAGGTTTTTGGTCTTAACGAGAGAGCGAATCAATAGTAATAACTGTGTTTAACAAGAAAGCGGTTCATTAGATAAGACCGTATAAAAGATGTTTAAATATATAATTAATACATAAAATAAAATGCTTTATTGGAAGTATAATACGAGGACGGTGGAGACGTCTTATACGATTTTTTAAAATTATACATCTTTTTTCCTAGAAATCTTTTATTTTAACTTTTTTATACACGTTAATTATACTTGCATTACAAAAATATATCCATAAATGTAATATTATTCCCGTAACGAAAAGTCTTCGTATTTTAATTTTTTTTGATATGTTAACATAACAGAAAGACATTCCCATGCAGAAACTGTAAATAAATACAAGAATATCTATAATATACAGAAAATATAACATGTATTTTCATCTTTTAAAACTCCATAAATTTTAGAAAGTTTAAAGAATATAAGAATTGGAATTTACTCTCTTTATATAGTGAAGTTAGAATTTCAGTTTCAAATAAGAGCGGCTCGAAACGTATTTAACGAGAAGACGGCCCGCTAGAAAAGATTGTATTAGCTATTAGAATTTGATACTGTAGTCATAAATTTTTTTTAATTTTACGGTTCGATTTTATGGATAAAAAATATTATATAAGTCTTTATAATATATGTTAAAAAGTTGGGATTTCGATTTTAACGAGAGAGCGGCTCAATCGAAAGAATCGTATTTAACAAGAAAATGATTCATTAGAGAAAATTATTTAAATATTGAAATTTAAAATTAATATTATAATATAACGTAAATGTATTGAATTTTTTTAAAAATAAAAATTGTAACACCGCCGCGAAGCGCAGCTTTATCAACTAGTATATATATATATATATATATATATATATATATATATATATATATATATAAAGGAGGATAGCGGGAGTTTAGGTGGCGCTCTAATATCGTCTCAATCGATATTTCTAATTTTCTAGAATTTTAAACACTAACAAATATAAAAATATCAATTAGCATATTAGAAGTAGAATAGGTGTTCGAATTTATAAAGGAGAAGAGTTCGAATTTATAGGAAAAACATATGATTAGAAGTTCTATTGGAAGTATAATATGTATTTATAAGGCATACATTAAAAGTTCTATTGGAAGTAGAATAGGAGTTCGAATTTATAGAGAATAAGAGTTCGATTTTATAGAAAAAATATATAAATAAAAGTTCTACAAAAAATATATAAATAAAAGTTCTACTAGAACTAGAATAGGTGTTTGAATATATAGAGCAGACATATAATTAAATATTTTATAGAAAGTACGATCTTCTTAAATTATATATTTTTTTATATAAGTTAAATATACTTATATTATGAAAATTTATTCATAAATCCAATACTATTGTCATGAAAAAAGTCACCGTATTTAAAAAGAAAAGAATTGATGTGTTTAAGTAATAAAAGAACAATGAGTAAAAGAACAATCTTATGCAGAAATCCTAAATAAATACAGGAGTATCTATAATATAAAGAGAAAATAAGATGTGTTTTCATTTTCTAAAACTCCAAAATTTTAGAAAATCTAGAGAAAGTATAAATTGGAATTCACTCTATTTTTTAGGTTTTGATTTTAAGGAAAAAAATTGTTGTTAAGATAAGTATCATCAATAATATGTAATGAAGTTAGAATTTCGATCCCAAACGAGAGCGGCTCAAAACGTGTTTAACGGGAAGACGGTTCACTATAAAAGATCGTACTAGCTATTAAAATATCATATGATGTTTATAAATTTTATTTTATTTTTAGGATTTGATTTTTATGGATAAACATTATCATACAAGTAATATATGTAAAACTTAGGTTTTTGGTCTTAACGAGAGAGCGAATCAATAGTAATAAATGTGTTTAACAAGAAAGCGGTTCATTAGATAATACCGTATAAAAGATGTTTAAATATATAATTAATACATTAAATAAAATGTTTTATTGGAAGTAGAATACGAGGACGGTGGAGACATCTTATACGATTTTTTAAAACTATACATCTTTTTTCCTAGAAATCTTTTAGTTTAACTTTTTTATACAAGTTAATTATACTTGCATTACAAAAATATATCCATAAATGTAATATTATTCCCGTAACAAAAAGTCTTCGTATTTTAATTTTTTTTTGATATGTTAACATAACAGAAAGACATTCCCATGCAGAAACTGTAAATAAATACAAGAATATCTATAATATACAAAAAATATAAGATGTGTTTTCATCTTTTAAAACTCCATAAATATTAGAAAGTTTAAAGAATATAAAAATTGGAACTTACTCTCTTTATATAATGAAGTTAGAATTTCGGTTTCAAATAAGAGCGGCTCGAAACGTATTTAACAGGAAGACGGCTCGCTAGAAAAGATTGTATTAGCTATTAGAATTTGATACTGAAGTCATAATTTTTTTTTATTTTTACGGTTCGATTTTATAGATAAAAAATATTATATAAGTTGTTAAAAAGTTGGGATTTCGGTTTTAACGAGAGAGCAGCTCAATCGAAAGAATCGTATTTAACAAGAAATTGATTCATTAGAGAAGATTATTTAATTATTAAAATTTAATATTAATATTATAATATAACGTAAATGTATTGAATTTTTTTAAAAATATTGTAACGCCGCCGCGAAGCGCGGCTTTATCAACTAGTTTTTAATAAATTACATATTAATTTAAAAAATTAAATTAATTCCTAGCATAAAATGATATTTCTCTCGTTCTTATAAAATTATAAACAAAAAATAATTATGAAAAATATAAATAAAATAAATTACTACATTCTGTATAAATACATAAATAAGTTTTAAAAATCTTAATTATTAAGCGATTAAGTGGAACCGGATAGTGATTGAATTTGATAATTTTTTTTCTTTCAGTTTTCATTTTGCCGGTTGCTTATGAATTTGCATTTAGTTAATCTTGATTACTCATGTGTCTGGTTAGAAAGTGCAATGGTTCGACTTCAGCTATTCTATATTTGATACATCAACAGAGATTTTCCTAAACAATTTAATTTTTTAGACCATTTTACTCACCATTCTATTACTAGCCTATAACCGTGCAAAGCACGGACTATCATATATTATTATTATAAATTAATATATTAATGATTTGATTTAATATAAATTTTAATTTATTTAACAAATTTTATTATTAATTTTAAATTTACATATGTTCCATATGTATTTTCATGACAAAAATAAATATCATTAATTTAAAGTTATTTTTGAATTTATTATTAAATATCTTAATAATTCAATACATATTTTCAAAAATTATTTAGTGTAACCTAAAATCGTATGAAGATGTGTGTGCGGACGATGATTATAATCGGGATATAATTGAAAACGTTTATAATTCTATAAAACATATGATTTTTTATTTTTAATAAATTATATATAATTTAACTCAATTTGGTATTTTTAACATGTTTTTTAATATTTTTTAAAATATATTTTTGTGCTTTATTGGTAAATTTGTTGTTTATAATAAATAAGTTAATATTTTTATTATAATTTTTTAACTTGTTATTTTTAGGAGGAGTTAACAATTTTTTTTGAACCAACCAACTTGTCATTTTTAGGAAGACGTTAACAATTTTTTTGGAAGGCGCTAATAATTTGATTTAATATAAAATTTTAATTTATTTTAATAAATTTTATTATTAATTTTTAAATTTACATATGTTCCATACTTAATTTCATGACATAAATAAATGTCATTAATTTAACGTTATTTTAAAATTTGTTGTTAAATATCTTAAGAATTCAATAGATATTTTTAAAAAATTATTAGTATAACTTAAAATCGTATAAGACATGTAGTTTTTTATTTTCAATAAATTATATATAATTTAAATGAATTTGGAATTTTAAACACGTTTTTTAAATTTTTTAAAAATATATTTTTGTACCTTAGCTCGTTGGTTAGAGCATCTCCAATAGAGGTTGCCATAATAGTTGCCAACTTCTACCACATCATCACATATATTATTTTTTTATATCTTCTCTCCTCCATCTCATTGTTGGCAACTTTTGTTATAAATCTACTCCAATAGTTGGCAACTTTAAAAGTTGTCAATGTGGTGCCATACATAAATTTTATATTATCTTATAAATAAATTTAAAATATGGAAGATATAAAAAACGATAAGGTTAAATACATTTTTGGGGAGTTGTATGTGTTTTACTAAATGAAAAAGTTGCCAACTTTTGGCAACTTTGGTTGGCAACTTGTTAGCAACATTGATACTCCAATAGGTGGGCAACCAAGAGTGCCATGCCACATAGGACTTGACAACCTCTTAGCAACCCTATTGGAGATGCTCTTAATCGGTAATACATTCTTAAAAATTTTGTTAACACCATCCAAAAAACAAAATACAAATCAAAATATATTTAAATTTAATTAAAAAAATAAATTTTGAACCAATCAACCAACCAACTTGTCATTTTTAGGAAGGTGTTAACAATTTTTTTGGAAGCCGTTAATAATTTGATTTAATATAAAATTTTAATTTATTTTAATAAATTTTATTATTAATTTTTAAATTTACCTATGTTCCATACTTAATTTCATGACATAAATAAATATCATTAACTTAACGTTATTTTAAAATATATTGTTAAATATCTTAATAATTCAATCGATATTTTTAAAAAATTATTTGGTATAACTTAAAATCGTATAAGACATGTGATTTTTTTTATTTTTAATAAATTATATATAATTTAAATGAATTTGGAATTTTTAATCCGTTTTTAAAAAATTTTAAAAATATATTTTTGTACCTTAACTCGTTGGTTAGTTGGTAATACATTCTTAAAAATTTTGTTAACACCTTCCAAAAAACAAAAAACAAATCAAAATATATTTAAAAAAATAAACCACATATTTTACATGCTCTGTCGATTATATTTCCATTAGAATTCTCCACCAACACCCAACTTCTCTTCAGACTTCTTCGAGAAACCAATATCTTTTAAAATTAATTTAAACAATTTCAACTACTTACTCTTTTAAATTATATTTTTTTTACTTCAACTATATTCTCTTTTAATTATATTTATTTTTTTAACTTGTTATTTTTAAGAAGGTGTTAACAATTTTTTTGGAAGGCATATATAATTATAAATGTTTTCTCTAATAGTATTAAACATGTTTTATAATTAAATAAAAAATGGTAAATATTTCTAAATTCGATGAGCTCATATATAGCATTATCTTATGTTTTATTGCCTGAATTTTTTGAGCTCATACATTAAAGTTGTTCAGATGAATTTACTGATTAGTGTCTTGAGCTCATACATTAAAGTTGTTCAGATAAATTTACTGATTAGTGTCGAATCTCGAGTAAGTCAAAGTATTTGGCCCAAATGCAAAAATTTGGTAACACATTAATATGTTACTGGTTCAGAAAAATCATAATTTATTGATAAATATTTAATCTCTTAATCTATTTGATTTGACCGTGAGACTGGGATGACGACCGTCTAGACTTGTGGGCGTTTGTGAGGGAAGGAACTTTGTTTAGATGGGAGTATAATTGAAAGAGGTTGTAGTTGCAATTATGTAGGATTCGTTTTTCTTAATACATGAAATAATATTTTTTATTAAATAAAATATTGTTTAATTTATTTGGAAGGTATTTATCATTTTTTTAGGAAAGTGTTAACCAACCAACTAATCAATTGTACCCTTTTTATTAAATAAAACGTTATTTAATTTATTTGGAAGGTATTTACCATTTTTTTAGGAAGGTGTTAACCAACCGACCAACCAACCAATTATACCCTATTTCGCTTATAATAGTATAGTATAGATATCTTTTCAAGATTATTTTCATCTTTTAATATCAATATATTTAATACATATTATTAAATGATACAAAATTAATATTCATACCAATATTATAAAAAGCATAATTCGGAATTAATCGGTGAAAGTACGGAACATGGATTAACCGGATAATCGGATATTAATCGGAATGATTAATCGGACCAATAATCGGAATCAGTATAATATTATTTTTTATATATAATTATTTTAAATATATAAATTTTATATATAATTATTTTACATATATAATTATTTTTTATACATAAATATTTTTTATGAGTTTTGAATTTTACATTTTTTTTAATTTTGACTGAACTTTACCGAATTTTGATTGAATTAACCATTTTTTGGCCGATTTTTTCCGCTTATTGACCAATTTTTAAAAAAATGATTTTTAACTCGATTTTCTAAAAATCCGCACGGTGAGCTACCGAACAGCGATTAATCCCGATTAATCACCGTTTTTTAGAATACTGATTCATACTTATATATACATAGGCTAGCGTTCAAATAGAAACCACCCTTAGAATAGAAACTAGAAACCTACACTAAATAAATTATATTTCATTTATTTTAATGGCCCCGGTAGGGGCACCTTCACAAAAAACTTATAAAATTCATGGCTCTATTCAAAAAAAATATAAAAAAAAAATTAAAAAAAATAAAAAAAAGTTACTGTTCACGTGCCACGTCATCATATGACCAGTAACTTTTTTTTTTAATTTTTTTCTAATTTTTTTGTTGAATAGAGCCAAGAATTTGAAACGTTTTTTGTATTGGGGTACCCCTAATTTGGTCATTAGATTAGCTTGAAATATTTAATTTAGGTTTAGTTTCTAGTTTCTATTTTAATTTAGTTTCTATTAGAACAAGATCCTATATACATATATACATACATACATACATATATACACCTACATCAATATATTTACTACATATTATTAAATGCGTTGTTACAAAATTAATATACATATTTATACATAAATACATATACGCACACATGCATATATACATACATGCTGCATACATTTATGTGAATATATGATAATATTTCACTAGATGATTTTAATTTTTTGGTTATGCTTAGGTACGACTTGCTATTCGGCTGTAGATCGGGTTCTGGGGTCTTCCCTCGAGCTCTTATATACTAGTACAGATATACATACATACATACATACATACATACACATATGGATAGATTTATATACATGTATGATAATATGTAACAACCCGATTTTTCCGACTAATTTTGTTAATAAAAATGATTAAATATTTTTATGAAAAGTCAAAACATGTGAAGGTGTGATTTGGTAAAATCTTTTAGATATAAATTTACGTTTTATTATGGATAATTTTAGGTTGACAATTTTTGTATTAAATGCCATGATTTTTGTTTTTGATTATTTGGAGTTTCAAATCCTCATTGAATGATAAAGAAATTATTTATTTAGCATCAATTAGATTGGTGATTTGAGGATATTATTAAATGCTAATTGACTTGGGAGCACTATATAAAGACCATTTGGTAGAACCCAAAAGACACACACCCGGAGAGCACAGTCAGTAGTTTCTTCATTCTGATTCCTAGGTATTATGTTTTTTTTAAAGTTTTTTTTATATTTTTTTTGTGTTGTCTTAATTGTTTCAGTATATTGTATAATTTATATTGTAATTATATTGATGCATGGGTATAAATGCCACCAAGATATTTTAGTAGTTGTATATGTATTATGGATGATGAATGCCCAGTTTTATTCTCAATATAAAATTTTGGCAGACATTTTTTTTTTTAAGTGTATGCATGCATAGATATGTTAATATTGGGCTCATAATTTATCCTTCCGAATGATTGTTTTGGTGGTTACGTATGTCTCTACTCTGTAGTACTTAATAAATATTTGTGGTACGTTTTTATGTAACTCATGAACATACAAGTCAATTATTTATTTTAAATATCTTTCATGTCGAATGCTATTCATGACATCCTTTTTCTTTAAAACTTTTAAGAGTATCTTTCATTGTTATATGTGTAAAAGAAATTTTTACATTCTAATTTTAATAAAAGACAGCTTTAATTTGGTGTCAAATATTAGGAATTGATTACATTAAATTGTTGCTTCTCATATACAACTCTCGTGCATACCTCAAGTTTTTATTATTATTATTATTATTATTATTATTATTATTATTATTATTATTATTATTATTATTATTATTATTATTATTATTATTATTGTTATTATATTCGTTTACGTACTCATACTTTGACTTGTACATTTTTTAAATAAACATTGTTTTTAATATAGTATTTATTCATGTTTTTAATATACTATTTGTTTGTAGGCCTTTGAAAGTTGAGACATATTTATTTTGTAGTGTTTACATTATTTCTAAATATAAACATTTTGTATTGCTACAAATTCATATGATTAGTACTTTAATGTCAATATTATATTTAAGTCTATCTAAAATACTTATATACATGATCTGTGCTAATCTTATATTTTGACTACCAGTGAGCTCAGTTAGCAAGTTACGTATTATGACTTTATATTTCGATATATTATATGTAAATTACAAATCGAATAATTACTACCTCTTGTTATACTTATTCTAGGACCTGCACGTGATTGTTGACTCTAAAATTTTCTGGTAAGTTTCTATCTCATTTTTTTTATTTCAAAGTTCGAACTTATTTTTTTTATGTATAAATTCTGAAAATTATTTTATTCTCGTAAAGTTAATTTTGGTTGAGAAATTTTAGAATTTTTATCGTTTACCTAAAAGTTTTCGAACCCCAGTTTAGTCTATGTATTGAACCCGTTAGTACTTGCGTTATAGTTCAGGAACTAGCCTTCGATACCTTACTAGGGCGCACCACATTTGGGCCCTTCGGGGATGTGCAATTTTATCGATACCTTAGTAAGGGGCGCAGTATTAGCAATTTTATGTATAAGGACCGTGTCACTGGGTATGTGACCTTAGCATTAAACTATGGGGTTAAAAGTCATTTTGAATTTCGTATAGTATATTGTTATCGTATTGATGGAATTTTGTTTTAAAAGAAGTGACTTTGAATTTTGAAATATTTGCCTAGTGATGATAGTTACTTGCTGGGCTTTTTAGCTCACTCCGTTTAAATGTTTCAGGTTTTATAATTGGATTGAATAAAGGACGCATCGAGCATGCTTTGGATATTTGAATGAGATTTCTAATTTTTTAGTTCAATAATTGTTAGAGTTGCGCCTCAGAATTTTGTATTTAAATATATTTATGACTTTTGGTTGTATGTTGGTGTTGACTTTTGGCATTAATAAGCGAGTATTCCCTTTTATTATATTTTCGTTTTAGTCCGAAAAGCCGGGCTGTTACAGTTGATATCAGAGCAGGTCATCTTTCGGAGTGTATTAGGTATGGGACTAGTACATTCCCTAGGATGCGATCCTATAGACTATCGTATAGGTTTGACCTTTAAGTTGGTAAATTATTTTGAATCTAGGGCACTTGTTTGTGTGATTATTTGATATGTTTGACTTTTGTGCTTTTGATCATTGATTATAAGTTTGGAAGTTTGTTGTTTTTAGAAAAGATGGACGGAGAAGGCAACAATGGCAACAATGGTAACAACAATGGCAACAACAATGGTAACAACAATGGCAATCAGGGCAACGACAATCAGAACCACAACAATAATGGAGGAGGAAACGTATTTGACCAACTTGCTGAAACATTAGCTGTACTTGTGAATCAGCAACCCAGACAGCAGAATATCGTCTCTTAGTTCAAGCGTTTGAACCCGCCGACTTTCGATGGGGCGACTGATCCGGCTATAGTCGAGATGTGGATACAAGAGATGGAGAAAGCTTTCAGACTACTAGGGAGCAATGAAGAACAGAAGGTCACCTTAGCTGTGTATCAACTGCAAGGAAGCGCTTACGATTGGTGGCTCAAGGAACAAAGAAAGAACGAGACTGCAATCGTTGAAGGAAATCCTGAACCATATACTTGGGCAAAGTTCAAGAAGGCTCTAGAAGACAAGTACTTTCCTAGAACCATTCGTCTGCAAAAGGAGAGAGACTTTATCCGGCTCGAACAAGGGGAGAGATCAGTTACTGAGTATGAAGCGGAGTTTGCGAGGCTTGTCAAGTACGGACCAACTTTGGTTACTGATGAGGCAAGTCGTGCAAGACGATTGGAGGAAGGACTACGAAGCAACATTCGGAATGCAGTGGCTGCCTTTGAACTCCAAACCTATGAGGCTGTTCTTAATAAAGCTTTCGTAATAGAGAGAGGTTTGGTGGAATCTGAGAAGGCCACTAATAACAAGAAGAGGGTTGAACCGTCTAGTGGAACATCATCGCAAGGCCCGACAAAGAAGCCATATGCCAATAATGTGAACAAGTTCCAACAACAAGATAGGGTAAGGTGTGCAAGATGTGGGCGTAATCACAACGAAAAAGTGTGTCGTTGGAATACTGGGGGTTGTTTTCGTTGCGGTGAATTAGGACATAGAATAGCCGAGTGTCCTAAGATGGAGAAAGATGACACTACTACAAAGGTGACCGTGGCATCACTAAAATCGAATTACGGACGAGTCTATAAACCACCTATCGGTCCCAATTAAGTTACGATGAATTTGACCTAAATGTGAATTATTCTTTCTATGTATGCTATAAATTTGGGGAACAAATTTTTTTAGGGGGATATAATGTAACAACCCGATTTTTCCGACTAATTTTGTTAATAAAAATGAACAAATATTTTTATGAAAAGTCAAAACATGTGAAGGTGTGATTTGATAAAATATTTTAGATATAAATTTACGTTTTATTATGGATAATTTTAGGTTGACAATTTTTGTATTAAATGCCATGATTTTTGTTTTTGATTGATTGGAGTTTCAAATCCTGATTGAAGAAAAATGATAAAGAAATTATTTATTTAGCATCAATTAGAATGGTGATTTGAGGATATTGTTAAATGCTAATTGACTTGGGAGCACTATATAAAGACCATTTGGTAGAACCCAAAAGACACACACCCGGAGAGCACAGTCAGTAGTTTCTTCATTCTGATTCATAGGTAATATGTTTTTTTTTAAAAGTTTTCTTTATATTTTTTTTTGTGTTGTCTTAAGTGTTTCAGTATATTGTATAATTTATATTGTAATTTATATTAATGCATGTGTATAAATGCCACCAAGATATTTTAGTAGTTGTATATGTATTATGGATGATGAATGCCCAGTTTTATTCTCAATATAAAATTCTGGCAGACATTTTTTTTAAGTGTATGCATGCATAGATATGTTAATATTGGGCTCATAATTTATCCTTCCGAATGATTGTTTTGGTGGTTACGTATGTCTCTACAGAGTAGTACTTAATAAATATCTGTGGTACGTTTTTATGTAACTCATGAACATACAAGTCAATTATTTATTTTAAATATCTTTCATGTCGAATGCTATTCATTACATCCTTTTTCTTTAAAACTTTTAAGAGTATCTTTCATTGTTATATGTGTAAAAGAAATTTTTACATTCTAATTTTAATAAAAGACAGCTTTAATTTGGTGTCGAATATTAGGAATTGATTACATTAAATTGTTGCTTCTCATATACAACTCTCGTGCATACCTCAAGTTTTTATTATTATTATTATTATTATTATTATTATTATTATTATTATTATTATTATTATTATTATTATTATTATTATTATTATTATTATTATTATTATTATTATTATTACTACTATATTCATTTACGTACTCATACTTTGACTTGTACATTTTTTAAATAAACATTGTTTTTAATATAGTATTTATTCATGTTTTTAATATACTATTTGTTTGTAGGCCTTTGGAAGTTGAGACATATTTATTTTGTAGTGTTTACATTATTTCTAAATATAAACATTTTGTATTGCTACAAATTCATTTGATTAGTACTTTAATGTCAATATTATATTTAAGTCTATCTAAAATACTTATATACATGAACTGTGCTAATCTTATATTTTGACTACCAGTGAGCTCAGTTAGCAAGTTACGTATTATGACTTTATATTTCGATATATTATATGTAAATTACAAATCGAATAATTACTACCTCTTGTTATACTTATTCTAGGACCTGCACGTGATTGTTAACTCTAAAATTTTCTGGTAATTTCTATCTCATTTTTTTTTATTTCAAAGTTCGAACTTATTTTTTTTATGTATAAATTCTGAAAATTATTTTATTCTCGTAAAGTTAATTTTGGTTGAGAAATTTTAGAATTGTTATCGTTTACCTAAAAGTTTTCGAACCCCAGTTTAGTTTATGTATTGGACCCGTTAGTACTTGCGTTATAGTTCCGGAACTAGCCTTCGATACCTTACTAGGGCGCACCACATTTGGGCCTTTCGGGGATGTGCAATTTTATCGATACCTTAGTAAGGGGCGCAGTATTAGCAATTTTGTGTATAAGGACCGTGTCACCGGGTATGTGGCCTTAGCATTAAACTATGGGGTTAAAAGTTATTTTGAATTTCGTATAATATATTGTTATCGTATTGATGGAATTTTGTTTTAAAAGAAGTGACTTTGGATTTTGAAATATTTGCCTAGTGATGATAGTTACTTGCTGGGCTTTTTAGCTCACTCCGTTTAAATGTTTCAGGTTTTATAATTGGATTGAATAAAGGACGCATCGAGCATGCTTTGGATATTTGAATGAGATTTCTAATTTTTTTCAATAATTGTTAGTGCTGCGCCTCAGAATTTTGTATTTAAATATATTTATGACTTTTGGTTGTAAGTTGGTGTTGACTTTTGGCATTAATGAGCGAGTATTCCCTTTTATTATATTTTCGCTTTAGTCTGAAAAGCCGGGCTGTTACATAATATATGACCATACATGCTAATATATACCATATGTCATTATACTATTATTTAAATTTATTTTAAACTTTTTATGAATTAAATATTGTAAAAAAATATTATTTGAGTAAAATTTATATATTAATCATGTATGTGCGTTGTAGTTACTTATACCTCTAATAAATTTAACTATACATAATCTTTGACATATTTTAAGTATTATATTTTTATGGCACGTTGAAATGAATACAAGATAATAAATAAATAAATAAATAAATAAAAAGAAGTTTATTGTATATAAATGTAATACAAATTTGTTTTAATTTACTTGTCGCATAATTCATAAATTGTTACTCTAATATGCAAATGTATAAATTTTTTTCGAATAAACTAATAATTAGTGTACTGCACGGGCTAAAGAGCCAATTCTGAAAAAGAGTAATTCAACTTTTATAAACATTTATCTCGATCGACAAATAGCATAACTTTATTTAATTCCCATGCACCTAAATTTATTTTTTCTGCCAATGAAAGGCACTACGATACCGATTGAGCAACTCAACAGAAGCATATTACGATACCGATTTGCAGTCTGGAATCCGGGAAACATCTTTGATAAGACAAATATAACTCATAACATAAGCGAGTAAGAAAAGTGCAATAATGCAAAATACCAGGTCTTTAGATGCTCTTAATATGACTGTAGGATTCTTTCATGTTTTATTTTACTTTTACCCTAACCTAACGGACGTAGTGATAAGAATGATGTGAAAGGTGCCTTGTAGTCTTTCGTACGTGTGTTTTCTTTATTAAAACTGTACTTCACAAGAGCTAAACAAAAAGTGATCAAAATTAATTGAAATTTCATTTTTGAACACAATTTTAAAGAGAAAATTAAAATATAAGAAAAGAAAAAAAAAAAGGAAAGATAATCTTTGTTAACTAGGGTTGTTGCCAGTGTTAAGTTCTACTTCTAACAGTTTAAAGTATTCTTTTTTACATGTAAATTAAATCCTCACATTTTTGTTTTCCAAACCTTTTCTTTTCAGCTATATTACAACGTATGAAAACAATATTTATTACATGTTATAATCTTAATTTTTATTATTTTGTATAAAAATAGAAACTATACATTTATACAAAATAAAAAAGTATACTATACATGTCTCTAACGAAAACATTGAAATGCGTGAAAAAAATTGGAGAATCGAGGGAATATGATCTAATTATGGAGACACCTGCTAGTACATTAGCAGTTGTAAAAAATATGAATTGGACTTAATCGATAAGTAAGCCCTCCAGGAATTAATTGGATAATCGAAGATTAATTGAAATGATGAATATATGAGGCTTGATATATTTAATAAATATTAGCTTAAGAAAAATATGAGAGGATTAGTTCGATTTTAAAAATCGAATCGACAGAAGAACATCTTATAACAACTGTTGATAAAAAAAAAAAACATCTTATAACAACTAACCGAGTGATTAATCAATAAAATTGATGATTTTTAACCATGTACAACAAATAAGTATACATACCCTTCCTTAAAAATGACAAAAAAATAAGTTTAAAGTAATAACAATTTTTGTGTTTAATACATGAGGAAAAAAAAGATTAGTGAGATTGCGAACCCGGATCAAATGAGAATGAGATCCGTGGCTATCCCTATATCTCAGAAATGATAGAACATTGACTCCCATAGTCCCATGTATGCGGCCATATTAATTACAAGTCATCTCCCTGCATTTGGTATATTTGACCAGAAACAAACGACTACTAGTTAATTAAGTACGATGCACACCAAGTAAGTTTATTAAAATGTTCAAGCCTAATATTCCATTGAGTTCAATGTTCAGTCAATCTGCCTCACTTCTTTTTTATCATTTCCCAAAACAAATTTGATAGAATGAGAAGATGGTCGAAAAGACTACACAAAGAGACGACTCAAAGTAAAGAATCCCATTTCACTGTAGACGAATATATAGTCTTGAAATTATATAATAATGGAAACATCAACGTATATATGATCAAATTCACGTACAAGACTTTGTAGGATTGTGATACTAGTACTACCTGACTGATCATGATCATCATTTTTTCTTTTTGCCTTGTAAATGTATAATTAATATATAGAGTTATATTTGTTAAGCATAAGTTTCCAGCCAGTTCTGCAGTACTGTCCCAACTAAGAGGACAGTGTATCAGTCAGGAGGAGGAGCAATCTTGATAGGTTGAAGTTTTGGTTAATCTTCATAAATTATTTCACTACAATCCCGGTAGAATGCCAGAATTTACAAAGATTAAAGTTATTAATATTATATGATTGATTAATTTTTAAATTATTTAAACCGCGGTTTGGATAGAATTCCGATTCGACCATCCATGTACAATCGTCAATCGGAATGCATTAACAAGAAGTTGATTATTCACATGAACACGAATTGACCTATTTTTTCAGTCATCGCAGCTTTGCCAGATTTCGGTATTCCCACTCCAAAATTTGGCTCGTAGGGTGAAGACTAACCCTTGATAACCAGCATTCGGTGTTCCGAAAATCGATGCAGAATAAACCATACTTTTAAAATATAGATTATTCAATTTCACGCACTCCCCCTTAATCAAAGACGTTCGAAACTTGATAACGTTTTGCCACTAATAGAAACAAAATTTAAAAGTTGTGCAAATATTTTAGACCAATTTATTTGCAGTACGCATAAGCTGAAATAGAGTCACGAAGATAACTCAGTTTGTCCTTTAGATTATTGCTCATAGATGGCCCCATTTGTCTTTTACTTTGGAGTTGCATGCCACAATCCACCAAATAAATATTCTTTTTTATACTAACATGTTTGTGGGATTGATGGAAATGAAAGGCCTACATCAATCAGTAATACATACGAAAAAGTTGAATTATTTGTTAAATTATTTTTATACATTATATTTGTCTTGAGTGTCATTCTTTTTTGTCAAATCGACAAAATTTTGGCCGGCTAAGACAGCTTCTTAACTCATTCTTTAATCTTACTTTATCAAAAACTAATCCCAAAGATATCCTGCCAAACTGATTTGAAAAAGCTCTTTTTGTTGTTATGTTAATAGTGACATTGCTCTTTGACTATATCTTAACCATTCATGATTAAAGGTACTAACCAATCTAATCGTGTCGACATAGTGGATTTATAACAATGATTTTTTGCAAACGTAATTAAATGTGCTAATTATATGTACGTGGGGGTGTTTAATTATATGTACATGTTCATGTAAACTATACCTAGCCTCACCAGAATCATTCTCTTTGGGTCCAATCACCGAACTTGCAACCTTGAATACAATAAAAATATACGAACTAGTACTATGGCATATGCACATACAAGAGATAATTTTATTGGCTATCTTGGAATAATTTGTTCAGAAACAAAGAGAAGAAAACAAAAATGCCGAAATAAAACATTTGTCTATAATCAAAATCACAACAAATTGCAAAAAGTAACACGGACAAAATCATTCTGTAAGCATGCACGTCCCAAGTGGCTACCTAGCTAGTCTTGTCACTGTAAAGCTTGATCAATTTCATAGTTCATTATTTGTGCTGTTAGATAATTATTCAAGAAAAGTATATAACCAAATTATTTTAATTAATTAGTGTGTGAATTTATATTTTGATTTTTTTTTGGAATATCATCACACATGCACACATACCGTATATAAATATATGGTCCCATCTAGCTAGTCGAAAAACTGACCCTCAGTCCATCGTCCCAGCCCTTCCTCTCCTCAACAACTACCATAATTTTACAGGTATGAATGACTGAGCCATATCAAGATCTCAACTAAGCACCTATATATTTTTCTTGAAATAGATCATTTACCAATATATATTATGGACAAATTAACTACAAGTAGTAAAATGACCGACACACTTTTCTTGTTGAAATTCTAAATCTATATTATTGAAGCTTTGCATATGTGTACAGATACTCTTGATTTTCCATGCAAGTTGTAAGAGGCACAGAACCCTAATTTTATACCAATTAAATAAAATCCGCAGCGGAAATGAAAGCTGAGATTAGAGGAAGCACATCCTCCCTTCCATTACAAAGCTCTAGCCATTACAATTCGTCGTCTCAAAATCCTTTAGCAGGTGCTTTACACGGTTGTCTTGGAAACCTTGATGGAGCATGCATAGAGAAGCTACTTCTTCATTGTGCGAGTGCCCTAGAGCAGAGCGATGTCACTTTAGCCCAACAAGTCATGTGGGTACTCAACAACGTCGCTTCGGCTTCTGGTGATCCGAATCAAAGGCTGACATCATGGTTTTTAAGGGCACTGGTCTCTAGAGCATCTAGGGTTTGCCCTACAACTATGAATTTTAATGGAAGCAGCACTATCAAACGGCGTTTAATGACGGTCACGGAGCTTGCTGGGTATGTTGATCTTATCCCTTGGCATAGATTCGGATTTTGTGCGTCTAATAGTGCCATTTTTAAGGCAATCCAAGGGTGCCCTAAAGTTCACATCATAGATTTTAGTATCACTCACTGTATGCAATGGCCTACTTTAATAGATGCCTTGGCTAAGAGGCCCGAAGGGCCTCCTAGTCTCCGAATCTCGGTGGTGCCCTCTTGGAGGCCCCTGGTTCCTCCATTTTTAAATGTCTCAAGTGAGGAAGTTGGACAACGCCTTGCGAATTTTGCTAAATTCGGAGATGTCCCTTTTGAGTTTAATGTGATAGAAGACTTACATAACTCCTCTTATGATAATAATTCTTCTAACTTTCACTATGATATGCTATTAAGCATATTAAACCCCTCGACATTAGGCCTTAGGGATGACGAGACATTAGTTATTAATTGTCAGAATTGGCTCCGTTATTTGCCAGATGATCAAAAAGGAAACGCTTCCCGTGATGTTTTTCTTTGTATGATCAAGCGTCTTAATCCTCGAATTGTAACCGTTATAGATGAGGACTCTGACTTGGGAGCCTTGAGTCTGACATCTAGGATCACCACTTGTTTCAATTTCCTTTGGATACCTTTTGATGCATTGGAAACATTCTTGTCCAAGGATAGTATTCAAAGGGCAGAATTTGAAGCTGACATAGGCCACAAAATTGAAAATATTATCGGATTCGAAGGCAGTCAAAGAATAGAGAGACTAGAGTCCGGGATTCAATTGTCACAACGGATGAATAATTCGGGCTATCTTAGTATTCCATTTAGCGAAGAGACTGTTAAGGAAGTTAAAGAAGTGTTGGATGAACATGCAAGTGGGTGGGGCATGAAGAATGAAGAAGATATGTTGGTGCTAACATGGAAGGGTCACAATTCAGTTTACGCCACTGCTTGGGTCCCTTCATGTGGATTTGATGAAGAATGATGGAATCAATGGGCGACGTTAGCTAGCTCACTAATTAATATGTTGTGGTAGCTAACTAAACGAAGATCGAAGAACTAGATATAGTATGGGCTTTCTGTTTTTTTATTTTCAATATCACCTGTGATCAGAAGGCTGCTGTATTAGACGAGACAGAGAGTAGAAGTGTAGGAGTTGAAAGAATATAAAAAGAGCCATGATCAGATGAAAGGAATAGATCACTGCGCTAGAGAGAGAACTGTGCACAGATTGTATTTGCATGAAGACAAAGATGATCCCTTAGTTTTCTAACCCTTTGCAGCGCCTTTGTTTTACAGATTTAATGCAGTAACCAGTTTTTCTTTGATTATGTTTATAGCTAGTGATCATCATCAAATGATGTGGCTTTCTACAGCATTGTTTTTACTTTCGATGTTTTTTAAATTTGCTAAATATAAAAATCAAAACGAGATGAAGATGAGTCCTCCAGACATGCATGATTTAACCCAGGTTCTCTGCAAAACCAGGAAATTATAATTAGAAAATATTAATAATCTCTAATGTGATTAACAAATCAATCTCTGGATTAAATCTACTAAAATGGGGCTGCAAGTCTGTTCAAATTAGAAAGAAAACAAAATAAAATTAAAATTAAGCAACACTGGACATAATGCCACTATTTAAAATATTAGGCTATAGGTAGGAATTGCTGTATCACCAACCAGGCATGTCCGAAATGTACCCCCTCAAAAATTTTTTCCATTCTAAATTAATATGCAAGGTTGTTAATTTGATTGAAAAATATATAATATATATTTTAGTAGTTTTTATATATTATAAGTAAACTTTAATCCATATAAATATAAGGTTTAATGGCCTTTTAGCCCTCAAAGTTTCCATCGAAATACCCATCAGCCCTCAATATTTCAAAACGTACCTTTTAACCCTCAAAGTATCCGTAAAGGTCCTATTAGCCCTTATACCGGTACAGAAAAAAAACGGTATAAATCGGAGGGGCAAAACAGACATTTCACTTTCCCCCAAAACGTTTACATACGCTTTGAGCCCTAAACTATGCCCAAAGTAAACAGAGCAGGATAGGAGTGGATTGAAGAGGCGATTGACGATCACAAGATGATTACAAGCATCTCAGAGGTTCGATTGGCGATCAAAGTATGGGGGATAGCAGTGGAAACTCTGATGGTATGTTTAGTAAGCCTTATCATTCATATTTTTGATTATGAATTCGTTTTGATTTGGTTTAAAGTGGGTATGCTCTGTTTATGCATGTATTACTGAAAGTGTATGTATTGTTCAATGTTCTATACTTATATGTTTGTTAATTCATGTTTTATTGAAATTTTGTGTGGGTGTGATGAACCCTAATGACTGTTTGTGCTTTTAAATGCTTATATATAAACCACAAATATGTTTTGTGTCTTGAAGGTGAAGATGTTATCAGTATTAATTTGTTTCACGATGGGAAGTTAGTTTTGATTCCAAGAGCTAAATACATTGGGGGTAAAGTGAGTTTGTATCACTATGGAGACCTTGATGAAATACACATGGACAGTCTAAGAGTATGGATAAAGCCTTGGGTTATGGAGGACTGACTTTTCTGTATTATAGGAAGCCTAATGTAGGACTAGATGAAGGTTTGATGTTATTGTTGACTGTGGATGATGTAGAGGAAATGAAAAGGTGTGCACTGGAAAATTCAAATATAATTGAGGTTTATGTGTCACATTCCAATGAGGACGAGTTGGTATCATTCGAAGATGTAAATGTGTTTAGAAAAATTAATGAAGAATGTAATAAGGGAAATGCTAGCAATGATGTAGGGGACCGGAGTGATGAACTAGATGACTATGACTTTGCTGATTCAGATTACTCAGATGAGGATGATGACATGCTTTTTTCTAGGTATGTTGATGATGAGGGAGTTGACTGGGTGGGTAGGTTAAGAGATGAACTTGGACTTGGTCCAGAAAAAATTATGGAGAAAGAAAGTGATAGTGAGTATGATAGTGATGATCTAGACAGTTTGCCAGAAGATGAAGATGAAGATCATCTCCAAGATGAAAAGAAAAACAAAGCTTTTCTAGTGTACAAAGACACAGATATTCCAAAATGGAGAGTGGGGATTATTTTTACAGACCATCATCAATTCAGAGAGGCTGTAATGAAGCATTCTTATCTGGAAGGAAGAATGGTGAAGTTCATTAAAAGTGACAGAACCAGGGTGAAGGCTGTGTGTAGACCCCCATGCCAATGGCATGTGTTTGCTTCTTTAAATTTTAACAAAACCATGCAGATAAAGATAGTGGGACCAGGTACATTCCTTGGACTTTTTTGTCTTTTTATTACCAATTGTGTGTGTGGTTGGCTAGTATATTTAATTCCTTTACTTTATTGATTTGCAGACCACAGCTGTGTTAGAGAGCAAAAGGGGTTACTCCTTATAAATTTTAGATACCTAGCTAAAAAATATCTTCCAGAATTCAGAATTAACCCATCTTGGCCAATCTCTGCATTTCACAAAACTGTCTTGAAGGACTTGCAAATTGATTTTCAACATCACATACCTAGAAAAGTTAGAAGAAAGTGCATGAAGATTATTAATGGAACTCTTGAAGAGCAGTATGAGAAACTATGGGACTATAAAACAGAGTTATTGAGGCGAAATCCCAACTCCACAGTTGAGATTGACATAGAACCAGGTATAACATATGTGATTTTGACATAGAACCATGTATAACATATGTTTGCTGAGCACAGGTATTGTGTTAGGCATATGCATAACAATTTTAAGCAGGGATATGGTGGAAGATCTCTAAAAGAAAAACTTTGGAGCTGTGCTAGGGCAGCAAACAGAGAGGCATTTGAGACTGCAATGAATAGAATTAGAGAGGAGAATGAGGGTGCTTGGAAAAGGCTTACTGAAGTGCCATTTCAGCATTGGAGCAGGGCACATTTCAGAACTGACTCCAAATGTGACATGTTACTGAATAACTTGTGTGAGAGCTTCAATAGGTGCATTTTATGTACATTTTATGAGCTTCAATAACTTGCCCCTCCGATTTATACCGTTTTTAATTTTTTTTTCTGTACCGTGATAAGGGCTAATAGGACCTTTACGGATACTTCGAGGGTTAAAAGGTACGTTTTGAAATATTGAGGGATGATGGGTATTTCGATGAAAACTTTGAGGGCTAAAAGGCCATTAAGCCTTAATATAATTTTATCCATATTAATTTATATAATTTTAACAAGTGTATTTCCTTTAAAAAACTGTTCTGTTAGGGTTTCAATGAGAGTCAACTGATATTAGTCGACATTAACCAAATTTTCCGATCTCCTTTCCCCTTCTTCTCAGCTTCCTTTTCCTCCCTCCTTCTTCAATCAAGCCATCATCCACCTTCACAAATCCCTCTCGTCCCTCCATAAATCGAAAATTTTTCCCAAAAATTTCAAAAAACTCATTCGATTTAGAGCTCGAAATACCAAATAAACACATTTCTTAATTAGACTCAAAATCTCCTGATTAACATCATATCAAAATTTTGGTGTCGATGCAAGATCTTTGAATTTTTGAATTTTATCGCCTTGGGCGAAATATCGCTTTATGCGTATTTCTAATTGTCTTTAAGTTTATTGTTTTTCGGTGTTGGATCGGGTGAGAATGATTTTTTTGATGTTTTTTGGGATTTGGAAAGTCCGTATCGAAGCTGGGCGGTGGTGATTATTGTAAGAGCTCACCTTTTAAATCCAAAAATTATTCATCCTTTAAGGATTTTCACTTTCGGCATTTCTATAGCTGGTATCCGGCATGTAGATAGTTGGGGTGTAGCTCCTCCAACCTCAATTTATGTAATTGGAGTTTCTGAACACTAGGCTAAAAATGGTTCTGATGTGATAAGATCAATTGTGATGCTGCTGCTTTCAGGGATGTTGGTGTAGTATGAATCGTTTAGGATGTATTCGATTTCGTGTTTAGCTTCAAGAATTTTTAAATTCTGTGTATTAAAAAATCAGGAAACAAAGCTAATTATTTTTTAGTTTGTTATTTATTTTTCAACCTGGTTGTATTGACAGTTGGGTGTGTATACCGCTGTGTTTTATTCTATTTATTGAAAACTGCTATCTTTTCAAAAGAAATATAATTTTATCCTCTCTAAATTCAGATGGTTGTTACTTTGATTGTCCTTTGACAATTTTTTCTATAGACCTGGATCATTATAATTAATTGATTGGGAATTTGCCATTAGAATAAACAAGCATCCTGTAATCTTGAACTAGTGACAGTGCAACTAGAAGAAGATCGACCAAGGACCACTTATGCAAATTTAAAAATCATGATTTAGGAGCAGTCCATTCATGCTCTGAGGGTATAACATGATGAATGATCCACAAGATAGAGTGACATATTTTATTGATATGAATTTCTCAGCAAATTTAGAATTTATACATGATGCTAATATTCAAGTTTTATGTCGTAGCAAATTATCCTTTGATACACTCTATAAACAATTTATATTACTGTTATTTCTTTATTTTCTTTTGTGACATGTAAAGATATTCAAGTTTTTACTTGTCAGGTAAGTCCTGTCACCCTCAAAACGAATTGGTGTTTTTTTAGTTCTTTAAAGAACTGTACATCCATCAAAAATAAAAATAACAATAATTATTTATCAGTTTTTTTAAAAAAATTAATAGTAATTCATAAGATGCATTCCTGGTTTATCGGCAATTTGTAGGTACTTCCTGCAGTACTGATAAGAATTTTATCAAACTTCAAGAATTATAATTTAGCTTTAATATTTATACAGTTGTAAAAGACCAAGTTAAAACCTTTTCATACATGAAAAATGCCAGGGTTTCAAACATTTCTAACACGGATCGTGATAATTATCTTAAATTTTTAAACAAAATTATTTATCATATTATTTTGATTAAATAATTTAATGACATTTACTTAATTTGATGCTAATATTTTAAAAAAAATCATGTTCCTACTGACCACAATTTAATTATCAATAATATTTATAGGGCCTGGATCAAGAGAGAACCAAACATTAAAAGAGAACTGAAGAACCATTGGATTACTTCTAAATCAATTGTTTAGATTCATTTCATTTTTAAATAATTTTTGTAAGGATATTATTGTAAATAAAAGATGCACTATTAGTTTAATTAATTGAAATATGAAAATTTAATTAATGATTCATTTATTAAAATCTTTTATTTTATCAATATTTTTTATCTTACATAAATTTTTGTTGATTTTTTCAATGTTTTCAATCTTCTTTTTTCAAAAATTTTAATTTATTTTATTAAATTTATTTAGGAAAACATAATCCCCAAAATATTAGGGTTCTACTGCATAACCTATTTTGTTTCGTAGTAAAAATACAATATTTTGTTACTGAATTTCAGAGTTGTGCATATGTGTTAAAAAGTTTTACAACTGAACTTGCTTTTTTTTACAAAACTGAACTTACTTTTTTAATAATATTCTGCTGCTGAACATTATTATCTCATATTATATTTATACCATAATTTCAATGTTTTACAACTAAACTTAAAAGTTATACATCCGAATTTTGAAATCAGTTCATAAATTCTAAAGTTGTGCAAGTGAACTTACTTGTATTTGAATATTATATTTTTGAACATTTAATCTCATATTATTTATACCATAATTTGGATATTTTCACAAAAATTGATGAAAATATTGTAAAATTTTTATGAAGTTAATGGAGGATATTGTGATTGATCTTAGTGTATATGATTATATAACTGTCAATCAAATGTGAATTGTCTCTAAATTATATATCTTATATTTTGGGACAACTTTGCGCCTGATCTACATCTATACTATTATATAAAAGCCGAAACATTAAAAGTTTTGGTACCTGTTTTTTGGTACGTAGTGAATTTACTTATTTACCTTTCATTATAAAGAAAAATATATATGATATCTATACTATTAAAACTCCTAAAATAAATAATAACATAATATAAATTAATGGTAAGTAGTCAATTGCCTTTTTTCATATTTACTTTTAATTGAAGATATTATCTTTTATTAACATCTAAAAACATCAATCGTACCATATCTTCCAATCATTAATATTTCCTTTCGAATAAACACGTTACCTTTTTAATTTAAAACTAATCTTACAATCATTAATATATATACCCGAAAATATAACATCATATTTTTCAATTATTAATAAAATATATTAAAAATATGTATACGTTGTTTATAATAAGGAAACATTAGCCGAAATATTAAAAATTTTGGCACCTATTTTTTGGTATATGATTTTTAGTATTTCGTAAATTTACTTATTTAACCTTTATTATAAAGAAAAATATATACAATATCTATACTATTAAAACACCTAAAATAAATAATAACATAATATAATTATGGTAATTAGTCGATTGTCTTTTTCACATTTACTTTTAGTTGAAAATTTTACCTTTTATAAACACCTAAAAACATCAATCATATCATATCTTCCAATCATATCATATCTAGCAATAATTAATATATACCCAAAAATATCACATCATATATCTAATCACTAACAAAATATAATAAAAATCCCTATACTACGAATAACGACCATTAGATTTTTAGTAAAAAAATTAAAATCGTTAGATCTAATGATTAAATATATTATATTCAAGGTTCGAATTCTATCAACGACATATTTATTTAAAAATTTTATAATATAAGTTTAAATCATGTATATCATTACTTATATTAAATTATTAATATTCAAATTAAAATAAAATTTTGTAAACAAAGATTATATAAAAATATAATTATAATATAAAATAAAATTTGTTACATATCAAAAAAAAATCCGTGCATCGCACGGGTTATAAGCTAGTAAAATAAAATCTTGAAGCCCATATAATACCATATTCTCAACTTTTATTTCGATTGCTAGTTAATAGATTCTTAGTATATAAATTCACTATTAAATTAAATTAATATTTAAATTTTATAATTTTAATTAATTAAGTTTATATAACTTCACTCTAGTAATATAAGAGTAGCTATATTATTAATTGTATTTATTATTAATCTATTATAAATATTTTTTTCTATATTAATTAAATGAGCTCTAAGTTCCATGTAATAATATATTCTTGACTTTTATTTCAATTTTTAGTTAATAGACTTCTAATATATAATTTCATTATTAATTAAATTATTATGATAATACTATGATTTTAAGTAAATAAATTAATTAATATTTAATGGCATATCGAGGTATACATGCCATACCCTTATTCTACTTTTAATAAAGAGTATATATATATATAAAGCCACTACTCATTTCCCAACTCTTACAAGATTATTTTTAAAAAAAAACAATTTGTGACACCTAGCGTTTTTTTTTTCATAAAAGGGAGACATTGGAATATCCTAAAATGCATATTAATTCAGTAAAAAAATAAAAAAATGATAAAAAAATTGACAATAATTAATATTGTTAATATTCAGTTAAAAAAGAATTATATTTTAATGTGTTGTTACTGCTAATGGATAAATCGTTATAAATTATATTTTTAATAAATTACGAGGATGATAAAGAAAAAACCTTAATTACTAGGCTATATTTTTTTTTTATTATTATGTAACCTTATATGCCTTACAATTAGTATAGATAATCACTAGGCTATTTTAGTTGTACCAGTATTGTCATTACTAATGTTCATTAGTGAGGAGCACGTACGGTAATTTCTTTAGACCCAGATGCTAGAGTATGGAAGAGTTTCGCATCCATATATGGAAAGGAAAGCATTGGCAATTGATATGCTGGAAGCTCTCTCCTGGACGAAGGATTTGAATTTCAGATGGTGCATTTGGAGACAGATGCTTTGTAATATTATCCAGGACGAAATTTTTTATTTTCGTAACATCATCCTGGATTTTTTATTGATGGCTTTAAACATTTTAATGATGTGCTAGTTTAATAAAAAAGAACGTTTTTCAATTTTCAAATGTTTTTTCAAATCTTGATATGACACATATATATTAGGTAATTTTCTAATAGTAAAATGGAATCGGCTTGTATTTATATGTACGGATAAATTAAAATCAGGCATGTATCATGTCATGTCACTACACCATAAAAGACCTACGACAACGTCCAAAAAGTGTTGCTGTAGGCCCAAAATATGTTGATGTTGGCCCAAAAAATCCCAAAGGCAACATTTGACAACATTCTTATTCTCTACGACAACATCAGTTTTAATTTTGGCATAGACTTGTTATAGCAACATTATTATTAGTCTTTAGCTAACATAATATTATGTTACCTTTGTGTAACATTTTTAAAAAAAATAGTGGATCCCACCAGTGGGGCCCACTTTTGAGACCCACTACTGGGCCCACTATGGGCCCCACTTTAATAGCAACACAAATTTTTGTTTATAATAACATTTTCTAGAAACATTTCTTCTCATTAAATAGCAAATCAACATAACCAACTTTATAAACATAATAATCCAATCCATACCAGATTCAATACAATCACTAGTCACAATCAACAACCCAAATTCAGGCCAAAAGACATAAGAATTGGTCTGCTGCCATAAGTTGAGAAACTACAATCTTACTAAATACATAAGACTAACATAATAGAAAAAGACGGTCTAAAACATAAACATAAGGCATGACTAAATTAAAAGCTGGCGCCACCGGTCATTTGATTGTCATTCCAGATAATGCGTGCAACAGCAAGTCCAGCAAGTCCACCGACCATAAGCGCTGCATCACTGCCTATTCCTATTGCTCCTTCTGTGAAACAGATTAATAAGAAAGTATAAACAAAATCAAATCTGTTGGGTTTCTTAAGCTTGAATGCGAATGAAGAAATATCAATTATGCTTCATACCTTTTGTGATGCAATCTTCAACTAGTTTTTTCAAATTCACGGCCTGCCTCCAATCTGGTTCAATCTACAGACCAAAGTTCAAAGAGAAAACTTAAATAAAAGAAAAGAAACTAATATATAGATGCTAAAAATAAAGGTGTCATTTAGCAGGGTGTCAGGAACTGCTTGATCCTGAACTTTTAACAACCATTCCCAATTTTCCCGCAAAATACAATTTAACTATAAGTTTTACTTACAGTTCATAAGATAACTAAACTAAATATTTACATAAACTTGATTCTATATTGCAAATATACATGCAGTTGCATATATTAAGAAAAGAGATTTAGTCTTTGCATGTACGCATTTAAAAAATAACAAAAGGCTTGAAAAAATGTACAAGAGCTGAGGTAAAGATTCTTTCACATAATATATGAAGCATTTATCCATTAGTGAGCTTCCCACCTTAATTGACAGTGCCAGTCGGTAACAACTAAGAACTACGATCATTCTCAAAAAGAAAGCTCTATGTATTATTGATGTATAAAACATCAGATAGAACAGGAAATAATATATAAAAATCTATAAACTAAGCAAGAAAAAAATGGTAGGCATCCTTTTCGCGTAGATTGACTGGGTGTCAAGTGTCACTAATTTAAGAGCACAGCTGCATAAAAACTTTTAAGTGAAGGCACCGTTACCTGACTCAGAGCAGAAGGTACAGTGAACGAGATTAGGAAGTTCTAACCGTGCTGTCTGTACCTCCTCTACCACATCTAGCAAATTACCTAGAAGTAAGCTGCTTATCTGCACAAAACAAGAAGGTCATGAGAAAAAATCACACCATGGTTCAAGCTATATACTCTTTCGAATTCACGAGATGTAATTAAGAACAAGAATACTTGAAAAAGAATGTAAGGAACAAAAATTATTTTACAATAAAAAGAAAGTCAGCTTGTTACATAATGTACAATAAAAATAATTCAGGGGATCAATAACATAAATAGCACATCTTAAACATCGCTACTTATGGTTCAAGAATTTTATCATAACCACCTGTGGTTTGCATAGAATGCCTACCACCTAAAAGGCTAGAACTATTTTTTAACAACCACATGCAGGTACCTAGTTATACAAACTGCAGGACATGAAACATGAAACCAAGGTAAAATTATTATTTATGAGAAATAGTTTAAATACATTCAGAAACCAGAGAATATGAGAACTTTATAACTCATAATCACAACACAAAATTTACTCTTAATTTCTCCATTTTTCCAGAAAGTGTTGTGCTAGTTGATGTCATAACAGTAGCATGTCATGTTCCACGAAGTAAAGTTAATATAAGTAACAAATTATTAGCCATCAGATTATTTGTTGATTGAGCACCACACATGACTTTCAGGGCACCAGTGGAGAATAGAGAGATATTAACCTGGAAAATAAGAACTCCCCAATTGCCTTATATTTTCTGTTGACCCTAAAACTACAGGGGAAGCTTTATGATTACAGTTTCCCTATAATCTGTATATTATTGCTAATCAAAATTTTAAAATTATTTATCAACAATAGTTGGACGTAATGTAACATGTAACCTGAAATCAACAGGGGAGAATTGCAGCGAAATTCAGATCAGAACAAGGTTGGATTTTAATGAAAACAAACAAATCCTTTAAAAGTCACCTCTGTGTGATGAAACTGAGGCACTTCAGAAAAATAGTGCAATGCCCATTCCTATTTTCAAAATGGACAATATCCCACATCTGAAAGGAAACAAAGGATGTCTTTGTCAAATAAAATAATCACAGACCTGCACATCTAAGCGTAAAAACTGGAAATACGCTTTCTTTGTCAAATAGTCATTGACCAATAGAACAGTGTCAGCAGAATCTGGCAGTAACATTGTCATAGGCATATTGAAGCTGTAGAAATCATAAACATCTTAAATATCAAATAAACTACATTTTCATGTTCAGCATGCTGCCGTAGAGATTACAAGCATATAGCATCTCATAATTAAGTACAACTGGTTCCTCTAAAATCTCGCTAAAAAATTAAATACATCTAAAGGAAGATAACACACATTTTCAGTAGTACATAGTAAAAACTTTAAAGACAAGAGTACTGAACAAATTTTAATTACAGAACTTTCGATCTTCTAGGTTAAATCTGAACACATTATGCTAAAGTAGGTTTACAGAACTTGGCTGGAAGTGTCAAGTTAAAGAAGCTAGTCCTCTTCTAACAAGTATTACAGACCAATATAGCTATCACAACAGTTCATAAATGCAAGCGAGTCACCAACCATTGACTTTTATGTTCATTATTACCATATAAAACTAGTCACCATATTTGATCATGACAAATACAATTAGGAACAGATAATAATTCTCACAATTTATTCACACTTCATGCATATCCACACAAGCACACACAGAGATACACAAATACAGGCACACACAGAAAAACAAGCACGCGCACACACCATTTTGTTGGTCTCTCTTTGGAACAACTAAATAATTAAGGGTAGAAAGGAATATAGTCAATGTGTTATACCAAACCCCCGGTGCTCACATAGCCTTGTCCAAGGATTCTCTCATAGTGTAATATACCAGCACATCTGCATCATAAAAGAAAAAGACTTGCAAATTTAAGTTAACAGAAAATAACAATGCAAAAAAAAAGGGGAAAAAACAGTGCACAAATAAAATTATAAGTAATACAAGACAAACTTGATTTTGATTTTTCTTATTTCTCACATAAGCCCCAAATCGAACACAACTGAAACCCTAATTTTGAAGCCCCAAAATTGACCCGATCCATTTGAAGCCCTAACTCGAAATTAACCTGAGACAGAAAAAAATGCCCCAAATTAGTTGGAAAAAAAAATACTAAACTAAAGTTCCAAATTGAACAAATTGAACCCGAATTGAAGTAATGAAGAATGGGAGATGTGCATACAGATAATGTGAGAGAGAAAGAGAGGAGAGAGTATAAAGAGAGAGGAGAATATAAAGTGTGTGTGAGTATAGAATGTATATAACGCCTTAGAAATTTCAGATTTTTAAATCACTAAAAGTATTTATTTTATTATTAAATATAAATTATGTGGTGTGTGAATTGGTTGAGGAAAGTATTATATTGTGGAATAATATTTGGAAGTCAGATTGATGTTTTATATGTGTTATGTAAGCCCGACTATTTTAATTATATTTTTGGGATTTATTTCCTATTTATTTGTGTTATAATTACCTTCTGTGAATTTCATAAAATCATCGGGATTAGTAAAAATTATGGAATCTTTTGCATTATTAACTTTATGAGTTTATTTGACTTTTAAAAATATTTGATGAATTATTTTTGACCTTTAAAGATTTTAAAATAATTTTACGTATTATTTTGCACTTCTGGAGTTTAAACTTGTAAAATTCATATTTAATTCATTTTTGATCCTAAAACTATTTTAAAAAAAAAAAAGATGGGGAGATAGATAATTTTATTTTCTACATTCTAAAGATATTATTGAGATTTTTCTTTAACATTCCTCAGTTATTTTGCAATTTATACAGCCGGATTAAATTGCGTTTATTCAGAAAATTCTTATAAATTCCTAAACTATCTTTTATTCTCTTTTAACCTCTTAAATCCCTAAATTAACAACATACTTTCCCAAATTTCTTCACTGCTCAATTTTTTTTGTCTCTCTCGATTGTTCTGGAAATCTCTCTCTCGAGGTTATCTCTCTTCCTCCCACAATCTCGATCTCCTCTCCTCAATTTCTCCTCCTAGCTGTTATGGTAAGCATCGGTTCTTGTAGTCTTATCCACCCCTGCTGCAAATTTGACCCCTTCAATTCCCCTACTCTTTCCCCAGTCGTGATTACTATGGGTTGTGATGTTCTTGTGCGTGGTGTGTGTTCTGGATTCCCCTGCCCTTCTCCCCTGTGTTTCTGCGCCTGTGGCCATGTATATGAGCTACTTGCGTGTGTACGTGTTGAGCTTCGTGTGTGGTGTGTGTATGTGGAAAGAGGAATTCGGTGAGTGTGTGTGTGGGCGTTCTGTACTATGCAGCTATGCCTCCCTTTTTCCTGTGCTGGTTACGATGTTGTGATGATTGAGTTGTAGTATGCATATGTGCGTTTCTTGAGGTAGGTGTGTGTGTACAACATGTGTGTGTGGGCGTTCGTTACTGGGAAGCTGTGTCTCCCTCTTCCCTTTTCTTGCTGTCGTGCTACTGTGTGTTGGTGTAAAGAAAAGTGTGTGTGCAGTTCTGTTCCCTGCAACTTGTGTATGTGTAATTTCCTTGTGTGTGTGGGTCGAACCTATGTGTGTGCTGGTGTTAATTCGTGTGAGATTGTTCTGGAAAACAGGGCAGGTCGAAAGAAATACTATTGGTTTAGCCGGTTTTGTTTTGGACATTGTGCTGCGATTACTGATGTTGCAACCATTGTTCTAATTCATTTCCTTTTAATGATTTTACTTGATCCAATCTGAAATTATATACGATTAACCTCGTGTAAATAAGGTGTGGATTATTCGAACAATAGTAAGCGTGGAATTCCGAGTTGGAAACCCTAATTTTGGGCACCCTCGGGATTTTGCCCCCTCGACGGTGATTTAATTTGAGTCGAGGGTATATCATTGGCGATGATGATTATTTTCTGAGCCAAAAATTATTTATTATTTAATATTTGTTATTTATCTAATAAATTGTAATTTATTGTCGAATTGGTATTAATTATTTAATCTATAATGAATTGGGATTTCAGTAAATTGGAAATGTGAATTGGGAACGTTATTTGAAGTATGGATTTAATTGTTAATTGATGATTATGTTGGTTGTGTCGGCTGTATTCCGACTGGCAGTCCCCCGTATAAAGGGGATGCCGTCAAAATTTTTCTAAAATATTAAAGTCATTTCTTGATGACGAGTATGTATAATTATTTAACTTATACGAGTTGTGAGTCGGGCTTCATATTTTAAAATCTATGTAATACGTGTTAATGTGGCTATTTGATTAAATACTTTTGTCTGTGGCTTACATAATGATATTATATGATTAAATAAACGTAAATTAGGGAACTATTCGCAGGGGTAGACTAAGTGGAATGTTTATATTGATTAGCGAGTATTAAACAGGATTCTGAAATAGTGTTATATTGTGTGTAGATTCCGTGGATAAAGGAAAGGCTAAAGCTGAGGACGTAAAGACGCTTCGGATTCTGTGATTTTCTATTTAAGGCAAGTAAATTGCTTCAATTACCTTTCAAATGAGTTATGATTATAAAAGTCTGATTCATATGCTTATTTAAATTACTCTTGCTATAATTGTTCTGTTAATTTCCCGAAATTGCGAATACCTAATGGTTATACCCCAAATTGATTCTACTGAATTGTTGATTCTTTTAGTGAATTGATTACATCCATATCCCGTGCAAGCATATTGTTCCACCTCTCTTTCAAGTAAACCGCTTCACTTATATTTCCAGCGAATTATGATTATCATAACTTGATTCTTATGTAATTGATTTATCCTTGATATAATTGCTCTGATAATTTCCATTAATTATGAATATTCAATTGTTATACCCCAGGTTGACTATATCGTTTTTGTTAATCCTTTTTGTGACTTGACTTAAATCAATACCCCTTTTTGCCATATCGAACTTGTTGATATTTAATTCAGAGATTACCCAACCTTGTTTTATTTGGTGAAATTGAGATGTTAACCTGGAACGAAAGTGTCCAGGGTGTTTGGTAGTTGAGGTAGTCGATTGTTCCGACACCTAATGTTTAGTTAGGATTGGACTGTTAGTTTTTTTAAAAATGTGGACCGTAAGGGTCGGACCAGATTCGTGGTCAGAAATTATTAAGGCCAATGTGTGCCGTGGATCCATTAAGGACATTGCTGTGTGCGTTTGTCCGGGGTTAGTGCGTGACTGATCAGCAGCCTAACCTTATAAATGTTTTTATTTATAAAATGCATGATAGTCCAATCCGCTTCTATTCTATGATTCAGATAAAAGATGAACCTTTAATTGAGATATATATTGTTGATTGTTAATTCTTGAAAATCTTGCAGACATATCAGTTGTTGATGTTTTAATTTCATACATATATACTTGCTGAGCGTTTTGGCTCACTTGCTTGCTAATTCTGTTTCCTCAGCTAAGCCAGGAGATGTCTAGAAGAAGTGGCCCGTCGGGTTGGGGTAGTCACCGAGGCAGTCAGAGGGTCGAGGCGGTTGGTTGGGTAGTGACATATACCTTGGTTTATATTATATCTGTATTTGTAGGCAGATTATCTTATTTAATGGGTTGTATATTATTTGATTCAGTTCTGGGTTGTAATAGCTATTGATAGTTGTTTCATACAGTGACCTGTGTGCGGTCTGGGTTGATTTGGTTTTATTTCCTTATGGTTTAGTATATCATGTGCATGTGGACTGTTTTAGTTATACTTAGTTGCTTGAGCAGGTGATTAGTCCGGTTTATGATTACATCATGCCGAAATTTCTAAAATTTCTCCTATACCAATGTTTAGTTGAATATAAGAGTTTATAATATTATTGTTGGCTAGTGAGGGTGTTACAATGTATGTGTGTGTTCACCCTGTTCGCTCATCTGGTCGAGAGAGTAGAGCGAGAGAGAAGCGAGTGAAGTGGAAAAATGGAAATGGAAAGTGTTTTTGGAGTGCTCTAATGAATTGGTTGGGCGGTCTTTTTGCCGGTCACCAATTTTCCCAAATTTTCATCTTTTTTGTCTCTCACAAGGAAAAAATAATTTAATTTTTGGTTTCTTTCTTTTAATTATTTAGAAAAATAATATATTTTTTCATTAAATATTCAATTCCTTTTACATAATCTGAAATATTTTATTCAAATATTTTTAGTCTTATATGAAAATATTTTTTTTTAAATATATTATTAAATATTCAGAAAAAATCATTTTAAAAATTTTGTTTAGTAATATTTAATGAACATAAAAGTAAAATTATTTATTCTAAAGTGTTTTAACATTTTTAATGAAATATTCACTTCTACTGAAATATTCCTGATTTTTATAAAACTTGCTTGATTATTTTTATCCAAAAAAAGTAATTTTCATGTGAAAAAGTGTTAAAATTTTTATTTTTAGTAGAAAATATAAAATTTTGTTCATTGCAAAATTATGGCAACACAATTTTATACCTACAGCAACATACAAACACTTTTATTCTATACCAACATATTTTTGCTACCTAAGACAACATGAAAATGATAATGTTGTAATAGCCAAAAACATGCATGGCAAAGGCAACACAGGCTCTAAATGTGATAGTAGGCCTTTTAAGGTAGGCTCCCGGTCTGTGGCAACCGGTTGCCAAGTACTGTTTAACCAACATACTGTTTTAGAGCCGTTGGATCGTTGATCCAGCGGCTCTGATTTAAAAAAAAATTTGCACCGTACCGCATAAAGTTTCTGCGATACGGAGTAATTACCAAAATGCCCCCCTGTTTCACATAAAAAATCTACTGTTCACCGTACCGCATAAAATTTCTGCGGTACGTGAACAGTGAGGGTATTTTGGTAATTACTCCGTACCGCAGAAACTTTCTGCGGTATGGTGCAATTTTTTTTTAATCCAACGGCTCTACAATAGTATGTTGGTTAAACAGTACTTGACAACCGGTTGTCACAGACCGGCCCCCTTTAAGGTGTAGTGTGTTATTTGAGAAGTTTTTTGAAAAAATATTTGAAATATGACTGTTTTTTAAAAAAAATACTAAAGAAATAATAAAATCCAGTGGAAGGGGACTCTCTTTAACACCATGGTCCAATGTAATTAAAGAGAATTTAATCACTCACATATGAGATTGGCTTATAGCTGTACTAATTTAATATTCTGGTAATCTGATATATCATAATAAACATATATTAATAGTGAGTAGAACTTCAGCAACTACCAACCTTTCTATATAAAGAATAAAATGTCATACACAAAAAAATAAAAAAAATAAAGTAGTAACAATGGCATCTTCCACATGTGCAACATTCATCACAACTAAAATATTAAATTAAAGAAAAGCGACTAGGCTGGGCTGTTTATGGTGGGGGTAACTACATAAGCTGCCTAGTTGCTGCAATAAATAAATATTGAAGCAAAAGAAGATAAAGAATTTTTTTAAAAAAAATCCAGCTAAAAAGCTTGTGTTTTAAGCTACAGTTTCTTCACAAAATAGTATGTGCTGTTGCTCCAAAATTTTAATATGGAATGTCAGTTAGATTAGTGGTCACTCAACAACTCTGTTTTTTCAAGGTCTGTCTACAGTCTACACTTGGATACCTGTGTATCTAACTTCTCACAGTTCTTTGTTTTCTTTTCTACTCTTATTATATACACTACCATATGACCTATTTGAATATTATACACACAGATTTTCACAGAGGTCACACTACTCTCTTCTTGCTTAACCCATACTCTAAATCACTGCATGTTTCAGCAAAACCAAGGTCAGACTTTTTCTGCTTGTCTTCTTGCTCTTGTAGAATATGTTCTGCAGTAGTTCTATGTTCCCATCTAGTTTCTTATAATCTCTCTGTTTTTTTAGGATATTAATCTGTGCATACATCTTTTGAGGGGCATATCATAAAAAGGGCTCTCTAGTTGTGGTGGTTTTGGTTTTGTTAATTTGGGTTATGGATGTCTTTTGTGTTCTTGAAGTTGATGTTAATGGAGAAGAAGTTTTCATGGTTGATAAGGTAAATATATATTTCTTGTTTTATACTCTGTTTTATGCTTACTTTGTTCTATTTTTTGTCTTTCAAAATATGATAATACCCTGCATTGATACTGAATAGAAATTTTATACAATTTGATCACCTTTTGGTATTCTGTCCTCTTGCTTTATTACTTTGCCAGTTTGCCTAAAAAATTCTGGGCTTTATGTTACTGCAAGCATTCCAGAACCAAGAAATTTCTTCATTTCAACAGCTTTCTTCCACTATAATTCATAAACTAAGTATATTCTAGTAAGATATCGTCGCAAAAATTTAATACAACACTTAAACTCAATGGTTTTTTTATTATAGATTACAAACAACAAGTGCTTTTTCTAAAATCTAATACAATTTGTATCAATAGTATACTTTAGAGAAATATTATTTCGAGAGCTGTTTTTTATTTCCAGAGCAATATTTGTAGCATATACCCCTTGCATTCACAAAGTGTTGCATGTTGTGATGTAATACGCTACAAATAGCTATGGAAATAAAAAAACGGTTCTGGAAATAACATTTCCCTATACGTTATTGTATACATACCTAAACAAGGTCTCAGTTCTTTTTTCTACTTTGTCTTTTTATTTTCTGCATCCTCAGTTCATCTCATAATCTCATACATTGTTTTTGAGTTGGTCAAATTGTCCTATTCCAATCGAATAAATCTAGCGCAAAGTCGGTATTGTGTCCCAGTGTGCAAATTGAGAGTTCGACTAATATAGAAAATCTCCTCACAAGTTTTAACTAATTTTTTTTTATCACATTTTCGAACCATTTATTTGCATTTATTTCCCTGTACTACATTGTGGAATTATTTTATTCCTAGCACAATAGCATTAATACTTGCTTCTTTCAGTCTATATCAATTCACCCATGGTCGGCTACTCTGCTGGTTCTTCACATTTATTGGTATTCCCATGCAGTTTAAATGTGCATGCCTTATTTGCCCCTTTGCAGACTTCTTTTAAGTTCTTCTATCTACTACTCCTATCTAGTAGTGTGTACCACTGTTGCATTCCCTTTTTTCTGGGATCATAACATACATCTTTGCCCAATTCAACTTTCCAAATTACTGTGTATTCAAGACCCCTCAACTTTAAGTTGCAGGAATAGACATAAAGTTCCTCTTTCCATCCAATTTATCTTTGCAACTTGCTTGTCTTTAAGATTTTTTGATACATTACTTATTTATTAAACATTAGATTTTTTTAGTATCGCCTAGAGGGAGTGGGGATTCGAATGCATGATCTTGGTCATGAAGGGAGGGAGGGGTAGCGAGGTTTACTACTAGACTATCAATGAATCCTTGCTGTTTTTAAGTTTTTGTTTCCACTTGCTACAGGTTTTTTTAGTTGTCAACTCTTTTCTCTCTTTAATTTCCTGCCACTTATATCCTCGAACATCATTCTCCTTGTAGTTTAATTTATTGCCGGCATAAATTTTCAGAACATCATATCAAATTATTCTGGAAGAATTAAAAAGCTACTTGGTAAATCAAAAGGTGGGACAAGAAACCTGAAGGTGATATTCCATGATTTTCCAGGAGGAGGAGAGGGCTTTGAGCTTTTGACAAGGTTCTGCTATAGTAATGGAAAGATTGAAATAAAACCTTTAAAAATCCCTCTTTTCCATCGTATTGCAATTTTCATGGAAATGAATGAATCTGTTTTTGGAGTTATGTTCGAGCAAACCGAGAAATCACTTGAAGAGATTAAGTACTGGACTTGGTCTGAACTTTTGGTCGCCTTAAAGCATTGTCAAGAACTACTGCCTGTTGTGAATTCTTCAGGACTTCTGCATAAATGTGTCGACACCCTAGTTGGGAGGCTTGCATTAGCCGGTGAAGCAAGCCCCTGTCCATCTACATCTTCCCCCGATAGTTCTGGACTGCGATTATCCACTGACACTAGAAGCAGTGAAAGCTTAAGAAACATATTTCGAGCAACATGGTGGTTCGAGGATCTTGTATCATTAAACCCTTATTTGGTTGAAATGTTAAGTAAATCGATGGTTTTAAGAAAATTTGATCATGGAGTCATTGTGAGGTTTCTCTTCTATTATCAAAAGTCAAGATTTGTTACTGCCACTGTAGATAAAAAGTGCAAAATCATAGAGACAATTGTTGAGATTCTCCATTCTCTAGATCAGAGTTGTGTTCCGTGTAAAAGTTTATTTGGGATTCTTGGAGTTGCTCGTAACCTCAACATTAAGAAGTGCTGCAGGACAGTCCTGGAAAATATGATTGGTTTACAATTGGATCAAGCAACACTAGACAATCTGCTTGTTCCGGCTCCAGCAGGGATAGATCAAATTTACGATGTTAATCTTGTGTTGAGGCTTACAAGATCATTTCTAGGAACAGGATTTTGTCGTGTTCCCCTGATTCGAGTGCAAAAAGTAGCTAACCTAATGGATTTGTATATGGCAGAGGTCTCCCCTGATCCTTCACTTAAACCATCGAAATTTTACAGCCTCATCAGTACAATACCTGATTCAGCAAGGGAATCTTTTGATGGTATCTACCATGCCATGGATATGTATCTAGAGGTAATAGTTACAACACCTTTCATTCATCAAGGATTTTCTAGTGTCATGCCTGTAATCTTATTTTAAAATTTAACTTCATAATGACATGTATGATAAATTGTTGGACATAATTGTATACTTGTATTAGGTTGCAATAGAAGCCTATTTTTGTGTCTGTTCCAAGTATTGTAGATATATTTACTGATTGCATTATATTGTTTAGTCCCATGCAGAATTATCTACAGAGGAGAAGAAGAGAATCTGTTATGCGCTGAATTATGAGAAGCTATCATCTGAATGTCGCAAGCACCTTGCTCACAACTCCAACTTTCCCTCGAGTTCTTCTGTCCAAGCCCTTGCTTCTCAGCAGAACAAGCTGAAAAGCTTGCTTGAAGACACAAATCAACCAAAGCCCTCTACTTATTCTTCATATAGTTCAGTGGAACCTGAAATTAAGGGTAAGATAAAAGAGTCGTGTGAACAAATTGTGCTTTATGCTGGTAGGCTTGATATTTCAGATGAGAATAAGAAGATGAAAGCAAATCTACAACGTATGCAGTGCAGGGTTCTGGAACTGGAAAAAGTATGCAAGAAAATGCAAAACCAGATGTCTAAGATGTTGAAATCAAAATTATCGGGCCACAGTAATGCTAGATCCTTACCAAGGCTATGTTCATGATAATAAGATACAATGTGCATACTTTTATGACCCCGTAGTTCCCTTGCATATTGATGTACATAGCAAGAAAGCACGTAGTTTTTTTTAAGTAATCTTTCACTTTCATATATTGCCTCTTTTCTTCAGCAAATAGTAAAGGTGAACAGAGAGAAATTTGATCTGTAGAAATGTGGTTTTGACAATATCAAAGATGTCTTATATAAACATACTGAAGTTACTAGATATTTTCATTCTCTGTTTCTTGCAAGTTTCTGTAATGTATTTAGTCTCGTACTTTTGTGTTGTAAAATGAGAATGGTTGTCTATTTACCATGTTGAGTCCCTTTCCAATCTGCAAGTTTACAACCAATAATGCGCTCTGTGGTAGTCACTGAACAAATCCATATTTTTAATAGTAATTATGGTTGCTTAAACTAATGCAAAATAGTATTAACAACCAATAATGCGCTCTGTTTTAAATTAATGCAAAATTTATAATTGAACCGAGAGCTGAGACATCAATAATGAGCCGATCAAGAATGTAGTGCAGGCAAATTTCCTTAAACGCCACTCTTCTTGTCTTCCCAATTAAGTCAATAGCTATTATTTGATTTGATTTTTATACTGTCTTTTATATATGGGTGCAACTCCCATTTAATTGAAGTCGGTAATTTCTGTGCTAATGGTTTTGAATAAAGTGGTCGTGCCAGTGGTTATTTCTTGGCTAGAACCGGAAACTTCTCGCACCTGTGGAAAATTCTTGGCTAGGCAGTTGCCCCACACAAGACTCAAGAACGCACAAATCACAGCAAGAAATGCAGTGCGAACAGTTTGCACATTTGGACATATGACCAAGTGGTTCAGCCGTGACAAATCTTTGTTTCTTTCTCTCTTTGATGCAGCTGTTTAAAACACATTTCTTTCCAGAACTCTTTAAAACCACATGGACAGACACGGTGACACCTAATTTGTTCAAGAGATATATTTGTCAAATCACTATACCAAAATCTTCAGATTTTGAGAGAGTTAGTGAAATGGTAATTAGCATAGTATGAAAGCTCAGGTGCAAAGAGCTCTTTTTATCTAGTGAAGAAAACTCGTGTTCTGGTGGCATCGCCTCTTTCTTGTCACTTCACAAAATAATATAAAGTTTTTTTGTCATCGATTATCAGTGCTTCATTATCTCGATATCAATTCAATAACCAGCTCCAACAATGACAAATGAAAAGTACACTTACACCACACTTAGAGAGTATCAGCAGAAATTGCTGACATATCATAGTGTACATTAACGAGTATCAGAAAGAATGGCTGTAAAGAATATATCCGAAAAAGAATTTCTTCTGAATTATATATGATGGTAACAATCAATAAGAGCATAGATTGTTAGTTAATAGCTAGTGGAAAAGGTTCCATTAGTAATGCAAAAATTTGCTGCTTTGCTTTTTTGTCAGGAATTCTATGATCATCTCCACTACCATAAGCACTATGGGAAAGCCTGGCCAGATTAATAGCCGTCTCTGTAAAAGATGTTGAAAATTGAGGTTCTAAAGAAACTCGAGCTTCGTTCATTTTTTTCCATGCTTCATCAATCAAATTCTTAATGTGCTCGCGGGCAACATCCTCAGAAACGCCATTATGGTGGTACATATAGGACGTGACTGAATTTGTAGTTTCACCCCTCTTTGACTCGCGCTGTTCATCATCAGATTATTAGCTAGATGTTAATGTCATTTTCATTATGTGCGCATGAATAAAAGGGAACCTAATTAACTTTTAAAAGTCCACATACCGTAAAACTAGCCAAATCATTACAAAGCCGGAAAACCATGCTTGACCATTTGAGAAGATGATGGTCTTTCTGTAAAATATCAAGTGCCTCCTTTGTTATATTTTGGCTCCTTAAAGGGTAGGCATGAGCTAAAATAACAACCCCCGAGCTTGAGCGCCACCCATTCTCAATATAATCATCCAACTTCGGAGTGAACTTTTCGTGGTTCCACTTGGTCTCCTGCATGAGTGCCTGGCACAAGTCTCCCCACTGCATGAATATACATATAAGATTAAACATAGTTTAGATTTAAGCCAGTGGTAGGTATGACACTTTTAGTGTTATAGATATGATCATTACCACTTTTTGAAAGAGTGGTAGAGTGTTCTCTCCATGTTCTTTTAGAGTATCGTAGGCCATTTCACTGACGGTGTTGTAAAGTGCTAGGAAAAATAACCTCAAAGAATCTGGAAGGTCGTTTACAGCATCCACATTCCATCTGTACCAGTTATCATCACTGCAGTATTAGCTAACTCAATACAATTGTTCTCCTTCAGCAATAAAACCAATTTGGTTTCTTATGTAATACCAAAGTTAAAAGTATAACCGTGCAGAAAAACAACAAACCTTTTGACTGAATCAGTAAAAAGCTGAAGTTCATCCACAGATCCATGATCATCATATAAGTCATCAATAATGGTTAAGAATGTAGCTAGCTTTGTTAGTGATAATCGGGAATCACTTAAATGAGGCTCAAATGAGATACCAATAGTCCAAAAGAAGCATTGCAAAAGACTATCCTTGGTCGAGAAGCTTAATTTTCTTGATAAGCCTATATTCTTCCACCACCTAGTAGCATATAGTTACTAAGCATTACATTACAAAGAGGAATGTATTTAGCTTGATACACAGAAAACCATACGTACCTTAACACCTGTACAAGATCTTGTTGGAGTGCAGATTGCACTATATTGAAATCTAACTTAGCAAGTTGAAGAAGCAAATCATTTGCATCATCCATTTTACTGTATACATCTATGTAAGGCCTAGCTGCAAATCTCAATGTTCTGCGATACCAAGGGAGTTGCAATGTGTGATTTATCAATTTGGCTAGCATCTTTGATTCTGTGTTTTGCATGACATACTCGAGCCCTTTTCTTGCAAAGGATTTGGCCTCATCCAAAATGGTTTCTCCTTCAAAGGCCAGAAATGAAGCTTCATACAAGCTTAACAAACCTTTTACATCCGGTAGCAAGCTTGACATAAAGGCACCATTATCGTCTTTGAAACTTTTGAACACATCTGATCAATGTCATATACCCAGTTACCATTAAGTATAAACTACAACTTGCAGGTATAAAATTAAAATTTTTGAATAAGGAGTTTGATTGTGTGTATGAACCTTGGGAGACCTTGTAACCATGTTGTCTAAGGATCCGGAATCTGAGCGCAATAGTGTGAAGGCTCTTGTGATACTCAGGGGCTCCTTCCAGTGATACATATTTAGTGAGTGCAGCTGATATATCTTTCTCAAAGCGGTAGCCAAGACCTAATCGTTCGATGTTGTCTATAAGCTCAAAGAAATTTAACGGATTACTTGCGATCTCAGCATCAATCGTCATTCTAATTTCTTTCTCCAACTTTGCTGCCATTTCTTTGTAAACTTCATCCTGTTTTTGGACAGGAAAAGCATCAGTACAATATATTCAAGCATAATCTTGTCAGCAAGGAAAAGAGGGATAACAATATCAGTGGGCATTTCACAACTATGACATGAAGGCAGCATTTGGTAAATCTATGTTGTTAATAAGGTGGAATTTAGTTTATATCCCTGATACTTTATACACAAAAAATGAAAAAAAAAAATTAGATTATTCATGCAAAATGTTTGGGATAGAAGTTTATTTTGGAGTCGGCGTTACACACACCATTGGACATTGGTAAAGTGGCTCAAGGTTATGAAGAATAATTTCAATACAGAATTATTTACAAACAGCCATAAGTCCTGCAATGTGTACTTCACTCTGCATTTCGTCTCCCATACATATATGCAAAATTAAATACACAAATTATTTTGAATTACGCCGCTGTTTTAAATAATGTTAAATTTCTGAAACAACCATCGTCCCCAGAAAAATGTAAATGTGTACTTATCTGGATATAAATACTCATTTCTAACCAAACACCCTCTTACAAAAAAAGTTAGACTTAGGAGCCAAAGAAATCTGTTTCCTTATTATTTTGATACGGACACAAGTACACAACTGACAACGCCCATTTGATAGGAAACATAGAAAAGTGTCAATCTGCAACATTGATGCAGATAACAGAGAGAGAGAGAGAGAGATAGAGAGAGGAAGAAATGTAACTGTATTGCTTAATCTGTTAAAATCAGAGTTTGTTACATCTTGAGCTATATATATAGTCAGAGTTTAAGCTGAATGTAACTAACTAATTAAGCTGAATGTGTGACATCATTGATGACACCATCATTATAACTAACATCCCCCCTCAAGTTGAATGTGTGGAACAAATTACAGACATTCAACTTGGAAGAGAAGTACTGGAGAGCAGCAGCACTAAGTGCTTTGGTAAACATGTCTGCAGGCTGGTCAGAAGTAGCCAAATGAGCTGTTGAGATAAGACCATTCTGCAATTTTTCACGAACCAAGTGACAATCAATTTCAATGTGCTTGGTTCGTTCATGAAAAACCGGATTAGAAGCAATGTAGAGCGCAGACTTGTTGTCACAATACAGAGTCACTGGTTGAGAATGAGAAATCTGAAAATCTTTTAGAAGAGCAAGTATCCATGTAACTTCACAACAAGTATCTGCCATGGATCGATACTCTGCTTCAGCAGATGACCTAGAAACAGTATGTTGTTTTTTGCTACGCCAGGAGATCAAAGAAGAACCCAGCATTATACAGAAACCAGTGAGAGACTGTCGAGATTCAGGACAGCCAGCCCAGTCAGAGTCAGAGAAGGCTGATAGTTGACAAGTACCAGTAGCTGAGATCAAAAGTCCTTGACCTGGAGCTTGTTTGACATATCTAAGAACTCTGTTAACAGCTTGTAAATGATCAACCCTAGGATTAGCCAGAAATTGTGATAGAACATGAACAGCATATGATAAATCAGGTCTAGTAATGGTGAGATAGATGAGTCTACCAACTAGTCTCCTGTACATAGATGAATCCTTATCAGACAGAAGAGGAGAACCATTGTCAATGAGCTTATGATTTTGTTCTATGGGAACAACTGAGGGTTTTGCAGCAAGTAAACCAGTTTCTTGTAAAAGATCCAAAGCATATTTTCTTTGACAAAGATAAAAACCTTCAGTAGATCTAGCAACTTCAATACCTAAGAAATATTTGAGAGGCCCTAGATCCTTGATCTTAAACTTAGTGCTGAGATAAGATTTCATAGCAGTAATATCAGCTGTAGATGAACCAGTCACCAAGATGTCATCAACATATATCAAAACAGCTATGAAGATAGAATCTTTAGAGTAGGTAAAAAGACTGTTGTCACTGTGAGATTGCTTAAAGCCATATGACTGAAGAGCAGTAGATAATTTCTCAAACCAGCATCTAGGTGCTTGTCTAAGACCATACAAAGATTTCCTCAATTTGCAGACATAGGTAGTATCAATAGAATTAGATTGAGAAGAAAGCACCTTGTAACCAGGTGGTAACCTCATATACACTGTTTCATGTAGGTCACCATGCAAAAAAGCATTGGTGACATCCATTTGAGTGACATTCCAGGCATTCTGAGCTGCTATAGACAACAATATCCTGACAGTAACCATTTTTGCAACAGGTGCAAAAGTGTCAAAATAATCAACACCAAACTCCTGTGTAAATCCCTTAGCAACTAATCTGGCTTTATATCTTTCAACTGATCCATCAGGATTATATTTAACCTTAAACAGCCATTTGCAGTCAACTACATGTTGATCAGGTGGAAGAGGAACAAGATCCCAAGTGTGATTTGCCTCTAAAGCATCAATTTCATTTTTCATGGCTGCACACCAATTTGGATTTGTGACAGCTTGAGCAAAATTGTAAGGAACTGAGATTTTGGATGTGGCAACAACATATGCTTTATATTTAGGTGTGACATTGTTATAAGAAATATTATTTTGAATAGGATACAAACATGATTGAGAATAAGAACAGGCAGTGGCTGAAGAAGAAGGTAGACCAACAAAATCCTTGTATTTGCTAGGAACAACTTTGGTTCTGGTAGGTCTAGTAGTAGTGATAGTTTCAGGTATAACAGGTATGACAGGGGGAGGTGATGTAGTAGAAGTAGGATTAACTGGAGTAGGTAAAGAAGGAGTAACACTAAAGATATCATCCTCACTGACATAATCAGAACTAGTAAATAAAGGATTAGAAATACTAGTTTCAGATATGAAGGGAAAAATGTGTTCAACAAATTGAACATCTCGAGAGACAAAACACTTTCTGGATGTGATATCAAGAATTTTATATCCTTTTTTGGCAAAGGGATAACCAAGAAAAATACCCTTAATAGCTCTAGGACTAAATTTATCAGAAACTGATACATTAGTAGCATAGCAAAGACATCCAAAAGCTTTGAGATGAGAGTAATCAGGAGATTTATGATATAAAATCTCAAAAGGTGTTTTATATTGTAACAGTTTGACAGGTAAAAGATTAACAATATGAGCTGCAGTGAGAATAAAATCACCCCAGAAAGAATTTGGTAATTGAGATTGAAATTTTAAGGCTCTAGCAATGTTAAGGAGATGTCGATGTTTACGTTCAGCCCTACCATTCTGTTGAGGTGTATGAGCACAACTAGTTTGATGAATGCTACCAGATGCAGCAAGAATTGAAGCAACTTCATGATTAGTAAACTCAGTACCATTGTCTGATCTTACTACTTTAACAGTAGTATGAAATTGAGTTTGAACATAGGCTAAAAACTGTTTAATAAGATTTGATACTTGAGTTTTATGATGAAACAGAAACACCCAAGTAGCTCTAGAGTGATCATCAACTATTGTTAAGAAATAGGAACACTTATTGTGAGTGACCTGTTTATATGGTCCCCAGACATCAAGATGAATTATATCAAATAATTTTTGACTGTAAGAATTACTACTTTGAAAAGTCAATCTGTGTTGCTTGGAGAAATGACATACATCACAAGTAGTAAATTGACATTTTGTATTAGGAATAACAGACATATGATTCAACACATCTGCAGAGGGATGTCCCAATCTTATATGCCACAACAAAGTATTATCAGAACAAGTACTATTGTGACAAGTAGCAACACAATTGTTCAATGAAAGATTACAATCAGAAGGAAAAACAGCAGAGCTGAAACTAGTAGCAGAGCATTGATTGGAATTGTCAGAAAGAGCAGAGAGTTGTAATTTGTAGAGGCCATCTGACAATTTACCAATCTCTCTCTCCTTCTTCAAGATATGGTCCTGCAGGACACATTTATTCTCAGTGAATAGAACATAACAAGATAGTTGTTTGGCAAGTTGAGAGATGGAAATGAGATTGCAATGAAAGGAAGGTACACACAGAACTTCCAACAAAGTAATAGAAGAAGATAATCTGACACTACCAATATGACTAATTGGAACAGTAGTATTGTTTGGTAAGTGTAAGAAAGCTTGAACAGATTTAGAGTTGCTTAGCAGAGTAGGGTTATAAGTGATGTGGTTTGTTGCTCCTGAATCTATAATCCAATCACTAGATATCAAAGGATTATGTATACCAGAAGAATGTGCACTAATGGCAGTAGTAAAAACAGCATTAGATGCAGAGTAATGCATACCAGACATTTGCACAGGTGGAGCATTAGTGTTCCAGGATTGCTTAAGACTCTCTTGAATCATTCTTGCAATTTGCTGACATTGAGTCTCAGAAAAACCAGATGCACCATCCTTGGGGACTTCAGAAGTATGACAATCTGTTGAATTAGAAGAGACTGTAGTAATGACTTGAGCTGCAGCAGCATTCTTAGTACCAGAGTTTTGGAGCTTCCTTGGTAGAGGCTTTGGTTTGCCATGAAGTTTATGCCATTCTGGAAATCCATGAAGACAAAAGCATTTGTCCCTAGTATGACCTGAATTGTGACAGTAATCACAAATAACAGTAGTAGAAGTTGACTTTCGTTGAACAGTAGATGGCACATTCTTAGAACGAAAAGAGTTATTGAATTTAACATTCATAGCAGCAGTGTCTGTGATAGAAGTATAAGCAGCATTGGTAAGTTCTCTCTGAGATTCCTCTTGCAGTAAGAGTGAAAAGGCTTGATTAAGAGTTGGAATTGGTGACATCAGTAGAAGTTGTCCTCGAATTGCTGTAAACTGATCACCTAATCCCATCAAGAATTGACTGAGTTTGATACCTTCTTCATACTGCTCTAGCTTGAGTTTATTGTTGCAAGAGCAATTACTAGTAGCACACACACATTTAGGAATTGGAGCCAGATTGTCAATCTCAGCAATAAGAGTCTTAAACTTGGTAAAGTATGAGGTGATAGACAATGTGCCTTGTTGCATAGATGACAATTCTTTACGCAATTGAAATGTTCTAGGCATATTTGTTTGAGCAAATCTGATAGCTAAGTCATCCCAAACTTGTTTTGCAGTGCTAAGATATGCTACACTGTTACGAATTTCAGTTGAAATTGAGTTCAACAACCAGGATACAACCATATCGTTACAACGATTCCACATAGCAACTTGAGAAACATTACCAGTAGGTTTAGGCATAGATCCATCTACAAACCCTAGCTTAAGCTTTGCAGATAGTGCAATAGAAACAGTACGACTCCATTGATGATAGTTATGCTCAGTTAACAGTTGAGTAACCAGAGAAGTACCTGGATTATCAGAATTGTGAATAAAGTACGGATGATTAGTATCAATCACTCCAGTAGAATGTGTAGTTGTTGATGATGATGTAGCTCCAGCAGCAGCAGCGTAAGTGTATGCCATTGATACTCAGAAACTCAGGTTCAAGCAGAGTATTCACAAGAACACAGGTTGAAGAACATAGATTGAAGAAAACACAGTGTACGGTCACACAGTACGGACACAATTATATCAATTGTAAACACAAATTCACCTAATAAACCAGGCAAATTGGAGAAATGAAGAACACAAAGCTAATCGATAGATCTTAATGAAGAAGAATTAGCGGAAGATTATCTAATCGGAGCGAACAAGCTCTGATACCATGTCAATCTGCAACATTGATGCAGATAACAGAGAGAGAGAGAGAGAGAGATAGAGAGAGGAAGAAATGTAACTGTATTGCTTAATCTGTTAAAATCAGAGTTTGTTACATCTTGAGCTATATATATAGTCAGAGTTTAAGCTGAATGTAACTAACTAATTAAGCTGAATGTGTGACATCATTGATGACACCATCATTATAACTAACAAAAAGTTTAGCATTTGACACTTCACAGGGTCACAAGAATGTCAAAAGACAACTTTCTGACATGTAAAAACAATCACTGTGTATCAGGATACCAGATATTGGTCTGGTTCTACTATCAGAATTATTTCAAACATGATTTCGAGTGCATCCTGAATACTGGAATCAATGTAAATTTTTCCAAAAACATTGGGTCTCTCTTGTTCCATGTACTGTATCAAATATGAATTGCTTTACCCCAATTTCATAACAAAATCATTTATCCTTTCCATCCTATTAATAGAAATGTGATTTTTCGATATCACCGATTCGTTGATTCGAAATTTAAATTTTTATATATGCAACTGTGACTGGTGAACCATTTCCACTTCCATATTATAGACTTAATAACGAAAACCCACCTGTTTAAAATTCTTGTACTTCAACTTGGCAGCTAAATCACTGATACTAGAATCAGTGGATTCAGGTGCAGCAGCAGCAGCAGCAGCAGCAGGCAATACAGTAGGATGACTTTCCGGGCCTGCAGGAACAGGTTGTATGGACTGACGGTTACTAGTGTAACATGACTGATAATTAGCCTGTCTCCGAGTAGCAATAAGTTGCAACCCCGTCTGCACTCTCCCTGGTTTATGGAGATTACTGCTTAATCTAGGTGCATCAATAATATCAGTTTCAAATAAACTGCATTGTCGTGGAACTGTGGAAAGTGCATGCAATACTGCCGCCATTGTATTTAATCTAAGCTATATTGATAAGATGTTGAACTATGACTACATGTATAGACGGATAGTGGATTTGTTGTCCACACCTTGTTGTGCATATATATAGTCTATACGCAGGGGCGTAGCCAGTGTATGGCGAGCGGGCGAGCGGGGTCATCTGACCCCACTGAAATTTTAAAAAACAAAATTTTTATGTATATATTTTTTTAGAAAAAATATTTATAGTAGTAAATTTGAATTTTGACCCCACTGAAAAAAATAATTATTGTAACTAGTTTCATTTTTGACCCCACTAACTTTTAATTTTGACAGTGAAACCCTGTAATTGCCGCCCCAAGATGTATAATTGATGCATATTTATATGTATTAAATTAGGAAAAATCTACACATTGATAATTTTCGGTAAAAAAATTTTCCCTGCGGGGCCGTCGAAAAAGATGACCAGTCGTCGGAGAAGACGACCGGAGATTTTGACCCCAGTGAATCAAAATCCTGGCTACGCCCCTGTCTATACGTGTGTAATTATTTCATTTAAATGTTAGAGCAAAGTGTGCATTTAATTAAATATATATTATTGAATACGATGAGATAATTTAAATCATAAAATTTTATTGAATTAATTAATAATAGATTGATATAAGTTTTTTTTTATAATTACGCTTATATATCTATGTACGAGTATATGGGCCAGTTTGAGAAATCTTATTTTTCAGAAATAAGTTACTTATTCTAGAAAAAGTTAGGAAATATGTACTTTTTTTTAAATAAGTAACTTATTTTGCAAGATAACGAATATTAAACTCCCCATACACATTTTTCTCTGAAAAAAAGGTATATAAATATGAATTTTTTTCCAAAATAATTAACTTATAAGATTATCTTAAGATTTGCGAATGGGGCACATTATTGAATGGGTTATTTCATTTTTGAGTTAGGAAAGGAAAGGACAATAGTATGATTTAAGATCACTGGTGTCAAAATGCACATGATTTTGTTTACTGTTCGGAACATTAATCAGATAAATGGTACTGGAATTTTGTTTGTTTCCGATTCTTAGAGCATCTTCAAGGGTATAAAATCCTTAACTAAATTATCTACATGGCATTTAGTTGACATTGACACTAGTTAGATAATATGTAAAAATTTGAGCACTCCAACCATTAATCCATTAGCAGAAAAATATAGACAATAATATTTGGTGAGCTATATTTGTTGAATCAATAAAGTTTTTATGTATAATTTTACATGACCATAATTATAGATAATTCCCTTGGAGCACACATGTTCACCCTTAGCAAAAATTTTACATTATCGTTATAGCTAATGATTATAGCTAACCATTTTACATAACACCCTTGAAGATGCTCTTAGGTGTTTACAAATCACATCTTTTGTGGTTGGGGATATAACTTTTTTTTTTTGTTTTGCTAATTGGCGATATAACTTGTTGATATGAAAAATATTTAATATTAGAGCAGACCAAGAATTGATGTGCACAGACCAATGTTCAATTATTGTGGCATAACATTTTTTTTTTAAATTGTGGCATAACATTTATTTTCAGAACTGTATTTGCGAGTTTTTTAAAAATTATTGTTTAGTTAATTTTAAGTTGGAAGGAAATTAAAATTTGTTAATTTAAGTTGGAAGGAAATTAAAATTTGAGTTCTTTATTATTTAGGATTACAATAAAACTTTTCAGGGATTCTTCTTCTTCTTTTTTTTTTTTTTTTGAAGAAAAGAGGAAACTTTCATTAAGAAACATCAACCATAAGAGCCTCTACCAACAAATCCGGAGGAGACGTAAATGTGTTTTGGCAATTTGGTAAACAAGGCATTTTAGCTATAACATGAGCTACCTTGTTTGCCTGCCATTTAACAAAAGAAATAGATAAATCTTGCCTAGCAGCTAGAAGATCACGACACTCATCAATGACGAAACCTTCCTCTAATAAATTTGAACCATAGCCACGAACAGCTCGAGCCGAAAGGAGGGAGTCAGTTTCTATAATAACATTGTTCAAGCCCAGAAATAGGCTCCATTTTATGCCTTCTCTAACAGCCACAAGCTCTGCCCCCAGAATACCACTGCAAAACTCGAATCTCTGAACCTTACCTTGAATAAAATCAGAATTGTGATCTCGTAATGCTAAGCCCACCGTAAAATGATCTTCACCTTGGTGAATAGCAACATCTACATTAAGTTTTAAGCACCCAGATGGTGGAGGATTCCAACTCACGTAAGCTACAGGTGCAGGAGTTGCTAATGTAGGAACTGAGCATCTGTCTTTTACAGCCGTTTTCCAATCTGCAAAGAAATTAAAACTCCAATCCATTGCAACTGCAGGACTAACAATTTTGTTTTCCCAGACACGCTTGTTTCTAAAAAACCAAATGCCCCACAATACTTTTGTAATGATCAGAAGTTCTTCATTGCTTGTGTTGCCAAACTTGTGAAGTAACCAAGGCGAGACATACTCCACATTCTGCATGTCAAACGATTTCCCTGCATAATCCCAACACTGACTAGCAAATACATGAGCCATGTGTTCTACATCATGCTCACACATGGGACACAGAATTGGCACCCTAATACCTTTTCCTTTCAGACGATTCCGAACTAGAAGATTGTTTATGCAGAAGCGCCAGAGAAAAACTTTTGACTTTATGGGGGACAACGATTTTTCAGATTTTATTCCAACCCAAAGACACTTCAGTAGTCCTATCGAGAGCATTTTTACCCTGCCAAACATGATAACCAGATTTTGCACTATAAAGTCCATCAGAGGTATTCACCCAAGCAACCCTATCCCTCACATTACTTTGAGGAATATAAGTTTTGAGAATACAATCGACATCTTCAGCTGCAAATAGATGTTTTACCTTCCTCGAATCCCAAACTTTCTGATTTGGGATGAACAAACTATCCACATTATTATTAGCATTGACATCACTAGCTTCTCGAGTACGATACACACGGAAATCTGATTTCGTTTTAAGCCAAGGATCAGTAAACGCATTGATTGTCTTCCCATCACCTAAAATCCAACGAAAACCATCTGCCAACTCATTATTTGCAGTAAGAATACCAGACCAGATAAAGCTAGGGCACGAGACTTTATCAGCATGTAAGAAATGAGAATTTGGGTAATATCTAGCTTTATACACACGAGCTACTAGAGAGGTTGGATTATTAATAAAATTCCAACCAAGTTTACCCAATAAGGCTATATTATACCCATGAAGACTCCGAAAACCCAACCCTCCCTTCGACTTAGACATACTCATAGAATCCCAAGCATGCCAATTTATACCACCATTATCTCCCGTACCTGACCTCCACCAGAATTTATTGAGCATAACTTCAATCTCTTTACACAGCGTTTTCGGAATAAGAAAATAGGACATACAGTAGGACGGAATAGCAAGAGCAACGTTTTTAATTAGAACTGATTTTCCTGCCCTAGAAATTGGTTTGTTCTTCCAGCCTTGCAACCTTTTCCAGACCTTGTCTTTAACAAAACCAAAAACACGCTTCTTAGACCGACCAACTAAAGACGGGAGTCCCAGATACTTACCATGCTGCAAATCCTTATGAACCCCCAGAACAGAGGATATTTGCTGCTTTTTATCCTCACCAACATTAGCACTGAAATAAATACCAGATTTCAGAAAATTGACAGATTGGCCCGAGTCTTGCTCATAACTGTTAAGAATAGACTTGATAGCTGTACTCTCTTCAATGTTTGCTTTATAAAAATAAGAAACTATCATCCGCGAATAGAAGGTGAGTTATGACAGGAGCTGAAGGTGCAATCTGCGAACCGTGAATTCGCCCAGAAGTTGCTGCTTGACTCAAGGAAGAAGAAAGACCCTCCACACACAACAGAAAGAGATATGGAGATAACGGATCTCCTTGACGTAGTCCTCTACGCGGAATAACAGGGCCAATTGAAGCTCCATTGAAACAGAACTCGTAAGAAACAGTGGTAACACACATCATAATCCATTCCACCCATTTATTGCAGAAACCCATTGCTAAGAGACGACTCTTGAGATAACTCCACTCAACCCTATCGTAGGCCTTGCTAATATCCAATTTCAAGGCTACTTCCCCTTCACCACTCCCACGTTTTTTATTCATATGATGAATGATTTCAAAAGCGACTAGAACATTATCAGTGATGTTCCTGCCAGGCACAAACGCTGATTGATTCTCCGAAATCAAACCGGGAAGAATAATTTTAAGTCTATTGGCTAAGACTTTAGCAACAATCTTATACAAGACATTGCATAAAGCAATTGGGCGTAAATCAGTCATACGACAGGCATTCTCCTTCTTGGGTATAAGGACCACATTAGTGTCGTTTAGATTTGCTGCAAAAGACTTCATATCAAGCCACTCCTTACAACACTAAAACACATCTTTTCCTACTATTGGCTAGAATTGTTGAAAAAAAGCTGGATTAAGGCCATCCGGACCAGAAGCTTTGTCCGGATGCATTTGTTTAATAGCAGCACTAAATTCATCAAAAGAGATATCTTCTACCAGCCTCCTGTTTTGATGCTCCGTAACTAGATTTTCCACCTCAAGATGCTGTTGCTGGACAGCTCTATCATCCCCTGCAAAAACATTGGTGAAATACTCTTTTACGATATGACACATTGCTTCATGATCTTCAACTCTCTCCCCATGATCTGTCTCTAGGTAGGAAATTCGATTGGTTTTACGCCTTGCTGATGCATTAGCATGAAAAAACTTAGTGGTAGAGTCACCCTCTGCTAACCAAAACGATTTCGCACGTTGCTTCCAATAGACTTCTTCATGGAGTAACACTTCATTTAACTTGTCTTTCTCAAGAAAATATAATCTCAGGCCTTCATCATCTGTTCGGTTAACTAAATCATTCGACTTTCTTTGGTGCTCTTTAATTTTATCACGGAATTTGTGGAAGAAGTTCCTCCCCCATTTAGCCATAAAGGTCGAGACAGAGAGAAGCTTTGGAAGAATGTGAATAGGAGGAAGATCCAACCAGAACTCGGTAACTTCTTTTCTGAAAGAAGGTTCCAACAACCATGTATTTTCAAACTTAAAACGGAAGCTCTTCAGAGAGATACCAACATTCAGCGGATCGATACAGATAGGGTCATGATCAGAATAAGTGACATGGTGAGTCACAAGATTACACAATGGGAATTTACTCCACCAACCTGAGTTTGCAAATGCCCTGTCCAGCTTCTCACGAACCAAAGCATTCGTCCCACGACCACACTTCCCAGTAAATTTACCACCTACCAGATCGAGCTCACTAAGAGAATTGTCTTCAATAGCTTTGCGAAAACCTTCCAAAAGGGACAGAGGATGAGGAACTAATCCTTGCTTATCAGAAGGATAAAGAAGGTCGTTAAAGTCCCCGAAGATACACCATGGAAGGTTAGATGTATTTGCAAGCCTACGAATAAAATCCCACGAACTTTGGCGTCTGCTTCTTTCAGGAAAGCCATAGAAGCATGACAATCTCCAAGCAGCAACATTATTCTCATTAAACAAGACATCAATATGATTCTGACTATAATTCATCACCTCACAGTTAACATGCAGCTTCCAAAGGATAGCTAAACCACCGCTATGACCAACACAATCTACTAAAAAACACTGATGAAAACCATACTTGACTCGCAGACTTTCTATTTTATTTGCAGAAGAAAAAGTTTCAGATAAGAATAAAAAATCAGGCTTACGAACCTTGATCAGATTCGTGAGAGAACGAACTGCACGAGGGTTGCCAACCCCTCGACAGTTCCAGCTAAGTAGTTTCATGATGAATGGCTAGTCTGCTTTGCAGACGTAGCCAAAATATTCTGAGATGAACCTGCACAATCCACGAAAGAAAGAGCAGCTTCAGAGTTTGGAGAGTTTACTTTGCTATCTAAGTCCATTAATTCTGTGTTAGATGGGCCACTACGACTCCTTTTCCTTGCATCAACATTGAGCCCAATCAGCTCGTCATTCGGGGGCCCAATAGGGTTGACATTATTTTGAATTGCCGCTTTAACGATTGAATTTTCGGGGGGAAAATCTTTTTCAAACTGGCTACCCCTGTAACTTCGCTCCTGATTGTACTCCTTAGGGATTTTGTTACCATATCCACTCGAGAACTGTTGGTAATAATTATCCTTCCCTATTTTATCGCACCAATCAACGTCCTTCTCATCGCGAAGCCACTTGCTCCGTTCATGGCCTGGTGCACGCCGTGGTGCTGCTCTCAGCCACCCTCCCCATTCATTTGGACTATCCTGAGATTGTTTCATTACATTCAATGGACATGAACGCTCCGTGTGAGTTAACATACCACAGACAAAGCAAAAGTCGCCTAGTCTCTCATACTTACACTGCACAATGCAATCCGAACCATCTCTTTTACATATTTTTTTCTTACGTTTCAAGGGCTTTGTCACATCAACACTGATCTTCAGTCTCATACTCTCCCTCCATATGCTACTGTTATTATTAGGATCATACATGATAAAGGACCCAAAGAAATCACCCAACTGTTTACCCACTTCATGAACACAGATGGCAGACCATAGAGTTGAATCCAAAAGTTCAGATGCAGTAACGGAACATTCGTAGGATCCTCACCTTTTGGGATGGTACTCAGAACTAACATCATGTTATCAAAAGACCAGGGACCCCCATTTAAGACCCTGTAAAGATCTTCATCATGATAGAACTGAAACAAAAACAAACCCGGCTTGAGATCCTTGATATTGATTCCACGAGTAGGCCTCCAGATATCCGCGAGTTTTGATTTCATAGCCCTGGTGTTGAAATTCTTCTCCGATAAAAAACGACCTACTAGACACAACTCAAACTTGTTTGCATCTTCAGTAATCTCTTCATCGAAAATCAGTTCTTCATTCTCTTCATTTTCGATTATCATTCCCTGTAGCTTCTCAGTAATTGCTTTAGACGTGGCCATGGTATAGAACCCTCTCACAAACTGAACACAGTAAAGAGAGAAAAACACACTCTCACATGTGGAGAGAAAAAAGTTATTTCTAATCCAACTGATGTTTTTTCCTCTTTCTTCTTCTTCTTTTTTTAATAACAATTGCAAGAGTATAATTTATCTAAGTTTACTTCAAAAATATAATTTTTCAATTTTTTTGTAATACATGAATTTGCAACCATATGCAACTTAAACATGAAAAGTTATAATGAATCTACCAAATGCCAACAACGCGTTTATTAAAAAGCTTTAAAAATAGTTTGCTTAATGCAATTTAACAAATATTTTAAGAAAATAATAGAGTTGCAAACAAGTTTTATAAAAACGTACAGAATTTTAGATTTGAACCATTTTGATTTTGTACATAAATTCAGTTTAGGTAAACTTAAAATAATGGATCCGCTTCAATCAAACACGATAAAAGATAAATTCTCATCACTCGTTTAATGAACAAATTTGTATTAAGTTTCTCTCTTCTTAAACCTCGTTAAATCACATGTCTCGCCTGCGTCCTTCTATCATTTAAACTAGAGAATTTACAAAAAATACTAGGTTTACTAGTTTTTTTTGCATAAATACTATCTTCTCAGATTTAATGCATAAATACGGAGTTTCTACTTTTTATTACAAAAATATGTTATCTTTTTATTTCATCATCACTGATAACAACGTCTTCATCGCCGACAATCACTAAGCCCGACCTCCACTTCCGATCTCCGGCGCCGCAGGCGTCTCCAACCTCCATCTCCGACATCTTTCTTCGACCTCCATCTCCGACATCTTTCTCCGATCGCAACCCTCACCTCCGATCTCCGGAGCTACAGGCATCCCCAACCTCCATGTTCATCATCTTTCTCTGTCTCGTTTCTGTATCTCTCTCCAGCCTCTCTCTCTCGCTCTCTTTCTTTTTATCTCCTTCTCTCACCTCCTTCCGCCTATCTCTACCGAACCACCCTCCTACCTCCCGTTCTTCACCATAACACCACCAAAACTTCGAAGCCGACCCGTAAGAGACCAATCCCCAATTAATCTCACTGATTTTTGAAGTTTTACAAACACTAATTTCAATCTCTTTTTTATTCATTTCTCCCCCTTTCGAAAATCAAAATTTATTCCGTTGATTTGTTTGAACAAAGGAGAATGGAAGCTTCAATTATGTTGTGGTGGTGGCCGGCGGCGATTTAATCGGGAAAGAAAGAGAGGAAGGTGAGTGGCGGTGGAAGTAGGGGAGAGAGAAAGGGACGCGAGATATAAAAGACAGAGAGCAGAGTTTGTCAAAACAGTCCGTATTTTTGCAATTATATACTTGGGTATAGTAAAATTGTAATTAGTAAAAAAGAGTAAAAGTAAAAATGTAAATTTTTACTTTTTTAATATATTTATGAAAAAAGCTCATTAAACTAATATCACTATACATTATCATCTACGTGACTACGTAACGTAAGTAACCACAATCAGCAGTATAATTAGGGGTGTACACGGGTTGATAAAACCGATCAACTCGATCCAAACCGATACTATTTCATCCTATCAAAATCGATTTTTTTTAAACCGATATATAATTGGATTGAAAAAATGTTAACCCGATTTAAATGGGTTGGGTACGGGTTTTAATTTTTTTTACCCGAACCAACCCAACCCGATTAAAAAATAAATTAATTTAATAAAATATTTTTTATATCCATGATCCATTATTACATTTGCCCATTTACATTGATCTAGTTCAGTTAAAATACAAATTAGTAGTAGACGACCCATCGTAAATGAATTGCAGCACTATTGGCTTATTTAGCAGCACTATTGACATTGTTTATTCGACAGACTCATCAAAGCAGCATACCACCAACACCAAGTGTTGGAAATGAAACAAATAAAAAAAGGTTACTTAACACCTATTTGAGAGGGATGACCGTAATATTTTGCTGCTTTTCAATGTTTTAAGTAATATTTTATGCAGTTTTCTTTATATTTATTCATAACCCATCCAAACCGATCCAAACCGATTGGATTGGATTGGATTATAAATTTAAGTTTAATGGATTGGGTTAAAAATTTTATAACCGATTAAATTGGGTTGGGTCAGAAAATTCTTCCAACCCGAACAGTATACACCCCTAAGTATAATTTATCAGTGACGGAATCCTACACACACAGGGACGGACCTGGGGTCCGGGGGTCCCTGGCCCCTCCTAGGTTGGGGAAATTTTAAAAAAAAAGAAAAAAATTTAAAAAAAATCTATGTATGCCCTATCATTTACTTGTCCTTGGCCCCTCCTAGAGGGTTTATTTGTCTTCTTTTATATCCATTTTTGTATGACTTATTGGAAAATATCCATTTTTTGCATGATTTAGTGAAATTTTTTTAATTTTTTACATGCTTTAGTGGGAAAAAAATCCGCGCTTCCCGCGATTCAAATATTTTAAGAATTTTTAGATCCCTCGCAATTATGCTCTAGATCCGTCACTGCACACACACGTACATGCATGAAGATGTGGATTTAGTTGTACGTGGTGTTTGCAAGGAACAGGTAGGCTTGCTTCCGTTAATGATCGTGGATGCATTAGTTGTCACAAATTTGATTAGAGGTCACGGGGCATTTTTCTACTGAGAAATGCTAGAATTTCAAAAAAATTGTTCAAAATTATTTTTAAAAGCTTAGTTGGTAAAATTTGATTGAATATATATTTTAAAAAGAGATTAGGAAGTCTGAGATGTATCTCTATGAGATACCTATCTTTTATTTATCTCAGAAAAAGTTCAGTTCCCTTAGATATCTCAGCATCATTTTTCTCTTTTAAAAATAAACTAAAGAGGCCCTTCATATATTTATATGAGCTCCATTAATTAAAAAATGACACTTTACATTGGGAAACAATTTCAGATCTAATATACTACATTCCTTACTAATTGACGTTTTTAGTATTTTTTTTTATAGATTCCATAATAATTTTCGTTTTCAACTTTCTAAACATAATAATGCAGGACTCTTCTTTTTTTATTTTTAAAGTGAAACAAAAAAAAAATACTAGGACCTTTTTTCTTTGACCTTTTTTTAAAAAAATTTACTACACTGTCAAGTTATAGTAATCATGCATATGACCTTTTTTCTTTGACCTTTTCTTAAAATATTATTACTATACCATCTATTGTGAATTTTTGTGGCCGTTAGTTTTTTGCCTGTTTAACATTTTATTTTTGGTTGTTTTTCAACCTCTTCTTTGAATTTCAGTAATTTACAATCTCATGTGCTATACAGTGTATGTTGCGAATACAATATGCTCGGTGGCTAAAGGTTTTTCATACGCTCGTCTGGTAATGTGATGAGACAACTAGACAAGTGGTGTGACTGGTGTGCATGACAACCTCACAAATGAAAATATCATAAAGATACTTCGCCTCAATATCATAAAGATGACTTCGCCTCATTGTTAACCACACACATCAATTCATTGTTGAACGAATCCCACGGAGACGGAGAGACCAACTTTACAAAATGACTACAAGTCCACAACATACTTAGTGTGTGAAAACTAACTAAATAAAGAAGATGGAAGAAATGTACCTGTATTTACATTGAATATGAAAGATAATTTGTATATTACTTGATTACTGAAAATGAACCACTACTTTAACTTATATATAAGCTGAAGTTGAGCTAAGAATATGTTCTAACTTTGACAGCTGGGAAATTAGAGAATTAATTTTGTTAATAGAAAATCAACTAACTAATCTAAGTGATTATAAGTTAACCAATTTCAACACTCCCCTTCAAGTTGGAGGGTATAGAAGACACACCCAACTTGCAAAGTAGATGATGATGTTGAATGCCTGTCAAAGATTTTGTACACTTGTCTGCAAACTTGTGTTTAGAGGAAGTATAAGAAAGGGAGATTAACCGAGAACAAAGTTTGGTACGAACAAAATGGTAATCGAGCTCTATGTGCTTAGTACGTTCGTGATATACCGGGTTCTTTGCAATATAAATTGCTGCTTGATTGTCACATTTTACAGGAACAGGGATAACATCTGGTACATCAAGTTCGTGTAAAACACGAGTCAACCAAGCTAGTTCAGAAGTTAATCTTCGTAAGATCGATATTCAGCTTCAGCAGAGGATAAGGAAATCGTATGTTGCTTCTTTGATTTTCATGAAATCAAGCTGCCACCAAGTAAAACAACAAAGCCACTCAGAGATTTTCTAGTATTGGGGCACGCAGCCCAATCAGCATCACAAAATGCCTCTAAACCAAATGAATCATCCTTGTTAAGTAACAAACCTTGAATTGGATTATGTCTTAAGTACCGTAAAACATGTACAGCAGCATCCCAATAGGGTTGTCATGGTGTAGACATAAAGTGACTAAGGTGTTGAATACTAAAAGAAAGATCTGGACGTGTATGTGTTAAGAAATTGAGTTTACCTACAAATTGACGATACCGAGAAGGATCAGGTAATAGAGGACCTTCATCTGGTAGAAGCTTGCAGTTAAGATCCAAAGGGGTGCTTACAAGAGAAGCATCTGTGCACTAAAATTCAGCTAGAAGATCAGAGGTAAATTTTTGCTGAGAAATAATCATGCCATCTGGTACCTCTATGTACTCCAATCCAAGAAAATAATGAAGCTTACCAAGATCTTTGATCTTAAAGATAGAGTCAAGATAAACCTTAATTTGGTTTATTTCCTCATGATCATTATCAATAACTAAAATGTCATCCACATAAATAGCAAGAAAAATAACCAATGAGCCACGCTTTTTATATAATAGAGAAGAATCATTCTGAGAAACGGTATAACCTCTGGACAGCAAAGTAGTTTTCAATTTTGTGTTCCATTCTTGTGAGGCTTGTCTTAGACCATACAAGGATTTCTGACGCTAGAAAACAAGTGAAGAATCCACATTTAGACCAGGTGGAGGTGCCATATATATATCTTCGTGTAAATCACCATGAAGAAAGGCGTTATTAATGTCAAGATGAAATAAATCGCAGTTTTTTTCACTGCAGTAGCAACTAAGCTTCGAATTGTAGTCATTTTTACAACCGAGAAAAGGTTTCATTGAAATCAACTCCTTCAACTTGAGTAAAACCATGTACAACAAGACGAGTTTTATATCGCTCAATAGAACCATCTGAATTCTGCTTAACTTTGAAAACCCATTTACAAGTGATAGGCTTTTTGTTTGGTGGAAGTGGAACAAGAGACTAGGTTTTATTAAAGCAGAAAACTCTGCATCAATTTTTGTTTTCCATTCAGAAAATTTAATGGCTTCAGCATATGAACTTGGTTCAGAAGGTGGTAACACATATGAAGTAGGAATAGCAGAAGTAGAGCAGCAGAAAACAGTAGGAGTGAAACAAATAGATGGAATACATAGAGAGGATAAAGTGCAAAAGCAAGCAGAAGCATTATGACAACTTTGATACATACAATCAAACTCCACATTCTGAAAAGTTTTTATTATTTTTAATCAGCAAATCATATTTTATACTCAAATGTAATTTGTTTGTATAAACACTAGATGAGAGTTCAGAAGTTTTAAAAACGATAATGTCATGCTTGCTCGCGGATGTCAAAGGTTTGCTAAGCTTGTATGAAGCCTCATATCTGGCCTTTGAAGGAGAAACCATATTAGATGAGGCCAAATCATTTTCCAGAAAAGGGCTTGAGGAAGTCTCGCAAAAAACAGAATCAAAGCTGCTAGCCGAATTGATAAGTCACTCATTGGCGCTTCCTTTGAAACGCAGAACATTGAGATTTGCAACAAGGACTTACATATATAGATGCATACAGTAGATGGGAGGGTGCAAATGGGTTGCTTCTTCAACTTGCTAAGTTAGATTTCAACATAGTGCAATCTACACTCCAACAAGATCTTGTACAAGTGTCAAGGTGCGGGCATAGATTTGTATCGAATTAAATGCATTCCTCTTTTTTTATCTAAATCTTAGAATGTAATTATTTTTCTACTAGGTGGTGGGAGAATATAGGCTTGTCGACCAATGATAGTCTTGTGGAAAGCTTGTTTTGGACTATTGGTATCTCATTTGAACCTCATTCAAGCAAAACCCGAATACCATTCGCTAAGCTAGGTACATTTATAACCATTATCGATGATTTATATGATGATCATGGATCTGTGGAAGAACTTCAGCTTACAAACTCAATCAAAAGGTTTGTAATTTATCTACAGACTTATTCACCTGACTTTGGTATACAAAGCAGCTGCATTTAGTAAAAGACTGAAATCTAAAATCTCACTACTGGAAATAAGTAAATAGACATCAATTCTGGGCTTATGTAAAAAGTTTCAAAAACCGATGTCTAGGTGGGTGTAGTTAAAAGTCCATGTGTTTTACATCGATTCTGGGCCGATGATAAAAATGGCTTATTACATCAATTCCTAACCGATGTAAAATAGTGGTCAACAACATCAGTTTGTAGAAAAGAACCGATGTCTAAACTGCTGTACAACATCGGTTTTAGATAGACAACCGATGTTGTAAATGGTATACCACATCGGTTTTAAATAGAAAACTGATGTTGTAAATTCTATACCATATCGGTTCTTAACCGATGTCAAATAGCTCCATAAATTTGGCAAATAAGACAACAGTTTTTAGGTGATGTGTTAAAGACTGAAATTGATGTTTGCAGGAACATCAGTTTTGCTTTCAAAAGTGATGTCTGTTCTTCGTTTTAACATCATTTTTTCAATAACAATGTGACGTGTTATATTTGCATAATTATGTGCCCAAAAATTTACCAAAATATTATGAAAATCAGCATTGCACATTCATAATTAGAATGGCAGGAAGCTTGTTCCGTATACAAAGCATTCACCAAAGTTAGCAATTTCACATTCACCCCAAAAGCAATACAAAACATTCACATAATTGATTATATACTACACCGATAACCAAAACCATCCATATATTCACCCAAAGTTACGTACCAAACTCTATCCACAATCAACTACATAAATAGCTTAACAGTACTAGACAACTAAACAGAAAACTTAGCAAAATAGTAGCAGCAGACTAAGGCTTGAAAGCCATTCAGTTGGTCGTCGATGATTACACAAATCCCTGGATATAATCAAGTGCCTCACAACGAACGACGTCAAGATCCTCCTCTGTGTAAATACTCTTCCGATTCTTCGAAGCCCACTGTGAATATTAAACAGATTATAATGAAGCAAAAATTAGAATATATACATGTAGAACATCTTTACAATTGTGCATGCGCGTTGACCAAAACCAAGAAACTTATATTCTGTTAAATCACACAAATTAAAGCACACACCTTGGTTATAAATTCCATTTTCGTGTCTTCAGTTATGTCCTTCATGTAGCGCATGACTACATACCCACATTCAGTCCCACCGGGTTGTTTAGGGGATCCCTAATCCAATAATAACCAAATTATCGATCTGTGTAACCAAATTATTGAAATAAACTATAAATAACCTAAGTTAAAGTGCATGCAGAATACTAACCAGAAGATTTTTAACTTTAGGATTTTTGTTTACACGTCTGGTTTGAGCATTGTAAGATCGGACAGCTCTGTAGAAGAGTATTAATTAAAAAGAGTATTAAACCCGAGAAATCCACGACTTATATATATATATATATATATATATATCAAAATTAGAGGGTAAAAAAGTATTACCGTACTAACGCTGCTTCTAGCACGTCAAACTTGTTGGAATGCAATGGATTGAGAATGAAAATTTCTGATTACCAAATCAATACCAAAATCCAATGATAGCTGTTTTTATGATAAAATAATTAGTTGTTAGATTTTAAATTAATTATATAAATTTACAACTTCCACAAATATTAGTTTTAGCTGTAAATACAATAAACTAACAGTAGACTTTTTTTTCTGGCTAAATACTATAAAGTATAAACACTAGCTAGATAGGCTTACTATTCATTGTGAGGCAAGAATAATATCCGAGAAGGTGCAGCCATCAGCCTTTTAACAATGTAGGCTTCAAAATCATCACTCAATTTGAAGGTGGCTCCAGGATCAGCAAACGCAAACATATCCAAATTCCTCTCACCAACCAAAGTAGACAAATACCTACAGATTAAATATAAACATTTTGCCGTAAATATTCGTATTAAAATCAGAAAAAAAAATGAGACAAAATTTTCAAGAAAAGGGGAAAAATCTTACGCCATGTAAGTTGATATAACGGCCCCGCCAATCATTCCAAACTTCAACAAATCAATTACATTCTCATGCAACACGTATATAGTTTTCCCCATTCCAAACACCTTTTCATCACAGTTAATCTGAATTGAATCTCCTCTTTCTTTCATAAAGGTAACAACATGTTTTTGTACAACAACTTAAACCGATGAAGAACTTTTTTATCGGGATTACCATTTGCAAACATGTCATGCAGCCTGTCTAATTCATTTTTTGGCTTCTTTGTTGACTGAACTTCATTTTTCCTTTTCTGAAAATAATCAATAAAATGATATTTAAATACATTTCTTATTATGCAAGTTCATCTACATATTATTCAAGTCAACTGTAAAATATCCTTAATTAACTCTACATGCCTTAGCTATTGTGGGGGTGAAGGAGATCATGTCCCGAGGCCACGCTAAATAAGACCCAACAGCTTGGCGGACGGTCTCAATTTCACCAACTACAGGCACCGGAACCAAGTCATCTCCCTTGATGACTCCATCCACCGGGACACGAACATGTCCCGGTTGCAGAGGCATTCCATGTACCGACTTACCCACATCACCTTAAAGTACAACCCTACCAAAAGCTACCTTATTTTCTATGTTATCAACTGCCAACTCACATTTTCTTGGATCCTAGATATATATATGCGTTAAATTGTAAGTATCCGTCATCACAAACCATATAAACCTTGACTTGTATTTATATATCTGTGAGTGTGCGTAATTGTTTTACCTTATTTCCAGGTGGAGAAGGGGGGCGTACGGGATCAGGTGCAATAAAAATATCATCATCCTCATTCTTGGCCATCAATTCATCAAGTTGTTCTACTCGACAACTTGCTTTGTCAGATAAATTTGGTGATTGAAGACTGGCCATCATGGCCTTCAGCTCGTTAATCTGCGCTAAAAATTCGTTCTTTGTTCTTTCAAGCTCAGCCTTTGTTTTTTCAAGCTCATCCTTCGTCTCTTTTTCAGCTTTGGAACTTTGGTTCCCTTTCTTTTTTGGCATGTTGATATATTTTGATGGACTTATGAAGCTTCCAACTCCCCTTACCCTACCGGAATGCTTAGGTGTTTGCAATGTAGTACTCAGCACATCACTCATTCCGCTAGGAACAAAATCACCCAACAGCTTCTTTTCGAGTAAATCATCATGTTAACGCATGACTCAAATTATGGGTTGCTCTTAAATTCGACGTGAAATAATAAATTAAAAAAGGAAAAAAAAATCTTACAATTCTGCCATACATCTCAGCTAGTTCTTCATCAGCATTTTCATTATCTTTCATACGACCAATTTTCAATAAAATTGCCTGATCAGGATCTTCCTCGGGATCCATCCGTCCCGCTGCCTCCTGCCAAAAAGAATTAAACAAAAAAATTGTCACCAGACACTTAACAAATCAAAATGCTTGAAAAAATATTATTCACAAATGCATACTTCTTCCTCTAGCACACCAACATATCCTTTCCTTGACATCCTGTGGGGATATTTTCGCTAACTCACTCACTCACTTTGCTCTTTATTAAGTGTCCGCATAAAATTAATTCTTTGAATCAGTATGCATATATAGAATTATTCAGGTTCCCGCATCATACTTCATATATTACTGTCCTATTACGTATACCTTCCAATCATCGGTGCTCCTGATTGCAACAAATCTTTTCCATGCCTCCGTACCAACAAAAGCATACTTCCTCGGGGGCTTCGTAAGCTTTTTCTTTTGACCAATAAAAGGCATCACATAATCACTTGTTAACTTGGAATTGAATTGTCTCCACTTTGCACCAGCAGACATCAAAATAAAATTCTCACTTTTCGGTTCCACTTTGAACGTACCCTGAAGGAAAAATAGAGGAAAATCAATTATTCTACCATTTCTAACATTTTTAATTAATGGTCATATGCTATAATTCAAAAATAAAAACAAATTTTGATTCTACCTGAACATCACTCCATATTTTTGCTTTTAAATCATCATCCACTTTTGGCCATGATGGTATATCTATCGGTGCCATTGTCCTGGCTAGCATGCCTACATAGGACTGCAACGTGCGTCTAGTATCTCCAATAGGAACACCACTACGATTGTACCTGATTTTAAACTTCTTCCCTTGTGCTTTCTTCATGGCAACTTTGTGCATTGCAGAAACACCTCGCACTGATCTCTTTTTTGCATATTCGGTACTAGTAACTGTGCCCGTGTTTGAGTCTACGGGGGTGGGGGAGGCAGCTTTTGTAGAGTTTTTAGAGTTTTCTCTTGACCTTTCAATGCTTTCACCTCCACCTACTTTCCATCATCCTCCACCTGCTGCTTTTCTTCATTGTTAATGATGGGAGGGTCTGCACCATCTGCATGCCTCTTAACTTCCTTTCCCGATTTTTTTTCGCATTTCTTCTGCTTCTTTGCCATTCCTTGTAACTCCTTTTACTTTCTGCAAATTCCTGAAATATAAGTGCTTAAGTAAAAAATTCACAGTAAATAATTGCAGATAAAAAAATAGTAAATTAAAATATAAGTGCATAATTAAAACACACAGCAAATCTGTAGTATAATGGTGCAAATCAAAATTCACAGTAAATTAAAATATAAATGGATAATTAAAATTCACCGTATACTATTGCAGATCATAATTCACAGTAAAATATTGCATTAAAAATGAAATCAAAACCTAGAATCATGCATCCTTAATATTAAAGAAAATGTCCTGGAAGCTAACACAAATAATACCAAAATTCAAATTTAATTTATACAGAACGAATATAATGTTACATAGACAAAGAGTGGGGCAACATAAAATATAATTTACATAGAACGAATCACTTTTCAATCCAAATTCCCTCAATATTCGATCTTTGATTTCCAAGACTAGGATCATCATCTTCATCAGGAGAAACATCGACTATTGGGATTTTAGAGCAAAATGGGGGATTTTCCATTATAGTGTCTCCTAAATCATCGTCGTTGTAAATCTCATGATAGTCTCGACATGTTGAAGTTAGTACGACTGACCAGGTAGGATCAACCGGATCTTCAACATAGAAAACTTGATTGACTTGTTCAACGGAGACGTATTTATCATTCTTGTGGCCTTGTCGATTAAGGTCGACAAGTGTGAAGCCAATATCATCGACCTTTACACCTCTATCACTGTCAGCCCATTTACACAAGAACAATGGGGCTTTGAATGCATAGTAATCCAACTCCCATATTTCTTCAATTATGCCATAAAATGTCATTTCAGTTTCCACGGGATTTAAATCCTTCGAACTAGAGACTTGGACTGTCCTTGCAAGTAAAGAGACGCCACTATTTTGGACAACCCTTATATCATCTCTATGCTTTGTCAAGTAGCGAACGCCATCGACTAGAAAACCTTCATAAGTCAAAACAAAAAATGACAGTTTGCCTGCCAACCATCTTATTGTTTTTGAAACCTCTTCTTTATCCTCGATCATTTTACTAACTTTTTTTCGAAACCAATCAGCAAATAGCCGATTGTGTTCTCCAATCAACCACTGTGCCGACTTTTTTTCCCTTGATACATTCCTTCAAGATATTCCTTAAGCATCCTTCCAAAATTAATATATAAATAAATTATTGACTAAAAGAAAATCTTACTGAAACAATAAATAGGAAAAAAAACTAACTTACATAATATACGGATACACTTCATCGTTGTTTTGTAGAACATGTAGATGCGCCTCATCACGTTCTTTTTCTTCCACCGTCTTCATTATTGCAGCGAATAAGGGACAAGAGAGCCTGTCCTTCTCCTTTGGAAGGCCGGCAGTTGTATAACTTTTCTGAATAAACTCCGTACAAAATTCCATAGATTCTTCTCCTAAATAACTCTCAGCTATACAACCTTCCAGATAACAGCGGTTCCGTACATAACTTTTCAACACTTTATTGAAGCGTTCAAATGGATACATCCATCTATAAAAAACAGGTCCACACAAATGCAATTCTCTAACCAAGTGGACCGTGAGATGTATCATTACATCGAAAAACGACGGAGGAAATATCTTTTCCAGCTCACACAAGGTCAACACCACATCTGCTTACATTTTATCCAACTTTGATACATCGACGACTTTGTTGCATAAAGAGTTGAAAAAGAAACACAATCTGATTATGCTAACCCTCACATGTCTTGGAAGAATAGATCGAATTAAAACTGGAAGTAGCTGTTGAAGAAGTATGTGACAGTCATGGGACTTGAGCCCAAACAAATTCAAATCTGGCAAAGATACACAATTTTTATGTTCAATGAATGTCCATATGGAAGTTTCATCGACGCGAGTGATGACAACATTTTTCTTTTTTCTGCCTTTGAAAGAGTGTAAGCTGCAGGGGGCAAGTAAGTTCTTTTTTCTACTTTTTGTGGAGCCAAATCTGTCCTAACACCCATTGCAATCATATCATTACGGGAAGCCTCACTATCTTTGGAATTATATTTTATATTTAGTAAAGTCCCGATCAGATTATCGCACACTTTTTCTTAACATGCATCACATCGAGACAATGACGAACATGATGATATTTCCAATATTCTAACTCAAAAAATATTGACTTTTTCTTCCAAGGATAGTCTACCTTCTTTGACTTCTTTGCTTCATTTCCAAAAGAAAAAACAATTATCTCCTACCGCCTTAACACCTCTTCTCCAGAAAGGGGTTCTTGTTTCTTTCCGAACTCTTGTTCACCATTAAAAGCTGCCTTTTTCTTTCTATAAGGGTAGTCTACCTTCTTTGACTTCTTTGCTTTATTTCCAAAAGAAAAAACAATTAGCTCCTACCGCCTTAACACCTCTTCTCCAGAAAGGGGTTCTTGTTTCTTTCCGAACTCTTGTTCACCATTAAAAGCTGCCTTTTTCAAATAACGACGATGACCTTGAAAGCACATTTTTCTGCTATGAGGTAAATATTTAGCCACCGTATCCTCACCACATAAAAGACAAGCCATATAACCTTGATTTACACAACCTGATAGATTTTTGTATGTTGGAAAGTCATTTATGGTCCACATCAATATTGCCCTTAGAGTAAAAAAAGACTTAGTGTAGGCATTGTAAACATTTGGTTCACCTTCTTGCCAAAGTTTTTTTAAATCTTCAATCAATGGTTGTAAGAACACGTCAATGTTATTACCCGGTTCATGTGGACCAGAGACTAAAATTGTTAACATCATAAACTTCCTCTTCATGCATTACCATGGAGGAAGATTATAGGTAGTTAGTACTACAGGCCAGCAAGAATACCTTTTGTTTAGGCCAATATTATGCGGGTTTATACCATCCGCCACCAAAGCTAAGCGTATGTTTCTTGGCTCACTCCGAAAGTCTGGCCAAATGTAATCAACATTCCGCCGTGAAGGGGAGTCGGCTGGATGGCGCATTAGTCCATCTTCAACTCTTTGCTCCGCATGCCAAGTCATCAGTTTCGCAGTAGAGGCAGATTTAAACAGTCGTTTAAATCTAGGAATGATTGGGAAATACCACATAACTTTGGCCGAAATGTTAATCCTCGGCATACCATCCTTCCCTTTCTTCCATCGAGATACACGACACTTGGGGCACTCGGTAGCATCGACATTTACACCCCAATACAGAATGCATTCGTTGGGGCAAGCATGGATTTTTGTATATTCGAGGCCCAAGTTAGATAGGGTTTTCTTTGCTTCGTAAGAATTAACCGGCAAGACATTATCTTTAGGAAGTAAGGACCCAACAGAACTGAGTAATTCGGTAAAAGCACTATCGCTAATACCAAATCTCGCTTTCCAGTTATGCAGTTTTAGCATTGAATCTAGTTTAGTGGAATCACTACCCTCATACAGAGGTTGTTCAGCATCCTCCACGAACCTCTTGAAGTTGTATGTTTCTTTGTCTAAATCCTCATAGGCTGCTTCGCAGACATTAGGCATTTCCGATTCAGCATCAGGAACATGCTCTTCTGAAGAAGAGGCGGAAGCAGAAGAAACGGAAGCAGCAGAAAAGGAAGTCGGTAATTTACTATCCCCTCTAGTAGTCTTCTCCCCATGCTAAATCCAATTGGTGTACCCCAAACTAAAACCTTTTTCATACAAATGTCCTCTAATTATTTTTACAGAAAATTTCTTGAAATTAACGCATCGTGCACAAGGACAAGGTATTTTCTTAGGATCTTCGCAATTTTGTTCGGCATACATCAAGAACTTCTCAACACCAACTTCATATTTTAATGTGTCTCTATCCGCTGAAATCCATGACTTATCCATATTTTGCAACAGCTATAGCCTACCTACAATTTCCGATATCAAATGGCAGAAAATTTTATAAGTGCACACACGAGTTCCCTAAATATCTCTCACATTATGTTCATTTTTGTCGTATATTATGTTCTTCAGGAATTTATATAAATAGACAACTTAGTAATAATTTTTATATATATATAGGCTTTTGCTCAAATACAAACCAATCCTTAAATACAAACTACAAACTAACACTAGATTAATTATATTTCATTTATTCTAAGGTTCCCGCCAAGGGTACCTTCACAAAAAATGCTTAAAATAATTGGCTCTATCCACCAAAAAAAAAAAAACTTGACGTGGAAATGCGAAGCATTTAAGACAGTAAACGGATGAGTTAGGTAGTCATGAGGGCCGCAGGCCCTCGACACACCTGTCAATCGTCTATTGCCTTTACCATTGATTGCCATTCCTTACAACTTTAGAATGATAAAGGCGCGAAGCGCCGTACAAGAAGGTGCGAAGCACCGTGAACCAGTGAAATCCACTGCCACGTCATCATGTGAACAGTGATTTTTTTTTTTGCTGAATGGAGCCAATTATTTTAAACACTTTTTGTATTGGGGTACCCCTAGTTTGATCATTAGATTAGCATGAAATATTGAATTAGTGTTTAGTTTGTAGTTTGTAGTTAATTTTAGTTTGTAGTAGAGTAGGACTCTATATATATATATATATATATATATATATATATCCACTTAAACTGAAATAGTACGTTATTTTATTCTAATTAAGGCTTATTTTGTATACTTTGATATTACAACTGTTGTATAACTATAGTTCATTGCATATTTTGACAAAGAAACTTTTATTGTATTTATATTTATTTAATTGATATTATTCACTAGTTATAGATCTTATATAAATTATGTAATTATGTTCCTTTTAATTAGGAACCGTGTCTTTCACAAAACCCTAAAGCCTAAGTGAACATACACGAAATTATTCACAAGGTGCATCAAACAAGTAAAATGAGGTTAATTAAGCTTGAAAAATAGAGGTACAAACAGAGAACCTCTTTATATGTGTTCAAAAGCAGAACCAGAAAAGGAGACTAGCTAATAAAACAATGTCACTTATAACAAACTCCATATAAATCGCATTTAATTATCAGTTATCAAACAAGTATGCAAAATCCCAAACATTCACAATTATCATTTATAAAACAAATACAGAAATTAGAAAGACTAGCTAGACACACCACAACCACTAATCGGAATCGGAAAGCAATGTTCAATATATATGCGGATAACCAGACCACAAAAAAAACTACCTATATTCAAGTATAAGCAAGTATAAGCAGGTGCACTACTAATATACATTCAAAAACACTAAGCAAATTATCAAACAACAAAAACTATTAATAAGTTCAAAAAGATTCACATGTAAAGTGAGAAATACAATAAAAGAATTAGAGACTTACAAGAACGAAAACTGAGCGCAAACAAACAGTAGCCAAGCAAAAATAGAGCCCTACAAACAACAATAAGCAGCGAATACATTAAATTTACAAAGATATACAAACAAAAATTATAAGAAAAATAGACATACATACATCTATAACATTATATCTGAAGAATCACTTACTTTGGAGATGACCCAAGCTTTAGAATCAACCAATCTTCTAAAAAAAACTTAAATTAAACACCAAAATTTGAATTTTCAAACAAAAATCGAATCGAAAAATACTTACTAATCGAAATAAAAAATACTTACTAATTAAGATTCGACCTAATTAATAGCCTCCCAATTAACAGAAATCGAAAGGTAGGGTTCGCCATAATTGGGATTCGAAATGGGGGTTTTGAAATCAAGGGTTTTAATTTGGGGGTTTGTAATCTAGGGTTCTTCAAATTTGGGGGTTTAATTGTGAGTGAAATTAGTGATAGTGAGTTTGAGTTTCAGTGAGATTTGAGTGAGATTTGAGTGTGAGCAGCGGGAGTGTGGTTTCAGTATGAGGAGGGAAATGAAATGTCTGAAAGGGGGGAAATGTTTCTAAGGGGAAAGCGGGCTGAAAGTTTACATTATTAGAGGGAAAAAAGGAACCGCGTGTTTTTTTATTTTTTTTAAAAAGTAGTTAAGACATCGGTTTAAAGTGCAACTGATGTCTAAAACCTACTTTAACATCAGTTATAGTAAAATCGATGTAAAAAAGACCTTTAACATCGGTCAAAAACGCAACCGATGTTAAAAGGGTGATGTCTATTAACTATTTTCTTGTAGTGTCTTAATCTTGATTTTATTCTTGATGTGATATATTTGTATGTTTGTGTGTTTATGTGCATGAATGCTTATCTTATTTGGTTTTCATCTTTTTCATATAGCTTAGCATGCATAGACTAGATTAGTGGCACACACATATTTAATTTTCGCAAGTAGTTTTGACAAATACCAAAAAGGGGAAGATTGTGAGTCGATAGTCTTTTGGGAAGATTGTGAGACCGTCTTTCACTTGTAGGTTTTGGTGATTTGTCAAGTTCGAAAGTGAAAATTAAATTAGATTTAGGAACTTACTAGATAACATAGTAAATCCTCCCTTAGGTTTATTCGACGTGACGTAAACAAGTGACGAGTCAATTTAACAAAATGTTTTTCTAGTACAAATCACTAATTTGGATAAGGAATGTCAATGAAATTATGTTTCCTAGTCTAAGTTATTTGTGATATATTTAAAGGCAAAGTCTAGACGGTAGGGGTGTTCGCGGTGCGGGCGGTGCGGTTTTTTCCTGAAACCGCAAACCAAACCGCGTATGCGATTTGAACAAAATTCCAAACCGCGACCGCACCACGTAACACAAAAACCGCGAAAACCACACAACGAAAACGCGGTGTGGTACGGTGCGGTTTGTGCGGTTTATACATTTAAAAATTAATAATATTAATTATTAGATGAAATAAATAATTTTTTTGATAATATGAATTAAATTCTCAGTAATTTGATTTGCTTCACTCATCTTTATGTAATTTGTACCTACATATCATTTGTTATTTTATTTTGCAATTGGTGCCTCAAACTCTTAGAACGTACTAACATAATAACTCGAACATCGAAGCATATCTTGAGAATTTAATGTACATTGCTTATTTATTTAGTTAATCTTAAGCCAATCATATCAGCCAATAATTAAAAATAAAAACATGCTGGTAATCTATATTACTAAATTTCTAATAATTAAGCTAGGTTTTTCTATAATATGAAAGTAAATAAAGGATGAATTAATATATATAATGTAATAAATACTTCATCGCGACGTATTAACATATTTAGCTTTTTAGTATTATTAATAAGTTTGGACTTGACCTATTAATTTAAATGGACTTACCGCTGATAGACTTATAAAATATATAAAATACATATAATATATATATATATATATATATATAGTTAACTTTTGCGGTGCGGTGCGGTTTGAACCGCGTGACTGAAATTCCAAACCGCAACCCGCACCGCACCGTGCGGTTTGTCAAGATTTTAAACCGCAACCGCACCACGAAAAACAAAAACCACGCTTCGCGGTGCGGGCGGTTTTTGCGGTTTGTGCGGTTTGATGAACACCCCTACTAGACGGCACAAATATCGAAATATCCCGAACACTGATTTTCCAGACCAAAAATAAATGTTTTTTTCAAAACAGTGTTCATCTTAAATGTTTTATTCTCAAGTATGGTCGATATATTCTTCAATGACTTATTTTCAAAATGCCTTGGTCAAAGACTTGCCGAAAGAATAAAAATGGATTTTATCCCAGAACCCTTGACAGTTTTCATTTAAATTGGATAAAACTCTAAAGTATTCAAAATAAATATTCCGAGACTTCATAGTCATTATTATTTGAGGAATATTATATTTTAATATATTTCAAGTCAAAACTTTAGACAAAATATCGACAAGTGACGGTAAACGGCTAATGTATTTTATTCAATCGCGTAAGGACATTTAATCAAAATATTTTTAAATAAAATACCTCCACATGTTATTTTGACTTGAACGGATATGTCACTAGAATAAACAAAAAAAAATTAGGATTAATTTCATGATTTTAGCATGACTTTTTTCCGGGACTCCAAAAATCGATACGTAATTGATTTTTCGGTCGCTAAAATGTCATAGATGGCCAACGAATTTCAAGGTGAAATTTTGACCATAATCCTCTGGGAATATTTCTAGGGGATTCCCCAAGTTTCATAATTTTAAGTGATTTTTCGATTTATTTCATAATTATGAGTTTATCGCTTAGTTTCGGGTTTTTCGGTTAAACCGAGCCAATACTTCCTAAATATTTTATAATATTTATTTCCCACATGCTGATCTGCTGGGAACTTCTAGGAAGGTGCCAAAAAGCTACATTATGCAAATGATTAATTTAATTAGTAGCTAGCCACTTGTCTTATGCACATTGGTCCATAAAACCCTACTTTTGCCTATAAATAGCATGCTAAACCCATTCATTTCTTTAAGCCTTCTTGTGCCAAAGAATTGCTGTTCTTTTCTCTCTAGAAACACAGCAAGTTCAAGTAGCCAAGAACCTTCAAAATGATTTGGATAACAAAGCTTTACTCCTTCATATTTTAACTTCTTTTAAGCTTTGTTTTTGCTCCATTTCTTACATTTTAAACACACCACTCGGCCATTTCTTTTTGGGCAGTCCTTATACACGTTTAAGGCAGTCCCCAAGTGCTCTTCATTGTACATTTGAGTCACCAATTTATCCTCCTTGCTTATATCTTTCTTTGGTGCTCATTTGGCCTTGTTTAATTGGTGTTTTTGGCTCTTGTTTTGCTCATCTTTCGTACTCTCGGCAAACACTCTTCAAGGCATCTCTTTGCACGTTTTATAACAGCCTTGTAAGTGTTCTTTCTTGAGCCTTTGAGCCACCCTTCTACTCATCTTGATTATATTTCTTTTGGTTCTCATTTCGGCTCATCTTGGTGGTGTTTTTAGGCTTGGAACTATCTCGTATCTCTTGTAGTTCTCTCTTAATTAAAGAGGAACTTGAGCCTTTGTAAGGTCAAGAGTCATAAGCTAGTAAGTGGGTTTGTGCAAGCTATATATTCGGCTACTGAGTATTTAATCCTTTGAATATATACTTGTGCTTAAGTAGTCTTACATTTGTCACTTTTACACACTTGTTCTTGAAGTAATTCGTGTAATGTGTGTAGACGATTTGTAAGCTACCAAGAGAAGGTTCTTTTAAGAACTTATTAAGCCCTCTTGAAGACCTTAGTGACCACTTGATCTATACTTGGTTACAAGGCAAAGTAGTATCTTTTGATTAGTGCTTAACTTGCATAAACTAGTTTCTACCTTAAGTGGTTTAAACTTGTTACATCTTAAATCAAAAGAAAGCTTCTTTTAGTGTTGGTTATTCAAGTCCCTTGAACCTTAATTCTGTTTATATCTTTAAGGACTTAACCAATACTACTTGAACTTGTTTCTTAACCGAGACTAAGTTCAAATACCATTCGGCCCTTCCTTGCATTCATTCGGCCGAAGGGTCCATTGCATAGTATATATTGTTGCATCCACGTTTAATTTATTGTCTTGCATTAGTTGTGTGATAAGTCCCTTGTGTGACTTCTCCCGGCTACTTACGTGTTTATTTTCTCGCACTAGTTTAACGCATAATAGCGGCCCTCGTTTTATCCTATAGATAAGCGAGTTACATTTCCGTACGTGTGAGTTGTGTTTATGTGCTCGTGTGTTTAATTTAACGCGTAATAGCATCCCTCACTTCGACGAGCTTTATATATTTATATTCGGCCCTATCTTGGCATAGGCTATATTAAAGCCACTTACAAGTGTAAACACTTGTATCCTTCGAGTTTAGTTGCTTGTTTAATATTTCACGGTATATTTACAACTTGCTCTAACTCACTTTTGTGTTCAAGAACACATCTTTTATCCGTCAATTTTAAGGATTTAATTCGTAGCACTTGTATTATATCCTTTGACGTGAGGTGAAGTGAAGTGAGGTGATTCTCGCTCTAAGACCCAAGTCTTAGACACGCCGACGGGGAGTTGGGTGTCTTTGCACCGTGAGGCGGAGAAAAGACCCAAGATCTAAGACCTAAGATCCAAGATCGTTAAAGGGTGTAGATACGAAGTCTACGCAAAGGGTTTACTTACGTGGTTGTGAGGAGGTGACGGGGAGTTACGCTCCAAGATATGAAAGTGTTTGTCCTAAATCCAATCATGTATGATGAGTTAGGAAGAACTTTCATGTATTCTTGTTTGATTTCATTAATAATAATAAAAGACTTGTTTTGATTTTATTACGGGCATTATCTGTTTAAAGTGTTTTAAATAAGATGTTCCATAGTTTAGAGTAAAGCTTCTATAATTATAATGAGATTATAATAGTGAGATCTAGAAGATGATAACTCTAGACTTAAACAGTTCCTGATCATAGGATAACTAATCGGAAGTTAGTGAATCCGCAAAGATCGGTACATATTATGCTTGCTCCCGTCAGGAGGATGTCTGTTCTCATAGGCATTTGTGTGGTGACACTATAGCTAGTATGTAGGTGCTTATTAGGGAATAAGTTCACTGAACATGACTCGATAAGTTGGACAACTAATGGAGTTTACTCACGTGTCAATAGTTATTCACTGAGTGATAGTTGTACAAGTGTCCTTAGACTTGAGATCGTTAAAGTTATCTTATATATAATGAACTGTGCTTTGGTTTAGTCCTTAGTCTCAAGGACATACATTAGGTCTATTCTGGGTACAGGGATTTATGTATGGAGATAGTTAACGATCAATAAAGAATCTACCCCTTCCAGTAAGGAAGTGAATATCCTATGTTATTCTTAGTATGCGAGTTCTGGAATCTTTGGCCAGAGTGTATGAAATTAGAAAGGAGTTTCTAATTTGCATTAATATGAACTTTGCGTTATGAATAAGAAATCATATGATTAAATTTGATAGGCCTGACACGAGATCCATGCCTTGTATTTAATCGGGATATTGTAGGGTAGAAGGAATTTATTGTACGGTAACTAGTCACTGACAGGTTCTTGGTATTCTAAGCAGTGAATTCATATTATCCGGATAGTCGCGATATGTTGAGAAGCATCACTCACGATGTAGAATAAATATAATTAATCAGTTAATTATATTTAATGAATTTTAGAATTCATATAAATAATAAATAAAAGGTTTATTATTATTTATTTCTACTACCGGCTTAATATTGAACCTACAGGGTCACACCATAAAAAGATTAATTTATTGATGAAGGTATTTTGAGAGAGCAAGGTGTTTTAATAATGATTAAAATTGTTTTAATTATTATTTAACATTTTATAAGATAAAGTGTAGGATTTATATATTAATATATAATGATATATTAATTATGAAAACCCTACATGAGCCCTATAAATAGAATGAGATGAGAATGAGTTTACATACTTTTGGTTTTTGTGAAAAACCTAGTTGCCTCCCTCATCTTCTTCATCTCCCTCTCTCTCTCTCTCTCTCTCTCAAACCTCCATTTTTATAAAAGGTTAGTTTTATAAAAAGCTTCGTCGAAGAATTAATCTTGATGGATACCGGTAGAGTGCTTCACACTCTGAGGAGCAACTGCTAAAACACCATTTTTGTAAAGCTTCGATTTCAAGGTATGATCACGATTCCTCGCTCTTTTCATTTTATATGATTTTCTATATGTGCGATACACGGTTTTTACGGAAATAAATGTTATTTGCGCTTCCGCTCATCCGTAAATTCCTTCAATGGTATCAGAGCGCTAGGTTCTTGCATATAGAGACTCATATAAAAATTTCAGATTTTTTTATGCATGTATGGATTTATTATGATTTTTGTAAGTTTATTTGGATTTAATTATGAATTAATTCGAAATAATTTTTGCATATGATTTTGACCACTAATCTGAGTTCTACAAGTGTTGTAGATGATCTGGGTATTTTTCTCATAATTTTGTGATGTGTAGATTATTTGTTATGAATTTTTTAAAATTGTTTTAATTAAAATTCATAAAATAATCATGCATATGGAAAATATGAAATAAAAATTTTGCACAAGAACCCCTTGTTGATCTATTATTTTTGCTGCTAATTGATTTTAGAAATCATGTTTTGATAATTTTTTTTATTAATTTATTAATTAATTGTTAATTAATTTATTAATAGTAAAATTAAATAATAATAAAAGTTATTGTTATTAAAGGGGGCATTAATTGATTGAACAGTTACATAATATAAAAAAAAACTGATCTGTTCTGCGTCAGGCGCGTGCAGCGCACGCGAAGGGGGGGCGGTCACGCATTTCAGAAATGCGTGACAGGCTGTTGCGCAACTTACGGATGCGTTACAGCGTTTAATGGCTTTAAATGCTTGTAACGCATTCCGGACATGCGTTACAGTCCTTCTGTCCACAATAAATTTGATTTATTGGGAGTTTCGTAACTCCGTTTTGGGCGTGCGATATACCGTTGGATTCGTATTTTCGAGACGGATCTAATGGAGTGGTCAAATATTTTTTATATAATAATTTTGAATTATTTATATTTATGGGAGTGTTTTAAAGCATGTTTTAATTGGATTAATTGCTTTTAAATACTATAATAAATCCATACATCAATATATCAATGTGTGACATGATATTGCTTGCATGCTTACTTATTGATTTATTTTTATATATGTGATATATGCCTATGTTTACCATGCGATGATAGATTTAGGTGAACTTAAATCAAAATAAGGCGTGCTCTAGAAAATCTAGAAATATGAATCGTTTCTTGCCTTAATAATAATATTATGAATACAATCATGAGATTCTTGTGTTTGTGAAACACGTAATTAAATATGAATTTTCAATATTGAGAGAATGGATGATTCTGTCAAAAACGGATTTCGATCTGTAAGAAAGGGGTATTAAGTGACGCCTCTTGACAATGCTCCCCCCGATCTGGGAATCATCCAATTATCGATTATTGATTTGAAATATTTAATTTAAAAGGAAGAATCTCTTTATAATATGATTATGATTGTAACATAATATAATCCCTCTAAAATTAAATAATATCAAGTAGTAATTGGCCAATGACACAACGGGCTTGTGTCGGTCATAGCCTTCCAACATGGTAGAAAGTAGTTCTTATTTTTGAATCATTGTCGTTTCGTGCTACAGCCGAGGGCTTTGATTTTGAAATAAGAAATACTTGTCTATTACATAGAGATGTGTACAATGAATTAGAATCTAATGGTCGTTACGTGCTACAGCCGTCGGCCGTTGGAGACTGATTCAGTTGTACGGAATGTTGGGTTAGACTTGACTTAGAATATTGAGTTTGTCGTGCCACAGCCGTGACTCAATTATTCAAGAGGCTAAAGTTTTATTAGGGAATAACATGAGATGTAATTGACAAGAGTTGTCTGCCTATTGAACATCACATGGCGTTTCGTGCCACAGCCGAGGTTGTGTGATGGAATATAGGATCCCTATTCCCACTAGCATTATGAATGCTTAATTTTTCACTTAAGGGGGTTGAATAAATTAGATAAACTAGTGGGAGTCACTTATGAATAAAGACCTGATTCATATAGTGTTTTTAAAATGAAATTGAATATTCGCTAAGTGTTGTTATGTGTTTATCATTTACAGATTTACTATATACACTATGTCTTCTGCACTATCACTCCGGAGCATACTGGATGCTCACAAATTGACTGGTCCGAATTTTGCTAACTGGCTTCGAAACTTGAGAATTGTTCTCAGGGTTGAGAAGCTGGAATATGTGCTTGACTCACCTAAGCCTGCTGCACCTGCTGACGATGCACATAATGATGAACATGTTGTGTATCGTAAGTGGATAGATGATGCTAATGTTGCTCAATGTATCATGCTAGCTTCCATGAACGATGAGCTACAGAAGCAACATGAGCTTATGGATGCTCACACTATCCTAGAGCATCTGCAAGAGTTGTATGATGTGGCAGGGAGGACAGCTCGATATGAGATATCGAAGGAGCTGTTCCGTTGTAGGATGTCTGAGGGATCATCCGTGAATGACCATGTACTTAAGATGATCAATTTGATTGAACGTCTTGGGCAACTTGGTTTTGTCATGGATAGGGAACTGACTCAAGACTTGGTCTTGCAATCACTTCCGGGTTCATTTTCGCAGTTTGTTGTGAACTATCACATGAATAAGTTGGACGTCAGCCTGGCTGAACTCCACAACATGTTGAAGACTGCGGAATCGAATTTTCCCTCTAAGAAGAGTTCTGTTCTTCTAATTGGTGAGGGTTCCAATCCTAAGAAAAGGAAGAAGAACCCTTCCAAGAAGAAGAGAGTTGGTGAGAAAAATCCGGTTCCACCAAAAGCTGAAGACCCCAAGAGCAAAGCTGTTTGCTTTCACTGTAACAAGGTGGGGCACTAGAAGAGGAACTGCAAGGTTTACCTTGCAGAAATGAAAAAGAAGAAAGATAGTGAGACTGTCGCTTCTGGTTCAGGTATGTTCATGATTGAAGTGAATATGTCAATAAATCAAAATTCTACTTGGGTATTAGATACCGCCTGTGGTTCTCACATTTGCAATTCGTTGCAGGGACTAAGGAGAAGTAGGACTCTCGAGGAAGAGGAGGTGATTCTACGGATGGGAAATGGAGCAAGAGTTGCTACTGAATCTGTAGGATCGTTTGATTTACATATGCCTACGGGCAAGACTATTGTTTTAAATAATTGTTATTTTGTTCCCTCGATTGTGAGGAATATTATTTCTATTCCCATGTTAGACTTGGATGGATTTTCGTTTGTTATTAAGAATAATGAATGTTCAATTCTTAGAGATAATGTTCTTTATGGTAGTGGTATTTTAAATAATGGTCTATATGTGTGTGACATAGAACATGATTTACTACAAATTGAACATACTAATAAAAGGAAAAGAGATGATGAAAATCTCACCTATTTGTGGCACTGCAGACTTGGTCATATTAGTGAAAATAGACTGCGGACATTGCATAAGGAAGGGTTACTTGACCCCTTTGATTTTGAATCATATCCTACATGCGAGTCTTGTCTATTGGGTAAAATGACCAAATCTCCATTTAGTGGACATGGAGAGAGGGCTGCAGAATTGCTAGGACTGGTACACACAGATGTATGTGGACCGATGTCTACGCAAGCCATGGGCGGATTTTCGTACTTCATTACTTTCATAGATGATCGATCTAGATTCGGATATGTGTATTTGATGAAACACAAGTCTGAGGCTTTTGAAAAGTTCAAAGAATATAAGAATGAAGTGGAGAAACAAACCAAACGTAGTATTAAAACTCTTCGATCAGATCGAGGTGGTGAATACTTGAGTGGAGAATTTCTAGATTATCTCAAAGAAAATGGTATAGTCTCTCAGTGGACTCCTCCATATACTCCACAGTTGAATGGAGTATCTGAAAGGAGAAATCGAACTTTGTTAGACATGGTTCGGTCCATGATGAGCTACGCAAATCTTCCAGTATTCCTTTGGGGTTATGCATTGGAAACCTCAGCATATTTACTGAATAAGGTGCCTTCCAAATCTGTTCCTCAAACTCCATATGAGATATGGAAAGAAAGGAAACCGAGTCTTAAACACGTTAAGATTTGGGGATGTCCGGCTTATGTCAAGAAAGTTGACCCTGATAAGCTGGAATCTCGATCCGTGAAATGTAGTTTTGTGGGATATCCTAAAGAAACTTTAGGGTATTACTTCTACACCAATCATAGTGTATTTGTCTCCAGACATGCTACCTTCTTGGAAAAACAGTTTATCCTAGAAGGAAACAGTGGGAGCAAAATAGAACTTAATGAAGTTCAAGAAGCACAAACTACTACGGTTCAAGAGGAAACACCTGTTCAGACTGAACAACCTTCTGTGGTACAGCCCATTCGTAGGTCAGAAAGAGTGTCTCGCCAACCTGAGAGGTATTATGGCCTTGTCATTGAGAATGACAATGAGTTGTCAATCGTTGATGATGACGACCCTATGACCTATAATGAGGCTATGAGTAGTGTTGACTCAGAGAAATGGCAGAGTGCCATGAAATCCGAAATGGATTCTATGTATGCCAACCAAGTATGGACTTTGGTTGAAGCACCAGAGGATGTGAATCCTATTGGATGCAAATGGGTATACAAAAGAAAGATTGGAGCAGATGGCCAGGTGGAGACCTATAAGGCCAGGCTCGTGGCAAAAGGATTCAGACAAAGGCAAGGGATTGACTTTGATGAAACTTTTTCGCCTGTAGCCCTGTTAAAATCAATTCGGATTTTGCTTGCGATTGCTGCTTACTACGACTATGAGATCTGGCAAATGGACGTGAAAACGGCCTTCCTCAATGGGAAACTTGAAGAGGAAGTGTATATGACACAGCCAGAGGGGTTTGTTTCTAAAGGGAATGAACACCTAGTGTGTAAGCTGCTAAGGACCATATATGGATTAAAGCAAGCTTCTCGTAGATGGAACATTCGTTTTGATGAGACAATCAAAGAGTTTGATTTTATCAAGAACATAGATGAACCATGTGTCTACAAGAAGGTTAGTGGGAGCGCGGTAACATTTCTTGTATTGTATGTGGATGACATACTTCTTATAGGAAATGATATACCGATGCTGCAATCAGTCAAAGTGTGGTTATCAAAGAACTTCACTATGAAGGACTTGGGTGAAGCATCCTACATTCTCGGTATGAAGATCTATAGAGATAGATCTAGAAGAATGATAGGTCTTACCCAGGGTACATACATCGAGAAAGTGCTTAAAAGGTTTAGCATGGAAAACTCCAAGAGAGGTCTCATACCGATGAGCCATGGAGTATCTCTTTCCGAGAAGATGTCTCCTAAGACACCTGAGGAAAGAGAGCGTATGAGTAAGATTCCTTATGCTTCAGCAATAGGATCTATTATGTACGCGATGTTATGTACTAGGCCTGATGTTGCTTATTCAATTAGTGTAACGAGTAGATATCAGTCCGATCCAGGTGAAGACCACTGGAAAGCAGTGAAGAACATCCTTAAGTACTTGCGAAGGACTAAGGATATTTTTCTTGTTTTTGGTGGATCTGAATTGAAAATAGAGGGTTATACTGACTCTAGTTTTCAATCAGAAAGTGATAGCAAATCCATGTCAGGGTATGTGTTTACTCTGAATGGTGGTGCGATTAGTTGGAAGAGTTCCAAACAGTCGACAACGGCTGACTCCACAGCGGAAGCAGAGTATATAGCTGCAAGTGAGGCTGCAAAAGAAGCCGTTTGGATGAGGAAATTTGTTTCTGAGTTGGGAGTTGTTCCAAGCATTGAAGAGCCTATTGTGTTGTATTGTGATAACAATGCAGCAATAGCACAAGCCAAGGAACCTAGGTCTCATAAAAATTCTAAACATGTTTTGCGGCGCTTTCATTTGATTAGGGAGATCATTGAAAGGGGAGATGTCAAGGTTGAGAGAGTTGACACACATAACAACATAGCAGACCCACTCACAAAGTCATTGTCTCAGATTCACTTTGATCGTCATAAAGAGAAGATGGGTATTAGATACCAGAGTGATTGGCTTTAGTACAAGTGGGAGATTGAAAGTGTTTGTCCTAAATCCAATCATGTATGATGAGTTAGGAAGAACTTTCATGTATTCTTGTTTGATTTCATTAATAATAATAAAAGACTTGTTTTGATTTTATTACGGGCATTATCTGTTTAAAGTGTTTTAAATAAGATGTTCCATAGTTTAGAGTAAAGCTTCTATAATTATAATGAGATTATAATAGTGAGATCTAGAAGATGATAACTCTAGACTTAAACAGTTCCTGATCATAGGATAACTAATCGGAAGTTAGTGAATCCGCAAAGATCGGTACATATTATGCTTGCTCCCGTCAGGAGGATGTCTGTTCTCATAGGCATTTGTGTGGTGACACTATAGCTAGTATGTAGGTGCTTATTAGGGAATAAGTTCACTGAACATGACTCGATAAGTTGGACAACTAATGGAGTTTACTCACGTGTCAATAGTTATTCACTGAGTGATAGTTGTACAAGTGTCCTTAGACTTGAGATCGTTAAAGTTATCTTATATATAATGAACTGTGCTTTGGTTTAGTCCTTAGTCTCAAGGACATACATTAGGTCTATTCTGGGTACAGGGATTTATGTATGGAGATAGTTAACGATCAATAAAGAATCTACCCCTTCCAGTAAGGAAGTGAATATCCTATGTTATTCTTAGTATGCGAGTTCTGGAATCTCTGGCCAGAGTGTATGAAATTAGAAAGGAGTTTCTAATTTGCATTAATATGAACTTTGCGTTATGAATAAGAAATCATATGATTAAATTTGATAGGCCTGACACGAGATCCATGCCTTGTATTTAATCGGGATATTGTAGGGTAGAAGGAATTTATTGTACGGTAACTAGTCACTGACAGGTTCTTGGTATTCTAAGCAGTGAATTCATATTATCCGGATAGTCGCGATATGTTGAGAAGCATCACTCACGATGTAGAATAAATATAATTAATCAGTTAATTATATTTAATGAATTTTAAAATTCATATAAATAATAAATAAAAGGTTTATTATTATTTATTTCTACTACCGGCTTAATATTGAACCTACAGGGTCACACCATAAAAAGATTAATTTATTGATGAAGGTATTTTGAGAGAGCAAGGTGTTTTAATAATGATTAAAATTGTTTTAATTATTATTTAACATTTTATAAGATAAAGTGTAGGATTTATATATTAATATATAATGATATATTAATTATGAAAACCCTACATGAGCCCTATAAATAGAATGAGATGAGAATGAGTTTACATACTTTTGGTTTTTGTGAAAAACCTAGTTGCCTCCCTCATCTTCTTCATCTCCCTCTCTCTCTCTCTCTCAAACCTCCATTTTTATAAAAGGTTAGTTTTATAAAAAGCTTCGTCGAAGAATTAATCTTGATGGATACCGGTAGAGTGCTTCACACTCTGAGGAGCAACTGCTAAAACACCATTTTTGTAAAGCTTCGATTTCAAGGTATGATCACGATTCCTCGCTCTTTTCATTTTATATGATTTTCTATATGTGCGATACACGGTTTTTACGGAAATAAATGTTATTTGCGCTTCCGCTCATCCGTAAATTCCTTCAAGATAAACTCGTAAGGGGTTTTCTTGCATAGCATTTGAGGAGGTAACGGGGAGTTACGCTCCAAGATAATCTTGCAAGGGGTAGCTATAGTATTATGAAGAGGTAATGGGTAGTTAGGCTCTAAGATAAATACATAGTGGTTGTAAAGGCTTCTCCGCCTACTATAAGGAGTATTTTACTTATAGTGGAAGAAATCTCGAGTTCGGGAGGAGCTCGGGGACTGGAGTAGTGGTGTTCGGATCCGTTAGAGGATTGCGACATCGCGAACCAGGATAAATCGATTTTGTCGTACTCGTTATCTTTGTCTCCTTTATTTTCTACATTTTATATTACTTGTTTTATAAGTAATTAATTTTAAAAGGAAAAAGAAATTTCAAAAATGCCAAGCTCAAATTTTTAAAAGGTAATAAGCTATTCAACCCCCCCTTCTAGCTTATTTCACCCTCATTTGAGACCTATCAATTGGTATCAGAGCAGTTGCTTTTAATCTCGTTATTTGAACGGTTGTGAAGTTCAAAAATGTAACCAAAAGTATATCATAATTATGGCATATTTGAGTACGATCGGTTGTGGCGAAGGTCTCTCGAGTTCGAGACCTCCATTATTCGATGGCACAAATTTTACAACTTGGAAAACATGATTTATAATTTATGCTAGATCCCAAGGTGTGAAAATGTGGATGGCTATCGAAGACTGTGTAGTTATTCCTACTAAAACCGATGGTGAAATATCCATCAAGAAGAAAGTTAGTGAATACACTCCCGAGGAGGAAATAAGGATGAATATAGCCGCTAAAGCGGAAATGGTTCTAACTAGTGCACTTGCAGAAAAAGAATACAAATGTGTTAATAATTGCAAGTTGGCACAAGAAATGTGGAACAAACTAGTTATCACTTACGAGGGTACAAAAGATATTAATGAATCTTGAATGGATACCTTAATTCATGAGTACGAGAATTTTAAACTCCTCAAAGGTGAAACTATCATCGATATGGAAACGAGGTTTACTCGTATAATCGATGAGCTTTCTCAACTTGGTAAGGTCTATACGACTAACGAGAAAAATCGAAGGATTTTAAAAGCCTTGCCTCCAAGTTGGAAAGTCAAAGTTACCACGATAAAAGAAATGCATAGTCTTAAAGACTACTCCATCGATAGTTTATTCGGGAACCTCCGTGCTTATGAGGAAGATAATATTCCAGATAAGGTTGTTCCTAAAACGGATGATAAACGTAAAAATATGGCCTTAAAAGCTATATTAATCGATGACGAAGAGAACGACGACGAACTAAACGAAGAGTTGGAAAATCTCGATGAACATGAGATTGCGTTGTTATCAAGACAACTTCGTCGCGTTTTGCAAAGTAAAGCTCAAAGGTATGGGAAAGGCTTCTTAAATCGAACAATCAAAATCGAGTATTCAATTCGAAAGGAAGGCCACCTTATAAGAATAATTTTCCTGCCACGAGTTATACTAAAAACCAAGGTGCTTCTAATTCGTATAATAATTCTCCTAATATGAATTATACTAAAGGTCAAGGTACACAACAACAAAATAATAATAATTCGTATAATCCAAATTATTCTAAAAATTATTCGGCACCAAAACCGAAAGAGCCAACGGTTGAGGAAACGGAAGATGTATGTTTTGAATGTAAACAACCCGGTCACTTTAAACGTGAGTGTCCGAAGTTGCCTAAAGGTCGAGGTCTTATTGCAGAGAGCGGATGGGATTTAAGCGAAGACGAGGAAACTACGGAACCTACCGAGGAAATTGTCAACCTTTCCTTGATGGCTCTCTCCGACGAATCTACGGAAATCTCCACTACAAATCAAGAGGTAACTCTAAACCCCTCTTCTAATTTAAATGTTGCATCATTTAGTAATGATAATTTAAAACATTGCATGTCTAGTATAGATTGTTCTAGTTTGGATTCATCCGAACTAATTGTTTTGATAAACTCGTTAAAATCGAGTCTTGATGATGTAAATTGCAAATTTTCCATGACAAGTTCCGAAAGGAATAAACTTCGTGAGTCAAATGTTGAGTTTCTAAAAGAAGTCTCTCATTTAAAGGATATTCATGTTAATGACAAAGAATATTCCGATTTCATTTCTTCACAAAATGATCGCTTGAAAATCGAGATAAATGAAAAGAATGAAAATATCCGAAATCTCGAAATAGAGAACATTTCTCTTATTGTTCAAGCCGAAGAAATCGAAAAAGATAAGATACAAGTTTCCGAGAAAAATCGTTAGCTTCATGTCGAAATTTTGAATTTGAAAATTCATAATGAATCTATGGGACATGAATTAGCTAAATGAGATAATCGGATAAGTGAGCATGTACGATCTTTAACGGGTGACAAAGAAGAAGAGCTTAGACCAGCCTTACAAGATTTAATTCTTGATCACAAAATAATCTTAGCCGAAAAAGATGATGAGATTGCTAAATTAAGAGAGCGATTTAACAATGAGGCTAACGAAAGAGAACGCTTATTTTTAGAAATGAAATCAACCCTCTTAGAAGGTGAAATGCTCAAGAATGAAAATGCTAAGCTCATGGCTCAAGTTATAGATCAAGAGAATGTACCGACTAACAAGATTAATGTCTTGATGCAAGAAAAGCATAATCTTGATACTATAGTGAAGCAATTTACAAAGAGCAATACCACGTTGGAAAATATGGTTTATAACTCCAAGATATCTTCTAATAAAGAAGGATTACGATATGATGCTAATAATCCTCCTACAAGAGTCGCACATATTCCTACTCCCACTCGAACTACTACTCCTAAAACACCTATTAAAGTGTGTACATTTTGTAATAAAAATGGACATACTAGTCTTTATTGCTATGCAAGAGAATGTGTGTTTAAAGGGAAGTATAAGTGGCTACCTAAAGGAGCTAACCCGAATAAAAGGGAAGGAAAGAAAATTTCTCAAAATGTGTCGGTTAAGAATGCCAATAATCAACCGAAACATTCTTATCGTCAAGAGCCGATTACATTTCAACCAAGGAACTCTGAAAATGTTGCAAGTTCTAGTACTAACAATGCTAGACAACCGAATGTTCCTAGGAGAAATGTTGTTGCTCAACGTTCGAATAATAATGCTTATATTTGGAATCGAGATGTTCATATGCCTAGAAATATAAGTCATTATAATGTTCGATCGAGTCAACATGCTAATATGAGGTATCATCCAAATCCTAGACATCACAATGCTCATGTTAGAGATAATCATGTGAAGTATCATGCAAACAGTCATTCTAGAGAGTCCACTATTACTATATTTCCCCGTAGTAATGGTCGTGCTTTTCATGGTAATCCTAAATATATGCCAAGGATAAATCCTAATCATATATCTAATAGGAATCAAGCATCTAGAAATGATATTGTCTATGTGAATGATTATCCCATGCCTAGATTTATTTATTAAAGCACTCGTGTACCATATAATGTGTTAACCCCCGGACCCTTAAGTAAAAAGGGTACCAATCGGTTTTATTAATCACTTTTGTAGGTGTGCCTTACTGCTATGAAAAATGTGTGGTATCTTGATAGTGGTTGTTCACGGCATATGACGTAATAAATCTTTGTTGAACGACATTAAAAAGGTAACCGCCGGTAGCGTAACTTTTGGTGATAGCAGTCAAGGTATTATTGTTGGTATTGGTAATATTGGTAATGATAGATTTAAAATTTCCGATGTACAGTTAGTCACTAGACTAAAGTAAAATTTGCTTTCTGTAAGTCAACTATGTGATAATGGTTGCAAAGTTATTTTCCTTCCATCTCATTGCGCCATATTTGACAAAGAATGGAAGTTAATTCTTAAATGTCCACGTTATAGGAATGTTTATTCGTGTGTCTTAAATGATTACAAGAACATTTGTTTGGTATCCATAAATGAGGATCCATGGCTATGACACCGTAGATTGGGTCATATAAACATGAAACTCATTAAGAATATTTGTTCGAAAGAACATGTTCGAGGATTACCTAAACTAAGTTTCGTAAAAGATCACGTATGTGAAGCTTGTGAAATTGGCAAACAAATTCGTTCATCTCATAAAGCCAAATCATGGTGTCTACTACTAGACCACTTGAGCTTTTACATATGGATCTTATAGGACTGGTTCCCGTACAAAGCCTAGGAGGGTGTTTATACACTCTTGTGGTAGTTGATAACTACTCACGCTTTACGTGGACGGTGTTCCTTAAAGCAAAAGGCGATGCTTTTGAATCGTTTGTTGCACTTTACAAAAGAATACAAAACCAACAAAATAACACGATTGTCTATATTAGGACGGATCATGGTCGAGAATTTTACAATTCGGATTTTGTTGACTTTTGTGAAGGATGTGGTATCACTCATAATTTTTCGGCTCCTTATACACCTCAATCTAACGGGGTTGTCGAAAGGAAGAATCGAACCTTGGAAGAAATGGCAAATACGATGTTGAATGAATATCGTAGGCCAAAGTATTTTTGGGCCAAAGCTATGTCTATGGCATGCTATGTTCTTAATCGAGTGCTACTACGACCTATCAAAATGAAGACTCCATATGAGTTTTATTTTGGTAAAACTCCTAAGATAAGCTATTTCAAGGTTTTTGGAAGTAAATGCTACATTTTGAATTCAAGAGATTATTTAACGAAGTTTGATCATAAGTCATGTGAGGGTATATTTCTTGGATATTCAAACACTAGCAAAGCTTATCGGGTGTTTAATCTTGAAACTTTAGTCGTGGAAGAATCATTGAATGTTGTGTTTGATGAATCAAAACCGCACTCTAAGTTAAAGATTTAATAGATGAGGATGATGATTCAAGTGATCCTAAAAATGGTTCTACAACTGGAGTTGAAGATATAATTCGACAAATGGGAACCATGGATCTAGGAACTAAAATTCCTACTAATCCTCTCGAAATAAATGAAGTTGAGACTCGATTGTCTCCGTAGATTCCACTGATTAAGAACCACTCTATAGACAATGTCTTAGGTGAACTTAGTAAAGGTGTTCAAACTCGAGCTCAAGTTCAAAACATTGTGAGTAATATAGCATTTTTTATCACAAATCGAGCTTAAATCGGCTAAAGAAGCTTTATTAGACGAGGATTGGATTGATGCCATGCAAGATGAGCTAAATCAATTTATTCGAAATAAAGTTTGGAACTCGTGCCTCCACCACCCGACATTTCCATTATTGGAACTAAGTGGGTGTTTCGTAATAAACTTGATGAAGGTGGAGAAGTGGTAAGAAATAAAGCAAGATTAGTTGCTCAAGGCTATACTCAAATGGAAGGTATAGATTTTGATGAAACCTATGCTCCCGTAGCTAGAATTGAGTAAATTCGTATGTTTTTGGCATATGCTTGCTATAGAGGTTTCAAAGTCTATCAAATGGCTGTTAAATCGGCATTCCTAAATGGTGTCTTAGAAGAAGAAGTGTATGTAAGACAACCACCAGGATTCGAGGATCATAAATATCCTAATTATGTATACAAGTTATACAAAGCCTTATACGGATTAAAACAAGCTCCGAAATCTTGGTATGAGCGGTTAAGTAAATTCCTAACCGATAATGGTTTTAAAATGGGAATTGCGGATACTACATTGTTTACAAAGTATGAAGGCGATGATATCTTGCTCGTTCAAATTTACGTAGATGATATTATCTTTGGTGCAACCAAAGAATCATTGTGTAACGAATTCTCGGATAAAATGAGTAAAGAATTCGAAATGAGCATGATGGGAGAATTAAATTTCTTCTTAGGTTTGAAAATTAAACAATCTCAAGATGGCATTCATATTTCACAATCGAAATATTGCAAAGAGATGCTTAAGAAATTTGAGATGGAAAATGCAAAACCTATAAGTACTCTTATGTCAATCTCCAATAAGTTATCTATCGATAAAAATGGTGTCTCCATGGATATTAAGAAATATCGAGGGATGATAGGAAGTCTACTTTATATCATGGCTAGTAGACCAGATATACAATTTAGTGTTGGTAAATGTGCTCGTTTTCAAGCGGATCCGAAAGAATCTCATTTATCTGCGGTTAACGGATATTTAGATATCTTAAAGGTACTACGGATTTAGGTCTTTGGTATCCTAAAGGACACCCGTTTAATTTAGTGTGTTTTTCTGATTCGGATTATGCCGGGTATTTAATCGATAGAAAAAGCACTAGTGGCACATGTCAATTTCTTAGTGGATGCTTGGTTTCTTGGTTTTCAAAGAAACAGAATTCGGTGTCTATATCCACTACCGAAGTTAAATATATAGCGGTTGCGAAATGTTGTGCTCAAATCTTGTGGATGAAGAAAACACTAGCCGACTATGTTATTAAATTTGATGTGATATCTATTTTATATGATAATACAGGTGCAATTGATTTGAGTAAAAATCCAATATTGCATTCGAGATCGAAACATATAGATATTAGACATCATTTTTTTCGTGATCATGTTAATAAAGGCGATATAAAATTGGTTCATATCGATACTGAGAATAATATCGTGGATATTTTCACGAAACCCTTAAGCTCCGAAAGATTCTCTAAATTGCAATTTGATTTAAGAATGATGGAGTGCTCGAAATAATTTGTCAAATTTTATTTGAAATATATATTACTTTATTTTAATTATCTTGCAACTTAGAACATTGTTTAAGCGAATTTTCAAGCGGGACTTGAACGTTCAGATTTCTTCGACAGTGTTGTGAGCTGCAAATAATTAACGCCAAAAGTAGTATGTGGTTCGTTTAATTTTTGCAAATTAATTTGAACAAGTTCCAAATTATTTTTATTACGTTAAAATCTAATTACTTTTAAAAATTGGAACTTTATGCATTTTATTATTCTAGAATAAAATAGTAATTATTCTGGTGGCACAGATTTTTAGTGAATTTTTCTGATTTATTTAGCATTTTATATGAATTTTCGAAAACAGTTTTTAGTTAAAAAGGAAAATCATGTAAAATCAAATAAATTAAAATGTGAGCTGTGTGTAATGCGTGTATGTGGTTAGCGTGTGTTTCCGAGGCAAGTCAAAGAGTCCGCTAAGGAGAAGACATTGAGAAGGTGCGAGATGATCCTATTCGTGTGTTCAAACGTCCCAGGTAATCTCAGCCGTTCAATGCTTTTACAAATAATTTCTGTAAAAAGAAATTATACATCAATCTGTCTCTCTCTCCCAGGAGTTCATACTCTTTTCGAAATCCTAGCTCTAGGAATCAAAATTCCGGCCTTGTCTCTGATCATCTCAAAAATCCAACCACATATTCGTACTCCTCACATTCAAATACATACTATCTCTTTCCGAGTCTTTCAGTTTGTATCCTAAACTGTTTTTCCCCAAATTCAAATTTGATAAAGAGTTTAACAAAGACCCTTCAACAAATCGTGTAATCGATTTGTATGTATATATGATTTATTTAATCGGGCCAGTCAAGCATGGCACTTCAAGATTATTTTTTTTTAATGTTACCAGTTGGTATTTTAAAGTGCCATGACTAGTCTGATCCGGTAAGATTGATCATATGACTATATGTATTTGATTGAGTGTGAATTTATCATGTTACTGCGATTTTTGTCTTTTGGTCAGGGGTGGTTGGTCTTGTACTTGATAATCCCTGAGCACAGAGATAAAAATCATAGTATTATGATGATACTTAGGATTCTAGTGCCTATATTCTGATTATCTCAATGTCCTTGTAAAAGGATTCTCTTGGCTCGTCAGAAAGCTGTCATTTGGTTGTGATTGAGTGTTAGGGTTTTTGGCGAACCAAGAGACATCCCTGTACAATGATTTTGTTGATGCCTCTAGTTCTCTCTCTCAATGTTTTTGTAATGAGATCCTACTAGCTAGATAGAAAATTTTGTTATGGTTTGATCTGTTTATAAGATTTCTGCCAAACTAGTAGGTATCTCAATGCAATGATCTTGTCTATGCTCTAACCTATCCAATGTTTATGTATTGAGATCATGTTGGTATGCCAGAAATTTTTGGTTGAGTAATGTTAATTTAAGACTTCTGCCGTACCAACAGGCATCCCATTGCATTGATATTGTGTGATTGTTGTGATAATCATGTGATGAGTTTTATTGGTTGGAAATTGACAGATCAGTTTGTTATTGTTATGATTGCTTATTTTGTGCTAATGCTAATGTTTTGTTTGAGTATTTGCTGTTCATGATGATTAAATGGTGAGTCACTACACGATGTGGTGAGTTTAAAAGTGCATTGATCATGTAAATTGTGATTTGAGTTTATTGGATTACTCATGTGAATTACCACCATGAGTCAGGTGCACACTATCTAACCCCACTTTACTGTCTTAATATGAATGATTGCTTATAACTGAAATATGATGGTAATTTGTTGAATGTGTGCTCTGCCCTGTCTAAGTATTATGTAGTTTGACATATTTTCTTAAATGTGTGTTAATTCTTGCAGTGATCTCATATGTGCTCTAAACTTTCTCACTTGGATTCAATGCATGCCTAATTATTCTAAGTCATTTTATGCCCTGTCTCTGCCCTTATATGCTTAGTTGCTACTTGTTAAAGAGTTGAGTGTATATCTTGCAGTTAGTATGACTTTGCAAAAGGTTTAAACTTACTAACTTGCTATATGGTCTATATACTGCATTGTAATGCAACTCCATGTATGTGCACATGAACTCCTTATTTATGTGCATATCTCTCAGAAGTTGCAAAATTTATAAGGAATAATATGCCATGATTGCTACTTGCTTATATGCCTATTGGTATAATCAGTACCTCATGCCTCTTTACTTGATTACTTTTAAATCCCTTAGGCATTAATATTCGAAATCTATTTGATTATCTGCTCACTTAGATTTTAAAAGGATTTAAAATGAATTCCTTTGAGACTGATGTGATATTGCAGGACTTGATGGTTTATAATAATGCTCTATTTTCTAAAACTTAGTCCTAATTATCCTATGCTAGACCTAGGTGATTTAAAAATAACCTAAGTTTCTAGAAGTATTCTTACTGGCTCCCATTGTTTTATATCTGTCTGCATTGTTTTAGTTTGATCTTATCTTGTTTTAATCAAATAACTGTGTGCTTGTCTTGTGAACTGAACTAGGTTGGTTAGAAATGTATGAAACTGGTTGCTGCTTTGTGAGTGCCTCGGTTGTTAAATTAGTTCCTATACCAGTTAGGATTTTGAATTTCTTGTTGTGATAAGTGTCAACTCCTAATCACTAGCACTGTGGCCCTATGCTTAATTGTTTAATTCTCAACTTTATGAGTATATGTGCTGTGTGAGTTAGTGTATGGTGGTTTATATGTGTGTTTAGATATATATAGCTGCATGCTTGTGTTAGTTGACATATTTGAATTGTTTATTTGCTAGTATAGCAGATAGGATTTGTTTCATGCATAAACAAATGCTACTTTTCAGTAAAAGTTATCCTATGATTGCTAACTACCTTAAATGCATTAAATGCTCTTTGCAGTTGGTGCTTGTTTTGGGACTTGTACATGCCTTTTATCCGATTTTGTTAGCATGTTAGGACTGATAAGAAGCCTTACTTCTATGCATATTTGTCATACCTTTATGTACTTATCTGTCCTGTTGCTACTGTGCATGTCCTGTGTTAACTGCTCTTGCACTGTTACTACACATATCTCCATGTTTATGCCTTGCTAATTCTGTGTATTTAAGAGATGTATCAGCTGCATTCATTTCATATTCTTGCATTGATTTTTCTCTTGTCTTCATACACATAATTTCTAGCATTTAGTTGTAGTAATTGCTTGAGCACCATGAATCCTGTCAACACTACTTTGTCTTTGTTTCATAACACACAAAACACCAACAAACACCCTAGGCCCTCCTCCGGTAACAAAATTAAGAGGAGAAGAGCCAAGCTCAACTCAGGCTTGTTTGTTTCAAACAATGCTCATGCCAAGTCTGCTAAAGCAAACTTGTCCCTGGTCAATTAGTAGAGTTATTGCCTGACTCTGATATGTTTAAGATGCTCACTCGAGCTAAACTTGAACCTTTCCTGTCCTATCCCTCCAAAAGAGTCTTGCCTAACATGGTTTCTGAGTTTTATGCTAACCTAACTCTAAACCCTGGCATCAATGGGACTATTTTCCTCACATCTACGGTGAGTGGAATCCCTTGCCTCATTGATCAAGAGACTTTAATCAGTGCTCTCAAACTTCATTCCTCTCTCACTACTCCTGCTCATGTTGACATCTCTAAGTCTTTCTTATTTGACATGAATGAATATAGAAATTTCATTTCTACTTTCTGCATTGTTGAGGTTCCTCACAATGTGTTCTCAAATGATAGAGGTTTTAATTCTGCTCACTTCATTCCTCTCTATCAGAATCTGGCTACTTTTGTCAAAGAGAATTTCTTTTCATCTCTTGAAAAATCTGTCTCTTTTCTTGACATGAAGATCATGTACAAAATAGCCACTAATAGAATCACTTTTAACATTCCTCACATGCTCATGACTAAGATGCATGATGCTTCTAAGGCTGGCTATAGTCCCTATGGCCTTCTTCTCACCAAAATCTTTGAACACATGAAGTACAACATTTGCATCCCTCCTTTCTTTCATGTCACAAACACAATCTCTGAGCTCTGCACTAGATCTGTTTTGCCTCTTAACATTCATAGAGATCCCCCTGTGGCCTCTAACATGGCTGTTGAACCCCCTAGGCAAATAGATCTCTCACTCTCTGTCCACTATGAGAAATTTAAGGAAATGTCTGCTGATTTGGGTTTGCTTAAAGTTGAGTGTGCTCAAATGAAATCTACCTTGAACATTCTTGTGGCTGACTATGAGAAGATCTCTTCTAAGTAGAAATTGTCCAGAGTTACTTAAACTCTGCCATGACTAGGTTGACCACTCTTGAAAACACTCTAAGTCAGAAATTTCAAGGTGAAATTTTGACCATAATCCTCTGGGAATATTTCTAGGGGATTCCCCAAGTTTCATAATTTTTAAGTGATTTTTCGATTTATTTCATAATTATGAGTTTATCGCTTAGTTTCGGGTTTTTCAGTTAAACCGAGCCAATAGAGGCTTCCTAGATAGTTTATAATATTTATTTCCCACATGCTGATCTGGTGGGAACTTCTAGGAACGTGCCAAAAAAACTACTTTATGCAAATGATTAATTAATTAGTAGCTAGCCACTTGTCTTATGCCCATTGGTCCATAAAACCCTACTTTTGCCTATAAATACCAACCTAAACCCATTCATTTCTTTAAGCCTTCTTGTACCAAAGAATTGCTGCTCTTTTCTCTCTAGAAACACAGCAAGTTCAAGTAGCCAAGAGCCTTCAAAAAGATTTGGATAACAAAGTTTTGCTCCTTCATCTTTTAACTTCTTTTAAGCTTTATTTTTGCTCCATTTCTTACACTTTAAACACACCACTCGGCCATTTATTTTTGGGCAGTCCTTATACACGTTTAAGGCAGTCCCCAAGTGCTCTTCATTGTACATTTGAGTCACCAATTTATCCTCCTTGATTATATCTTTCTTTGGTGCTCATTTGGCCTTGTTTAATTGGTGTTTTTGGCTCTTGTTTTGCTCATCTTTGGTACTCTCGGCAAACACTCTTCAAGGCATCTCTTTGCACATTTTATAACAGCCTTGTAAGTGTTCTTTCTTGAGCCTTTGAGCCACCCTTCTACTCATCTTGATTATATTTCTTTTGGTTCTCATTTCGGCTCATCTTGGTGGTGTTTTTTGGCTTGGAACTATCTCGTATCTCTTGTAGTTCTCTCTTAATTAAAGAGGAACTTGGGCCTTTGTAAGGTCAAGAGTCATAAGCTAGTAAGTGGGTTTGTGCAAGCTATATATTCGGCTACTAAGTATTTAATCCTTTGAATATATACTTGTGCTTAAGTAGTCTTACATTTGTCACTTTTACACACTTGTTCTTGAAGTAATTCATGTAGTGTGTGTAGACGATTTGTAAGCTACCAAGAGGAGGTACTTTTAAGAAATTATTAAGCCCTCTTGAAAACCTTAGTGACCACTTGATCTATACTTGGTTACAAGGCAAAGTAGTATCTTTTGATTAGTGCTTAACTTGCATAAACTAGTTTCTACCTTATGTGGTTTAAACTTGTTACATCTTAAATCAAAAGAAAGCTTCTTTTACTGTTGGTTATTCAAGTCCCTTGAACCTTAATTGTGTTTATATCTTTAAGGACTTAACTAATACTACTTGAACTTGTTTCTTAACCGAGAGTAAGTTCAAATACCATTCGGCCCTTCCTTGCATTCATTCGGCCGAAGGGTTCATTACATAGTATATATTGTTGCATCCACGTTTAATCTATTGTCCTGCATTAGTTGTGTGATAATTCCCTTGTGTGACTTCTCCCGGCTACTTACGTGTTTATTTTCTCCCACTAGTTTAACGCATAATAGCGACCCTCGTTTTATCCTATAGATTAGCGAGTTATATTTCCGTATGTGTGAGTTGTGTTTATGTGCTTGTGTGTTTAATTTAAAGCGTAATAGCGTCCCTCACTTCGACGAGCTTTATATATTTATATTCGGCCCTATCTTGGCCTAGGCTATATTAAAGCCACTTACAAGTGTATACACTTGTATCCTTCGAGTTTAGTTGCTTGTTTAATATTTCACGGAATATTTACAACTTGCTCTAACTCACTTTTGTGTTGAAGAACACATCTTTTATTCGTCAATTTTAAGGATTTAAGTCGTAGGACTTGTATTATATCCTTTGACGTGAGGTAAAGTGAAGTGAGGTGATTCTCGCTCTAAGACCCAAGTCTTAGACACGCCGACGGGAGTTGGGTGTCTTTGCACCGTGAGGAGGAGAAAAGACCCAAGATCTAAGACCTAAGATCCAAGATCGTTAAAGGGTGTAGATACGAAGTCTACGCAAAGGGTTTACTTACGTGGTTGTAAGGAGGTGACGTGGAGTTACGCTCCAAGATAAACTCGTAAGGGGTTTTCTTGCATAGCATTTGAGGAGGTAACGGGGAGTTACGCTCCAAGATAATCTTGCAAGGGGTAGCTATAGTATTATGAAGAGGTAATGGGTAGTTAGGCTCTAAGATAAATACATAGTGGTTGTAAAGGCTTCTCCGCCTACTATAAGGAGTATTTTACTTATAGTGGAAGAAATCTCGAGTTCGGGAGGAGCTCGGGGACTGGAGTAGGGGTGTTCGGATCCGTTAGGGGATTGCGGCATCGCGAACCAGGATAAATCGATTTTGTCATACTCTTTATCTTTCTCTCCTTTATTTTCCGCATTTTATATTACTTGTTTTATAAGTAATTAATTTTAAAAGGAGAAAGAAATTTCGAAAACGCCAAGCTCAAATTTTTAAAAGGTAATAAGCTATTCAACCCCCCCCTTCTAGCTTATTTCACCCCTCATTTGGACCTATCACAATTCTCATCCATTTTTCATTCATAATACTGATCATCCTGGATTGATTTTGATCGCTAAGAAGCTAGTAGGACCAGATAACTATGCACCATGGAGTAGGTCAATGCAAATTGCGTTGAGTGCTAGAAATAAATTTGTGATTATGAATGGAAACTATCCTAAACCAGATGCAAACTCACATCTGTTGGCATAATGGGAAAGAGTTAATGATTTAATCATTACTTGGATTTTAAACTCAGTAGCTGAAAAAATTAGTGATGGACTAAACTATGTCACAACTGCTGGTGAAGTTTGGAGAGAGTTACATGAGAGATTCTCTGCAGTAAACGGACATAGAATTTTGCAAGTGTTGAAAGATATTCATAGTCTTGAACAAGGAAACAACTCTGTAGAAGTTTATTTTCACAAATTGAAGGGATTATGGGATGAGTACTCTGTTCTTGAACCTAATGTCAATTGTACTTGTGGTACAAACAAAGTACAAGTTGAAAGGGATCAGAAACGTAAGTTGTTACAATTTTTTATGGGGCTACATGATAGTAATGCTACTGTTCGTGACCAGATACTCATGATGAATCCGCTACCCATAGTCTCTCAGGCTTATGCCTTTGTCAAACAAGATGAAAAGGCTAGGAATGGATATCACACTGTTTTGTCAACAGTCAGTCCTTTTTCTACTTCTAATGCTACAGTTGCAGCTACAAATGCTGGTTTCAAGAATCCTTCTACTGGTGTTGGAAAGCCATTGTTAAAGTGTACCTATTGCAATTTCAATGGACACACGAAAGAGAATTGCTATAAGCTCATAGGATATCCTCCAAATTGGAAAAAGAAAAAGGAATGAGCAGATTCTACTTCTAGTTCTACTGGACAGTTCAGGGCTCTACCAAAATCTACTCAAGCAACAGCAGCTGCCAGTGTTACTCAACCTGAACTCACACCAGCGATCAAATTACACAGATGCAACAACAAATCAACTAACTAATGAGTTTGTTTGATGGGAATTGCAAGTATTCTAATAGTCCTGAAGATCATCTAGTAGGTATAGTTACTTCTGGGGTCAATTTAGTAGCTTCTCATACATCTAATTATGCTTGATTGATAGATACGGGTGCCAAGGATCATATATGTTCATTGCATTTACTCACTCGTGTGACAAAATTGTCTAAACCCGTACAACTTGCTTTACCTAATGGTTCTGTTATCTTAGTAGACATTATTGGGACTTTTGAAATTCATCCTAGTTTAGTGTTGTACAATGTGTTTTTTGTGCCCACATTTCATTATAATCTTCATTCGGTTGCAAGTTGGATATCTGAGACTGGAGGTTCAGTTTTTTTATTTCCCACACATTGTGAATTTCGTTCACTCAACTCAGATGAGATATTAGCAAATGGAAGACTTATTGATGGGTTATATCATTTGGAGTTGTAGAATGATAAACATTTGTCTGGTTTTCCTTCTGTTAATAGTATTGTTTCTAAGAAACGGTTGAGTGTTATATGGCATTTGCGTTTAGGGCATGCTTCTAGTCAAGTTTTACACAAAATTCCACCAGTGAGTCCAGCTATAGTGGATGATTGTAATGCTCAATGTCCAGTTTGTCCTTTATCCAAGCAAACCAAATTACCCTTTCCAGTGAGTACTAGTCATGCTTATCATATCTTTGACCTTATACATGTGGATCTATGGGGACCATATGCTTCTGAAACTACACATGGATGTAGATTCTTTCTTACGATCGTAGATGATAATTCCAGGAATGTATGGACTTTTTTGCTTCCTTCCAAATAGCATGTCTTTACTTAACTTCTCAATTTTTGTGCCTATGTTGAAAAACAGTTCAATACGTCTGTTAAATGTATACGTAGTGATCATGGCACAGAATTCTTCAACTCCAATTTTCTTACCTTCATGAATGATAAGGGAATCACTCATCAATCTTCTTATGTTAGAACTCCAGCACAAAATGGTAGAGTTGAACGGAAACATCGTCAACTTCTTTCTATAGCTCATTCTTTACGTTTTCAATCTGGTTTACCTATAAAGTACTGGGGGGAGTGTGTTTTGACTGCTACATACATCATTAATAGACTTCCTACACCAGTTTTGGATCATAAAATGCCATATAAGTGCCTTTATTATACTTCTCCAGATTGTCAGTCTTTCAAGGTCTTTGGGTGTCTTTGTTTTGCCTCTATCCATGATTCGAACAACTTCTTGCCACGAGCAATTCGTTGTGTGTTTCTAGGTTATCCTATGAGATATAAGCGATATAAATTACTAAACCTAGACACAAAACATACTATATCCAAACATGTTTTCCATGAGTTAATATTTCCATTTCATAATCGAACACATACATCTACTAGTACTGATCCTCATTTTGTTCAACATTGGTTTGGTTCCAATGCTGTTGTACCTGGTAATGATGAAAATTTTTTAAATCCCCATGATGAAAATGTCCATTTCGTCCTCTGTTGACATGCACGTATATAGTAAATGACGAACAATACGGTAACTGCGAGATATACATCTTATACATATGCTTGTAATTAACTGTTGTTCTTGCCTTTTAACAGGTGTAGAGAAAGTATTAATCTGGCAGTGTACAGATACTAGATTATCATCGTCTGTTCAATTTTAAAAATTCCAAAAATACAGTTAAAACCTTGAGTCTTTGAGAGGTGGTCATAAAACTGGAGTTTGTACCAAGATGAATGCACAAATTCAAATCAAGCGTAGGGTAAAACAATGGGAGGATAAACAGGGGGGAACTAGATACTACCAAGAGAGAGAGAGAAGAAACTAGCAGCAATGCTACAGATATAACTGACGGAAGCTTGCAAAGAGCATATGTTTTTATATTTTGGTTTACCATTTTAGTCAAGTACTTGCAAAGCTCATTGGCCCGTCAGCTCCGCTCATCAACCTGCATCGTCATGACCACACACTAACAAATTAAGTCTTAGAGTTTACCAATCTGATACCGCTTTTTTTGCAGTGATCAACTTCAAACTTTACGGAGGAGCCGAAAACCCAACTCATATTGAAATTTTTTTAATATGTATGTGATATGGGCTAAAAATAAGCCCTAAAGACACATTTAATATGGCATTAATTAGACCCAGCATGGTCCAAACGTGGGGCCCATTAATGAGGTAAGAATCCCTATTTTGATATTAATTTCGTAATTAATATTGAGGGAAATAAACAGCTCAGCAATAAGAGTTGGATAAGGATATTATCTCCATCAGACTTAGCCACCAAGGCATCCAATTCGATATGGAAACTGATTCCTACAAGGAATAGATCTGGAACCTTCCTCAAGGAAGACTTGTCTACCAAGTCTTTGACTCCTACCATAATTCTAAGGCTTCTCAGCCTATATAAAGGGCCTGACCCCTCATTCTCAGAACTATGTTTTTGGCTTGATCTTTGATATTCTTCGAAGTACGTAGGCATCTTGTGAAGGCAGATTCAGCCACGAACACAAGAACAGCCATTAAAGCTCGAAGCTCCCACAAACCCTAGTAGTTAATACGCAATAAATATACCCTACTTTTTATTCCACAACATTTGGCGCCGTCTGTGGGAAGACAACATCAACCATGGTTCAAACACGAAGAACAACACCAGTTGTAACTGAGGCCGTGCCACTCAGCTCTGCCCCACCTCTCACCGAGCAGACTCCCCCAGCATCAGGGACGATCATTCAACAGGCTCCCCCAGCATCAGCTGTCATTATCCACTCTCAAGTTTCTCAGCAACCAGGGGTGATCCTCCATGCTGAGAGTACGTTGCCTCTGTCCAATCAGGCAGGACAAGCGACCAACTCTCTCTAGATTGTTGATCCGAACAACCCGCCACCAGGGGTACAGATCCATACTACGGATCTCCCCTTGAACACTAATCCCAGGCACGGTCTGCCCAACTACCCCCCGATGACTCAAGGTTCAGGACCAAGTGGTCATGCCTTACAAATCCGGGACCGAGATTATGATGACTACTCTGGCCCTTATACTGATGATTCATCATCTGAGGATGATGATCGTGATGAAGCCCCGAGGAGGCAACGTTCTAGAAGAGAGCCTCAAGGAAGGACTCAAGGGATCCATGATGGACCTCCACCAACGGCTGAGGAGAGGATTAAGGCTCACGAGGCTGAGATCCAAAGGCTGAAGGATGACATAGCAATGGAGCAAGCAAGACAGAATCAAACTCGACCTCCTCCAACCTCAGGAACGATTCCCATCATTGATTTGGAGAGGTCTTCAAGGAGACAAAGAAGGGCTGATGCCTCATTCGGAAGAACAACCACAAGGATGGAAATTCCCAAGGGAAACCCCAAAGATCTGATGCCTCTAGGAGATCCTGATGATCCAACACCCCCGTTTACTGAGGAGGTGATGAATGCTCATATTTCTAGGAAGTTTAAGATGCCGACAATTAAGGCTTATGATGGAACGGGTGATCCCGCAAATCACGTCAGGACGTTCTCGAACGCACTGCTGCTGCAGCCTGCAAGTGATGCCCTAAAGTGCAGAGCGTTCCCCCAAACCCTGTCGGGCATGGCTCAGAGATGGTATAGCCGATTGCCTGCGAACTCTATTGGATCTTTTAAGGAGTTGAGTGCCGCCTTCGTTAGCCAATTCATTAGCGGAAGGGTGCATGAGAAGAGCTCCGCATCTCTTATGTATGTGGTGCAAGGAAAGAATGAAAATCTGAGGGACTACCTCAAGCGATTCACTAAGGAGACCCTGAATATCACTGATTTGGAAAATAAGGTGGCAATGGTAGCCCTGGAGCACGGAACCACTGACCTCTTCTTCAAGAGATCATTGGCGAAGCATCCCCCTGAGAACATGGTTGAGCTCCAACGAAGGGCTGATAAGTATATTAAAGTTGAGGATAGCTTGAATAAAGAAACCACCGTAGGTGGAGGAGGAGGTAACAATGACTCCAAGAAGCGAAAGCAAGACCAGGACTATGATGATCAAGAGTATGATGCTAGGGAGAAGTATCCCCGAACTAGCGAGTACTCCGACTCTACCCCTAAGAACAACCAAGGGTCAAGGTTCACTGAGTATGCAAGGTTGAATACTCCTAGGAGTCGAATCTTGTTGGACATTGAGAATGATAATGATTTCAGATGGCCGAAGCCACTCAGGGGTGATCCCGCAAAGAGAAACCAGAATCAGTATTGCAGATTCCATAGAGACGTGGGGCATGACACTGACGATTGTAAGCAACTCAAAGATGAGATTGAGTTTTTGATCCGTAGAGGGAAGCTGAGGCACTTCACTAAGGGTGAAGACCGTGCTAATCAGAGAAGAGACTATAATAGAAGGGATGACGATCAAGATCGCAACCCACAGCCCCGAGGGCCAGTAATCAACATGATCTCAGGAGGCCCAACTGCGGCCGGGACAACTAGGAACTCTAGAAAGGCTTATGCCCGAGAGGTGTTGCACATCGTGGGAGAGGCCCCGAAGCGTGCAAAAACTGAGGTAGCGATTAGCTTTGATGACTCAGACTTGGAAGGGGTGAAGTTCCCCCATGATGACCCGTTGGTCATAACTCCTGTGATTGGAAACTCGGAGGTGAAGCGAGTCTTGATAGACAATGGAGCTTCCGTTGACATTCTGTTTCATGATGCGTTTGTGAAGATGGGATACACTGATTCTCAGTTGACCCCCAATAACATGCCTATATACGGATTTAATGGAGTAAAATCCAAAGTTGAAGGGACTATTCAGCTGCCTGTAACTATTGGGCAAGAGCCCAAGGAGGCCACTCAGATGTTGAACTTCCTGGTAATCAAGGCGGCTTCAACGTACAACGCTATCCTTGGAAGGACTGGACTTCATGCATTCAAGGCTGTTGCCTCAACCTATCATGTGAAGATCAAGTTCCCTACCAGGAATGGTGTTGGAGAACATAAAGGTGATCAGAAGATGGCACGAAGCTGTTATGTAGCCTCGTTAAGGCCTGATGGAGTCGGGGGGCAGGTCCTTCCGATTGAAGACATAGATGTCCACAGTGGTAAGGAACACAAAGAAAGGTCAGCAGGGGACATCACACAGAAGCCTCGGACAGCAATTGAGGCTAAGGCGTTAACTGACTTTGTGATTGAGTGTACCATTGGCAACCAAGAAGTCGGGGGGCAGGAGGTAGTACCCCAAGCAGGAAGTGAACTTCAGAATAAGAATGAGGAGACCAGAAGGAGTGGTGGGTGCTCTATTTTGATGGAGCATCAAAAACAAAATCAAGTGGTGCAGGCCTAGTCTTGCAAAACCCCGATTGGGCTTAAGTTATTCTAGTAGGACTTAGCTTCATATTTATATAGTAGAAGTAGAAATAAGGTTCATTAAAACCATTGCAGAGCATGTTGCTCCGAGTAGGACAGTAGTACTCTATGTAAGGGTTGAACCCATTTCAAGTTATTAATGCAAGATTGTTTTCCATTCATTGATTGTGATTTTATTTATGTGCCAAGCACCTGATGTGTGAGTCAAAGAAGACCAAGTACCGCAAATAAAAGAATACACGAATGAAAACAAACGAATGCATACCTCGAATGGTAGAGTTAGGTTACAGCAGATAAGAGTTTAAGTCCTTGAAGGATCCTGCATAAAGACAAACGTTGAAGTCCTGATGGAACACCCGCTGAAGAAACATATTGCATAGCATGAAAGCCAATGGAAGGCTCATCAAGTGGGCAATCTAACTAAAAGAATTCGATGTTAAGCCTAGTACGGCCATCAAAGCTCAGGCTCTAGCTGACTTCGTGGTTGAATATACCATTGACAACCAAGAAGTCGGGGGGCAGGAGGTAATAGACCAGGAAGGTCAGCAAGGTGAGAAACCCCTGGAAGAGAAGAAGGAATATTGGATGCTCTATAATGATGGGGCATAAAAAACAAAAAGCTCTATTTTCATGGGGCATCTAAAACAAAAACCAGTGGTGCAGGTTAAGTTCTGCAAAGCCCCGATGGGTTCGCACTCGAATATGCCTTGAAGATTGGACTTCCAAACAACCTGCAACGAGGCGGAGTATGAAGCTCTGATGGCCAGCCTTGGATTGACGAGAGCCCTGAGGGTGAAGAACCTGAAAGTTTGTGGAGACTCAAATCTGGTAGTCTCACAAGTCAATGGAGAGTTTGAGGCTAGAGAAAAGAATATGGCCAAACACTTGAGGATTGTGAAAGCCGTGATAGCCCCGCTCGATAAATGCCATGTTGAGTATATCCCAAGAGAGAAAAGAACATTAAGGCCGAAGCCCAGTCTAAGTATGGCTCTTCTGAGATAAAGAATTATGCAGAGAGCTTTTGCTTCCAGGTCCTGAAGACCCCACCATCGAATCAAAATTGGTAGCACCAGTTGATGTAAGCTGAAGGATAGACCCTCTTCGAGCTCATCTCGAGACTAGTTGGCTCCCTGATAATGCCTTGAAGGCACAGAAACAGTTAGTGAGAGTGTTGAGATGAGAGGTCCTTTGTCATTCCTTACTTAAAATCTTGAATCTCAAATCCCGACACAAAATTTTAGCCTTGATGGCCAAAAAGGCTGTCTGCCTCCAATCAAATTTGTCATTTGAAGTTTAAGGACTTGAATCAAGAGCCTTCAATCGAATATAAACCAAAGCAAGGTCCTTTGAGCATAAGAAGAAGGTTGGAAACCTAGAATCAAGAAAAGAAGGTTAACAACCAGCCAAGACACACCGGACTTGAAGTCAAACGCTGAGGAGCAAGTGAACTCCCTGAACGATCGACTGAAAAGTAAGACCTCCTCCGTATGAAACAAGGAGGGCAAGAACTAAGGGACTTCATCATTACTACATCTTAGAATGAGAATCAAGGGAATCAAGGGTTGATAATAACCTTAAAACCAAGGTCTCAGCAAATAAGTTAAGGCCCGGAAGGTCACAAGTCAAGGTTCACGAAACCATTTAAGGCATAACAAACACCTCCTATTGACCTGAAACCTCGTGTTGGTGATCCAGAACACCAACATCAACCTTAGAATCCATGCCTTGTGTTATAAATCAAGGGCTAAGGAACTAAGTTGAAGCCTTAGAAGGCCAACAAAGCTATCAGATCCAACCTTGGATCAAGGGATTCGTGAACAACTCAAGAATGAGTAACTGAATCAACATTCCAACAAGGTGGATGAAAGGTTCAAAGTAATTCTATGTAAGATTAGGCAAGCATGAAACCTTTGAAAGGATTTTGAAGCTTTCTCGTGGAAGGTTTGGAAACCCATTTACTATGTCACCAAGGTGCCTCATGAAGCTGACCTAAATCACTCCGCTATAGAGAAGTTTGCTTTAGGCACGGTCATGGGCTCAAGAAAATTGAGACCTTACTTTTTAGTCACGTAAAATCGAGGTCTTGACAGACCAAGCCATTAAAAGGCCATTAATTCGACCAGAATCCTGGTCGAAATGACCAAGAATCCTGGTCGAAAAATTGTTCGACTGAGCCACGAAAAAGGACATTAATTCGACCAGAATCCTGGTCGAAATGACCAAGAATCCTGGTCGAAAAACTCTTCGACGAGGCCACGAATTTGGCCCTTAATTCGACCAGAATCCTGGTCGAAATGACTAGGAATTCTGATCGAAAATTCGTTCGACCAGGAGAAATTTTGGACCCTTAATTCGACCAGAATCCTGGTCGAAATGACTAGGAATTCTGATCGAAAATTCGTTCGACCAGGAGAAAAATTGAGACCTTATTTCGACCAGAATCCTGGTCGAAACGATCAGGAATCCTGGTCGAAAATCCGTTCGACCAGGAGAAAATTGAGACCTTATTTCGACCAGAATCCTGGTCGAAACGACCAGGAATCCTGGTCGAAAATCCGTTCGACCAGGAGAAAAATGAGACCTTATTTCGACCAGAATCCTGGTCGAAATCCTGGTCGAAAAATGTGAAGTTTCCTGATCGAAATTTGTGATCAAAATTCAGAAATTTGAGTCGAAATGATAATTTCTGAATAGTACGAGCCCTTGGAAATAAAAAATTTCCAAGCTCGACCCCAGCCAGGGGCTCTGCCCCTTGGACCCCGCCAGGGGCTGCCGCCCCTTGGACCCCGCCCGGGGGCTGCTGCCCCCGGACCCCCGCTAGTGCCGTTTAGCACCGTTTAGAATCGCTTAACATTGTTTAAGTGTCGTTCAAGGCTCGTTAGTGCCCATAAGCACCGATTAAGTGCCGATAGCACCGTCAGTGCCGATAAGCACCGATTAAGTACCGATTAGCACCGTTAGTGCCGATACCACCGTTAGTGCCGATAAGCACCGATTAAGTGTCGATTAGCACCGTTAGTGCCGATAAGCACCGTTCAGTGTCGTTTAATGCCGGTTGGCGCCACTTAAACGTTGTTTAAGTGTCGTTTAAGGCTAGTTAGTACCGTTTAGTGCCGTTTTATGCCGTTCAACGTCGTTTAAACATTGTTTAAATGTCGTTAAGGCTGATTAGTGCCGATTAGCATCGAATTAACATTGTCATAAACGCGTCGGTCGCTCCACGCTTTACATAAAGACAATACTCATGAAACACTAGTGTATAAAGATGAACCCTGACCCGAGTCTTGGAAAGGACCGTTAAAACTTCAAGGAAAACCTGATCAGTTTTCCTAGAAGTTGGGGGGCAAATGATATGGGCTAAAAATAAGCCCTAAAGACACATTTAATATGGCATTAATTAGACCCAGCATGGTCCAAACGTGGGGCCCATTAATGAGGTAAGAATCCATATTTTGATATTAATTTCGTAATTAATATTGAGGGAAATAAACAGCTCAGCAATAAGAGTTGGATAAGGATATTATCTCCATCAGACTTAGCCACCAAGGCATCCAATTCGATATGGAAACTGATTCCTACAAGGAATAGATCTGGAACCTTCCTCAAGGAAGACTTGTCTACCAAGTCTTTGACTCCTACCATAATTCAAAGGCTTCTCAGCCTATATAAAGGGTCTGACCCCTCATTCTCAGAACTACGTTTTTGGCTTGATCTTTGATATTCATCGAAGTACGTAGGCATCTTGTGAAGGCAGATTCAGCCACGAACACAAGAACAGCCATTAAAGCTCGAAGCTCCCACAAACCCTAGTAGTTAATACGCAATAAATATACCCTACTTTTTATTCCACAACAGTATGGTCTTTTGATTTGATTATAGAGTTGGCATACATTAGCAATTTCTTTTTAATGCTAACCAGCAACCAATTGCATTGAATTATAACTGGTCCAGATGGGATGCGGATGCTGTAAACGACCTCCCAAATTCTTTGAGATTATTTTTCCTAGCACTTTACAACACAGTCAACGGAATGGCCTATGATACTATGAAACAACATGGAGAGAACATCATACCGCTCTTTAAAAAAGTGGTAACTATCGACAAGTATTTAACATAATATTTCGTAATTATTCATAATGATTTCCGTACTATACCTACCACTTGCTTGAATCTGATCTATTTGTTTGATACGTATGCAGTGGAAATTAAAGACTGGTGCCAAGCACTCTTGCAGGAGACCAAGTGGAACCAGAAAAAGTTCACTCCCAAGTTAGACGACTATAAGAATGGGTGGCGCTCAGTTTTAGGGGTTGTTATATTAGCACATGCCTTCCCTTTGAGGAGTCAATATATAACAAAGGAGCAGCTTGATCTTTTAAAGAACGACCATAATCTTTCAAATGGTCAAGCATGGTTTTCCGGCTTTGTAACGATTTGGCTAGTTTGTGTAATGTGGCTAGTTTAACGGTATGTATACATTTTTCGTAATTAGAGCTCTTATATGCATGCAACATGTGTGCACGTTAAGACATTAAAACCATCTTATTTAGCTTATTTTATGAGGAAGAGCAGCGTGATGTCACGTACCGCTTATTTTGGGACCCGATTATGCCATTTTTCGTCGCGGAACTTTCTAGAGTGCCCTAGAATATTGTAGTGGCTACTTGATTTATGGGGAACACTCTAGAAGCCTCTAGTACATACTTGTAAAATATCTTAGATAGATATTTAAGAAGGAGATTCCAGAACCTTCCTTAGTGGAAGAATACTTTAGTAGGAATTTAGAACCTTCCTTGGAGTAGTATAAATAGAGGACGTCCTCTCATTTGGAGGATCATCCAAGAAGTTGTAAACTATCCAACTTGTAAACACTTGTGCTCTTGCTAATAAAAGCTCTCTTTTCTCTAACTGTTCTTGTGAAGCTCACTTAGGAGGTTGAAAGGCTGACTTAGTATATCTCAAGGGGAGACAAGCGCTAAGTGCCGGAACGGTTGAACTAAGGGAGTTCTGAGTCCGTGACAACTTGATATCAGAGCCAAAGGTTGCGAAGGGCGTGACTTGAAGGAAGGCAACAATGGGAAGTAAAGGAGATGAAACCATCACTGATGCTAGCAACGAGGTCGATCGAGGGAGGGAGGCCATTCCTCGCAATGACAAGGATAAGAGAACTCGTGCTTCAAGTAAGTCCCGTCAAAACTTTGATTTACTTGAAGAAAAAATTACTACTCTGGAAAAAACTATGAGTGAACTAATCCCACGCTTTGAGCAAATGACACATAATTTCGAAAATCTTGAGCATCATATGCTTGGAGAAGTGGAAGAAGCCAAGTCCGACATCGAGGGGATAAAGAATGATGTCCTAGAGCTCCAAGATAAAGATAAGGCTAAAGAAGAACGTTTGCATGCCGTGGAGACCAAAATAGAGGAGGCAATCAAGGAGCTCAAGGATCAAATTTCAAGGATTGAAGCCGGAATTGGTAATGGAGGGCTGGTGATTCGGGAGACACCGAGGCTCGCGATTCCTAAGCCCAAGTCGTTCGATGGAAAAAGAGATGCGAAGGAAGTTGAAAATTTCTTGTGGGATCTCGAACAATACTTTTATGTGATGAGAATTGTGGAAGAGCAGGCCAAGGTACGCACCGCTACTTGTTATCTCTCTGATATTGCAACTTTATGGTGGCATAGGAAACGGGCAGACATTAAGAAAGGCCTATGCACCATCGACACATATGAAACCTTCAAGAAAGAGCTTAAGCACCAATTCTATCCATAAAACGTGGTGTATGAGGCACGAAAGAAGCTCAGAGAGCTCCGTCATAAGGGCTCCATTCGTGAATATGTTAAGGAATTCACAACTCTCATGTTACAAATTCCAAGCATGACGAGTGAAGACTTACTTTTCTACTTCACGGATGGGCTTCAAAATTGGGCTAAACAAGAGTTGCAACGTCGAGAGATCAAGAATGTGGATGAAGCTATTGTAGTAGCTGAATCCCTGACAGAGTTCCAAAGGGGCGAATCTTCAAAGTCCAGGCCATATGTTAGGCCTACTAATCCCGCCAAAGGTGGGGGAGAAAAAGGCCCCAAGGAGTATAAGGACAAACGGAATTCTAACAAGACATCCTCCACACGGGAAGCCTATGAGGAGAAGAAGAAAGCTTTTGTGCCAAAGGGAGGTTGTTTCATTTGCAAAGGGCCACATCCTATGAAGGATTGTCCAAAACTTGGTTCGCTATCAGCTATGGTGGAGCAACCTAAGTTGGGGGATCAAGCACCCGAGATAGAACACATGGGTTCGCTTCAAATTCTCAATGCTATTAAGGCCAAGCCAAAACCAGAACCACAAGGGAGCAAGGGGCTTATGTATGTGGAAGCCATGGTGAATGGGAGGAAGGTCCAAGCGTTGGTGGACACAGGCGCTACCCACAACTTTATTACTATGGAGGAGGCCAAAAGGGTTGGCTTGCAAGTGGCAAAAGGTGAAGGGGTGCTAAAAACGGTGAACACTAATGCTAAGCCTTTGGAGGGAGTTGCTCGCGAAGTAGAGCTGAGACTCGGCACTTGGAAGGGCCAAGTGAACTTTTCGGTGGTACCCATGGATGACTTCAAAGTGGTGTTAGGCATGGATTTCTTAAGGTACGTAAATGCCATACCTATGCCTTACTATAATACTATGTGCATCATGGAAGCAGGTTCTTCTTGCTTGGTCCCAACAATAGAAGGCACCAAGGAGGTGAAAACTTTGTCCTCCATACAACTTGAGAAGGGTCTCAAGAAAGGGGAAGAAACCTACTTGGCGGTTGTCCAGAAGATAGATGGCACCGAGGGGGATGCCAATGAGGAGATTCCTCAAGAGATCAAAGAGGTATTGGAGGCGAATAAAGATGTAATGCCACCCGAGCTACCTAAGAAGTTACCACCGAGGAGGGAGGTGGATCATAAAATTGAGCTGCAGCCTGGTGCCAAGCCACCATCCATGGCACCTTGTCGGATGGCCCCACCGGAGTTGGAGGAACTTCGAAAATAGTTGAAGTCTTTGCTTGATGCGGGACAAATTCGACCATCCAAAGCACCTTATGGAGCACCGGTCTTGTTTCAAAAGAAGGCAGATGGGTCCTTACGACTTTGCATAGACTATCGTGCTCTAAATAAGGTAACTATCAAAAACAAGTATCCTATTCCTTTGATAGCTGCCTTGTTTGATAGGTTGGGGACCGCCAAGTACTTCACAAAGATGGATCTAAGGTCGGGCTACTATCAAGTAAGGATTGCCGAGGGAGATGAGCCAAAGACCTCTTGTGTAACAAGATATGGAGCTTATGAGTGGCTCGTGATGCCGTTTGGGCTAACAAATGCCACAGCCACATTTTTGCACATTAATGAACGAGATCTTTCATCCTTACTTGGACAAGTTCATGGTGGTGTACCTTGATGACATTGTCATCTATAGCAACACCTTAGAAGAACATGTTGAGCACTTGAAGACAGTTTTCAAGCTCTTGAGGGAGAATGAGCAATATGTCAAGAGGGAGAAGTGCTCATTTGCGAAGAACGATGTGGAGTTTTTGGGGCATGTTATTAAGGAGGGGACTCTACGGATGGATGATAAGAAGATTAGGGCTATCAAGGAATGGGAGCCGCCGACTAAGGTCACAGAGGTGAGATCTTTCCTTGGTCTTGTCAACTATTATAGACGGTTTATTAAGGGGTACTCTATGAGGGCGGCACCACTCACGGACCTACTCAAGAAATCCAAAACATGGGAGTGGTCCAAGACATGCCAGGATAGCTTTGAAGACTTGAAGAGTGCAGTGACGGAGGAGCCGGTCCTAGCACTTCCTGATTGCACCAAGAATTTTGAGGTGCATACTGATGCTTCAGATTTTGCTATTGGAGGAGTCTTAATGCAATAAAGGCACCCTATAGCTTACGAGAGTCGCAAGCTGAACGAGACGGAAAGGCGCTATACAATGCAAGAGAAGGAGATGACAGCCGTAGTGCATTGCTTGCGCACTTGGAGGCATTATTTGTTGGGGTCTCACTTCTCTATCAAAACGGACAATGTGGCCACTAGCTACTTCCAGACACAAAAGAAACTAACCCCCAAGCAAGCTAGGTGGCAAGATTTCTTAGCAGAATTTGACTTCACCATGGAGTACAAACCGGGAAAGGCCAACGTTGTTGTTATTCCCAGATTACACACTTGTATAATTGTAGAAGGGGGGGTTGAATACAATTCTTGATATTTATAAATTTCTGATAAGAACTTCAGAAACTTATGAAGAGATAATTGCAATGTAAGATTTAAACACAAACACATATAAAATCAGGTGGTTAATATGCACCACCTGAAGCTTTTATTTGAAGAAAACTCTGTGATACAAAATGTACACAGCTGCCGTTTTACAACTCTTTGCTTCTAAGGATATTCAAGAAACCCTAAGCAAATATGTCTGTTTTCTTCTTTTTACAAAGAGTTGCTACACTTGGTTATATATCCCAAGTTTTACAAGTACTACTGGAATAAGATAATACTAATCTAATTCTAGTTGACTTGCTACTACACTCCAAATACACATGTAGCCGAAAGGTTGTCCTTGTGTTCAGACATGTCTCCTGCACCTTTCTTGTATTCATAGTGTAAATGGAATGCTTCTTTCTTCTGTGTTTCCAAAGTATGGCTGCCATACTGCTTTTTGTATCTACTATAAACTCATGTGATCTGTCAGTCAAACATGTCCTTATCAACTGCTAATCTCCAGCTAATCATAGAAAACAGTGTCAATGATTATCCGTTGATGATGTACACTGACATCCGTTGATGATGTGTTGAGCAGTATCCGTTGATATTGGGACTTGAGCTGTATCCGTTGATAGAGTGGATTTGAGTTGTATCCGTTGATAGAGTTTTGTCTTCATCCGTTGATACACTTTCACTTAGACAGAATTACATAGCATAGCTTATTTACAATTGGCTACCCTATTCTGCCTATCCGTTGATAGTCAACATGACTGTGGATAAAAACACTATCAACTGATAACATAGAGATACTGCAGTGTGCTACAAAATCTCATCCGTTGATGAGCTACCTGTCAACGGATAGAGTTATAAATTCTCATCCGTTGACAGTTACAAAACCTTAAACAATTTGATTGATTGTGAAGTTATCATCAAGTACAACATATTCCTAACAATCTCCCCCAATTTATACTTGATGACAATAAAGCATAAATTCAGGACCTTGATGATAACAAAACATTCCTAAAGATATATAGTGAACAATGCATAAATTGTATTAAGCTACAATAATTAAAAACTGAAAGTTTGAGAAATTTACAGAGAAGTGCTCCTCTAGACTGAGCAGATTAGGACTGTTTCTTTCCTCTTGTTGGCATCACCCTTGATTTTCCTTCCTTGGCAGAGTTGGACTCAATCTGTATTTGGAGTTGCCTATAGAAGGAATCTTCTTCATCTACCTTTGGATTTAGCTTCTGTTGTAGCCATCTCAGGTATTGAGAACTAGCCTTTGGTAGTTGGTCTTCTAACCTGAAGAATCTCCTGTTACCATCTTCATCCCTGAACTCCATCATCCAGAAAGGTTGGAGGTGGATTTTCTGTCCATTGAATGGGATCTTCATTTTCCTTGGTAGACTTGATGGTGAGTTCCAATCCCTCCTTATTTGTTCTATTCTGTCCAGTATCTCCCCTTTTGCTATCTTGGAGAACCCTGTGTATCTCTTGATTGCAGAGAACACTTTGGTTAAGGTATGATAATTTTCTCCAAGAACCCTTTGTAGTGGCCATGTCCTTTCCATTCCTCCCTTGTATACAAAGACCAATCTTTCAGGCAAATGTCTATATTTGTCAATTCCTCTTACTTCTGACAATTCATCCAGATAAAGATTCATGTCAGAGTATTCTTCAATATCTGCCTGATAGATAAAATCATCCTTGTTTTCCAAGATTGGCTGCCTGACAATTGCAGGTACCCTAGCAACTTGAATTGGTTCCTTTGAAGGTTGCTTCCTTGGTTTCCTTTTCTTCTGTGTAGGCTTCTGTTGAGGCTTCAGCAAGAATGAAGGAACCTCAATGGAGTCAAGATTCATTGGTTCCTCTTTAGATACTATAGGCTCACCATGGAAGTTTACATCTGGATTGAATACTTTTACATCAATAGGTTGTGATGTACCAACTTTCTCTTTGTTTTCAGTTTCTGGAGAGACAGGCCTCCTTGCATTTAATTTTAATCTCTTGGATTTGGGGACTGATTTCCCTTTCTTTTTGAATTTGGGGACTTCCTCAGGTTCCCTCAATTCATCCTCTACCTCATCCAATAACTCTTGAGCCAGCCTTGCTTGCTTCTCATCTGAGTTTTCATATTGATATTCAGTGCTTGGTTGAGATTCTCTTAGCAGCCTTGAAGTCTCTTCTCTCTTGGCTTCAACAAATCTAGGATGGCTGTTGGATATGTTTAGGACTTTTCCATTCCTTATGATTACAGCCATCCATTCTCTTACACAACTGTTAGTCTTCTCCTTGACTTCCTTGATTGCCTTACCCATCAACTTCTCTTCATCATCCTTAGGAAATGGAAAGTCCAGTTGTAACTTGTTCTTCCCATTTGCTTTTGGTGGTGAGAAGGGTCTTGATTTGATGTAGGGTTCAAATTCCTTAACATGAGAAGGCTCAGCATCATAGAATGTAGGAGCCACAATTGCTGGAGTGAGCACCTTCAGAATTGTTGTAGATATTGTTGGAGCTGAGGTTTGGCTAGAGAACAGAGTTGATGCAATAGATTGATTGATCAATCTTTCTGTCCTCATTATCCTTTCATAGTTTTCCTCTTTCATCTTTTGGAGAGCTTCAATTTTGGCTAGCTTTTCCTCTTCTGTCAAGTTTGAGAGATCAAACTCTTCAGATAGAGCTACTTGTTCAGGTTTGGATTTGCTGGGGGAAGCTGTGACAATGAATTCTTGTGGATTTACCACTATGGTAGGCTGCTGCTCCCCCTGACTTGCTGCTTCCCTGCTTTCAGAAATTAAGATTTGACTTGTAGTTGCCACAGCCTCTTCCACTTTCTTCCCCTTTTTGTTAGCATCAAGGGTTTGACTAGAAGTTGGGGCTGCAACTAACTTTTCTAGCAGTTGGGTTTGCAGTTTCTGATGTTGAAGAAATTGATCCATCTGGGATTCCATCTTTTCCACTCTTGAATTGAGAAGTTGCACAGACTTAGCCAGGTTGTCTTCTTTGAGGAACCTTTGTTGCAACACCCTCTGAGTGGCTGTAGGAGCTAGTTGCTCTAGTTTGGAATCCACAGAGATCTTCACATCCTTGATTTCTTGTTTGACCTCCTCTAAGTTGGATCTCTGAATCACCATCTGCATCTTTTGTAACTTTAGGGAGTCAATTGCCTGTTGAAGAACAACCTTTCTCTGTGGATCTGCTTCTGGGTGCTCAGCCAGGGCAGATTTATATTGCCTTATGATTTCCATATCAAGTTGATGATAGGTGTAGCTTTGAGCAAATGCAAAATCATGAATACTGCTACCACCTTCATCTTCAGAGCTCTGGCTGTCTTCATCTTCAGAATTGTCAAATTCATCACTCTCAGCAGTGGTTGGCAGAGCTACTATAGATTCCTTAGCTCTAAGTAGAGATTGTGAGGTGTGCACTAGGTGCATTGCCTCCTCTGCTTCCACATTGCCCTGTTGTGCCAGAATTTGATAGGCAGGAACAGGGTGAGTAAAGGTTTCAGCATCCAAAGAAATGGAGTCAATCATTGACTGATATTCTCTTTGAAATTCCATTTCCTTGGATGCATCCTCAACCCCCATTGACTCACTAGCAATGGCTGCTTCTTCCATCCTTATCTCTCCTGTAGTCCCTCTCTCCCCTCATCTCTCTTTTCTTGCATCAAGGGCTCCCCTTAGCTCACACCTCTCACACCCTCACCTTCACCTACTAAGGTGGAACTCTCAAACTCTCCTTTTGCCTGACCGGAAGAGATGGCCAGCCTCTCATTATTTATCTCTCCTTTTGCCTGCTCACAAGGCAGCCTCTCACTCCCTTCCCTCAAACCTAAAAGTGTTTCAACTACTGAGAACTCCTCTACACTTGACACTGGAATGTCAGATATAGCAGTGGTAGAGTGAGTTATCAACGGATAAGGAATATCCGTTGATGGAGTAGTTATAGCTGTCAACGGATGGCTGGAAAGAGGCGCATCCGTTGATGGAGAAACACTTGTCAACGGATGAAGGATATCCGTTGAGGAAGGAATAATTATATCCGTTGAAGAGAAAACCAACACTGAATCTGTGGAGATTGATTTTAAGTTCGAGGCCACAGTCTGTGTTGAGAATTCTGGAAGGGAAGATTGATGGTCCAACAAATCATCTAAAAGATGATGACCACCAATTACAGAGTGGGGCTTCTCCAAGAATCTTAAAGATGGAGAATCAGGAAATGATGTAGATATCATATCCACATCCAGAGATGGAGTTGGTGATGGTGGATTGTAATGTGTGTCGATTTGAAGATTAAGATCAAGGGGTTGTGACTCCACATTTATTGAAGCCACATCAAACTGAGTTTGAGAAGGCACAGTTTCATGTACAGTGTGTGCACCCTGTGATTCCCCTGTGGTTTTAGATTTCACTCTTCTTCCATAGGTTTTTGAGATTGGGCTATATGTGTCCCTAACCCTCTTGTGCAGTGTTCCTTGTGGGGAACTTGATTCAGTAGTCACACTCTTTTGGGAGAGTGTAACTAGAATTTGGCCTGTAGTTACATTAGCAGTCTTTTGAGAGACTGAAATGGTGGTTGCACTCATCTCTCCTTCCTTATCCTTAGGGCTTCTTTGATGTTCACCCTGTCCCTCACCACTCACTACCATCTTCACACTCCCCTCAAGAGGTTTGGTAGATTTTACAACAGGTGTCTTTTGAGAGACACTTGAGGTTTGCTTTTTAGAATGTGGTTTTGGAACTCTGGATTTGGTCACTTTGGTAGGAGCCTGTTTGGTCACAACTACAGACTCCATTGTGACACTAGAAGGCAAAGAAATTTGGGGGTTGGAGATTGGGGTTTCAGAGTTAGATTGGAGATTGGTAGTTACCTGAACAATTGGTAGATATACCAACTGTACTCCTGCATTGAGGTTCATTCGAATCAGGTCACTTAAGACTCTCTTCTCCTGAACAAAACATTGGAACTTGCTATCCGGGTTAACAATGGATAGCTTATTCTCAGACACATGCAGTGCTAAGAGCATTAAAAATCTAGCAAAGTAGATATTCTTGCTCCTAGTTTCCTTTTTACCCAACTTTGCAGCTATCTCATACATAACTAATGTGCCAAAATTATAGAATTTATCATTTAAAAGCATACACATCATTGTTAGCATGGACTGGGTAACAGCATCAAAATTACTAATTTTTCCTGAAAAAGTTTTAATGAAGGCATCACAGAAGTAGCTCCATTCTTTAACCATTCCTTTTCTAGCAATTTTCCCTAAGTTTTCAGTACTAAGGGCATAATTAATAGAATTAAGCATGGCAACAATTTCAGCATCAGTAGGTACTTTCAGACAGTTATTCTCAGGCAATTTTAAACAAGCAGTTATTACATCAGAATTAACCACATAGTTTTTACCCTTTAAAGAAAAAGCAATTGTACCGTCTGTGCCATTGTACTCAGCAGATGTCCACATTTCTTCAATTACCTCGTGGATTAAGGGAGTGGTGGCCGTCATAGCATATGACAGTTTGCATTTCTTCACGAAACTCATCAAAGTGTGGTAAGCTTCTGGAGCATTCACTGTGTCAACAAAGGCCGCGAAATTGTTCTTCTCATAGGTAAACCCAGTGGAGGACATCATCTTAACAATAGGCGCCATTGAAGTGATTGAACTTTGATTACAGAGAGTTTTAGGGAAGAAGATGCAGTTAACTTTTGATATGCTTGAAAATGAATAAAAGTGAGATGTGAGAGTACAAGTCCGCCTTTTATATTTTTCAAGAATTAACAATGAAATAATTAAAAGTAATTACTCCATTGGTCAAAAGTAACTGTCAGATAATAAATAAAAAGAGAATAAGTACAGCCATGATTAGATATACACGGTTACCAACGGTTAAAAAAAATGTATATCAACGGATATAGAATGAACGGTTGAGATACAGTTTATCCGTTGATGACGTGGATAGCCTGTTACCCGTTAACATGCAAAAATCTAGTAATGTGTTTATACAATCAACGGATAAAAGGATATCCGTTGATAAGCTAATTTTGCCTTAGGCAAAATTTCTGCAGAAAATTTTTCTGAAAGTTTTAACTTTCAAGTAAATCAAAACACATTTCCAGCTTCAATTCATCGAAATTAAATATCACTAGAAATTATGACAAGTTAAGCATACCTAGCTCACCTACCAATCTTGTGAATGTGGATTCATCAAGAGGCTTGGTGAAGATATCTGCAAGCTGCATTTCACTTGGCACAAAGTGCATTTCTACTGTACCATTCATCACATGTTCTCTAATGAAGTGGTATTTGATGTCAATGTGCTTGGTTCTCGAATGTTGCACTGGATTCCCTGTGATGGCAATAGCACTTGTGTTGTCACAGAAAATTGGAATCTTCTCAACTTTTAGACCATAGTCAATGAGTTGGTTTCTCATCCATAGAATCTGTGCACAACAGCTTCCAGCCGCAATGTACTCAGCTTCAGCTGTAGAAGTGGAGACTGAGTTTTGTTTCTTACTGAACCATGACACAAGCCTGTTTCCTAGAAATTGACAGGAACCTGTAGTACTTTTCCTATCAACTCTGCAACCTGCATAATCTGCATCTGAATAGCCAGTTAGATCAAAACCAGATTCTCTTGGGTACCAAATGCCAAGGTTTGGTGTTCCCTTGAGATACCTGAAAATTCTTTTAATAGCTATTAAGTGAGACTCTCTAGGATCAGCTTGAAATCTAGCACAAAGACAAGTAGAAAACATTATATCAGGTCTACTAGCTGTTAGGTATAAAAGTGAACCTATCATGCCTCTATAACTTGAGATGTCCACAGACTTTTCCTTAGTATTCAACTCAAGCTTAGTTGCAGTGGCCATAGGTGTTTTAGCAGATGTACAATCCATTAAGTCAAATTTCTTTAAGAGATCATAAATATATTTTGTTTGACTTATGAAAATGCCCTCATTAACTTGCTTTACTTGTAGGCCAAGAAAGTAAGTTAATTCACCCATCATACTCATTTCATACCTACTTTGCATAAGTTTGGCAAACTTTTTGCAAAGCTTCTCATCTGTAGACCCAAAAATAATATCATCTACATAGATTTGAACAAGTATTGAAGAGCCATTAATATCCCTATGAAATAAGGTTTTATCTACTGTACCTCTAGTGAAGTGGTTCTCCAAAAGAAATTGAGATAAAGTGTCATACCAGGCTCTTGGTGCTTGCTTCAAACCATAAAGTGCTTTCATGAGAAGATATACATATTCTGGAAATTCTGGATCCTCAAAACCAGGAGGTTGATGGACATAGACCTCTTCTTCCAGTTCCCCATTTAGAAAGGCACTTTTGACATCCATCTGATAGACCTTGAAATTGGCATGTGCTGCATAGGCTAGAAAGATTCTTATTGCCTCAAGTCTTGCTACTGGAGCAAAAGTTTCATCAAAATCTATTCCTTCTTCTTGAGAATAGCCCTTTGCCACTAATCTAGCTTTATTCCTCACAATTATGCCATTTTCATCTGTCTTATTCTTGAGAACCCATTTAGTACCTATGACACTTCTATCATCAGGTTTGGGCACAAGTTTCCATACTTTATTTCTTTCAAATTGGTTTAGCTCTTCTTGCATTGCTAACACCCAATCTGGATCTAGAAGGGCATCTTCCACTTTCTTAGGTTCCTCTTGAGACAGGAAGCTACTGTATAGACATTCTGCTTGAGTGGCCCTTCTAGTTTGGACTCTTGAATTTGATTCACCAATGATTAACTCAAATGGATGATTTCTAGTCCATTTTCTTACAGGTGGAAGATTTGATCTTGATGAGGTTGCTTCATTTCCATGATCATGTTGATTTAGCATTGAATTTTGACCTTGAGAAACTCCCCCTGAGTTTGTTGTCCTTGCTGAGTTATGAAGTTGACTGTCAATGGATGCATCATTTTGCCTGTCGACGAATGCTTGAGAATTTCTGTCAACGGATGCATCTCTAATAGTGTCAACGGATGTTGCAGAATGACTGTCAACGGATGTTCCAAAATGACTATCAACGGATGCTTCATTTTCAGTGTAAGCATCACTTCTAGTTGGTATAACAGCTCTAGGTGGATCTCTGTGGTCATGATCTTCATTCTCCTCATCATCATCATAGTACATTCTTCCTTCACCTTCATTCTCAAATTCCAACTTTTCATGGTAACCTTCATCATTTAGGCCTAGAATCTTTTGATCATCAAACACAACATGTACAGATTCCATAACAATGTTGGTTCTTAGATTGTAGACCTTGTAGGCTTTCCCTGCTGCATATCCAACGAAAATAGCTTCATCTGCCTTTGCTTCAAATTTGCCTAAGTTATCTCCATGATTCCTTAGCACAAAACACTTACATCCAAAGACATGTAGAAAAGCTAAAGTTGGTTTCTTGTTGGTTAATAACTGATAAGGAGTCATTCCTCTAGCTTGATTGACCAAGGAAATATTCTGAGTAAAGCATGCAGTGTTGATAGCTTCAGCCCAGAAATATGTTGGTAACCTTGATTCACTTAACATTGTTCTAGCTGCTTCAATGAGAGTTCTGTTTTTCCTTTCAACAACCCCATTTTGTTGAGGTGTTCTGGCAGCAGAAAACTCATGGACAATTCCATTCTCTTCACAGAAAATCTTCATTATGGAATTCTTGAATTCAGTACCATTGTCACTCCTGATCCTTTGTACTCTGTCTTCAGAACCATTGTTTAGCATTCTGAGGTGATTGATAATGATTTCACTTGCACAATCCTTGGAGTGCAGGAAGAAAGTCCATGTGAACTTAGAAAAATCATCTACAATCACCAGACAGTATTTCTTCTTTGAAATAGACATGACATTTACTGGACCAAATAAATCCATATGCAGCAATTGAAGAGGCTTAACAATGGATGACTCTGTCTTGCTTTTGAAAGATGATTTCTTTTGTTTCCCTAATTGGCAGGCATCACATAGCCCATCTTTGACAAACTCCAAATGAGGGATTCCTCTAGCAAGATCCTTTCTTACCAAATCATTCATAACTTTAAAATTCAAATGTGACAGCTTCTTATGCCATAGCCAACTCTCATCCTTACTTGCTTTGCTGAAGAGACAAGTAATGGATTCTGAGCATGCTGAATTGAAGTCAGCTATGTAAACATTTCCTTTTCTAAAGCCTGTCAATACCACATTGTTGTCTTCCTTGGCAGAAACAACACAGGCTTCTTTTGTGAACTTTACTTCATAGTCTTTGTCACAAATCTGACTGATACTCAGCAAATTGTGCTTTAAACCTTCAACTAAAGCCACTTCTTCAATGATGACATTGTCTTTTGAAATCAGGCCATATCCCTTAGTATATCCTTTGTTGTCATCTCCAAAGGTAATTCTAGGGCCAGCTCCTTCCTTGAACTCTGTGAGCAGGGTTGAATCTCCTGTCATGTGCCTAGAGCATCCACTGTCTAGGTACCATAGATTCCTTCTGTTTCCCTGCACACATTTCAAAAACAAATCAAGTTGATTTTGGTACCCAAGCTTCCTTGGGTCCTTTCTTGTTAGCCTTTGACTTTGCACTCTTAGCATTCTTCAACTTAGGTGTAGATGCTTGAGTAATGGGGTTTGACAAATGCTCATTTGCATGAATATTGGATGCATGCATGTGTGGAAAATTGGCATACATATTATTCATGTTAGGTAGGTTCCATGACATTTGTGGCACATTCATAGATTGAAAGTATGGATTAGACACATATGGCATGTTCACATATGGATTTGAAAAACTAGCATTTTGATACAAACCAGGCATAACAGGCATTGCAGGCATACATGGCATCGGTTGAGGTACATGAACAGGAGCCTTGTTGACAATCTTGCAATTAGAAGATAAATGATTGACACTATTACAATTACTACAAGTTTTCCTAGGAGCAAACTTGTCAGGAGAGTAATTGTTTTTCTTGTTGATGCCTATCTTACCATTTCTGTTCTTTTTCTTTTTGCCCTCAATTTCTACCTTTTCATTGTCTGATTTACCAACAGCCTTTTTGTTGTGTAAATCACCTGTCTTAGCCTTCCCACTGGATTTGGTTTTGCTGCACTCACCACTAACAAAATTCTTGTTTACTGGACCATACTTGATATCCAGTTTCCTAAGTTCCTTCTTACTAACAGACCTTTTGTTAGTCGACGGATACCTCTCATCCGTTGACGGTTCATCTGTCAATGGATGATCACTATCCGTTGATTCACAGATAGTCTCTAGATCCTCAAGGCCAGGTTCTAGCTCCTTTTTCCTTTGAGTCCAGGTATCCTTCACAAATGATTCTATTCCCTGAACTTCTATTATGTTTTGAGAAATATTCCTACAACTTTGAAATTTAGCAATTATCCCTTGTTCTTTTTCAAGCTGGTCTTTTAAAATCAGTTCTCTTTTTAACACAGCTTCAAGTTCACTTTTAGCATTATTGCAATCAACTCTCATTTTCTCAAATTCTAGAAATTGAGATTCTAGAGCAGCATTTCTATCACTTAAAAACAGATTAGACTCTTTAATTCTATTGTTCTCTTTAGTAAGTGATTTAAGAGTAACACTTAAGTGATATAGTTCAGTAGACATTTCATCTATAACACTATTGCATTCCTCTTTAGTGAGCTCAGAGAGATTAGTAGAAAATATCTGATTGCTAGCTGAACTTGCTTCCTGCTCTCCAGAATCAGCCATTAAAGCAAGGTTGACTAACTCAGCATCATCATCAGAATGATTGTCATCAACAGCCCAGTCATACTCTTGGGTCAAGAATGCCTTTCCTTTCTGCCTGAGAAGATCAAAATATTTCTTCTTATAGTCAACAACCTCAGTTGGCTTTCCCTTGTTCTCAGATCTAGGTTTCCTGCATTCACTTATCATATGACCAGCAATTCCACAATTGTAGCATTTAATTTTGGATTTATCCACATAGTTGTTTGTGGAAAAATCCTTGTTAAATGGCTCGGCCATCCCAGAGTTTCTCTTGAATTTCAGCTTAGAGAATCTCCTAGATAGAAAAGCTAAGTGCTCATCTATCTCATCCAATTCATCCTGCTGAAGGGCATTCAATTCCTCAGACACCTTTTCCTTGCTCCTTCTTGATTCTGCTCTACCTTTACAAACCTCCCTGTTTGGTGTAGAACTAGCAGTTTCTGTCCTTTCCTCCTTTTGCTCCAAATTGGCAACGAGCGCAACTGACCCACTTTTCTTTTGAGACTTCTCAATCTCTTCATCCTGCTCCATTTCCAGCTCATAGGTCTTTAAAGTTCCATAGAGCCTTTCAAGAGTAAATGTCTTGTACTCTTGAGTGTTTCTTAGAGAAATAGTCATTGGCTTCCATTCCTTGGGCAGTGATCTCAGAAATTTGAGATTAGAGTATTTAACTTGATAGACTCTTCCATACAGTTTCAAACCATTTAGTAGCTTTTGAAATCTACTAAATGTATCATTCAATGTTTCTCCACTCTTAAAGTGAAAATGTTCATACTGTTGGATTAGTAGTTGCATCTTGTTTTCCCTTACCTGTTCTGTTCCTTCACACAGGGTTTGAACAATGTCCCATACTTCCTTGGCGGTAGTGCAGTTAATAACATTGTCAACCATGTCTGTTTCTAGACCATTGAACAGAATATTCATGGCCTTTTTGTCTTTGTGGACTTCTGCAATATCTTCAAGACTCCACTCAGAAACAGATTTGGGAATGAAAGTGTCAGGCACATCATCAGCCAGGCCAACTCTTGTTGCTGTCTTCATTGGAACGTGAGGACCCTTGTCAATGCAATCCACAAAACCCTCATCAATAGACGAGAGATGTAGACGCATTTTTACTTTCCAGTGAAAGTAATTTTCTCTATCAAGAACTGGAATCTTCACTCCATAATCCTTCTTAGACATGTTGGAAGTGTGTTGATCTTTAAACTTCAACTATGTTAGAAGCTTGCTCTGATACCAATTGTTATTCCCAGATTACACACTTGTATAATTGTAGAAGGGGGGGTTGAATACAATTCTTGATATTTATAAATTTCTGATAAGAACTTCAGAAACTTATGAAGAGATAATTGCAATGTAAGATTTAAACACAAACACATATAAAATCAGGTGGTTAATATGCACCACCTGAAGCTTTTATTTGAAGAAAACTCTGTGATACAAAATGTACACAGCTGCCGTTTTACAACTCTTTGCTTCTAAGGATATTCAAGAAACCCTAAGCAAATATGTCTGTTTTCTTCTTTTTACAAAGAGTTGCTACACTTGGTTATATATCCCAAGTTTTACAAGTACTACTGGAATAAGATAATACTAATCTAATTCTAGTTGACTTGCTACTACACTCCAAATACACATGTAGCCGAAAGGTTGTCCTTGTGTTCAGACATGTCTCCTGCACCTTTCTTGTATTCATAGTGTAAATGGAATGCTTCTTTCTTCTGTGTTTCCAAAGTATGGCTGCCATACTGCTTTTTGTATCTACTATAAACTCATGTGATCTGTCAGTCAAACATGTCCTTATCAACTGCTAATCTCCAGCTAATCATAGAAAACAGTGTCAATGATTATCCGTTGATGATGTACACTGACATCCGTTGATGATGTGTCGAGCAGTATCCGTTGATATTGGGACTTGAGCTGTATCCGTTGATAGAGTGGATTTGAGTTGTATCCGTTGATAGAGTTTTGTCTTCATCCGTTGATACACTTTCACTTAGACAGAATTACATAGCATAGCTTATTTACAATTGGCTACCCTATTCTGCCTATCCGTTGATAGTCAACATGACTGTGGATAAAAACACTATCAACTGATAACATAGAGATACTGCAGTGTGCTACAAAATCTCATCCGTTGATGAGCTACCTGTCAACGGATAGAGTTATAAATTCTCATCCGTTGACAGTTACAAAACCTTAAACAATTTGATTGATTGTGAAGTTATCATCAAGTACAACATATTCCTAACAGTTGTGGCGGATGCTTTGAGTAGAAAAGCCAAACTCACCGCCATCACCCAAACCCGAAGTAATATGTTGGAGTGTATTAAAGAAGGAATTTCTTTAGACCCTATGGTAGCTCAACTCATGAACTTGGCTAAGGAGGGCAAGACAAAAAGGTTTTGGGTAGAGGACGGGCTACTTTATGCCAAGGTGGCTAAAGTATTCGTGCCTAAATGGGGAAATCTGAGGAGAACTCTCATCAAGGAGTGTCATGATACTAAGTGGGCTGGCCACCCGGGGCAACGGAGGACTTATGCACTCCTTGGAGTTAATTATTTCTGGCCCCAAACGAAGGACGATGTGGAGGTCTACGTGAAGACTTGTCTTGTGTGTCAACAAGACAAGGTAGAAAATAAGCAGCCAGCAGGACTCTTAGAGCCGCTCCCCATCCCTACCCGACCTTGGGAGAGCATCTCACTAGATTTCATCTCGGCCTTGCCTAAGTCCGAGGGATGTGGATCAATTATGGTGGTGGTGGACCGATTTTCGAAGTATGGGACTTTCATTGCAGCCACTACAGATTGCACAGCTGAGGAAGCCGCCCGGCTCTTCTTTAAGAATGTAGTCAAGTATTGGGGGCTGCCTAAAACCATTATTAGCGACCGAGACCCCCGTTTCACAGGCAAGCTATGGAGGGAACTCTTTAACTACTTGGGGTCCGAGTTGCAATTCTCTACAAGCTTTCACCCACAAACGGATGGGCAAACAGAAAGGTTGAATGCTTTACTAGAGTTCTACCTAAGGCACTTTGTGGGTGCCAATCAAAAAGATTGGGCCAAGCTACTAGATGTGGCTCAATTTTCATACAACTTGCAAAGGAGTGAGGCCACGAACAAGAGCCCTTTCGAGCTCACATCGGGATAACAACCTCTGACGCCTCACTTTATTAGTTGCCAACCGGAGGGACGAAGTCCAGGAGCCTTGCACATGGCGAAGTCTTGGGAGGAACAAGCAGATATGGCACGTTCATTCTTGACCAAGGCCGCCAAGAGGATGAAGAAGTGGGCGGACACGAAGCGAAGGCCAAAGGAGTACCAAGTGGGAGACAAGGTTATGGTCAAGCTTCTACCCCAACAACACAAGATTTTTCGGAAGGTGCATAAGGGGCTAATTCGCAAGTACGAAGGACCATTCGAGGTGATTGGCAAAGTGGGGAAGGTATCCTATCGGTTAGACATACCCATGAAGATACATCCTGTTTTCCACGTAAGTATGCTCAAGCCTTATCATGAGGATGCGGCAGACCCGTCGAGGAGTACTTCTAAGCGAGCCCCACCGTTGATGACAACCTCCTTTGAACGAGAGGTTGAAGAGGTGCTAGCTGAACGAATGATGCGCCGAAGAGGAGTTTACCAAGTACTCAATACTTGGTGAGATGGAAAGGATTGCCAGCAAGCGATGCTACGTAGGAGAATGATCAAGACTTGTGGCAATTTCGTAATGCAATCGAAGACTACAAGCAGTCGACGAGGACGTCTCCGGATTAGGTGGGGGAGAGTGTCACGTACCGCTTATTTTGGGACCCGATTATGCCATTTTTCGTCGCGGAACTTTCTAGAGTGCCCTAGAATATTGTAGTGGCTACTTGATGTATGGGGAACACTCTAGAAGCCTCTAGTACATACTTGTAAAATATCTTAGATAGATATTTAAGTAGGAGATTCCAGAACCTTCTTTAGTGGAAGAATACTTTAGTAGGAATCTAGAACCTTCCTTAGAGTAGTATAAATAGAGGAAGTCCTCTCATTTGGAGGATCATCCAAGAAGTTGTAAACTATCCAACTTGTAAACACTTGTGCTCTTGCTAATAAAAGCTCTTTTTTCTCTAAGTGTTCTTGTGAAGCTCATTTAGGAGGTTGAAAGGCTGACTTAGTAGATCTCAAGGGGAGACAAGCGCTAAGTGTCGGCACGGTTGAACTAAGAGAGTTCTGAGTCCGTGACACTGAGCTAAGGACTAAGGAGTGGTGAAACTGCCAATTCTGTCATCTGTTTTATGTACCATAATAACGGCGTATCTGAGGAAGTTACCCGTGAGCACATTCATAATTTGATTGATGAAGCATGGAAGAAACTGAACAAAGCTCAAATTTCTTCAGAATCTCAATTTTCTAAACGTTTTACTGAAACAGCTAATAATCTGGCCAGGCTAGATAACCATAGAACTCCTGATAAGATAGTAAAGAAACAGATGCTTTCATTTCTTATGGAACCGTTTCCAATTACTCTTAGTTAAAGATATCGCTTCTGTAACTGGTTATGTTAGTTGTATATCTAGGCTAATATTGTCAGTTTACGATTTCACCAACATACACTCCATTGTACCAACACTATACAGCTACCGAACATCTCATCTGGAATGCCCACTTCAGGTTTTAGGCTAAACGACTGAATTATATATCTCTCCCGCTTTTTTTTCTTATCTAAAGTCTTTTGCCTCCTAAAGACTCTGTCATGCGGTCGTGCCTCACTCTTCTCCTCTTGGCCTCAAAATTTCAACCTCCTAAACCTGGGGAGAATGCTGCAGCTATCATGCTAAAGTGACTTGCAAACAAGACAATTTAGACTTTAGAGCAAGTCCAATGCTAAATTTAAAATAGCTATAGCTATTATTACTATAATTTTACATTAAAAAGTATTCTTGGTGCTATAGAACTTCAACTCCAATACTAGTTACATTTACATCCAATTAATTTCAAAATTAACTTATTTTTTGTTTCTCTCTCCTAACTTTCATTAAAAGCACATCAACATACAATTCACAATTTCATATTAATTGATAACCCGTGCTAAGCACGGACACAAAATAATTCATTTAGATGAAGTCCCATCGATTTGAATTGATACTCATAACCAAAGTTCGATTATGTAATATATACTATTATATTAAAATCAAAATATTGAAAGTTTTAGTTTTTATGATTTTCAATCTTTTATTTTTATTAATAAATAATAAAATAATATTATTAATGTTAATTAGTCGATTGCTTTTTCTAATTAAAATACATTAATTTTTAATTAAAGAATTTACATTTTATGAACATCTAAAAACATCAACTATGCCATATTTTTCAATCATTAATATTTACTAGCATAAAAGCTCATGCAAAGCACGGGCCTGTTACTTAAATTGTATTTTTTGCTATATTAATTATTGTGATTATAAATTTAAATTTAAAATTTCTTACTACATATTTATTTTTAGTGAATTTTAAAAATAAATTTAATTTTATAATTTATTTCAAAAAATCAATTTTTTACTAATATATTAATTAAAATTAGATTCTGATTATACGATCATTTAAAAAACTTAACTCAAATTTAACAATACAAATAATTTAATTTATAAATATTAGTGAACAGTAAAAAATTGATTTAACTACCCCGATGATCCTATATTTTAAATTTAAATATTTCCCAATGAATGATAATTTTAATTTGTTCAAACACATGTACATAATATATACATTTATGCAAATTAATTTCATTTTTAAATAATAAATAAAATTTAATTTTTGAAACTTAGTTTTTTAAAATTTAATATTTTTATTTCAAGCATATCGACTACTTGATTATAATACTTTATAAAATTTAATATTCTATTTTTAAATCTTATACATTAATAGAAACTAGCTTAAAATCCGTGTGATGCACTGACTTTTTTAATTTTAAATAAATTTTTTCATTAATTTGAATTAATTTTTTTAAGACATGATTTTCGAATGCTTAAATTTTTAAATGAGATGATTTGATAATAATTATATAAATGTTATCCGTAATATTTCTAGAAAATGAAGGATTTTAGTTAGAAAATATAGAAAAGATGGTAGGTTGTAGTTGAAAAGGATAACCGGTTAATAAATAAATATTATAAAATTATTATTTTATTTTATTAAATAGAATCGTCCATGATATAATTGGAACAAGAGAGATTTTAGTTAGATAATATTAGAAAGGTAATATGTTTTAGGTGAAAAATGTAATTAATTAATTTATAGTAATTATAATGTAATTATGTTATTTAACTAAATAAAATTGTTCATAGTATTTTTAGAAAATGAGAAATTAATGATGCCCGTGATATTTCTAGAAAAAGAAGGATTTTTGTTAGAAATATTGAAAAGATAATACGTTTTAACTAAAAAAGGTAATCGGCTACTTATTACTGTTACAATATTATTATTTTATTTTATTAAATAAAATAACCCATGATATAATTGGAAGAAAAAAAGATTTTACTTAGAGAAAATTGAAAAAGTAACGTGAAAATTAAAAAGACAACATGTTTAAGGTGAAAAGGTAATTGATTAGTTTATATTAATTATAATTTAATTATGTAATTTTTACTAAATAAAATTGCTCGTAGTGTTTTTAGAAAAGGAGAAATTAATGTTGCCCATAATATTTCTAGGAAAAGGGATTTTAGTTAGAAAAGATGATACGTTTTAGCTGAAAAAGGTAATTGGTTAATTATTAGTATTATAATATTATTATTTTTATTATTAAATGGAACCCCCCATGATATAATTGGAGAAAGAGAGATCTTAGTTAAAGAAAATTGAAAAGGTAACGTGTTTTAGCTGAAAAATGTACTTCCTTAGTCCCAACTGATTCTTTACCTATCTGAGAGGGTGTCTAACACGAATTTTAAGGTGCATTTTAATGATGGTTCCATGACTTATTTTTTAAATTTTCTTTTTTTTTTGTATAAAAATAAAATCCTATTTTTATACAAAAAAAAAATGAAAATTGTAAAAATAAGTTATGGAACTATACTTTTGGCCTGTTTGGCTCACCTTAATATAAGGACATACGGATTTATTTTCGGGTAAAAATTTTATATTTTGATAATTTTTTTATAAAAGTATTTAATGTATGTTTAAGATTCAATAATTTGTAAAAATAAGTTGTAAAATAAGTTGGAAAGTTAGGAATCTTAACTTTCAACTTAAAATAAATTGACTTATTTTGAAAAATAAGTTCCCCCAAAAACCCCTTTTATGTGCACCTTAAAATACGTGTCAGATAATCTCTTCGATAGGTAAAGAACTGGTTGGGACAGAAGGAGTAATTAATTAGTTAATAGTAATTAAAATATAATTTTGTTATTTTATTAAACAAAATTGCTCGTAGAGTTTTTAAAAAATGAGAAATTTTAGTTAGATAAAAAATAAAAGATATTGTATTTTACCTGAAAAGAGAAATTAATTAGTTATTAAAATAGAGAAAAGAAAATATGTTTAACCTGAAAAATGAAATTGATTAGTTATTAGAATGAATTTTATATGTAATTAGGTAAGGGTAATTAGGTAAAATCAATAGGTACCGTACCGACCGACCAAATGAGATATAGTTTTAAGTAAGGATAATTAAGTAAAAAAATTAATTTTGAAAATTAGATATTTCAGTCAGAAAATATAAAAAATATATTACTTTTTAGTTGTAAAAGGTAATTAGCTAGTTAAAGTAAATAATTATTAATTTATTTCATTAATTAAAATGACTATATTTTTGGAAAGAAAAAAATATAGTTAGAAAATTTAATAGCTGAAAAAGGTAATTGGTTAGTTATTATTTAGGAGAAAATGAGATATTTTAGTTAGAAAAGATAGAAAATAAATTAGCTTTTAGCTGGAAAAGATAATCAGTTAGTTATTAGTAATTACAATATTATTAGTTTATTTCAATAATTAAAACGATCATATTTTTGGAAAGAAGAGATTATAGTTATAAAAATTAGAAAAGGTAAAGGTAGAAAAGTAATAGTTGAAAAAGATAATTGGTTAGTTATTATTTAGAAGGAAATGAGATATTTTAGTTAAAAAATACAGAAAATATAATATCTTTTAGCTGGAAAAGTTAATCAGTTGGTTATTAGTAATTATAATATATTAGTTATTTCAATAATTAGAACGATCATGTTTTTGGAAAAAATAGATTTTAGTTAGAAAAGTTAGAAAAGGTAATTATTGAAAAAAGTAGTTGGTTAGTTATTATTTCGAGGAAGTGTTGGGAGAGTTGCGTGTGATATTTTGAGAACAAATTGTGTTTTGTTTTTTAATAAGTAAGTAAAATAATTAATAGTAATAAAGTAAAACAACTAAATTGTAATAACCGCGAATATTCGAATAATTTTCCTTACGTGATATTTGCATTTTATTTAAGAGCGATGCACTAGTATATTTTAATTAGCGAGTTTTTTTGTAAAATCTTAATATTTTATATATCCGTTTGGGAGTAAATATTATATTATAATTATTTATTTATATTTATTTGGTATTTACTAAAATCAGGAAAATTTAGGAATATAGGATTTTAAACTTTTATTCGGTTGATATTATTTATTTAATGTCCAAATTTATTTTTGAGAACGAAATTAAAATTTCGTTTTATTTGACCAGCGGGAAAAAAAAAAAACGAGATTTATCTTTTTTAATCGGATCGTTAAGCGAGGGGAGACAACATATTCTTTCACAAAACACGGAGCTTTAACTTTCACAAAACACAGAAATGTTCCATCATTTTTATCTCGGTCCCCATGTTATGTCTCCCACGTTTTGTCCCCTTTTTAAACCAGATAAACAGAAAACCCGGGCATATCCATATACCAACCGGATAAAAATACAACCTCTCCCTTTCCTTTTCTTTTTGAAAACCGACTACCTACTATCTCTTTTAAACAAAAACCCAGCTGTATAGTTGTTGCAAAACAGAGTAACACCACGAGTAGTTATTATTTTCTTTTCTTCTATTAAACTTTTTCTTTTCTTTTTTTTTGTTCTCTTATTTCCGATTTCGTTCCTTGATTCCGGTAGACTTGAATTGTTTGTGTTGTTATCGTTGTGGTCGGAGAAGTGGAGAGTTGAGAGAGGGCGAGAGAGCAAGAGAGGTTGAGAGGAAGAGAGATGGAGTCGGGGAGAGATGGAGGCGAAGAGAAGAAAGGGGGTGGAGGGAGATTGAGAGAGAGATGAACGGAGGCGACGGTGTAACACCCTCACTTGCCAACAATAATAATAATATAAACTTTTATACTCAATTAAATATTAATATAGAAGAAATTTTAGAAATTTCGGCATGATGTAATCATAAATCGGACTAACCACCTGCTCAAACAACTAAGTATAACTAAAACAGTCCACATGCACAAGATATACTAATCCATAAGGAAATAAAACCATACCAACCCAGACCGCACACAGGTCACTGTATGAAACAACTACCTATAGTTATTACAACCCAGAACTGAATCAAATAATATACAACCCATTAATTATGATAATCTGCCTACAAATACAGACATAATATAAACAGAGATATATGCTCACTACCCATCCAACCACCTCAACCCTCTGACTGCCTCGGTGACTACCCCAACCAGACGGGCCACTTCTTCTAGACATCTTCCGGCTTAGCTGAGGAAACAGAATTAGCAAGCAAGTGAGCCAAAGTGCTCAGCAAGTATGTATATATATATATGATTAACAATAACAACTGAAATGTCTGCAAGATTGTCAAGAATTAACAATCAACATTATATAATCTCGACTGAAAGTTCATCTTTTGTCTGAATCGTAAAATAGAAGAGGATTGGACTATCATGCATTTTATAAATAAAAACAATTATAAGGTTAGGCTGCTGATCAGTCACGCACTAACCCCGGACAAACGCACACAGCAATGTCCTTAATGGATCCACGGCACACATTGGCCTTAATAATTTCTGACCACGAATCTGGTCCGACCCTTACGGTCCACATTTTAAAAAAAAAACTAACAGTCCAATCCTATGTTAGGTCCAAATGTGTTGTAGAGGGGGGGTGAATACAACTTTTCGAATATGAGAAGCAATAAAAACGATGCAATAAATGAACACACAGATTCAAGGAATATATTTCTTTATATATAACTTGAAAGGGTTGCTACAACATTCATTACAAAGTATAACAGAAGTTGAGAGAGAAGTGAATGATACTAAGCTCTGTGAATGCACTCTCTCTTTTTCTCTTGTGTTTTTTCTCTAGAATTGCTCACTAACTAAAACATTACACAAGTACTTCTATTTATACTACATGTAATCTATGTCCTGTAGTCTTCAAAGACTAAGATGTACGTGGCCCAATGATGTCCACATAATTCTTGCCTTATCTTGAAAGCTTGGAAATCTGCCAATCAGAAGATGCCATGTGTCATGTTGAAGCTGCACCTAAGTAGAACTTCTACTTGAGAATTTCTACTTGGCTATCTCGAAATTCCTAAGTGGAACTTCTACTTGGCTATCTCGAAATTCCTAAGTAGAACTTCTACTTGAGAATTTCTACTTAGCCATCCAGAACATTTAGTACTTAGAAAATATTCTGGTCTTCAACTTGAAACTTCAATGCACATCTTGAACTTGTGATATCTTCATGTCTTCTTTATTCTTCAACAAGCTCTTGAACATGGTTCTTTATTACTGACATAAACTTGCTATCAATGTCCTGACACTTGTTGCACTGGTCTGGTTCATAAGTGACTAGTCTTGATAGTGTTTCTGCTTCTTGAATAAATTACCATATTCACTGAATAACTTGGCTTTCCAATATTTGCTTTCCTTCTTCTTCACTTGAAATCAATTGGTCTTGTTGATACTGATAGTTATGATCTTGATTCTTGATTAATCAAATCACCGAGGCATGAACAACTTTGACTTGAACTTCTCTCAATGATTTCTTCTTGGCTTGATCATAGTTAGCATGTTTAATTGTATCAATTACCTTGTCTTCATTTAGTGTTGATTTCTTGTGACTTCCTGTTCTTGATTGTCTTCTGGTTAAGTATCTTTTCCTTTAGTTTGAGTTACATTAGTTATAGTGTTACAAGTTTATACACTCTGCCTTTCAATCTCCCCCAATTTGATTGTCTAACAATGACATTCAAATTAATGAAGGATAACTCAACTAAACAATGAGACGAGAAAAGATAATTAACATTACAGTCTTGAATAATTTACCATTGAAATTTACATGAAAACAATACAAAGAACATAAAAACTAGAAACAGATTTCGAACCTCGAATTAAAGATCATTTGAATGATTCCTATCACCTGGATTATTTCATACCTTCTAGTCAAACTTATATCACCTTATTGGATTCACTCTAAGGTGAATTTCCTCAAGTGAGTTAAAGCAACCGAAAGACATGAAGTTTTTCCAACTTCAAGTTCACACCACTCTGACCTTTAACCCTAATTCCGTTTTCTCTTTCTAGCTTCAGCAGCTTGGTCTCTCTCTTCTTTCTGCCTTTTGAGCTTCTCCTTCTGCTGCTGTTCTTTCTTGTACACTGGATCGTGAAGCTGCTTCCACCTAGCATTCAACAGACTTACAGCTTCCATTTCTAGAGGGTTCCTGGGCTCTGGGTTAGGATGTTTGAAAAGCCTTCTGAGTTTATCAACCTCCTGAGTAGTCCTGATCTTTGGAATTTCCTCAAAGTTCTTCATTATGAGCTGAGGTTTCCAATGAGATTTAGTGGCTTTGAGATAACGATATATCATCTTGGGGTAGCCCTTGACACGGTCAGTATTATAGACACTAGCCGCATCTCGCTCCATTCGCTTCTTCTCCACAATTACTTCAGACAGGTAACTCATGAGTCTCTGCTTTTCTTCAACAAACTTGTCTTCCACTTCGCCCCATTTGAACACATATAACACTTTCTCTAGAAATGCAGCATCTTGAGTCTGTAGCAGCCATTGTCTACTCATATGCAAGAGTGTTTGTTTCTGGTCTGCATCTATGTATGCTAAGGCATCAGCTGTATCATCAGCATAAGAGTGTATCCAGTATACACTATCTTTCCCTGGAACGCCAACTGCCTCCCTTATTTCTCCTTGTTCCAGTTCTCCAGAAGGAAGAGTCAAAGCTTCATCTACATTCTTCATTGCTTGAAGAATATTCCATTTCTTTTCTATCAGCTCCGGCTCAATCTTCACGTTGTCGAGAGGGTTTGGAGCAATGACATCACACTTCCACACCTCATTGCTCTTCAAGAATATGACTCTTTCAATGATCCTCACGGATTTATCTTTAAGCTCAGAGGCGAATCCCTTACCCATCATTTGTCTACATACAGCTTTAAGAGATTCCACTGAAAGTTCCATTAAGTCCTTTTCCTCCATGCTCACCCTCTTCATCTTTCCTTGAACCACCATACGGACAAAATTTGGATAAGCTGAGAATTCTGGACCCTTGTCCTCTGCTAGCTGCATTAACTGATCCCTGTACAGAATGCTTAGCTCCTCAGATTGAGAGTACTGAATTTTAGTCGCTAGCAAGAACAACTCTGACGCAGATCTTCTCATTATGAATTGGTCATCCACATATAGGAAAGATGTTGGGACTCCTTCTACCAAAGACAAGATAACCTGCCACTCCTTAAGATTTGCATTGTATCCAACCCTGACTTTAGAAATTAATCTCTTCAAAGCATTTATATAGTCCCCAGTCATTGGATTCTGCAAATTCAAGTTGTAGAACAGATCATCTGCATCCTTGTTATGAACTCCTTTTGCACATGGTCCCATCATTATCTTCCTTGCTTCATCCCATTTCTGCCCTATCCTTCTTTTGTCCAGATCAACTTGAGGATTAGCTAGCCTTGCAAGCTCATACTCATACTGCTTCCCTTGTAGCTCCACCTTCTGTTCTAGGAACGCAGCATGTTCTTGCATCATCTTCATTTTATGGAACTGAGCTTGTTCCAAGGCTAACTGTTGAGCTTTAAGGGTTTCCTCATCAACAGGAAATTCTTCAGGCAGTCCGGAAGACATCCCAGCACCTCCACCTTGTTCCTTCAAAGATCTTTTTATTGCATGTGCCAGCGGTACGTCTTCCATGTCAGAATCTGAGTCAAGTACCTCCTGTACTGTTTCCTGATGACTCAGATCAAGAAATGGTTCATCAACCATTACTGCCTTACCCTTTTTCATCCTCAGAGCCTCTTCATCAACAGACGGCTCAACTTCTGGTTCCTTGACAAGATCAGCGGGTTCTTCAATTTCTTCGATGTGAACTGCCTGCTGTCTCGTCTCCTTTCCACTCTCCCCCTTAGGTGAGTTATCCTGAGCTCCACCATGGTCTTCAGATCCACCAGCTGCATAGGAACCTCCAAAACCAGAACTAGAGGCTCCCGCTCCACTAGCACCACCTGCTCCAGCATCGGGGGGAGGTTGTTCCGACTCGAAGCACTCCGGGGGCACAAAACTTCTGACTGCGAACATCATTCTACTGATCTCCACAGTCATTGTATGCATAGTAGACTCCAATGCCCCCATCCTCTCATTGAGAGTGCTTCCCAAGACACCACCAGCATGGCCCAAGTCATTGACCTTATTTGACAAATCATCAAAAGCTGTAGCTTGACTTGCCATTCTTGCTGCGTAGTCGTCTAGAGCCCTTTGGTTGTTTCCAATATTGATCCCGAACTGCCCCATTGTCTGCCCGAACTGCCTCATCTGATTTTCCATTGAAGTCATACGAGTATCAAAATTTTCAATATTAAGGGACGGTGTTTGGTTTAGGTGACCTCGCTCTAATACTCGTTCTGTTGGTATTTGGCGCTCGGTTTCGGGCCTTAAAAATGAAGGTCCCTCTCTCCCTAACCTCTCACACACACTCCCTGTCTCACGCTCGTGTATGTCTTCAATGACTGATCCAAAAAGTGAAGCAGTACCTGCAGAAACTTGATAAGAAATGTTGTTGACAGTTATGGGATCAAATTCTGTTTGTTCCTGAGTTGGAATCTCAGTCTAAGAGGCTGCAAAGTGTCCTTGTACGACATCAGAACCGATCCTCTTTGCAGCATCAGTACGTACCGGTGAAGGTACGGCTGAAGTTCTTAATACTTCATGTCCTCTTGAAGCAACAGTATCATCAAGAGGCACATCATCCTGACCAAAATCAAAATCCCTATGTGCAGAATGTTCAAGGGGTGAACCACTCGCGTGAGGTGGAGTGGTTGCGTGTGACACGCTAGGGTTTGACTGTGGTTGTGAAGTAGCAGCGTGGAAAAGTTTGGCTTTCTTGCGAATAAGTTGCTGCTCTTCGGGTTCATTCTCCTCATCATCTTGTATATATATACGTGCTGGTTTTCTGACTTCCGTTAACAGGGGTGATAAAGAATAGGAATGTGTATCAGACTCAGAGTCAGAAATATGGCTCTTACCCTGGGATAGATCCTGCGGGTTAGCAGTCTCTCGGGTCGCGGAATCAGAAACATAGGAGGAGGAATGAATAGTATGCAGAGAGAGATTACCTGATTGATTACCTTGTGCATCATCGCTTTCCTCATCAGGAATCTCATCAAATGCCTCGGCATGAACAGATGGATTTTGAGCATGTGATGAGACTTGTGATGATGCCTCCAAATTGGTAACTCCTGCATCATATCTAAGCCACATTTGAATATTTTCAGGAGTAGACATAGGTTTACCTTGATGTTTATCCTGATTAGCAATGGTTGCAAGTGACTTAGTGCCCATCCCTAGCGATTCAGATGTGGGGCTTCTGGCAAATCCCTGTCTAATAGCAAGAGCATCCTTCGGTATTAAGTCATTGATTAGCATTTGAAGAAACCGAGGAAACCAGCAGACGACATCAGTGGTAGAGAGGTCTCTGCTTGCAAGGGATCCCATTGAGGCCACTATCTAAGAGAGAACTATGCGTCCATAGTTTATATCCAGTTCTCTTGCTAGGGCAACTGCAAAGGTTTGCATGGGAATTGGAATTTGATGAAAGTCTTTTTCGCGTGCCCGAAAACATCTTGTGATGGCCTCGAAAAAGTAATTCCATTCCGCATGGAAGAATTGCTTTTGGATATTTCCCGTGATTGGGCCTTTTGTAGGATAACATCCAATTTCTTCAAAGAATCTGAGGCGTTCTGCAGCAGTAGGTTCTGGATCATAGGCATCTTTAATTGGGAATCCTAGAACTCTGTTGACAATTTGTTCTGTCACCTCATATTCCTGACCCGCTAAGGTAAACCTGAAACCGTAGGGGGTTGATTTACTCCCAAAAGTAACCGCACTAGTCCATAATTGCTGTAAAGCATCATGTACTAGTGTAGGTTTAGCAGTAAAAGCTTGGCTAGCTTTGGAATACAAATTGAGAAATCGTATCCAAAACTTAAACCGCGGGAGTTGATCACCAATTTCCGTAGAAATATTGTAAAAATTGTTTTTAGCAAGGGAAAATTGGTGAGCCATTTTGATTAAATGTTTTTCTTTAAGAAGATGTGAATTTTTATTTTAATTTTGAAAAACAATTAATTTTCCGAATTACAAAAGAGAATTGTAACCCTTTTAATTTTTCAAGAACACCAAACGGAATCTGAGAAATCAAACTACGGGATTCAATTCAACAACCAATTACTATTTCGTGTGTATACCAGTGGAATCGTGTGTGTTTATAGATGGAGAAAATGGAATCGCGTTTATGAACAGTACACAAACAATATGTGTTCGTGTGTATGTATATGCGCGTGTATGGATGTTAACAAAACACACTAACACAAAGATTAAGGTTAACACAGACAATAGCAGTCAACAAATCGGCAGTAATTCGTGATTAGTACGAGTTTAATCACAAAAACACGGATCAAAGGTATGTAATTAGTGAAATCGCACTGTTCTTGTGAAACGGCTGCTGAAAATTAGAATTAGGTAAAGTGAATTAGGCATCGAGTTAGAGATGTATATATAGGTGAATGAGAAATGACAAAAATGTCCCTGTTAAAAAATGTGAAAAGTACTAAGTCCATACAGGGGACATCTAAGTCGAACTCTATCTCGAACTTTTCTATCTCGAACTTTTGTATCTCGAACATCAAGTCGAACTTCGAGATAAAGTTCGAGATAGAGGTTAACTCGAACAATTATGCACAAAGAAGCACTTTAACCAAAATTACAGCAGAAACTATAGGGAAATACTATCTTGAACATTATTGATTAGTAGTAAACTTGGAAAAAAGAAAATTCAAGATACTTTTCGAGTTAGAGTCTATCTCGAACATCAAGTCGAAATTCGAGTTGAGTTTCGAGATAGACTAAGAACTCTATCTCGAACATCAAGTCGAGCTTCGAGATAAAGTTCGAGATAGACTAACTCGAAGTTAATCTCAAATTCTTTCCAAAATATTTCCTTGAATCAAAAAGTCCAGGGTAATTCAAGATATGTTTGAGTTAGGAGTGTAACTCGAAAAATTCCCTTTAGCTTAACTGAGAACTCTATCTCGAACACCAAGTCGAAATTCGAGTTGAGTTTCGAGATAGACTAAGAACTCTATCTCGAACATCAAGTCGAACTTCGAGATAAAGTTCGAGATAGACTAACTCGAAGTTAATTCTCAGTTCTTTTCAAAATATTCCCTTAATGGAAACCTCATCTCAACCTTAGAGATAAAATTCGAGATAGACTTTATCTCGAATATTTTGAAGATAGAACTAGGCACACTGGTAACTCGAACTCGAACTCTAAGTCGAATTTCGAGATGAATTTCGAGATAGGTACTAACTCGAAATTCTTCCCAGACTTAGAATTTTCAAAACTTCACCCTGGAAGCTCAAGTCGAAATTCAAGTCGAATTTCTACATGAGTTTCGAGATAGAGACTAACTCGAAATTTTGAAGATACTTAGAATAATTTGACAATTTTTTTTCTTTGAAAAACTCAACAATTGATTTTGCCAAATTAATATAAATATCAATTCAAGGATTTTAATATATGACATAATTAAAACATTCCTTGATAATTCTAAGGCCTCTAATTACATGAAAAACACAGGTAAATTCATCTAAAAATCATGCAATATTTAGACTATTATGAATTTAACTCCCCCTATGATCATGCAATCTAACAAGCATAAATTCACAGATTTGTGCTATAAAAGACACTTAAAACACAATGAATTCATGCAAAATCACACTATATGCAACCTATAACAATCATTAATTAGGCATTTTAAAGTCTAAGCACATAATGATTGATTAGCTTGCACATACAAACATAAACATGGATTTTACAGATAGAAGGCTTTACTAACTTGTGTTAAGCATTCCCAATTCACCAACCAACCTATTGAATGTTACTTCATCAAGAGGTTTGGTGAATATATCTGCAATTTGTTGCATTGTGGGCACAAAATGTAGCTCCACAGTCCCCTCCTCGACATGTTCTCTTATGAAATGATACCTGATGTCAATATGCTTGGTTCTTGAGTGATCTACAGGATTGTTGGTTATGGCAATGGCACTTGTGTTGTCACACATGATTGGAATTTTCTTGTGCTCCATGCCATAATCCTTCAATTGGTTCCTCATCCATAGTATTTGAGCTACACAGCTTCCAGCAGCAATGTACTCAGCTTCAGCAGTAGAAGTAGATACTGTATGTTGCTTTTTACTTTGCCAGGACACCAATCTTCTGCCAAGAAATTGGCAAGCACCAGATGTGCTTTTCCTATCAATCCTGCAACCTGCATAGTCTGAATCCGAATAGCCAATAAGATTAAAGCCTGTATCTCTTGGGTACCAAATCCCTAGATTTGGTGTGCCCTTGAGATACCTAAAAATTCTTTTGACGGCTACGAGATGTGATTCTCTAGGATCCGCTTGGAACCTTGCACATAAACAAGTTGCGAACATTATATCTGGTCTACTTGCAGTTAAATAGAGGAGTGAGCCAATCATACCTCGATAGCTTGTGATGTCAACTGATTTACCTGATTTGTCTTCATCAAGCTTCGTGGCTGTTGCCATGGGAGTCTTAGCTGCTGATGCATCTTCTAGATTATACTTCTTGAGTAAATCTCTGACGTACTTGGATTGACAGATAAAGATACCATCTTTTCTCTGACTGATCTGTAATCCAAGGAAGAAGGACAGCTCTCCCATCATGCTCATCTCATATTTTTCCTGCATTAGCTTGGCAAATTTCTCGCACAAGCGCTCATTTGATGACCCAAAAATAATATCGTCCACATATACTTGAACAAGTATTAAGTCATTTCTCACAACTTTATAGAACAATGTTTTATCAATTACTCCCCTAACAAAACCATTTTCAATTAAGAATAAGGATAGGGTTTCATACCATCGCCTTGGGGATTGTCTGAGGCCATAGACAGATTTGAAGAGTAGATACACAAAATCTGCATGTTCTGGATCAACGAAGCCAGGCGGCTGTTCCAGATACACTTCTTCTTCTAACTCTCCGTTCAGGAAGGCACTTTTCACGTCCATCTGGAAAACTTTGAAGTTCTTATGTGCTGCAAATGCCAAGAACATCCTGACTGCCTCAAGTCTTGCAACTGGTGCATAGGTTTCATCATAATCAATTCCTTCTCGCTGAGAATAACCTTTTGCAACCAAACGAGCCTTGTTTCGTGTTACAAGTCCGTTTTCATCCAGTTTATTTCTGAATACCCACCTAGCTCCAATTACGGATTTGTTCTTTGGTCGGGGTACCAGTTTCCAAACTTTCTGCCTTTCAAACTGATTGAGTTCCTCTTGCATTGCAATCACCCAATCAGCATCGCCAAGAGCTTCTTCTATTTCTTTAGGTTCAAGCTTGGATAAGAACCCAGAATATAAGGAGATATTAGCCATGTCAGCTCTTGCAGTTCTTCTAGTAGTCACACCAGCATCTGGATCACCAATAATTAACTCAAACGGATGGTCTCTATTCCATACTCGTTCACCTGGAAATTGTCTTGATGATTCAGCTTGACTTTCTGAGTTGGGGTGCTGACTACTTAGAATATTTTCACTAACTCCCCCTGAGTTAGTGCCAGCTCCTACAGAACTAGAGTCAACTCGACTCGAGCCTTGAACAATAGTCCTTGAGCTGCTATTTACTCCCCCTGAGTTGTTGCCGGTTGGTACTGAAGAAGTCTCTCCTGATCTTGTAGAATTAGCTTGTTCACTAGACTCAGGTTCTTCACGTACACTTGGAACATTTAATGGAACAACCAACTCAGGTTCATCTTCAAGATCTTCTAAGTCCAGATTCTGAAATTTTAGGGACTGAGGTTCACTAGAATCTCTTGAAATTGATGAGAGTTTGGTATCGTCGAATCTGACGTTGTAACTTTCAGTCACTTTTCGATCATTCACCAAGAACACTCTATAAGCTGCCACCACGTCTGTAGAGTAACCAACAAAGATTCCTTCACGAGCTTTTGCTGCAAACTTGCCTAGATTTTCATCATCTATAAGCACATAGCATTTTGCTCCGAAGACATGAAAGTATTTGATTGTTGGTCTTCTGTTGTTCATTAGCTCACATGGTGTCTTTTCTTTATCTTTTATGATCAAGGTTCTATTTTGAGTGTAACAAACGGTACTCACTGCTTCGGCCCAGAAATACAAAGGAAGTTTTGAATCATACAACAAAGTTCTTGCTGCTTCAACCAAAGTTCTATTCTTCCTTTCAACTACTCCATTTTGCTGTGGAGTTCTCGGGGCTGAATACTGACGACGTATTCCCTTAGATACACAGAAGTCATTTAGCACTGCGTTTTTGAATTCAGTGCCATTGTCTGATCTAATCGTCTTCACAGTAAGTGTTGAAACATTCTCAATTTGAGTGATGTGATCAATGATTAAGAAAGGTACTTCGTCTTTCGTCATTGCGAACAATACCCATGTATACTTGGAGAAGTCATCCACGATTACCAAAGCATATCTTTTCCTAGACAAAGATAGGACATTCACTGGGCCAAACAAATCCATATGAAGAAGTTGTAGAGGCTCAGTAATACTAGAAATTTCTTTGCTTTTATGCGATGCTCGCTTCGACTTTCCCATTTCACAAGCTTCACAGAGTCCTTTCGGAGCGAACTCCATTTGAGGTAGATCTCTCACCAATTCTCGCCTCGCGAGAGCATTCATCGTTTTGAAGTTTAAGTGAGATAGCTTTTTGTGCCATAACCAGCTTTCATCATCCGAGGCTTTGCTGTAGAAACAGGTGACCTCATCCTGATTTGCTGAATCCATATCTGCAACAAAAAGATCTGCCTTTCGAACTCCTCTCAAAGCTAGTGAACCTTCCTTGATGTGAGTGATTGAGACACCTTTCTTGTTGAAGACAATTTCGTAACCTTTGTCACAGAATTGACTTATACTCAACAGATTGTGCTTTAGTCCCTCAACATAGGAGATATCTTCAATGATGACATTTCCAGTTTTCAGTTTGCCATATCCCTTTGTCACACCTATGCTGTCATCTCCAAAGGTAACATAAGGGCCAGCCTTCATAACCAACTTTGTAAGCAGGGACTTGTTTCCAGTCATATGCCTCGATGCTCCACTGTCTAGCTCCCATATAACTTTATTTCTATTCTGCTTAATGCCCTGCATTGACAGATTGATTAGACATTCTTCGGAACCCAACTTTGATTGGGCCCGGCTTTTCGATAAGATCGAGAATCAACAGATTTAACAACAGGAGATGCACTTTTCTTCACATTACTAGAGCTTTCGACTATCTCCTTTCCTTTCTCAGACTTGACAGATTTGTCAGTCTTAGGAGAAGGTTTGTCACTCCTAACTTTAGGAGGACTGACAGTCTTGGCTCTACCATACTTTTTCTTGATATTTGAACTAGCAACAGTATTTGAGCATGACTGGCTAGATGCATTCATTAAATGCACAAAAGTTTGCATGATATTAAAAGTGCATGGCATACAGTTAGGTTGACCACACTGTGCATGATTCTGATGCAGATTATTCATTGTATGTGTGGTAGGCATGGCATGTGCAGCAGGTACATTCATGTTAGCTTTGCATGCATAAGAAAGATGTTCAGTAGATTTACAATGATAACATGCTTTCTTTATTCGTTCAGCCTTAACCTCTTTTATGCCTTTCTCTCTCTTTCCTTGTTGCTTAACAGCCTTAGCTCCTAATCCCAGTCTAGATTCATCTCTAGGGAAATTGATTTTAACTTGTTTGATAGGAGTTACAGGTTGTTCTTTCTGGCGATCTTCCATCTCAATCTCATATCTAGCTATCAATTCAGTCTCTTCTTCTTCTATTCTAGGAACAAGATGTTTGTAGATAGGTTTGACAGCCGATTTAAGAATTCTAGGTGTTTCCTGTTTAAGGTCACTGGAACTAGGGTCAATAGGTCTCTTTCCTTCTTTCTTAGGAAGGTCAGAATAATCAAGCCCTATACCTACTCCAGTTATCTTCTTAAATGTGTCATTATCTACATACACTTTACTAGCAGCTAGTTTGTAAGCTTCGCATTTTGTTTCTAACTCAGCTAGATTGTTCCTAAGACATGCTTCTACTTCTTCCTTAAGGACGAGCTTGTGTTCCAGAGATTTAATAAAGTCTCTTAGAGAAGTATCTACAGTGCAAGCAGCCTCTAGCTCTTCCACTTTTGCCTCAAGCATTCTGCATTTGGCAACAAGTGTTTTCTGTTCCTTTTGAGAAGAGTCTAGGCTTTTGCACAACATATAGATCTCTTCACTAAGAGCCCCGTTCTGTTCTTTATAATCATCAATAGACATTTCTACTTTAAGAGTCAGAACTGGTACCTCTGGTTCCTCTGATGTCTCAGCCATGAGCGCAAAGTTCGCTACATGAGTAACGTCTTCCTCATCTGAATCATCCCAAGCTCTTCCTTCTGTCACCAATAAAGCTCGTTTTCCATGTCTTTCCTTCAACAGTGCTTCATAGTTGCTTTTGAGAGCTTCAAATGTTTCTTTTGGATAAGTCTGTCTAGGCTTTTTGCAGTCCGAGGCAAAGTGTCCAGCTTCACCACAATTATAGCATTTGAACTTCATTTTGAAATCCAAAGGAGATTTGTAGCTGGTATTCTTGCCTTTTCCTTTGTAGCCTGACGAACTACCACCACCCTTAGCAGCCCGATAATAAGATGAAGATTTTCTCTGTGGTCGGTTGCTCTTTCTAAATCTCATGTTGCTGAACTTCCTTGCCATGTATGCCACGACACTATCGTCCATGTTGTCCAGCTCTTCTTGGGTGTAGTAGTCATCATCACTGTCAGATGCGCACTCGTCATCATTATCAACTTGATGTGGTGCAAGTGATGATTTAGGCTTTGCTGCAACCATTGCCTTCTTAGACTCTTCCTCATCAGCAACTAATCCTGATGCACTTTCTTTTCCCTTTGAATCATTGTCCCATGCTTGATCTTGAAGAGTTTCCAGCTCATAGGTCTTTAATATTCCATAATACTCTTCCAGAGAAGTTGTATGCAAATCTCTGGTTTCTCTGATTGCGTAGACCCTATGCTCAATGCTTTTTGGCTGGTTCCTCAGATATCTCGTATTAGTCTCAACCATGGGGAGAGTTACACCTCTCAGATTCAAATCCAATACCAACTGACTGAATCGTAGGTAGACGTCTGTTATGCCTTCTCCTTTTCGTATTCTAAAGGTGTCATACTCCATCTTGAGTATGAGTGTTTTGTTGCTTCTGACCTCTGCAGATCCTTCCATGACAACTTCTATCTTGTCCCAAATCTTCTTCGCTGTAGTCAGACCTTTGACTATGTTGAACATTTCATGATCAAGAGATTCCATCAAGGTTTGTCGTATGGCAGTATCATAAGCTATTTGTTCCTTGTCAGCATCCGAAAACTCCGAGACCTTTTTAGGCTCAGACCGAGGTGGTATAACCACTCCTCCTTCCGTATGTGAAGGAATAACTACCATTGGGACAAATTTACCCTTGTCAAGGACTTCCAGATATTCAGGGTTAACAGTCTCTAGATATAGTCTCATTCTGAAAACCCATTCTTCATAGTGATCTTTGTTGAACATTGGGATCTTGAATGCATTTTTAGGAGCCATCTCAATTCTGGTCACTAAAAGTTTCTAAGTACCCAAGACTAGGCTATGTAGAATATTTATGTAGAACTTTTGCCTAAGTCGAAATTTCTCTAAGTAGAAATTTTGCTCAAGTCGAAATCACCAAGTAGAAATTGTCCAAGTCGAAATTCTATGTAGAAATTCTCAAGTAGAAATTCTATGTAGAAATTTTTGCCTTAGAATAATTTTTCTGCAGATTACTTTAATATTGAATAAACAATATTATCTCTTTAACACTTTTTGACTTTGAATGCTTTACTCACCAAACCCACCTAACCCACTTGCTAGGTACTGAGTATGTCTTTTACTTTCGGTCGAATAAAGTAAATCAAAAAGTCCAAAAAAAACCACCTTTTTATTCTTTTACTATTGAAAAGGAGATCAAAAAGTTGTTGGGTTGTATTCTTTGATAAGAACAGATGATGAACACTCAAGAACACCAAATATGAACTAACCCAGATAAATTCACAAAAATTAATTAAAATACACCCAAGCTAAATAATCACACCTGGAGTATTTAAATAATTTTTCAGATGAGTTTTCACTACCAACGAATTAAAACACACTTTTCGAGAAAATGAAAAGTAGATCTGAAAAATGAAAACTCACGATTCTTCTACTCAACACAAGGATCTATGTTTTGTATGTTAAACATATAGCTTTGATACCAATTGTTAGGTCCAAATGTGTTGTAGAGGGGGGGGTGAATACAACTTTTCGAATATGAGAAGCAATAAAAACGATGCAATAAATGAACACACAGATTCAAGGAATATATTTCTTTATATATAACTTGAAAGGGTTGCTACAACATTCATTACAAAGTATAACAGAAGTTGAGAGAGAAGTGAATGATACTAAGCTCTGTGAATGCACTCTCTCTTTTTCTCTTGTGTTTTTTCTCTAGAATTGCTCACTAACTAAAACATTACACAAGTACTTCTATTTATACTACATGTAATCTATGTCCTGTAGTCTTCAAAGACTAAGATGTACGTGGCCCAATGATGTCCACATAATTCTTGCCTTATCTTGAAAGCTTGGAAATCTGCCAATCAGAAGATGCCATGTGTCATGTTGAAGCTGCACCTAAGTAGAACTTCTACTTGAGAATTTCTACTTGGCTATCTCGAAATTCCTAAGTGGAACTTCTACTTGGCTATCTCGAAATTCCTAAGTAGAACTTCTACTTGAGAATTTCTACTTAGCCATCCAGAACATTTAGTACTTAGAAAATATTCTGGTCTTCAACTTGAAACTTCAATGCACATCTTGAACTTGTGATATCTTCATGTCTTCTTTATTCTTCAACAAGCTCTTGAACATGGTTCTTTATTACTGACATAAACTTGCTATCAATGTCCTGACACTTGTTGCACTGGTCTGGTTCATAAGTGACTAGTCTTGATAGTGTTTCTGCTTCTTGAATAAATTACCATATTCACTGAATAACTTGGCTTTCCAATATTTGCTTTCCTTCTTCTTCACTTGAAATCAATTGGTCTTGTTGATACTGATAGTTATGATCTTGATTCTTGATTAATCAAATCACCGAGGCATGAACAACTTTGACTTGAACTTCTCTCAATGATTTCTTCTTGGCTTGATCATAGTTAGCATGTTTAATTGTATCAATTACCTTGTCTTCATTTAGTGTTGATTTCTTGTGACTTCCTGTTCTTGATTGTCTTCTGGTTAAGTATCTTTTCCTTTAGTTTGAGTTACATTAGTTATAGTGTTACAAGTTTATACACTCTGCCTTTCATCCTAACTAAATATCAGGTGTCGGAACAATCGACCACCTCAACTGCCAAACACCCTGGACACTTTCGTTCCAGATTAACATCTCAAATCTCACCAAATAGAACAAGGTTGAGTAATCTCTGAATTAAATATCAACAAGTTCGATATGGCAAAAAGGGGTATTGATTTAAGTCAAGCTACTAAAGGATTAACGAAAACGATATAATCAACCTGGGGTATAACAATTGAATATTCATAATTAATGGAAATTATCAGAGCAGTTATATCAAGGGTAAATCAATTACGTAAGAATCAAGTTATGATAATCATAATTTGCTGGAAATATAAGTGAAGCGGTTTATTTGAAAGAGAGGTGGAACAATATACTTACAAGGGATATGAATATAAATCAATTCACTAAAAGCATCAACAACTCAGTAGAATCAATTTGGGGTATAACAATTAAGTATTCGAAATTTCGGGAAATTAACGGAACAATTATAGCAAGAGTAATTCGAATAAGCATATGAATCAGGTTTTTATAATCATAACTCATTTAAAAGATAATTGAAGCAATTTACTTGCCTTAACTAGAAAATCACAGAATCCGAAGTGTCTTTACGTCCTCAGCTTTAGCCTTCCCTTTATCCACGGAATCTACACACAATATAACACTATTTTAGAATCCTGTTTAATACTCGCTAATCAATATAAACATTCCACTAGTCTACCCCTGCGAATAGTCCCCTAATTTGCATTTATATACTTATATAATAGCTATATATATATAAGCCACGGATAGTAGCATTTAATCATATTGGCACATTAACACATAATACACAAATTTTAAAATATGAAGCCCGACTCACAACTCGTATAAGTTAAATAATTATACATACTCATATCCAAGAAATGATGTTAATATATTTTAGAAAAATTTTGACGGCATCCCCTTTATACGGGGGACTGCCAGTCGGGATACAGCCGACACAACCAACACAATTATCAATTACCAATCGAATCCATAATTATTATCCAATCCCAATTCACATTCCAATTCACTGATTCACAATCTGGTACAATTTAAATAAGTAATACTAATTTGATATTAGATTACAAGTTATTAAATAGATATTAAATTTTAGATATTAAATATTTTTTTTTGGCTCAGAAAATAATCATCATCGCCATTTTCCATCGACTCAACTTTAGTATCATTGTCGATAGGGCAAAATTCCGAGGGTTCCCTAATTTGGGCTTCCGTCCCGAAATTTCGCACAAAATTACACGACTAATTTAGCAGTTAACTTCACTTAGTTAATCAGTCAAAACCAAATTGTAGTAACGAGTAACTCTATGAGCACAATTTCAGCTAAAACAAACGAACCGTAATAGCTTCAATAATACTACAAACAGAATCAACTCGGAATCAACGTTCATCGAACAAGGGAGACAAAATCGAAGTATTCAAACTACAACAGTCGAATTACACAGCAGTATAATCAACTAGCAGCAAGATGTTTCAATACAAGGATTTAGTGTACACATATTCACAGTCCAATAATCGAGAATTTCAAGGCCGAACCAAACCCCTAACAAACAATCACACACCCACACTTAGTATGAACAACGCACACACACGAACTGAAATCTCACATACTCACACACACTAACACATCACCGTTTACACGAGCACACAACCCTCGAACACACCCTGCACCAAATCGCACACACCAACACACTCGAGTTAAACTCACACATCGAATCAACTGCAGAGAAGGAGCACCACTCGCCACAATACTCACACACACGTATTGAACTCACACACACCAACACTCCCTGCACACACACAATGATTATGAACTGCAGGAGAGGGATAAAGGAATGGATAGAATACCCAACGAATTTACAGGAACAGGTCGAAATCAGCTTGGACGAGGATAATTGTTGAGTGTCCGCTTGAGAGAGAGCAAGAAATCGGCCGAGAGAGATTTTACAAGGGATAAAGAGGGAGACTTCTAGATAAATCAAGAGAGGTTGAGAGACTAAAGTGATTAATTGAAGAAAGAAAAATCTGCTGGGTTCTAATTAAGGAAGAATTAGGGATTTAGCTGTAAAAGATTTTGGGGAAGAATCTAGAAAACCCATTTTTGTGAACTCTTTTAAATGAAATTCATAAAAAAAATCCAATTTGTAAAATTGCAATTAAATACAAAATGAATGGAATATTAAATTTAAAATTTTAAAAATGAAGAAGGCAAAATTATGATCACCCACATATTTTTAAAATATTTTTAGGATTAAAAACGGATTAAATACGGATTTTACAAGATTAAATCCTTAAATTGGAAATTAATTCGTAAAATCATTTTAAAATCCTTGAGACCCAAAAATAATTCACCAAGTATTTTTAAAAGTCATATAAACTAATAAAATCAATAATGAAAAAGATCTCAGAATTTCTGCTAACCCCAAGAATTTTATAAAATTCACAGAAGGTAAATATAACGCAATTAAATAGGAAATAAATCCCAAAAATATAATTAAAATAGTCGGGCTTACATAACACATATAAAATGTCAATCTGACCTCCAAATATTATTCCACAGACACATCACCTCCACAATAATTATATACGCCACATAATTCACATTTAATAATAAAATAAATAACTTTTAGTGATTAAATATTCTGAAATTTCTAAGGCGTTATAACTTTCCCCCCTTAAAAGGATTCTGTCCCCAGAATCTCACCTAAGAGAATAATTGAGGATAATTCTCCAGCATATCGCTTTCCAACTCCCAAGTTGATTCTTCCACCTTGGGGTTTCTCCACAAAACTCTCACTATAGGAATTGTTTTATTCCTCAAAACCTTTTCTTTTCGATCTAGTATTTTGATAGGCTGCTCCACATAAGATAAATCTGGCTGAATCTCTATCGGCTCATATTCAATGACATGTTTAGAATCCAGATGGTATTTCTTAAGCATGGATACATGGAACACGTTGTGAATATGTTGCATGTGAGGCGGTAGGGCTAATTCATAGGCAACTTTTCCAACCTTCTTCAAAACCTCGAAAGGCCCAACAAATCTTGGACTTAATTTTCCTTTCTTGCCAAATCTTACCAATCCTTTCCACGGAGATACTTTCAACAGTACTTGCTCTCCTTCTTCGAATTCCATATTCTTTCTGGCCAAATCGGCGTACTTCTTCTGTCGGTTCTGAGCTGTCACTAACCGTTTCTGAATAAGTTGAACTACTTCCTTGGTTTGCTGCACTAACTCAGGTCCAAGTATCTTTCGCTCGCCAACTTCTTCCCAGTATACTGGAGATCGACACTTTCGTCCATATAATGCTTCATACGGTGGCATACCGATGCTAGCATGAAAGCTATTATTGTATGAAAATTCCACTAACGGCAAGTGTTCATCCCAACTTCCTGCAAAATCTAATGCACAAACTCGGAGCATATCTTCAATTGTTTGAATCGTTCTTTCACTCTGGCCATCAGTTTGAGGATGGTAAGCAGTACTCATTTTTAATTCGGTGCCCAAACATTCTTGAAAACTTCTCCAGAATCTCGAATTAAATCTTGGATCTCGATCTGAGACTATTGATACTGGAACTCCGTGTCGCACCACGATCTCTTTTATGTATAAATGAACCAATTTATCTAATGAGAACCTCTCATTTATCGGAAGGAAGTGCGCAGATTTCGTTAATCGGTCAACAATTACCCAGATAGCATCATGATTAGCTCTCGTCCTTGGCAATCCAACCACAAAGTCCATTGAAATGTGTTCCCATTTCCATTCGGGAATCTCTAATGGTTGTAGCATCCCACTTGGCCTTTGATGTTCTGCTTTTACTTTCTGACAGGTCAAACACTTACTTACCCATTCAGCAATATCTCTCTTCATATCCGGCCACCAGAAATTTCTTTTCAAGTCTCGATACATTTTCGTACTTCCTGGATGAATCGAATATTTCGAGCTGTGGGCTTCCTGTAGAATCTCATTCTTTAATTCATCACATTGGGTATCCAAATACGTGAAGAAAATCTCAATATCCCCTTGTCATCTACCTGTGTACATATCTCCTCACCTGTTAACTTGTTCACATCTCCGCTCATGACTTCCTCCTGACATCTTCGAATCTTTTCTAACAATTCTGGCTGAAACGTCATAGTGTACACCGTATCTGTACTACTTGCAGGTATACACACCTCTATCTCCAATCTTTTGAACTCTTTGTATAATTCCTCAGGCATTGTCAACATACTGATTTTCTCCTTCCTGCTTAAAGCGTCCGCCACCACGTTCGCCTTCCCAGGATGATAGTTGATGGTACAATCATAATCCTTGAGTAATTCCAACCATCTTCTCTGTCTCATATTTAACTCCTTCTGGGTGAAAATATACTTTAAACTCTTGTGGTCCGTGTAAATTTCACACTTTTCCCCATACAAATAATGTCTCCAAATCTTTAAAGCGAAAACAATCGCGGCTAATTCTAAGTCATGAGTAGGATATTTCTGCTCGTGAGGTTTCAATTGTCTCGAAGCGTAAGCAATTACCTTACCGTGCTGCATTAGTACACATCCCAAACCTTTGTGAGATGCATCACTGTAGATCACAAAATTTCCTTTTTCATCTGGAAGTGTCAATACAGGTGCAGTCACCAATCTCTTCTTCAATTCCTGGAAACTTTCTTCACACTTCTCATTCCACACAAACTTTTCATTCTTCCTTGTCAACTTTGTTAGTGGGGTGGCTATCTTCGCAAAGTCTTGAACAAATCTTCGATAATATCCCGCCAATCCTAAGAAACTTCGAACTTCTGTGGGTGTTTTAGGTCTGTCCCAATTCATCACGGCTTCAATTTTAGCAGGATCCACCTTAATCCCTTCTCTGCTGATGACATGCCCTAAAAACTGCACCTCTTTCAACCAAAACTCACATTTGGAAAATTTCGCATACAATTTCTCTTTCCTCAACGTTTCTAAGGCTATTCTCAAATGCCCTGCATGCTCTTCTTCGGTCTTCGAGTATATCAGAATATCATCTATAAACACAATCACAAACTTATCCAAATACTTCTTGAAGACTCTATTCATTAGGTCCATGAACGCTGCTGGTGCATTAGTTAGCCCAAAGGCCATTACTAAGAACTCGTAGTGCCCATACCTAGTCCGAAACGCTATTTTTGGAACGTCTTCCGGTCTAATCTTTAATTGAAAATATCCTGACCGCAAATCAATCTTCGAGAAACAAGTTGCTCCTTTTAATTGATCAAATAAATCGTCAATTCTTGGCAAAGGGTATTTATTCTTAATGGTCAACTTATTTAGTTCCCGATAATCGATACACAGACTCATACTTCCATCCTTCTTCTTTACAAATAATACCGGAGCTCCCCACGGCGATACACTAGGTCTAATAATACCTTTCTCCAGAAGATCTTGCAATTGAACTGCCAATTCCTTCATCTCTACAGGTGCCATTCGATAGGGAGCCTTTGACACTGGTTCAGTTCCTGGGGCTAAATCGATGGTAAATTCTATTTCTCTATCCGGAGGTAAACCGGGAAGTTCATCCGGAAAAACATCAAGAAATTCATTCACCACTGGAATTTCCTCTATCTTAGGCACCTCTTGACTAGTATCCATGACATAAGCCATATAGCCCTCACATCCTTGCCTCAACAACCTCTTTGTTTGAATGATCGACAAAAATCTCCTAGTCTGCCTCTGACCCCTAAAGGTAACTTCTACATTATCAGAGGGTTTAAGGATCACCTTCTTATTCTTACAATCAATTTGGGCATTATTCTCTGTTAACCAATCCATTCCTAAGATAACATCAAATTCACCTAACTGAAAGGGTATCAAATTAGCGTAAAAACAATGCCCTGAAATATCAATCTTTCAACGAGGACACACTTGAGTAACTGGAATTCGTTCTGAATTAGCTATTTCTATAACTATAGCCTCACGTAACATGCATACCTCGCAATTTAACTTTTGAACAAATTCTTTGGATATAAAGGATTTCGTAGCCCCGGAATCAATTAACACTTTAGCTTGAACAGAATTTACAGGGAGCGTACCTGCTACCACATCCGAATTCTTAATAGCTTCGTTCAGAGTCATGTTGAAAGTCCTTGCCACTGGTCTGACACTTGCTGTTGGGGGTGCTTCAATTGCTTGCAGTATTGGATTAGCCAGAACTGGAGGTTTCACTACAGGTACTTTACAGTCTTCATTAAATGCCCTGGCTTCCCACAACGGTGACACAAAATTCCTGCCTTGCATTCCCGAGCATAATGACCTTTTTGATTACATTTGAAACACGTCACCTCCGACTTTATACACACCCCCGGATGCCTCTTCCCACAAGTCTTACACTCTGCCAAGGGTGGCCTAACCAATTTCTGCTGACTCGCATCTTGAATTCTATTTCCTTGGCCCCCATTCCCTGATCCCGACTTCTTAGGGTTCCCATACTTTCCTGGCTGGAATCCTGACTTTTTATTTTGCACATTCTGAGAACTGCCTTGCTCTTGTCGTTCCCCCATAGACCCAGCCTTTCTTTTCTTTCCTTCTTTTTCCTTGAAGTATAATTCGCTTTCTCCTTCAGCTATCATGGCCTTCTGCACCACCGCTGCATAAGTCTCCAGCTCCAAAACTGCTAGTTTAGTACGAATCCATGGTTTCAGTCCTTGTTGAAACCTCTTAGCCTTCTTCCTTTCCGTGTCCACATAGGCCAGAGCAAACCTAGCTAGTTCAGTAAACTTGGTTTCATATTCTGTCACCGACATTTTCCCCTGTTTCAACTCCAAAAACTTCATCTCCATCTGGTCTTTCATATAGTCGGGGAAATACTTTTCCAAAAATAGCTCCGTAAACCTTTCCCAAGGAATCACCTCAATAGCTTCCAACATCTTCACCGACTCCCACCAGTAAGTAGCTTCATTCTTCAAGAAATAACTTACATATTCGGTTTGTTTGTCTGCTGGGACCCCCACCAGTGCAATGGCTTTTTCCATCTCTTTTAACCAAGACCTCGCCTCCACCGGGTCCGCTGTTCCTTTAAACTCAGGAGGTTTAACTGCCTGGAAAGACTTAAAAGTAACCACCGGAGGAACAGGTGGCTGCTGCTGCTGCTGTTGCTGCTGTTGCTGTTGTTGCTGTTGTTGCTGTTGTTGCTGTTGAGCCAACAACTGCTGCTGTAATTGTTGCTGTTGCTGTGCCAGAGTAGCAGTCTGCTGAACAAGAGTTTGTAATATTTGTGCTAAGGCAGGATCCATCTGACCAACAGGAGGTGGATTAGCTTGTTCACCCTGATCGGGGGTGCGGGTATTTTGTTTCTTCTTTTTGGGAGGCATATTTCTAAAATCAATGAACAATTACATTAGATTCAGGTTCAGAAAATAATAGCTCAAATGATCCAACTTAAACAAACAATACATATATTACTGAAAAGAAATTCGAGGTCTCCAACCAATATTCCGGTCAACAATTGATTCACAGGGTGCAATAGGATATCAATCCAAGGTTACACAAGGTATTCACAAACGTTCAGTAAGTACCATTAAGAAACAATAGTCATATTGCTAAGGTCAAACATAGTATCGAAAGTAAAAACAATACTAGAAGGAAATGGTGCTGAAAGTAAATATGAAATGAGCAGTAATCAAGATGCTTAAGTAAATGACAGTATAGGGAAATTTAACACAGTTCTGCAAAAGTGACAATGATATATATAGATAGATCTAATACAAGCGTAAGAACAACGCTTCGACAAGGGTACAGCATAATACTAAAAGAAGAGACTGCTAGCATCTAATCACAGTACAACAGATATATACAACAAAACTGGTCGTACTGCAAATCCTGACGTACTACTACTGCCATAACATGCCTCTAAATACCACATCATCATACTACCCTAATCATCACTGGTCATCATCGTCATCCGACTCTCCCCGCCAAGCTGATCCCAGAATGCTCTCCAGCTCTGCCGTCACCAGACCTAGAGTCACCTGCTGTGTCACGAATGCCGGCTCATCTCGGGATCTAATCCGTCCCCGCCTAATGACAACACGTCTAAGAGCTCGTACTCGCCTCCGAACATCCTCCAGCTCAGCTACCGCTCTATCTCGATCTCTAGCCCGGTCCTCCTCCCCAGCCCTCATAGCCCTCAACTCTGCCATCTGCCCTAAGAGATAGTCCCTCTCTCGGGCCACTCGCTCGTACACATGATATGGAACAGGCTGAGGAGTGTACTGATATGCTGGCCCATTCACTGAGCCCTGCGATCCTACGAACGGCTGCATAACCCCTGGGGAAATCTGCTGCGGTACAGAAGCCCCTCCTTCCGGATCCTCGTCCGGGTCTGAATCGGAACCAGAAGCAGGTGCCTGAAGTATACATATATATATATATATAATTAGACTTCCTATCTCTCACGAAACAATCCTAACCTTTCTCATAACTCTACCCCGACTCCCCACCTAATTGTTTCAGTGACTGTGACCTGTGGCTCTGATACCAACTTGTAACACCCTCACTTGCCAACAATAATAATAATATAAACTTTTATACTCAATTAAATATTAATATAGAAGAAATTTTAGAAATTTCGGCATGATGTAATCATAAATCGGACTAACCACCTGCTCAAACAACTAAGTATAACTAAAACAGTCCACATGCACAAGATATACTAATCCATAAGGAAATAAAACCATACCAACCCAGACCGCACACAGGTCACTGTATGAAACAACTACCAATAGTTATTACAACCCAGAACTGAATCAAATAATATACAACCCATTAATTATGATAATCTGCCTACAAATACAGACATAATATAAACAGAGATATATGCTCACTACCCATCCAACCACCTCAACCCTCTGACTGCCTCGGTGACTACCCCAACCAGACGGGCCACTTCTTCTAGACATCTTCCGGCTTAGCTGAGGAAACAGAATTAGCAAGCAAGTGAGCCAAAGTGCTCAGCAAGTATGTATATATATATGATTAACAATAACAACTGAAATGTCTGCAAGATTGTCAAGAATTAACAATCAACATTATATAATCTCGACTGAAAGTTCATCTTTTGTCTGAATCGTAAAATAGAAGAGGATTGGACTATCATGCATTTTATAAATAAAAACAATTATAAGGTTAGGCTGCTGATCAGTCACGCACTAACCCCGGACAAACGCACACAGCAATGTCCTTAATGGATCCACGGCACACATTGGCCTTAATAATTTCTGACCACGAATCTGGTCCGACCCTTACGGTCCACATTTTAAAAAAAAACTAACAGTCCAATCCTAACTAAATATCAGGTGTCGGAACAATCGACCACCTCAACTGCCAAACACCCTGGACACTTTCGTTCCAGATTAACATCTCAAATCTCACCAAATAGAACAAGGTTGAGTAATCTCTGAATTAAATATCAACAAGTTCGATATGGCAAAAAGGGGTATTGATTTAAGTCAAGCTACTAAAGGATTAACGAAAACGATATAATCAACCTGGGGTATAACAATTGAATATTCATAATTAATGGAAATTATCAGAGCAGTTATATCAAGGGTAAATCAATTACGTAAGAATCAAGTTATGATAATCATAATTTGCTGGAAATATAAGTGAAGCGGTTTATTTGAAAGAGAGGTGGAACAATATACTTACAAGGGATATGAATATAAATCAATTCACTAAAAGCATCAACAACTCAGTAGAATCAATTTGGGGTATAACAATTAAGTATTCGAAATTTCGGGAAATTAACGGAACAATTATAGCAAGAGTAATTCGAATAAGCATATGAATCAGGTTTTTATAATCATAACTCATTTAAAAGATAATTGAAGCAATTTACTTGCCTTAACTAGAAAATCACAGAATCCGAAGTGTCTTTACGTCCTCAGCTTTAGCCTTCCCTTTATCCACGGAATCTACACACAATATAACACTATTTTAGAATCCTGTTTAATACTCGCTAATCAATATAAACATTCCACTAGTCTACCCCTGCGAATAGTCCCCTAATTTGCATTTATATACTTATATAATAGCTATATATATATAAGCCACGGATAGTAGCATTTAATCATATTGGCACATTAACACATAATACACAAATTTTAAAATATGAAGCCCGACTCACAACTCGTATAAGTTAAATAATTATACATACTCATATCCAAGAAATGATGTTAATATATTTTAGAAAAAATTTGACGGCATCCCCTTTATACGGGGGACTGCCAGTCGGGATACAGCCGACACAACCAACACAATTATCAATTACCAATCGAATCCATAATTATTATCCAATCCCAATTCACATTCCAATTCACTGATTCACAATCTGGTACAATTTAAATAAGTAATACTAATTTGATATTAGATTACAAGTTATTAAATAAATATTAAATTTTAGATATTAAATATTTTTTTTTGGCTCAGAAAATAATCATCATCGCCATTTTCCATCGACTCAACTTTAGTATCATTGTCGATAGGGCAAAATTCCGAGGGTTCCCTAATTTGGGCTTCCGTCCCGAAATTTCGCACAAAATTACACGACTAATTTAGCAGTTAACTTTACTTAGTTAATCAGTCAAAACCAAATTGTAGTAACGAGTAACTCTATGAGCACAATTTCAGCTAAAACAAACGAACCGTAATAGCTTCAATAATACTACAAACAGAATCAACTCGGAATTAACGTTCATCGAACAAGGGAGACAAAATCGAAGTATTCAAACTACAACAGTCGAATTACATAGCAGTATAATCAACTAGCAGCAAGATGTTTCAATACAAGGATTTAGTGTACACATATTCACAGTCCAATAATCGAGAATTTCAAGGCCGAACCAAACCCCTAACAAACAATCACACACCCACACTTAGTATGAACAACGCACACACACGAACTGAAATCTCACATACTCACACACACTAACACATCACCGTTTACACGAGCACACAACCCTCGAACACACCCTGCACCAAATCGCACACACCCACACACTCGAGTTAAACTCACACATCGAATCAACTGCAGAGAAGGAGCACCACTCGCCACAATACTCACACACACGTATTGAACTCACACACACCAACACTCCCTGCACACACACAATGATTATGAACTGCAGGAGAGGGATAAAGGAATGGATAGAATACCCAACGAATTTACAGGAACAGGTCGAAATCAGCTTGGACGAGGATAATTGTTGAGTGTCCGCTTGAGAGAGAGCAAGAAATCGGCCGAGAGAGATTTTACAGGGGATAAAGAGAGAGACTTCTAGATAAATCAAGAGAGGTTGAGAGACTAAAGTGATTAATTGAAGAAAGAAAAATCTGCTGGGTTCTAATTAAGGAAGAATTAGGGATTTAGCTGTAAAAGATTTTGGGGAAGAATCTAGAAAACCCATTTTTGTGAACTCTTTTAAAAGAAATTCATAAAAAAAAAATCCAATTTGTAAAATTGCAATTAAATACAAAATGAATGGAATATTAAATTTAAAAATTTAAAAATGAAGAAGGCAAAATTATGATCACCCACATATTTTTAAAATATTTTTAGGATTAAAAACGGATTAAATACGGATTTTACAAGATTAAATCCTTAAATTGGAAAATAATTCGTAAAATCATTTTAAAATCCTTGAGACCCAAAAATAATTCACCAAGTATTTTTAAAAGTCATATAAACTAATAAAATCAATAATGAAAAAGATCTCAGAATTTCTGCTAACCCCGAGAATTTTATAAAATTCACAGAAGGTAAATATAACGCAATTAAATAGGAAATAAATCCCAAAAATATAATTAAAATAGTCGGGCTTACATAACACATATAAAATGTCAATCTGACCTCCAAATATTATTCCACAGACACATCACCTCCACAATAATTATATACGCCACATAATTCACATTTAATAATAAAATAAATAACTTTTAGTGATTAAATATTCTGAAATTTCTAAGGCGTTATAGACGGTGTGGTTGAAATTGGAGTAATAAGAGGATGAGGAATCGGTGGTGGGCAGAGAGATTTGAGGGAGATAGTCGGAGGAGCAAAGAGAATGGCAGAGAGAGATTGTTGTGCTTTGTTGTGCTTTGGCCGGAGAGAAATCGAGAGAGAGAGGGACGACGGAGAGAGGGAGCAGAGAAGGGAGAGATGAGGGAGAGAGATGGAGGCGGGAGAGATAAGTCGGGGGAATAGAGGGAGAGAGGGGAGAGGGAGATTGATGGAAAGAGGTTCGACGAGAGAGATGGAGAGATTGAGTTCGAGAGAGAGATTGAATCGAGATTGAGAGAGAGAGAGAGAGAGAGAGAGAGAGAGAGAGAGAGAGAGAGAGAGAGATGGATTGGGAGAAGAGAGAGTTTCAGGGGGGCGGCTGGACGGCAGTGGTGGCGCGTGGGCCCCACGCGCCGTCGTGGAAAAAAAATTATTATTTTTCTGTATTGTTTTTAAATCTGTTATAATTGGAATAAAAATAAAAATACATATATAATAATAATAATAATAATAAAAATAATAATAATAATAATAATAATAATAATAATAATAATAATAATAATAATAAAGAGATAATAATATAAAATAAAAGAGGTTGAATATTTTTAAAATTTGGTTTTAATAAATTGAGATATTATTTTAAAAATGGTGAGAAAAAAAAGGGGAGTTATAAAATTATAATATTGTTTAAATTGTGAGAACTGATTAATTAAATAGTGATTGATTTATTAATTAATTGAATAAGAATATTTTTGTGACGTAAGATTTGAGATTTATTGATTCGTTAATAAAAGAGTAAATAATTATGAATAAATAGAGATAAATACGGTTTTTTTTTGGGAGATTGTTATCTAATATTCCTGGATTATTTTAATCAGCCGAATCAAATCAGAAAATTTTAGAGACTAAAACCGGAATTATTATTTTAATTATTTACAAGATTAAAATGAATTCTTGGATTTTGAGAATAAATAGAGATTTATAATATTATTATTTCTCTAAAATGGATTTAATTACTGTAGAGCTTTTATGAGAATTTTTTTTGAGATTTGTATGAACCAATTATTTTAGAGGTTAAAATCGGATTAATATTAAAAATAAGTAAAACAAATTAGAATTGTGAGGATAATTAAAAGTAAAATTATTTTGATAAATTATTTTTGGTTAAAAGTGAGAATAATAATTATGGATTTAAATTGGATAAAAATGGATGGTGGGTTTATTTTTATTTTTTTTTTGAGTATAAATAGAGGTTAATATTATTAATTTAGAGAATTTTAGAGAATTCATTAGAGTAAATTTAAAGTAGAAGTGCTATTTGAATAATTTATTTGCTAGCGAATACTTAGAGATAATTAGAGACCTTTTAAATGGAGAATTGTCGTTATATTTCGGTAACCCTATTTTCGTTTTTAAGTGGAATTTACGGATATTAAAATATTATATAGATTGGATTCCTGAGTTCGGAGAAGATTTATTTATCCGGAGATTTAGTGGAAAGTTTGACTCAGGATTGTCGGCGGATATAAGTGAGGGTTAAATGAGGAAGGATGAAGATGGATGAGGTATTGGTTGTGGTTGTTGGTTAGGCGTTTTCCAACGGGAAAACATATATGTTCAGAGGGGACGTCTTCGATTATCTTCTTCCAACAGAGAAATTGGTGAGTATGGTTAATACGTTCAAGTTGAGTTTATAAGCGTTATAGAAAATATTAGAATTGTCGTCTAGAGACTAAAGTATTGTCTTATGTTTGATATTGGAATTGACGCGCGAGCTCGATATCAGCGGATTAGACTCGTGGCAACCGCAAGAGCGTTGAACCAAATAATGATCAAATTAGAAGATTGTGACGTCGTAAGATAGAAGATGAAAGCAGTATTACTGTGACGTTTCATGATAGCTGAGAATTCGAGGCAAGTGTTTTCCCTTCACTTCTTGTTCAAGTGAGATTATTTTAAATATGCTTATTATGGTATTATTCCATTTATTGTCGATCTTGTCGACATTTATTGTCATTCTTGTTTATTCAATTTATACCCCTTTCACTGTATCGAACTTGTCGATAACCTTTGAGACTATTATTTCCTTAATGATGCTTCCTTGTTGGGAGTACAACTAAACCAATTGTTTAGGTAGTCGGGATCCCACTAGTAGAGCACTGAACCTATCATGTCTGATTACCCATCTCATACTTTATTTTTTTTAATCCTTTCTGTGTTGTTAGATTTTTGATTCAAAACACTTCTCTTGTGATTTGAGTTTTTGAAAGATGATATATGTTTTCATTAACAATGATTTAGTATTATTCCTATGTTACTACTCACTTGCTGAGCATTTCTTCCGCTCATACTTGTTTGTTTCGAAACCCTAACCTTTCAGTAAGGTAGTTTGGCGAGACATATTCGCACAGTTCGAAAGAGAAGAAGCAGACGATATCTTGAAGATGACTTGATGCGTGAGGTCTTGATCCAGTGTAAGATCTATTTTATTTAGTTGGACTCTGATAGTTATTATTATGTATTAGATTGGCTATCCTGGTATACTTCTTATCGAAGTCATACCAGTGATTTAAGTTTTGATATAAGAGAATGTGGTAAAGATGAAAGTTGCTATTTTATGGAATTTGGATTCTTGTTTCTAGCACTATAACCTAAAAGATCTTGGATTGTTTGGGTCACAGAGATTATATTTCAATTTCGACAATTACACGGAATAATGTTTTACTAAAGTGGTGATGTTAATTTTGAGGATTCTTAGGTAACGACCAAATCTCCTGACCCGGATTTGGGGGCGTTACAGAAATAGTATCATAGCGAGGTTATAGTTAACTAGGAACGAGAGTGAGTAGGAGTGTGTATAGCTAAGTAAGGAACGTCTGAGCTCATATAGAGTTCATGTTAGACTATGGGATATAGTACCAATTAGTAGGTTAAGAATTGAGTGTGCGCGTGAGTTGGTTGCGCTAAATTGGATAAAACACTTTGAGACTATTGATGTCTACTATGGATTTCAGAGAGTAAGTCTTGAGTGGGTTTGAGCAAGCGCAAAGACTGAGGCAAGTTCATTTTATCCCTTATTTCCTAAAGAAATTACGAGATTTCCTGAGAATATTACTTTATGAAGGATTTCTGTTTATTGTGGAAAATTCTTGGTGAAGTGATGGTTATTAAAATTTAATGAGAATTTTAGAGTGGATTTATTTATTAAATTCTAAATCATCAGTCGATCTCATTGATCGAGACGACTCTTTAATATTATTTGGCTGAAACTTGTCTTATTGCTTCGAGTTAGATAAATATTTATTTCTATTAGTTGAATTTATCTCTCAAATTCAACTACTTTTCTTGACATTGGGCAATGCTTCATAGTTCGAATCATTTATTAAAGTGGTAACACTTATTTATTTTATCCCTTGATAATCAAGTTAAACTTCTTGGAGTGTCTACTTTGCTAAAATTGTTGAAGATTATTCAGTTGCTTTCCCAAGATCTTGATAAGTTCAGAGAACGTACTTAGATTGAAATCTAGGGCGTCTTATTTGTTCGAGATGACCCTTAAAGATTAATTCAGTTATAACTACGCTCATATATCGAGGTAGTTTAAATTTTATTGACTTCACTCGGATCTATTGTTCATATCCGATAAATTTTGGTTCAATATTCAACTTTGATTCATTGTTCGAATCAAAATAAATACACTCAGAATAGAGAACAGAAGAACATCTTATCGTCAGAATTCCCTCTAAAAATACCTACTCTAGCGTATTTGGAAGTTTCTTTTTGAATCGAGTCATTTTCATTATTTCAAGACGACTCCACAGGATTTATTCTAACCAGTGAACCTTTCTTGTTCAAGGTTGTTACTTTATTGTCTGGAATTGACATATTGTTCGTGTCAATATAATAAATTAGTTTCTTTTGAAAATATTACGACGACCTATTGTTCAGGTCGGTCTCATACAAAGTTTAGATTGGCGATTGGCCAGAAGCGAATAGGAATCCAAATCAATCAATTTTTATTCGGAGGAATAATCTTATAATCCACTGGTCAACATGGGAGATGGACCATGGGTTTTTCTTTCAGATCAACACGAGGAATAAACTCGTGGTATCGAAGGAGAAATATTTATGGTTGACTTTTCAACCAACTTTTGCTAGCAAAGAGATATATTGGTACTTGAGACACAGCGGTTGATCACGCTGTGGGGTATCGTGAATGCGAATAATTATTTTGGCACTAATGTTGCCAGGGTTGAGAACGACAACCCATTTTAAGCTAGCAAAGAGAAAAATTTGGTGGTACCACATCATAGCCCTGATCAGGTTGGGTGGGGTATCACGGGAGGACGGTACCTTGAGACATGGTAGTTGATCGCACCGTGGGGGATACCGAGTGGTGGAAGACCAGTAATCTTTTCTTAAATTCTGAGCTACAAAATATGTTGGTGATTTTCTTAAAATTCTTGAAATTGTTGAGAAGTTCGTTTCTGATGATCTTGTGGTTGAGATGAGTTAAATTCCTTGAGTTACCAGAGATTTTGAAAGAAGTTTTTATTATTCTCACAAATTTTGAGAAGTTGCCTATACGGTTTTCATGATTGAAAATTATATGAGTCTCTTTTTCATTCTAGCATTATCTTTCATTATCGTCGAGTTAAAAAAAATGTATAAGATTTGGGATAGTGAACTTGCCAAACATTTTATGTGCTCACCCTTGGTTATTATTTTAATGTCTCCAACAGTGAAATATGAGAACGATTGGTCTTTCGAATAGAGATAAGAAGAATGTTGTGCCTGTTTTGGCTATGATTGTATAATAAAGCCTTACGTGAACGGAAGCGTGATGACTAAGAAAGTTTCGAGGAATTAAAGAAAATACTATTATGAGTCGAGATGACGTGCTCACTTGAAATGTTTAGGCTGAATTGGACAGATCTTTTCGCGATGGAAGATGTCTATTGTGGAATCTTTAGGGATTATTACGAGCTGACGTCGATGTAGGGTATTGATAACTTGGGTCGTTCAGAAGAAGAGTTTAGATCGGATGACGAGTGTTGTGATGTTATTAGGTATCCGACATATCGCGCGTGTAGGAGTTCGATTCATCCGAAGATTTGACTGTGGACGAACCAGCTGATTCGGAGCTGCATGAGCTAATTGGGCAACCGGAGCTACTAGTTAGTAAGAAGCCACCTAGATATCCGCATGTACCTTCTAGGAGTTCCTTCTGCGATTTTTACCTATTTAACGAGCATTATAGAGAGTACGAAGAGGATACAAACAAGATGCGGAATACGATTACTGGCACGTGTTGGGAGTAAGATCGTCTTAGGAGATTTAACCTTCATTTTGTTCTTATTTATTTTGCTGGCACCATATTTTATTTGGCGAACAATTATGCTTCATTTGAAGATGAGCTTTGCATATACGATTCGTTTTGTTATAAACCCTTCTGATTCCTAAAGTTATCAGTGATTAAAAGAAGTAAAGACAGACCTGTTGATTTTTTTTTAGGGGGATCCAATATACCTTCACGTCGATAGAGAATGGGTTTATCAAGTTTAAGGAATTGACGTTAAAACAGAGACTTTTTAATGAGATTACGCATTTTCTACAAATTAGTGATAAGTACTCCGTTGAAAGATTGGTGTAGATACACCTAATGGAAATTATGGTTCGGCATAGAGTGCCTGTTTCAATTATATATGATAGAGGTGGTCGTTTTACTTCTCGATTTTGGAAAAGTTTTCAGGAATTTCTGGGCACGAGATTAAATCTGAGTATTGCATACCATCCACAGACCGACGGACAGAAAGAAAAGACAAAGCATTTGAAGTGGGAAATAAAGTGATACTAAGAGTTTTACCTTGGAAGGGAGTAGTGAGATTCGGGAAGAAAAGGAAAGTTAAGCCCTAGATATATAGGATCTTTTGAGATTTTCAGGAAGATAGGACCACTAGCTTATCAGTTGGCCCTACCTCCAGACCTTCAGCACATCCACGATATGCTTCATGTTTCTGCGTTAGGAAAGTATCACTCTGATTTCAGACAGGTTATAACCTACGAACAAGTGGAGATACGTCCAAATTTGGCATACGAAGAGCAACCAGTATAGATCCTAGATCACAAAGTGCAAGAGTTAAGAACTAAGAAAGTAAATTTAGTGAAAGTACTTTGGAGAAATCACCAAGCTGAGGAAGCCACGTGGGAATTGGAAAGCGAAATGCGGAATTTATATCCTGATTTGTTCAGTGCGTAATTTTGATTCCGAGGACGGAATCCTATAAGGGGGAAGACTGTAATAACCGCGAATATTCGAATAATTTTCCTTACGTGATATTTGCATTTTATTTTAGAGCGATGCACTAGTATATTTTAATTAGCGAGTTTTTTTGTAAAATCTTAATATTTTATATATTCGTTTGGGAGTAAATATTATATTATAATTATTTATTTATATTTATTTGGTATTTACTAAAATCAGGAAAATTTAGGAAAATAGGATTTTAAACTTTTATTCGGTTGATATTATTTATTTAATGTCCAAATTTATTTTTGAGAACGAAATTAAAATTTCGTTTTATTTGACCAGCGGGAAAAAAAAATGAGATTTATCTTTTTTAATCGGATCGTTAAGCGAGGGGAGACAACATATTCTTTCACAAAACACGGAGCTTTAACTTTCACAAAACACAGAAATGTTCCATCATTTTTATCTCGGTCCCCATGTTATGTCTCCCACGTTTTGTCCCCTTTTTAAACCAGATAAACAGAAAACCCGGGCATATCCATATATCAACCGGATAAAAATACAACCTCTCCCTTTCCTTTTCTTTTTGAAAACCGACTACCTACTATCTCTTTTAAACAAAAACCCAGCTGTATAGTTGTTGCAAAACAGAGTAACACCACGAGTAGTTATTATTTTCTTTTCTTCTAATAAACTTTTCTTTTCTTTTTTTTGTTCTCTTATTTCCGATTTCGTTCCTTGATTCCAGTAGACTTGAATTGTTTGTGTTGTTATCGTTGTGGTCGGAGAAGTGGAGAGTTGAGAGAGGGCGAGAGAGCAAGAGAGGTTGAGAGGAAGAGAGATGGAGTCGGGGAGAGATGGAGGCGAAGAGAAGAAAGGGGGTGGAGGGAGATTGAGAGAGAGATGAACGGAGGCGACGGTGTGGTTGAAATTGGAGTAATAAGAGGATGAGGAATCGGTGGTGGGCAGAGAGATTTGAGGGAGATAGTCGGAGGAGCAAAGAGAATGGGAGAGAGAGATTGTTGTGCTTTGTTGTGGTTTGGCCGGAGAGAAATCGAGAGAGAGAGGGACGACGGAGAGAGAGAGCAGAGAAGGGAGAGAAGAGGGAGAGAGATGGAGGCGGGAGAGATAAGGCGGGGGAATAGAGGGAGAGAGGGGAGAGGGAGATTGATGGAAAGAGGTTCGACGAGAGAGATGGAGAGATTGAGTTCGAGAGAGAGATTGAATCGAGATTGAGAGATAGAGAGAGAGAGAGAGAGAGAGAGAGAGAGAGATGGATTGGGAGAAGAGAGAGTTTACGGGGGGGCGGCTGGACGTCAGTGGTGGCGCGTGGGCCCCACGCGCCGTCGTGGAAAAAAAAATTATTATTTTTCTGTATTGTTTTTAAATCTGTTATAATTGGAATAAAAATAAAAATACATATATAATAATAATAATAATAATAAAGAGATAATAATATAAAATAAAAGAGGTTGAATATTTTTAAAATTTGGTTTTAATAAATTGAGATATTATTTTAAAAATGGTGAGAAAAAAAAGGGGAGTTATAAAATTATAATATTGTTTAAATTGTGAAAACTGATTAATTAAATAGTGATTGATTTATTAATTAATTGAATAAGAATATTTTTGTGACGTAAGATTAGAGATTTATTGATTCGTTAATAAAAGAGTAAATAATTATGAATAAATAGAGATAAATACGGGTTTTTTTTTGGGAGATTGTTATCTAATATTCCTGGATTATTTTAATCAGCCGAATCAAATCAGAAAATTTTAGAGACTAAAACCGGAATTATTATTTTAATTATTTACAAGATTAAAATGAATTCTTGGATTTTGAGATTAAATAGAGATTTATAATATTATTATTTCCCTAAAATGGATTTAATTAAAGTAGAGCTTTTATGAGAATTGTTTTTGAGATTTGTATGAACCAATTATTTTAGAGGTTAAAATCGGATTAATATTAAAAATAAGTAAAACAAATTAGAATTGTGAGGATAATTAAAAGTAAAATTATTTTGATAAATTATTTTTGGTTAAAAGTGAAAATAATAATTATGGATTTAAATTGGATAAAAATGGATGGTGGGTTTATTTTTTTTTGTTTTGAGTATAAATAGAGGTTAATATTATTAATTTAGAGAATTTTAGAGAATTCATTAGAGTAAATTTAAAGTAGAAGTGCTATTTGAATAATTTATTTGCTAGCGAATACTTAGAGATAATTAGAGACCTTTTAAATGGAGAATTGTCGTTATATTTCGGTAACCCTATTTTCGTTTTTAAGTGGAATTTATGGATATTAAAATATTATATAGATTGGATTCCTGAGTTCGAAGAAGATTTATTTATCCAGAGATTTAGTGGAAAGTTTGACTCAGGATTGTCGGCGGATATAAGTGAGGGTTAAATGAGGAAGGATGAAGATGGATGAGGTATTGGTTGTGGTTGTTGGTTAGGCGTTTTCCAACGGGAAAACAAATATGTTCAGAGGGGACGTCTTCGATTATCTTCTTCCAACAGAGAAATTGGTGAGTATGGTTAATACGTTCAAGTTGAGTTTATAAGCGTTATAGAAAATATTAGAATTGTCGTCTAGAGACTAAAGTATTGTCTTATGTTTGATATTGGAATTGACGCGTGAGCTCGATATCAGCGGATTAGACTCGTGGCAACCGCAAGAGCGTTGAACCAAATAATGATCAAATTAGAAGATTGTGACGTCGTAAGATAGAAGATGAAAGCAGTATTACTGTGACGTTTCATGATAGCTGAGAATTCGAGGCAAGTGTTTTCCCTTCACTTCTTGTTCAAGTGAGATTATTTTAAATATGCTTATTATGGTATTATTCCATTTATTGTCGATCTTGTCGACATTTATTGTCATTCTTGTTTATTCAATTTATACCCCTTTCACTGTATCGAACTTGTCGATAACCTTTGAGACTATTATTTCCTTAATGATGCTTCCTTGTTGGGAGTACAACTAAACCAATTGTTTAGGTAGTCGGGATCCCACTAGTAGAGCACTGAACCTATCATGTATGATTACCCATCTCATACTTTATGTTTTTTTAATCCTTTCTGTGTTGTTAGATTTTTGATTCAAAATACTTCTCTTGTGATTTGAGTTTTTGATAGATGATATATGTTTTCATTAACAATGATTTAGTATTATTCCTATGTTACTACACACTTGCTGAGCATTTCTTCCGCTCATACTTGTTTGTTTCGAAACCCTAACCTTTCAGTAAGGTAGTTTGGCGAGACATATTCGCACAGTTCGAAAGAGAAGAAGCAGACGATATCTTGAAGATGACTTGATGCGTGAGTTCTTGATCCAGTGTAAGATCTATTTTATTTAGTTGGACTCTGATAGTTATTATTATGTATTAGATTGGCTATCCTGGTATACTTCTTATCGAAGTCATACCAGTGATTTAAGTTTTGATATAAGAGAATGTGGTAAAGCTGAAAGTTGCTATTTTATGGAATTTGGATTCTTGTTTCTAGCACTATAACCTAAAAGATCTTGGATTGTTTGGGTCACAGAGATTATATTTCAATTTCGACAATTACATGGAATAATGTTTTACTAAAGTGGTGATGTTTATTTTGAGGATTCTTAGGTAACGACCAAATCTCCTGACCCAGATTTGGGGGCGTTACATAAATAAGGTAAGAACTGTGAAAAGATAATTGGTTAGTTATTATTTAGAAGAAAATGAGATATTTTCGTTACAAAATATAGAAAATATATTACCTTTTAGCTGGAAAAGATAATCAGTTAGTTATAAGTAATTATAATATATTAGTTATTTCATTAATTACAACGATCATGTTTTTGGAAAGAATATATTTTAGTTAGAAAAGGTAATAGCTGAAAAAGGTGGTTGGTTAGCTATTATTTAGGGGAAGAGTCGTGTGATATTTTGAGAAAAATATTATGTTTTGTTTTGTAATAAGTAAGTAAAATAATTAATTGTAATAATGTAAAACAATTAAGTAAGGTAAGTACTATACTGTACTGTACCAAACTTTTAATGTTTTGATATATTAGTTATTTCAATAATTAGAACGATCATGTTTTTGGAAAAAATAGATTTTAGTTAGAAAAGTTAGAAAAGGTAGTTGGTTAGTTATATTTCGGGGAAGTGTTGGGAGAGTTGCGAGTGATATTTTGAGAAAAAATTCTGTTTTGTTTTTTAATAAGCAAGTAAAATAATTAATAGTAATAAAGTAAAACAATTAAATAAGGTAAGAACTGTGAAAAGATAATTGGTTAGTTATTATTTAGAAGAAAATGAGATATTTTTGTTACAAAATATAGAAAATATATTACCTTTTAGCTGGAAAAGATAATCAGTTAGTTATAAGTAATTATAATATATTAGTTATTTCATTAATTACAACGATCATGTTTTTGGAAAGAATAGATTTTATTTAGAAAAGGTAATAGCTGAAAAAGGTGGTTGGTTAGCTATTATTTAGGGGAAGTGTCGTGTGATATTTTGAGAAAATATTGTGTTTTGTTTTGTAATAAGTAAGTAAAATAATTAATGGTAATAAAGTAAAACAATTAAATAAGGTAAGTACTGTACTGTACCGTACCAAAACTTTTAATGTTTCGTCTTTTATAATATAGTATAGATGTATACTTTAAGTCGATTATTTGTGCATAATTTAGAACGTTATGTTTAAAACCGAATCACTTATTTAAATTATCTTACGAACTAATTCGCTAGACTTAAAAGATTTTTAACATTTTGTGTACGTACTTATTTTTACACGATCTTTTCTTCTAGTATGGTTGGATTTGTAAAAAAAATTAAAAAACATGATTTCAAGTCACTTGTGTACATAAATTTTCTATCTTGGTATACTATTTTTAAATCTTATACGTTAATAGAAATCTGTACTTTAATTCGATAATTTGTGTTTAATTTAAAATTTTATATTTAAAACCAAAATACTTATTTAAATTACTTTACGAGCCAATTTGTTAGACTAAAATCGATCTTTAACATTTCGTGTGCCTACTTATTTTTACGCGATCTCTTCTTATAGTATGATTAGATTTGATAAAAATTGTTGAAAACATGATTTCAAGACACATGTGTAGATAAATTTTCTATATTGGTATGCTATTTTTAAATCTTATACGTTAATAGAAATATTTATTTTAAGTCAATTATTTGTGTATATTTTAAAATCAAATCAGTTATTTAAATCATTTTATAAAGCAATTCGTCATACTAAAAAGATCTTTAACATTTTGTGTACCTCCTAATTTTTACGCGATCTTTTCTTCTAGTATGATTGGATTTGTAAAAATTAGTTAAAACATGATATCAAGTCACTTGTGCTGATAAATTTTCTATCTTGGTATCCTATTTTTAAATCTTATACGTTAATAAAAATCTATACTTTAAGTAATTATTTGTGTATAATTTAAAATTTTATATTTAAAACCAAATTAGTTATTTAAATTATTTTACGAACCAATTTGTTAGACTAAAAAGATTTTTAACATTTTGTATACCTACTTGTTTTTATGTAATCTTTTCTTCTCGTATGGTTGGATTTGTAAAAAATTGTTAAAAACATGATTTCAAGGCAGTAGATAAATTTTCTATCTTGGTATCCTATTTTTAAATTTTATACGTTAATAGAAATCTTTATTTTAAGTCAATTATTTATGTATAATTTAAAATTTTATACTTTAAACTAAATCACTTATTTAAATTATTTTACAACCCAATTCGGTAGCCTAAAAAGATCTTTAATATTTTGTGTACCTACTTATTTTATGCAATCTTTTCTTCTAGTACGGTTGGATTTATAAAAAAAATTGTTAAAAAACATGGTTTCAAGACTCTTGTGTACATAAATTTTCTATCTCGACAAATAGAATACAAGACAAAAGTAGAAAAAAGGTTAATATAATATATGGGGTGCTTGCACATATAGATAAAGAGTTTTATATTTTTATCAAAATGAGCATCTAGCATATTAGTTAAGATTGTCATCTTTAATCTTTAAGTCTGTCATGGGTTCAATTCTGTTAGGTCCCGAAGTATCGTAGAAGGGGGGGTTGAATACGATACTACCAAAATATTTCGATTTTCAAGATTTTTGCGGATAACAATTTTTCGGATCTTGGAATCAAAATAACGAAACACAATTTCAGAAATATATCTTTATTGATAACAAACCCCAAGGGGTGTTACAACTTCTAATCCAATGGATTAGCTTCAAAACCTGAACACTCCTAAGGATAGTTTAGGCACGAGGACCTTCTACCCGACACTTCCTGAAAGCGGGCTAAGCCGGCTTTCCTACTAGATGGACTGTCTAGCAGCTTATACAGAAAAGATATAAGAGAGAGAAGAGAGAGTTGTGTGTTGAGGTGTGTTTTGAAATGAAATACAACAGACCAATTTATAGACTTTAGAAAGCTACTATGCAGCTAAATTAACGTAACTGTTGACGTTTTTATCTGCTGTTTTTCTTTCGCCGCCTGCTTCCTCTTTTTTTCTTTTCAAACAATTCTGCCGAATTGTTGTTTTTCAATATTCTTGATTTGAACATGGTCCCACATGTTTTTTACCTTTTTCTTTTACTTTGTCAAATGAATAGTATTTTTCGTTACTATTCATATGAATAGTAATTTCATTTACTATTCATATGAATAGTAATTTCGGATACTATTCATATGAATAGTAATTTCGGATACTATTCATATGAATAGTAATTTACTATTCATATGAATAGTAATTTCGGATACTATTCATATTCCTCTTAATTTGACATCCCTAAATATTCAGCTTCCAACTAACTAGAGGATATCAACACTGCTCTAAACTCAATCATATCTCTTAACAGTTTTTCTGAGTTAGATACTTCGATTCCTTTGTGAAGTGTTGACGCCCAGTGCAACTGGTCTGGTTCACAGATGACTAACATTCACTCGTGGTCTTCGTATCATGTCTTTAAGAACACTGCAAAGAATTATGTAACCATAAAAACTTTATCACTGGAATCTTTTGGCCCTTCAACTGAATCATCTGTACATCTTATTTTGTCACTGAGGCTTGATCAGGTTAATGAACTTCTTTCAGCAACTTGATCCTTGTTGATGCCTGTTCTTCAAATTTCACGATCCCTGTATAGAGTTAATATTATTTATCTTTTATCCTAGTTGAGTTATATATGTCCTTTATTACATATTACATTACATTATGCTTTACAATCTCCCCCTATTTGATTGTTAGGGTTTGACAAGCAAATTCCTAGAGGATAACTCAACTGATACAACAAAAAATGAAATACAAAGATAAATAATATTAAAGCGCATTCTGAATCATATATACATTTTCCAGATTTCTAAAATTTGAACAAGTGCAAGACAATTGTTCCTCTAAACTGAACATATCTTCAAGTTTGCCTTGCTTTCTTTCCACTAATACTCCCACTAGCTTTTCCTTTCCCAAAATAAAGTTAATTTCGTGTCAACAACCTTTTCCTTGTCCTTACGCCTAGTTGATTTTTCTTGATCATCTAACTTCTCCCCCTCAGTTGGGTTATCCTCCAGAGTAGTAGGATGTTGAGTTGGTAAATTAGACGAAGATGGTTTTGCCAAGGAATTAATTGCATGACTAAACTGGAATGCCATGGAACTTAAATGAACCTGGAATGCATCATGTTGAATAAGTTGCAAATTTTTGATTTCTGCAATGGACTTACAGATATTTGACAACTCTTTCTCCATTGTTTGGACCCGTGTAAGGAGTCTGCTGTATTCCTTTCCGGTTACAGGTGCATGTGGTTGAGTAGGTTGCTCACTCATACGTTCTGCAGGTCTTTCACTCAACACTCTATATTCACTCGGTTTATTGGTTTGGGTTACACTTACATGTTCTGTTCGTGTTTCTCTCCACTCTCCTCCAGAGCTTCCACCGATATGTGTACCTGCAAATGAAATCATCCTAGCCCCTTTTTCAAAGGTCACGGATGGTGCAATGAAAGTTCGTGAGCTTCCGTCCTCGCGTGAAGCGAGTTGCCGACCACTGGTAAAGAGTGGTAAATCTCGAAAGAGATCCAGAGATTTTTCCTCTGGGAGGTTAAACTTGAATCGATTAAATGGCACAAAACATAGGTTTCCCTCGTACGTCTGTGAAGACACTTGGTTCATAAAAGAACCTCCTACCGATGGATCTTTCCGTAAAATGGAAGAATTACCAGCAGTTATTGAGGTAGGTAATTCCACCTCGGATGCCTGTTGATGTGCTAAAAATATGACAATTAAAATCGCAAGCGCACGATCATCGTTTTAATATTTAAGATTCGATCCACAAGGACTAATATTTATTTCGCGATCCTTAACTATTAATTTAGGCGAATCAGAACAATTTGGGATTTCTGTAAATTTGGATTTATGCTATCTGATTACCAAAAAATAAAATGATACTACTTTTAAAAGAAAAGAAAATTATCTAACATTGAAAAGAACAGAACTAATTTATTATTAAAATTAAAAACTCGAATTTAACTAATTGAATTAATTTTAAATAAAATTGAACTAGAATAATTTTTGTAGATTTTTACTAATTAATTCCTAAAAAAAGTTTAATCTATTTTAAAAGAAAATTTAATTTAACCTAATTTTATTTTAACTAATTAAAAATTAAAAGAACAGGAAAATTAATTTTTACTTTCTGATTTAAATCCTACAGAAAATTTAAACTACTAGTTAAAAACGAAGTTGGAATAAAACCTCACGAATTCAATTTTACCAAGAAAATAAAATCAAAACAGACAAAACAATGTCTCAGCACTATTACACTCTGGCCTCAGATTCGACAGCTAATGACCGATACACAAGATCGAATGCAACTCGACTTATTGACTCGACCACGAAATCGAACTCAACAACGAACAAACCCATTCAATGGAACTCAGCAGTCATCTCGCAATTAACTTCGATAACAATTTAAAACAAGCAACTCATGAGAACAGCAAAATTAAAATTCGGCGAGTTTAGAAACAGACTAGGCAGACTCGACATTAACAAACTCAGTGACAGTGACGACACACGACTAAGAACAGTCAAAGAACTCTCAACAAACACGGTAACGAAACGTAACACGAAACGAAACAAAGGCAACGCAAAAGAGCAACTCGGCCACGCAAATTCGAACTCATTAACATAACAATAGCAATTTAGAACTATGATTCTGGAAACCAAACGACTGGATTAAATTAAAAACTCAAAACAACAAACACGATTCAGAACAAAAGCCATTCGAGAAAATTTAGAACTCGTACGGCACTTAAACCGCGAACAGTGACAGCGTTTTACAGATAAACTCATGCCCACTCCATACGCATCGCTCAACAACTTAGTTATCAAAATTTCAAGCAAAAAACCAGTCGAATATTACCCAGTAAATCACAATAACAACGAATTAACTTAGTCGAAACTCCATGAACTATCGACCACTCAGTAGCAAAAATAGTCAACGCAAACACGAGAAAATCATAGCAAACTTGATCAAACATACGCCCGAAGTACAGATTCTCGAACTCAAACTACGCAGCATACTAACATCAAACTCTAGAGCATAAACATCACAAAGCAACAGCGAACAAAACAAACGAATTCAGATAGCTCGGAACTTGCAACAAACACTAACGAACAGCGATTGACTTGATAATAAACACAGAATTGAAGTTTAAAAACACGAAACAAAAAGGTAGTTTGGGATTCTTTGTCAGATAGATACGGCAACAAGGATCAAGTGAGAGGTGTGGTGTTGTGGGGAAAATGAGGGAGAGATATGGAGAGAAAGGAGGAGGACGATTGGTTTTGTTCGAATAGAAAGAGAACGAGATGGGTTTCGTGTTATGTTGCAATAAACGGAGAGAAGGGGAGTAAGGAGGAGTTTGCAGCGATTGTGGAGAAAAAGAGGAGGAGAGAGAGAGAGAGGGGGGGGGGAGGGAGGGAGGGAGGGAGGGAGGGAGAGAGAGAGAGAGAGAGAGAGAGAGAGAGAGAGAGAGAGAGAGAGAGAGAGAATAGGGGAGTTGGATTAGAAGAGAGGGGATGTGAGTTAAGAACGAAGAAGACTTGAAAAAAAACTGGGTTTGTTCTTTTGGTTCGATTTAGCAAAAACGGAGGATGAAAATTAGGGGAAAGATGGCCGCTTCGAATTAAACAAATTAAGGCAGCAAATAATACGTAATGAAAATTTTAAAGCTAATTTTTTTTGTTTTTTATATACTAAACATCAAACATAAAAATTATATCTGCAATTAAAAATGAACAAACCCACAATAAAATTGAAATTTAAAGGGGATCAATTAAAATTATTAACTAGGAACAAGAAATTAAAGATCGTTAATTTCAACCCCAAGTGGTTAGCTTTCGCTACTTTGTCCACTAATCGGATTTACGAAAATAACGAAAATGAAGCTTGTATTAAAATGAGAGAAGTGTTTACAAAGAACAATTACAAAATGAAAGCTACAAAATATGGAGGCTACAAAATTTCGTGTAAGGAAAGAAAAACTAAGATGTAGATTAAGATTAAGGATGTAGGATACAAATGAAGGGGGCTATTTATAGAAAAAATTTAGGATTTTTGGTTGGTGTGGGTTCATCCTAGCCATTTATTTAATTTTTGTGTTGGCTTAATCTTGGCCATCCATTTGGTTTGGTAAAAATGCACCACCACCCCTTGCTTTTCCTTTTCTTCTTGTTTTGGTCCTTCTTCTTCTTCTTTTGTCATTTATTTCTTTATTTTGCCATTTTTTTAGTTATTCTTGAAATCCCTGAAATGCAACAAAATAATTTATTAAAATATGAATTCAAGCAATAAATAGGCAATAAAAATATGCAAAATTATGCACTTATCAAATACCCCCATACCTATCTTTTGCTCGTCCTCGAGTAAAACAAAAAGAAAAATGCAGAATTAAAAACCTATACTCACTGTCGTAAGAATCACGGGTAATTTAAGGTTTACCAACCCGTTAAACTCATAGACGATCTCTACAAGAGGAGTGTTGTCTCCTAAGGGTTTACAGAAGATATACCCATAAAATCTTTGAGATAAATAAGCAAGTATCCAACTTTCCTCTTTCACTCTAGCTTTCATTGGTGTCAACAAAACAATTTTGTAGGAAAATATATGCCTTAAAGATTATTCTAATAATAGCCAAGTTATAGGTTCCCACAATCCACATGATTAGACTAAAAATTTACAAAAAATTCCAAGGTGTGTAGTGAATTTAAGGCCCTTGATGGATAAGGTGCATACGAACATTTTCTCTTTTTCAACCAATATTGAGCTGACCCAATCTCTATCAAAACAAGTATCTAGCCAAACTTCACGTTCTTAGCAGTTAGACCGACTATGCAATGGTTGAGGTCCCAAAAGACTTTTGCATCGACACCCATTTAGCGAGTTTTAGGTCAACAATCCCAGATCACAAGGGACCTTAGGTTGCTAGGCACAAAGTCCCCTCGGACTTACTTACTCGGGTTATCAATGAGCCCAACCTAGCCGATTTCCCTACTAAGAATTTATTATTACAAACTTACACTAGCACTCTACAATTACAAACATTTATTGACTCTTCTTTTTTTTTAACAATACTACAGGAGCAAAATCTCGCAAAGGTTTGATTCGACATTGTTCTAATATGTGGGTTCTCTCTCAGGTATCCAATAACATTCCTATACAATTTTTCCATCAAAAGTCTTGTGCAAATGTGTCGTCTTGGTCTTTTAAGCAAAAATTTGTTCGACACAAGTTTCATGAGGAAAACCTTACCTGACTACGTTCAAATTATCTAAAGGCATTATACATATAATTTATGAAAAATAGTCAACACCAACTAGTTCTAGAATTTGGGTTAAATGGCATTTAGGTCACTCAACTGACTGAAAACTTTCAGTTGGGTCATCCAACTCAAAAAACTTTCAATCAGGTCACATAACAAATAAAAACTTTCAATTAACTCATTAAACACGTTAAAAACTTTCAATCAGGTCATTAAACATGATAAAATCAGGTCATTAAACACATTAAAATCAGGTCATTTAACGTGTAAAATGACTTGATTGAAAGTTTTTATTTGTTACGTGACCTGATTGAAAATTTTTTGAGTTGGATGACCCAACTGAAAATTTTCAGCCAGTTGAGTGACCTAACTGCCATTTAACCCTCTAGAATTTAAAGAGTGGGAAGAACAACTAAGCTAAAATATCTCTATTTTTGGATTTTAAAATTTTTCAATTTTTTTGGATTTTTCAATTTTTTGTATTTACACAAAAACCCTCCCCCATACCTAAATCATGCATTGTCCTCAATGTATGCAAAAGACAGAAAAATGCAAAGGATAATGGTGAGAATATACCTGATAAGGGATGATGGAGAATTTTTTTACAGTAACCGAAAGATCTTACTTGAATCATGGATCGATGAGGTGGATAACCTCTTCCTCGGGATCAATTGGCAGCTCTAAAAATGGTTTGAGTCTTTGTCCATTAACTTTAAATATATCACCATTTTTAGGATTTTCAATTTCAACAGCACCGTGAGGAAAAACGACCCTAACAACATAAGGACCTTCCCACCTAGATCTCAGTTTTCCGGGAAACAAATGTAGCCTAGAATTGCTCAAAAGAACTTTTTGACCGGGAGAAAAAGATTTTCTCAAAATAGATTTATCATGAAAAAGCTTAGTTCTTTGTTTATAGATTTTAGCGTTCTCATAGGCTTCATTTCTCAACTCCTCGAGTTCAGATAACTGCAACTTCCTATGACTACCGGCGTTTGGTAAGTCAAAATTTAACTCACGAATGGCCCACATGGCCCTATGTTCAAGCTCAACGGGCAAGTGACAGGCCTTGCCAAAGACAATCCGATAAGGGGACATGCCTTAAATGGTTTTAAAAGCGGTCTGATAGGCCCACAAGGCATCTATCAACTTAGTTGACCAATCCTTCCTATTCGAGTTGAAAGTCTTTTCTAAAATTTGCTTAATTTGACGATTCGAGACTTCAACTTGCCCACTAGTTTGAGGATGGTAAGGGGTGGCTAGCCTATGAGTTATTGAGTATTTTTTCAAAAGAGACTCAAATTGACGATTCTTGAAGTGCTTGCCTTGGTCACTAATGATAGCCCTAGGTGTACCGAAACGAGAAAAGATATTCTCTTTGAGGAATTTAAGAACAACCTTGTTATCATTGGACTTAGTAGCAATGGCTTCCACCCACTTAGACACGTAATCGACCGCTAACAGAATGTAGAGGTTCCCAAAGGAACTAGGAAAGGGGCCCATAAAATCGATACGCCATACATCGAAAATCTCAATGATTAAGATGGGGTTCATTGGCATCATGTTTCTCCTAGTGATCTTTCCTAAGTGTTGACACCTATTACACGCGGCACAGTATTCGGCAGCATCCTTGAACAAAGTAGGCCAATAAAAACCGCTTTGGAGGATTTTAGCGGCTGTTTTCTTAGCACTAAAATGCCCTCCACAGGCTTGGTCATGGCAGAAAGAAAGGATATTCTTGAATTCATGATTTGGGACGCACCTCCGAATGATTTGGTCGGGCCATTATTTAAAGAGATACGGGTCATCCCAAAAGAAGTGTTTGACCTGTGAGAAAAATTTCGATCTATCTTGGGTAGACCAATGAGAGGGAATGTCACCGGTTGCAAGATAATTTACAATATCGGCGAACCAAGGGGGAGTAGAGATGGACAGAAGTTGCTCGTCCGAAAAAGATTCGTTTATAGAAGAGTCGATGGTGGACTCCACTATCAAGCGAGAAAGATGATCGGCGACAACATTCTCAGAACCATTCTTATCCCTAATTTCTAGGTCAAACTCTTGAAGCAAGAGAATCCACCTAATCAATCGGGCTTTAGAGTCTTTCTTAGAGAATAGATAACGAAGAGCGGCATGATCGGTGTAGACAATGATTTTCAAGCCGATAAGATAAGACCGAAACTTGTCGAGAGCAAAGACTACGGCTAGAAGTTCTTTTTCGGTGGTAGAATAATTAATTTGGGAATCATTCAAAGTCTTGCTAGCATAGTAAATGACATGGGGCATCTAATCGATTCGTTGCCCTAAAACGGCTCCTACCGCATAATCAGAAGCGTCACACATCAACTCGAAGGGGAGATTCCAATCGGGAGATCGAATGATTGGGTCAGAAGTCAATTCTTTCTTAAGATGCTCAAAAGATTGTAAACAATCGTTGTTGAAATCGAATTTGACATCTTTCCCGAGAAGATTGGTTAAAGGTCTAGCCTTCTTGCTAAAATCCTTAATGAAATGCCTATAAAAGCCCGCATGGCCTAGGAAGGAACGAATGGCTTTGACCGACTTGGGTGGGGGTAGATTTGCAATGAGGTCAACTTTGGCTTTATCGACTTCTATCCCCTTTTCAGAAATTTTATGACCAAGAACGATCCCTTCCTTAACCATGAAATGACATTTCTCGCAGTTGAGAACGAGGTTAGTTTCTTTACACCTTTTTAAAACTAACTCAAGATGGTTTAGGCATTGGTGAAAAGACGAACCAAAGATGGAAAAGTAATCGATAAAGATCTCGAGAAAATCCCCTACCATGTCAGAAATGATGCTCATCATGCACCTTTGGAAAGTGGCTGGAGCAGTGGTTAGACCAAAGGCTAAACGTCGATAGGCAAAAGTTCCAAAGGGACATGTGAAAGTGGTCTTTTCTTGGTCTTCGGGAGCAATGGGAATTTGAAAATAGCCAGAATAACCATCTAGAAAACAATAGAACGAATGACCAGCTAACCTTTCTAACATTTGATCGATAAAACGCAAAGGAAAGTGGTCTTTTCTAGTGGCAGAATTAAGTTTCCTATAGTCTATGCACACCCTCCAGCTGGATTGAACACGGGTGGGCACTTGCTCATCATTCTCGTTGGTGACAACGGTAATGCCAGACTTCTTAGGAACTACTTGAATGGGGCTGACCCAAGAGCTATCAAAAATGGGATAAATGATCCCATTATCGAGACACTTAAGAATTTCTTTTCGAACGACTTCCATCATGGTGGGGTTCAAACGCCGTTGAGGGTCTCGAACGGGTTTCGCATCATCAACTAAGTGAATTCGATGTTGGACAATGGCCGGACTAATTCCTTTAATATCAGAGATACTCCAACCTATGGCCTCCTTATGTTCTCTAAGCACCCTAACAAGCTCATCCTCTTGTGACTCGGTCAAATCAGAGGCGATAATAACGGGAAGAGACTCGTTAGGACCTAAATAGGCGTACTTAAGAGTGTCGGGAAGAGGTTTGAGTTCCAAATCGGGCAGCGTTGACTCAACGGGTTCACTCGTTTCGAGAAGAGACAGGGGAGATGGTTCAACCTCTCGATTATTTGTAGGAATGGTGGATTCTAACGTTTGTTTGACCTCATTTGTATATTTGGAAACATCCCAATCATGGCCAAAGTGTTTTAAACAAAAGTCGAGGGCCTCGTTAGAAGTCATGAAATTTTGATCAACTATTTCATCAATTAAATTGACATCCATAGGTTGATCATGAAAATCATCGGGTTGTTTCCCAACATGAAAAATATTGAGGTCAATGGTCATGTTCCCGAACGTTAGTTTCATTGATCCATTTCTACAATTAATCAAAGCATTCGAAGTGGCTAGAAACGGACGTCCTAAAATAACGGGAATTTGGTATGTCGGATTCCTAACTGGTTCGGTTTCAAGTACCACAAAGTCAACAGGAAAGACAAAATCACCCACTTTAATTAGCACGTCCTCGATGATCCCCTTAGGAATTTTGATTGATCTATCTGCTAATTAAAGGGTAACATTCGTCTTTTGAAGTTCTCCTAACCCTAGGGTTTGGTAGACAGAAAATGGAAACAAGTTCACACTGGTGCCTAAATCGAGTAATGCCTTGTCCACAAAAGAATTACCTATGACACATGAAATTGTGAGACAAATTGGGGTCCTTATATTTCACGGGAATCTGGTTAGAAAGAATTGAGCTCACTTGAGAGGTTAAAAAGGCTTTCATGGGGACTTGGGTGGTTCGCTTATGTAAGAACCCTAATTTTTGCAATATTTTATTTTATATAATATCATGTGGCATTGTCAAATTGGAACCTTTCTAGTCATCCCTATTGTTTAATGGAATTGATCGTCTGAGAAACTATGTTGTTACATTCATTATGTAAGATAAAAGAGAAGACTTGTTGAGGGCAAGAGTCTTATTGTTAGTAAGATTTATAAAACTTGGGATTTGAGAATGATTAGAGTATTAAAAGATTTATTAAGGATTATGACAAGGAATTATGGATATTCGAGGAATTTACACAATTAAGTACTTAAGGGATTACGAGGGAAATCTCTACGCGACAAAATATTATTACGAGAGATTAATTAAGATACGATACGAATTAAAGTTTAAGTGACAAGCATTGGTGGAAGAATAATGATACAAGGAGTAGTATTGCATGCAAGTCCCATGCAACCAAGTGGTTAGGAAAAAGCAAACTAGTTAAACCAAATGGCAAGAGGAATAGTAACTAGTTGCATTTCTTTTTCCAAGGAGGGGACAAGAGTACAAGAGGCCATACCTAGGTTGTACCATGCATATACTTACACTAATATGTATCACCCAACCCTTTTAACACAATTATTCCAACCAAACCCAAAAATCAAAACAACAAAAGCTCTCCCCCCCCCCTTGAACACAAAGCTCTCGGCCAAGCTTCAAAAAGGGAAGAAAAATTCTTCCTTCCTACATTTATCCTCACTCATAATTCAAGGCATAATTCCTAGGCTATCTCCATCATCTAAGAAAGGTATACTAAGAGTTTCAAGCCCTTTCATCCATTCAATTTCAGATATTAATTGTTAAAGATATTGTGAATAGTAACCATGTTAAGTTTTTCTTTTAGATCTTGGATTATAAGGGTTGTAGGAGATCATTCAAGGTGTTCTTGAGTTTTGTAAGGCTTACCCAAGGCTCCTAGGTGCTCAAGAAGGTATAAAAATCATAACCCCTCTTGGTCATGTAGTGTTTATGATGTTCAATGATAGATCCATGTATATATGTGTTAATCTTGGATGTTCAAGTGATGGATGACTTGGATCTTGGGTTTTGGTGTTGTGGTTGTGATTTTTATGATTGTGGTTAGTATATGTATCTCCTCGAATGTTATAAAGCATGAACTAGGTGAATTAGATGTTGGTTGTGTTGTGAAAGTAAGGATCTTGGTTGAATTAAGTGAAACATGCATGCTGAATTTTCCCAGAAACTTGACCTGCCTTGTTACATGGTTTTGAACCCCCAAATCTTGTCCCCTGAGGTCCTACCATATATTTTTGGAAAGATATTTGAATGTAGTTTCTGGAAATGTAAGGTTCATGACTAGGTGATGTATAGATTTTAAGTTATGGCCGGAGAAGTAAAATGTGTTTCTGGATTCCGGACTGCACTAAGTGACCCCCTTGTGAACCTTGTTTAAACCCCTAAAAATTTATTTGGGATCATGGAAAAATTTGAGAAACTAGGAAATTCAGTGGTGAAGGCTACCCAAAAATAATTGGATTAAAATATGAATTTTTCAATTTTATAAAAATGCTAGAGTTAAATTCGCGCAAGGGAAAAAGTCGTTAAATGGAGTATAATTCTAGGGGTAATGGTCATGACTCGGATATGGTAACTAAATTGAGTCGAATAAGTGACGAGCGTAATTGAGTGATGATATGAACCTATAGTGGGGCTAGAGTGTCATAAGACGAAGTCATTAAGTTAATTTCGTACCCCATAAAACCCCGTAATTAAAGAGATACTGTTAAGGTACTAACGAGCGGTTATTGCTTATGTATAGATCGTTCCACTCCGCACGCTCGACCACCCCAACCAAACCAAGGCAAGTTTACTTTTCAAAACTTATACATATACAAGGACTTTCACTATTGTGTTTGTAGTTTTCAATCATATCAAATGTTATGTTTATCGAAGAATTGATGCAATTGAGATTGTATAAGTACATATATGTTTGTACCCCTTGAACTTAGATTGAAATGTTTTCCTCGGACAACGACTCTAGCAATAGAGGTCGTAGCGGTCCGTATATACTATTGATCGGGGACCGGTATATTATTATATCGTAACTATATTGCGAAAACCCGAAGGGTCATTCGGGGAGTATCGTATACTCAAGTAATTACTTTCATATCTTCGTAAATACTCGAAACCCTATCTTGGATTGAAAGTTTATTTTATCGAATAATTATTTTATTAATTATTAATATTAAATCTTAAAATATTATTTATTAATTATCGTTCATTATTTTAAAGATGAAGTCAATCCAAGATACATTTAATACTTTCAAACTCGAACTCTTTCGACTCAAAACGTTTTCGAAAACCCCCGGTCAGGTTCTGCTTCTTGTATGATTTCAAGAATCATCGGTCGACCGATGTCGGACCTCAAATACTCTGTTTTCAAGCAAAATCAAGTTTTCAAAAGAAAAGAAAAAGGGACTCTGGCAGGTGTGGGAACCGTTGACGAACGATTCCCGGGATGTGTAAGCGGTCGTGAGCCAGGCGGTCCATCAATTATTATTCCGGCCCAGGTGTTGCCGAAGGATGATTACGGATGTAGTTTTCATCGAGGGTGATTACGGATGTAGTTTTCACCCGGGGATAGTTACGGATGTAGTTTCTATCCTTCTACCGGTAGAGAAGACCCGCGGATTATTGGACTTGGATGTGGCGACTGATCATCGTCAATCCCTGTCAGGTTTTATGTTTTCTTTTAAGTCCCATTCCTCCATTTTGGAAAAATGCTTTGACACTGCTTCTTAGGCTTTCGTGCCAAGTTGCTGATAGTGTTCTATTTTGATGAGAAAGATGTTGACTCTGTGCAGTATCTAGAACTGCAAGTTTATTTTGAAAACAAGGGCACGTATTGTTGCACCTTCGGAATTTATCAACAATGACAAGTGATTTTATATCTGATTGATACAAAGAAGTTTAATAACTGCTAATCATATGAAATGTTATATTGCTTACCTTATACATATATTACTTGCTGAGCTATAGTTGCTCACTCTTGCTTGTTTTCAAATTTACAAACACAACAGCTAATCGAAATGGCAAGACCCAGACAGACTGCCCGAAAGCAGGTGACTAGACCCGAGCCAGCAGTTGAGATTCCACCGGTAGGCCCCATTAGCCGGATTGGTTGGCAACTTTTGTTAGTTCGTTTTATTTATCAGTATGACCTGTGCAAGGCAGTGTATCGTAATAAACTTTCAAGCCGCCAACTTCGCTTCATATCGAAGTGTTGCTGGTAGCATAAATACTATTTAATTCGGTCTGTAATAACTCTGATACTTTTATTTCCGCTTAATCAATTGTGTGACGTTTCTGAGACTCTAACCTCTGTGTGTGTGTGCGGTGTGAGTTTATTGTGGGGTCGATGGCTGTTTATATATTATGTGCAAGAACAGGTATGTTATTAATGGAAAATGGACCGTGAGCGCCTAGATCTCCGACCCCGGATCTGGGGGCGTCACAGCTTATGTGTGCATAAATCTTTTAGACATTTCGCATAAGAGGGAATTCGTTGAATCGCGTCTAAAGAGGAATGTTCACTTTAACTTGTTTAAAAACCTCTAAGATCTTGTCTAATTGAGCGGTTTGCTTATTAGAGACGAGGCGTTGTGGGTAAGGAGCCTTTGGTTTATAGACTTGTTCTTCGGGAACGGGCTCCAAGGTTGTTCCACTCAAAGAATACGGCTGACTAGAAGAGACAGGAATCGGAGTTTGATCAGAATGATCGAGAATAGGTGTCGGTGCAACGTTTGATTCTTCTTCTTCCTCTTCGGGGGACTCGACTCCTACTCGATTATCAACGTGCTTTCCGGATCTCAGGGAAATGACAGCATGCACATTGTCAGGAGGTCTTTGATTAATAGGAAACCTAGGGTTGACCTCAGGCTGACTTGGAAGGCATTAGATAATTGGCTCACTTGAACCTCTAACTTAGATATGGCTTGGGTGCTAGCATTTAAGATTTGCCTATCTTGAGTCATGGTTTGTATGAAAGTCTGTTGTGATTGAGCCAAATTAGTGGTGGATTGAGAAGTGCATCGAGGCTTTTCTCCAACGATGTAAGTCGCTTATCCGACTCAGAAAAACCGGGAGGGTGGGAAGGAGCTTGATTCGGATAAGGAGCATGATTTTGAGGGGAAAAAGAATTCGTGTGAGGTTTATGAAAAACCGGCGGATGAGATTGGAAGTTTTGGAACGAAGGAGGTTGATTTTGGAATTGTGCGGGGTGAGATTATTGACCTTGACCTTGATTCCAAGAAAAATTCGGGTGATTTTTCCAACCGGGGTTATAAGTAGGAGCATAAGGATCATTTCGAGGACCCGATTGGAACATCGCATTGACTTGTTGAAAATCTTGAGGATTTTGTATCCCTTGATTGGTTGAGTTAAAATTTGAGCACATGGATACTTGGGAAGGGGACCCGTTGGTTTCTAAGGCTTCTAAACGTTGAGTAAGAGTGGCTAATTTAGCCTCGGTCGCGATAGAGTTACCAACTTGATGTAGCCCTCTTTGATGCATGGTAGCTATTGAATCGTTTGATTTCTCGGGTTCTCGAGTGGGCTCCATAGTTGATTCCCATAACATAGTCTTTTTCGCGAACTCTTCGAAAAATTCCCATCCCTCGTCCTCGTCTTTCTCCATGAATTTCCCTTGGCACATAGATTCCCACAATGCGGTTGTTGAACCATCTAAGGCCTCGTACACAATCTTACAGAGCCTCCATTTTTCGATTCCGTGGTGGGGACATTGGGATAAAAGATTTTTAAAGCGGTCAAAACACGTCCAAAATGGTTAGTTGAGTTTTTGACGAAATTGATTAATCTCATTAGTGAGTTTCGTAGTCTTATAGCTTGGAAAGAATTTTTTTAGAAAGATGACTACGAAACCCTCCCACGTGGAAATCCAATTGACAGGTAGACTATACAACCATTTTTTTGCATTATCTTTTAGAGCGAAGTTGATTAATCTAAGCCGTATGGAGTCCTCGGAAAGTTGTTGGAGTTTTTGCAAAGCGCAAACCTCCTCGAATTCATGTAGAAAAAGGTAAGGATCCTCACCGTCACTCCCGCGAAAATTAGGTAACATGCTAATTTGATGACCTTTGATTTCGAAATTATTACCATTAACCGGGGGAAGAGTGATACATGAGGGTTGAGCAGAACGGGTGGGATAGCAACGGTCCTTAAGAGACATGGCCATGGTTACGGTTGGTTCGGTAATCTCCAACGATTCGGAATCAGACGAGGAAGAAATCGCAAATGATCTCACTAGTCTCGCAGAATTATCCCTAAACCAAGTAGTTCGCATAAACCACAAAAGGAAACACGTAGCAAGTAAGTGCGGAGAAAGATTTAAACACACAAAAGAAAGGGTGAAAAATCAAAAGAAAAATTCTATACCTAGGGTTCCTTAATAAACTAGACCTTGCTCCTAACTTTAAGGACCACCAAAAACTCGTAAATCAGAATTTATTCGAACCGATTTGGCCAGGTAGGTGCAAGCATTGCCAAGAGGCTAAACACCAGCCTAGACACCAAATCCTAATTGGCCAGGTAAGCTTTCGCTTGCCTAGACACAAAAGAGTCGGAATAATTAATGATTACTTCGTTTCTTAGGTACCTTCCTAATTGAGCACGAAATTCCTAGGGGCCAACGTCTAATTAATTTTATTAAAGGCTTGGTATGCAAAATGATGGATTAAATTGTTTTTGGGCCAAGGAAAGAGTGATGAAATCCCTCCCCTTATCTTGTGAGTGGTTTTGCCCTTAAGATTTATTAAAATGATGCAACCAACAACGAAATATATACAAAACTATAAACAATTATGGATGCTTACACTACGTGTTTTAACTAAAAGAAAGAAGAAATTAAACGTACCTTTGGGTCTTCCAGCAATCACCACAATTTATAAGGTACGAAAAATTAAAAATAAGAAAATAAAAATCTAGATGATGTGAACACAATTCAGAACAAAAGCCATTCGAGAAAATGTAGAACTCGTACGGCACTTAAACCGCGAACGGTGACAGCGTTTTACAGATAAACTCATGCCCCACTCCATACGCATCGCTCAACAACTTAGTTATCAAAATTTCAAGCCAAAAACCAGTCAAATATTACCCAGTAAATCACAATAAAAACGAATTAACTTAGTCAAAACTCCATGAACTATCGACCACTCAATAGCAAAAATAGTCAACGCAAACACGAGAAAATCATAGCAAACTTGATCAAACATATGCCCGAAGTACAGATTCTCGAACTCAAACTACGCAGCATACTAACATCAAACTCTAGAGCATAAACATCACAAAGCAACAGCGAACAAAACAAACGAATTCAGATAGCTCGGAACTTGCAACAAACACTAACGAACAACGATTGACTTGATAATAAACACAGAATTGAAGTTTAAAAACACGAAACAAAAAGGTAGTTTGGGATTCTTTGTCAGATAGATACGGCAACAAGGATCAAGTGAGAGGTGTGGTGTTGTGGGGAAAATGAGGGAGAGAGAGAGAGAGAGAGAGAACATGGGAGTTGGATTAGAAGAGAGGGGATGTGAGTTAAGAACGAAGAAGACTTGAAAAAAAACTGGGTTTGTTCTTTTGGTTCGATTTAGCAAAAACGGAGGATGAAAAATAAGGGAAGGATGACTGCTTCGAATTAAACAAATTAAGGCAGCAAAAACGCAGCAAAAACCAAATCGACACAATACTATAAACCAGAGCCTACACAATCAAAACTCGCGAATACAAAGTAACCGTACTACTACTCGGCAAAAACTCGGACTGAGTCGACTCAGTTGAAGCTCGAACCATAGCAGACACAACCCAGCAAAAAGCCTTAAACCAAAACGAAGCGAAATAAAACGAAAACAGAGAAAAGAATTGAGGGATTTGTGGGGAAATCGCTGAAGGAAAACAAAAAAGGGGATCTGTGTATATTCGAAGGAGAAGGGGAGAAAAGTAATGGTTTGCAACGCGAACATGAAGGAAGCTCGACAATAACCATAACAAACTGCAACTTGCTCAAAAATGGAAGGGTGTTTCGTGATTTTAGTAGAGAGAGAGAGAGAGAGAGAGAGAGAGAGAGAGAAAGCGAGAGAAACGGGGAGAGAAACGGGGAGAGATGGTGATGAGTGGGAGTTAATTACTCGAGTGAGAAGAATGGGAATGGGGAGAACAATGCTGGGGGTTTGTAGCGAAAATAAGAGGGAGAAAGGAGATTGATTTACAGAAAAAAAAAAAAAGGAAAATGGAGGATAAATGGTTTGACGGAATTGATGGGTGGAAAAGAATCAGAGAGAGAGAGAGAGAGAGAGCGATTGCTGGGTTTTGTGTAGAGTAAAGATTGAATAAGTTTGGAAAAACAGGGGATTTTCGTGTGTACTATTCGAAGGAGAGATTGAAATGTGTTTATTTTGGACTCTGTGTACTGAGAAAGCAGGGGAGAAAATAAGCTTCGAATAAACAGAAAATTTGAACTGAAAAATTATAAAATTAACATTTTAGTTGGTTTTTTTTTATAATTAAATTAATACATAAAACAGAAAATTTAAATCTGCAATTAATAATAAAGCCCACAATAAAATGGAAATTTAAAGGGGCACAATTACAATTATTAACTAAGATCAAGAAATTAAAAATCGTTACTTTCAACCCCAAGTGGTTAGCTTTCGCTACTTTATCCACTAATCGGATTTATGAAAATAACGAAAATGAAGCTTGTATTAAAATGAGAGAGCAAGATGAAGAAAATAAAGAGGGAATGATGATTTATATTAATAAAAGGAAAGTGTTTACAAAACTTGAAGACTAGTACTAAAAATGGAGGCTACAACTAATTTTTATGGTAAAGAAAATGAAACTAAGATTAAGGATATATGGTAAGGTGTATGGAATATGGAAATTAAGGGGGTATTTATAGGTGAAAATTAGGGTTTTTGGTTGGTGTGGGTTCATCCTAGCCATTTATTTAGTTTTTGTGTTGGCTTAATCTTGGCCATCCATTTGGTTTGGTAAAAATGCACCACCACCCCTTGCTTTTTCTTTTCTTCTTGTTTTGGTCCTTCTTTTTCTTCTTTTGTCATTTATTTCTTTATTTTGCCATTTCTTTAGTTATTGTTGAAATCCCTGAAATGCAACAAAATAATTTATTAAAATACGAATTCAAGCAATAAATAGGCAATAAAAATACGCAAAATTATGCACTTATCACCTGTGAAGGCATTTGATCTTTAGAAAGATCATCAACCACTCTTATGTTCCATGAAATGGAACTCAAGATAGTTGCTCCCGTCAATTCAGCCTTATTTACATTTTCACTCAGTGGATAAGAAAGAATTGTTTCAATAACAGTTGCCGTTACCTCAGGTTCATTGGGTTTACTCCGTTTAGAATGAGGTAGAGCGGCTGTTGTAACTAACTCCTTATGTGGTGCTGTTGAGGCACTATCTCCCTCAATAATGTGGATAACTGATCGTTTAAGTGACAATTGAGGTGTAGGAGTTTGTTCTGTTTGTGTTTGTATTTGTAGAATGGGCTCTTCGACCTGTGTTAGAGTCGGTGGGATTTCCTGCTCTTGGTCGGGTAAGATGGCCACTAGGGGCTGTAGGAACTGTATTTCCTGTGATACAATAGGGAATACAGAGGTTGGGATAGCACGGATTGAAATATTTCCTTGTCGTATACCTGCTCTCACTGGTCTTGGTAACAACGGAAGTGGGACAGTCTTTAGATATTCAGTTAGGACTGTAGGCACATCCGTATAATTCTTTTTGCTTATGTAATAAATTAAATTCGTCTTCATGTAAGAACATTCCACCTTTCGACCATTTTCCGAGTGTACCCTGTCTTCATCATTCAAAAAATCATTTAATATTAGCTGTAGAAACCTTGGATATAGACATTTGACGTTTTGAGTCTGAACATCTCTTGTTCCCAAGTGTTTCATCTTTAAAATGATTTGACCAAGCATTATTTTTCCAAAATTAATCCTCAAATTATTGGCGACCGCATACCCTTTTTTTTTGAATAAATTCAGGTATCCGATCTAGATTCGTTCTATCTGAGGAAAAAACATGGCCAAGAATGTGAAAGAAGAAATTCCAGTACTGGGTTAGAAATGTTCTAGAGATATTACCAATATTGAAATTTCAATCTTGGTAACTTATAAAACGAAAGAACATTTCAATCTGTACACGTGTAGGATCAGAAACGAGATTTTCCATAGGAAATGAAGAATTCGATTAACATCTCGTTCAGTGACCCTAATCGACCTACCAAACAGTCGATATGTGAATGCACACCCGTCCTGTCCAGAAGTGTTAACCGCACTGCAATATAGTTCACGTAATGCATCATGGTTAAGCTGCACTGGTGTAACTAAAGCATAGCGAATTAATGAATGTTCATCCAGAAATTGTGCCCAAGCCCGAAATTGCTCATCATAGATGGTTTCGATTTGCTGAATGGAAGTAGGATTAGCTTTAGCAATTAAAAAACTTCCATGCAATGCCATTTTCAAAACTTTGAGGAAATTCAAAAACAAGGGTTAGTTTTTATAAAGGAGATGTATAAATCAAGAATATGAAATTCGATATAAAAACCACCAGCTAGATTGAGAGATCTTTCCGATCAAAGCTCGAAATATTCAGCAATTGTGTGTATATGCTCTGTATATCTGAAAAATGATGATGTTAAACACAAACAAAAACTCATCATTTATAAGGTTTCAAGGTTCAGTGAATTAGGTGAAATAGTGACATGTTTTGTTTAAAGAATTCAAACTCTCTACAACAAGTAGTAAATTGTCAACCATGTTAGGTAGCCACCATGTTAGGTAGCCACATTTCATGAATTCAACAATGGAGGCTAACATCTTATCACCGAAACCTGTCAGCCGACCTATCAACCTATACACATATACACATATTTAATACTTCTAATTATTATGGATTTAAATATAATCACGCAGTAAATTAAGAATTAATCCACAATAACAAACCTATAATTAAATAGACATAAAATTAACAAAATATCATTAATTGATATATGTCAATAAAATATTTATTTAATTATGCTACAATGATATCTCCAGAATAATCATGCAGATAAGCAAATAAAACAAACAAAATCCAGAGAATGAAATTCACTGGCTACAACTAATTGAACAGACATTTTAAAAGATCATGAAAAATTTAACATACCAAGCTCACTTACCAACCTTGAAAAGGTTGCTTCATCCAAAGCTTTAGTAAAAATGTCTGCCAGCTGTTTTTCACTAGGAACAAAATGCAGTTTCACAGTGCCTTCCATCACATGCTCCCTGATGAAATGGTATCTGATGTCTATGTGCTTGGTTCTAGAATGCTGCATTGGATTCTGTGATATTGCAATTGCACTAGTGTTGTCACAGAATATTGGGATCTTTTTAACTTTAACTCCATAGTCAAGTAGTTTATTTCTCATCCATAGAATCTGTGCACAACAACTCCCAGCTGCTATGTATTCAGCCTCTACAGTTGAGGTAGATACCGAGTTCTACTTCTCACTGAACCATGATACCAGCTTATTTCCCAAGAATTGACAGGTTCCTGTGGTACTTTTTCTATCCATTTTGCAACCTGCATAATCTGCATCTGAGTAACCAATTAGATCAAAACCAGAATCTCTAGGGTACCAAATGCCAAGGTTTGGTGTTCCCTTGAGATATTTGAAAATCCTCTTAATAGCTACCAAGTGAGATTCCCTAGGATCAGCTTGAAATCTAGCACATAAACATGTAGCAAACATAATATCAGGTCTACTAGCTGTTAAGTATAAAAGAGATCCAACCATGCCCCTATAGCTTGTCATGTCCACCTTCTTTTCCTTAGTATTCAGTTAAAGCTTAGTGGCAGTGGCCATGGGTGTTTTTGCAGAAGAGCAATCTGCTAAATCAAACCTTTTTAAAATATCATAAATGTATTATGTTTGACTTATAAAAATTCCCTCATTCACTTGTTTAACTTGTAAACCAAGAAAATAAGTTAATTCACCCATCATACTCATTTCATATCTACTTTGCATGAGTTTGGCAAACATCTTGCAAAGTTTTTGATCTGTAGACCCAAATATTATATCATCTACATAAATTTGGACAAGTATCATAGAGCCATTGACATTTCTATAAAAGAGAGTTTTATAAATAGTACCTCGAATGAAGTGATTCTCTATAAGGAACTGTGAGGGTGTGTCATACCAGGCTCTAGGTGCTTGCTTCAGGCCATAGAGTGCTTTGAGTAGAAAGAACACATATTCTGGAAAGTCTGGATCTTCAAAACCAGGCGGTTGACTAACATATACCTCCTCCTTCAGAATTCCATTCAGAAATGCACTCTTGACATCCATTTGATAGACTTTGAAATTTGCATGCGCTGCATAGGCCAGGAAGATCCTTATTGCTTCTAACCTTGCCACTGGTGCAAAGGTTTCTTCAAAATCAATTCCTTCCTCTTGACAGTAGCCTTTAGCAACTAATCTAGCTTTATTCCTTGTGACTATGCCATTCTCATCCATCTTGTTCTTGAATACCCACTTAGTGCCAATCACTGATTTGTCTTTAGGTTTGGGTACAAGTTTCCATACTTCATTTCTTTCAAACTGGTTTAACTCTTCTTGCATTGCTAAAACCCAGTCTGGATCCAGAAGAGCATGTTCAACTTTCTTAGGTTCCTCTTTGGATAGAAAACTGCTATATAAGCATTCTTCTTGAGTTGTTCTTCTAGTTTGGACATTTGCATTAGGATCTCCAATGATAAGCTCAAATGGATGATCCCTGGTCCACTTTCTTTGTGGTGGTAAGTTTGACCTTGATGAAGTGACTTCATTTTCTCTATGTTGATCATTGTGGTTTGTTGTTAAGTTTTGATTTTGAGAAACTCCTCTTGAGTGTATGGCCCTCGAGATTGATGGAGTTCTTGCAGATTCATCAACAGATGCTTCAAATTAATTTCCAACTGATGGTGTAAGTTGCTCTTCAACAGGTGGTTCATTCTGCACTTCAACTAATGATCCTTGTCTGTTTCTCACACCATTTGATCTCCATTCTTCATCATCATCTTCACTTTCTTCACCACTTCTCTCATTCTCAAATGAGAAAGACTCATGAAAACCTTCATTTGCTAGACCATATATTTTCTTGTCATCAAAGACAACATGTATGGACTCCATTACAATGTTTAGTCTTAGGTTGTAGACTTTGTAAGATTTTTCAGCTGAGTATCCAACAAAGATAGCTTCATATGCCTTTGAATCAAATTTTCCAAGATGATCACCATGATTTTTCAGTACAAAGCATTTGCATCCAAAGACATGCAGAAAGTTGATTGTTGGTTTCTTGCCTTTGAAAAGTTGATAAGGTGTCATGCCTTTTGCTTGATTGACCAAAGAAATATTCTGAGTGTAGCATGTAGTGTTTACAGCTTCTGCCCAGAAGTATGTTGGTAGCTTAAATTCTTCAAGCATTGTCCTTGCAGCTTCAATTAGAGTTCTGTTCTTTCTTTCCACTACACCATTTTGTTGAGGAGTTCTTGATGCAGAGAATTCTTGGATAATTCCTTCTTCTTCACAAAACCCACTTATTACAGAATTCTTGAACTCAGTTCCATTGTCACTTTTGATTCTCCTTATTTTGAGTAAAGGATTGTTGTTGACTATCTTGATGTGATTTATAATGACTTCATATGCCTCATCCTTAGAGTGCAGAAAGAATGTCCAAGAGAATTTTGAGAAATCATCAATAATCACAAGACAGTATTTCTTCTTTGAGATTGACAACACATTGACTGGTCCAAAGAGATCCATGTGAAGTAGTTGCAAGGGTTGATCAATTGATGACATTGACTTTGATTTAAAAGAGGCCTTCTTTTGCTTCCCTTTCTGTCATGCATCACACAATCCATCCTTGGAGTTATCCAATTTTGGAATACCTCTAACCAAATCCTTCTTTACCAACTCATTCATTGCTTTAAAACTCAAGTGTGATAGTCTTTTGTACCAAAGCCATCCTTTATCTACACTTGCCTTACTGAGAAGACATGTAGTCATGTTTGCATTTGTTGAATTGAAGTCAGCAATGTACACATTTCCTCTTCTATCTCCTGTCAACACTACCTTGTTGTCACTTTTCTTGAAAATGGCACAAGCTTCAGATGTGAACCAACATTCTGGCCTTTATCACACAGTTGGCTGACACTTAGCAAGTTATGCTTAAGTCCATCAACCAGTGCTACTTCTTCAATGACAACATTCCCTTGTGAAATCAAGCCATATCCTCTAGTATATCCTTTGCTGTTGTCTCCAAAGATAATGCTAGGGCTAGCTCTCTCCTCAAACTTAGTGAGCAGGGTAGAATCTCCAGTCATGTGCCTAGAACAACCACTATCCAGGTACCAAAGATTCTTTCTGTGTCCCTGCACACATCAAAATCAAATCAAGTTGATTTTGGTACCCAAGTTTTCTTGGGTCCTGCCTTGTTAGCCTTTTTCTTATTTTTTAAGCCCTTACTACCCAGGGGTTCTGATTGAGTTAAATCAACCTTAACTCTTGGTGTAAGTTTCTGAAAAATAGGTTGTTTCACTTGCTCACATGCATTAAAACTAGATGTATAATTTGGCATAGTCTGTGCAAACATGTTATTCATCATCAATGGCAACTGAGGCATATTAAAAGCATTATAATATGGATTATACATGAATGGCATGTTGGCATAATGACTAGATGCATGAGCAGGCTGGACAAACATGTTTGGCATAACATTCATAGCAGGCATAGGTACTGACTTAGGCATATTAGGCATAGAAGCATTCTTAACAGATTTACAGTTGACAAAGAAATGATTAACACTACCACAGTTCACACATTTCTTTCGAGGAACATATTTATCAGGTGTGTAATTACTATGTTTGTTAATTCCTACCTTGCCATTTCTATTCTTCTTATTAGCCTTAGCCTTAGGTTCAGTCTTTTCTAACTTATCCTTCAATTTCTTGATTGACAAGTTGCCTGTGTTTCCTTGTTCAACTGACTTGGTTTTGCTACACTCTCCATTAACAAAGTTCTTATTGACAGGCCCATACTTTTTATTCAATTTTGTTAAAGTTGCTTTGCTAACAGGCTTAAGTCTCAAAGAACATTCTTTTTCGACTAAATCATTGTCTGAAGCAACTTCCCTATCAACATCTAACTTAACTTCTGCTAATTTGTGAAAAGAATCAACTCCTTGTATACTATAAATTTCTTCAATTTTAGCCTTTGATCCCTTCCACTTAGAAATTAAGTCTTGTTCCTCTTTTAACTGTTTTATTAAACACTCTTCTCTTTTCAGAGCCTCAAGTAACTCATTCTTAGCATCCTGGAAATCTCTTTTCATTGTTTCAAAATCAAATAGTTGAGTTTCTAATAGAGTATTCCTATCGCCTATCTTAGCATTAAGATCTTTAATCTTTTTGTTCTCCTTGTTAAGTGATTTTAATGTGACATGCATGTTATACAATTCATTAGACATTTCATTAACAACATTATCACATTCATCTTTGGAAAGTTCAGTTAGGTTTGTAGAGTATACCTGGTTGCTTGCTGAACTAGCCTCTTCATCAGTTTCGTTTGCCATGAGTGCAAGATTGACAAACTCCTCTTCTGCATCTGAGTCACCTCCAACAGCCCAGTCACTATCTTTTGACACGAATGCTCTCCTTTGTTGCTTGAGAAGATCAAAATATTTCTTCTTGTAATCAACAGCTTCTAACTGCTTCTTTTCATTCTCAGCTTGGGATTTCCTGCATTTATTGGCAAATGGACCAGCAATTCCACAGCTATAGCATTTGATCTTTGATCTTTCAACCACATCCTTGTTCGGTTGATAGTTTTTCTTGAATTGCCCGGTTCCTGCTGGATTCTTCCTGAATCTTAGCTTCGAAAATCTCTTTGACAGAAATGTCAAATACTCATCTAGATCTTCAGCTTCATCCTCACTTAATGCATCAGGTTCTTCGATCATCTTGCTTTTACCTTTGCTAGTTTCAGCTTCACCTTCACAAGTTTTTGAACTTAGTGTGGCTTCTACACTCTTGATTCTTCCACCACCTTGGATTGTTGGAATATTGGCCACCAAGGCAACAGATCCACTTTTCTTCTAGATTTTCTCCACTTCCTCATCTTGCTGCATTTCAAGCTCATAGGTCTTCAGGATACCATACAGTCTCTCAAGTGTAAAATCTTTGTAGTCCTGAGAGTTCCTCAACGAGACTGTCACTAGCTTCCATTCCTTAGGAAGAGATCTCAGTTGGATTCCTTGGTTTCATATTTTCTCCCATACAACTTTAGACCATTCAGTAACTTTTGAAATTTACTGAATATGTCTGTTAGATTTTCACCAGAGGAGTTTTGAAAATGCTAATATTGTTGTATTAGGAGCTGCATTTTATTTTCTCTGACTTGCTCAGTTCCTTCACAGATTGTTTGAATAGTGTCCCACACTTGCTTGGCAGTGGTTCAGTTTATAACACAATCAAACATATCTTGGTCGATGCCATTGAATAGGATGTTCATAGCCTTCTTATCTTTGTGAATCTCCTCCAAGTCTTCATCTGTGTACTCAGCTTGATTCTTTGGAATAGGCCTTCCAGCAGCTAAAGTGGCAGCATCTTGACCAATCCCAGAGTTGGCCTTCATTGGAACATGAGGTCCTGATAAGTGGATTTTATATCCACTATTTGCATTCCATTCGTACTTAAAACGATTGCTAGTTCTCAAGTTTCGTGTTAGTTTGATGTGTTTTCATCTAATTTGTGTAGGTTGCATCGTCGGAGGCATTGGTGTTGTTGGTGAAGAAATGGTGGTAATCTGTGAGCTTAAAGTAGAAATTACAGGAAGTCCAGGGCAAGAGAAACTCAGGTATTTGAGCACAATGCGCATGCATCACTGTTTTGGCCATAACTGGAATTCCAGACGTCAGAATTGGGCGATCTTACAGCCCACGCGAAGAGGAGAGCATTTTCTACAAAGCTGGGCAGGGGGCACCAGGCGCTCTTGCGCGGAACCAGGCGCTCTTGCGCGGAACCAGGCGCTCTTGCGTGATTTCCAGGCGCTCTTGCGCGAATTTCAGGCGCTATAGCGCTATGCATGTCCTGCCTTGGAGATTTGTTTTCTCTGGACTTTTATCTTCTAAACCGGGTCGAGTTGTGTTGGGCCTAATTTACTAGGGCAAGTAGCTTGGACTTATTATGTATTATCTAGGCATTAAAAACATATATCTTATCATTAGGTTTTATTATCTATCATCAACATTATTATCTTAGAACAAAACAAGAGAGGGTTCTTCAAGCTAGTGACAAGCAAGGAGGCCTAATTGATTTCATCTTTTGTATTTCTCTTCTACAATTTGGGGATTTATTTCTATCTCATTTCTCTTCTTTTATTAATTGTTTTTAGATCTATGTTTTCTTTAGAACCCATGATGGTGATAGGTTCAATTATGAACTAATCATTATCATGGGGTTCCAATGGATTCGATTTCATAATTATTGTGTTTGACATGTGATTGATGTTGGGTGATTTTATTGCGATAATCTAATATGGTTTGATTTAATTGATAGATGTGTAGCTAGCATCTAATTTATTAATCCTTGATGATTGCGAAAGTGGATTCTAGGATTGAGAATATGCCATATTAGTGTGGGTTCATGAATTAATTGCTTATTCTTGATTAGTAGTATGATTTTACCCAAATCATATTGCCCCATGTAATTATAAAAGATAACTTGTGCTTAACCAACTGCTTTTCCAGATTGTATAGACATATATGATTTGATCGTAATGTGGTGTCCTCTTGACTTCTATCCGTTGTGGATGTTAAGTGGTTTGATATGAGTATACTGAAAGGTAGCTCATATTATTGCCGTGTTATCTGATTAATTATCTTGTTTATCATCTATGTCGATTTAATGTGTCAACCTTTAGTGAAGTTGTCGATGAAATTGGAATCCCGTGTTTCCTCATACATAAGTAATCTCGTTTGTTAATTCACTCTTAGTTAATAATTGTTTAATTAGTTAAGTTAGTAATCAATAACCAATTTTGATACTTGTTTAAGCAGTAAGTAAATAATCATACACCGTTGTATAAGTACTTAATTCACATTTACACCTAGTCTCTGCGGAACGAATCTTACTTATCACTTGCTATCGTGATCGCGTATACTTGCGTGTTTACGAGTCAACAAGTTTTTGGCGCCGCTACCGGGGACTTCGGTGTTATTTGTAGTTTAAGTGCTTGTCATCAGTGGTCGTTATAGATTACTGACTTGAACTATTTTTTTTATTTGATGGATTATTGGGAGCAGGACTTCGTAATTGTGTGTGAGCTGTGTGCAGGTGGACATTACACTCATCAATGTGAGTATAACAGAAACCGGCTAAATTTCAGCTGGGACTACAATCAGAGTGGTATGGAGCAATCCCAATATCCATCCTACCCGCTCCAAAATCAGCAGTTTGGAAATGAGCCATACAGTCCATGGGGAACTCAGCAGCAACAGGGGCAACAATTTCAGCATCAGTATGCCCAGTGCATCAACACTTTCAACCTCCTGAATTTCAACAGCAGCAATTTCAGACTTGGTCTAACCAACAGTCGACCGAAGAAGCTGAATTAGAAGAATTGAGGTTGATGGTTCAAAGCAATGCATTGTCTTTCCAGACAATAGGAGATCAGATTGGTCAAATTGCAAATGCATTAAAAACATTGAATCAAATTGCAAGTGACATAGAAGGCCTAGCTGTAGAGCAGGAGGACAAGAACCTTCTTATCAGTCTTGACTGGCCTTTCTTAGCCACGGGTGAGACCTTGATCGAAGTTCAGGAAGGAGAGTCTGAGGGAAAAGATGAGGAAGAAGCAGAACATGAAGCTGATATGGAAGAAGAACCGGAGGCAAACCAATCAGAAAATTCAGAATGTCCAGAAAATTCGGTTCTGAATAATCAGCCGCAGCCACTTCCTTTGCAATCTGAAAATTCTGAAGAATCAGCCCAAGATCAAGAAAACTCCAAGGCTCAAGTGGCTATGCTATTTCCTTCAAAGGATGAAGAGGGTCTCAGTGTGGTAATGGTTGATACTGAACACCGTAAGAAGGTTGATCAGCCGTTAAAGTCAAAGTCTGTAGAGAGTGCTTTTCAAGGAAAGTTTGACATTGAAGATGATGAATTAGAAGAGCTTGTTCAGTTGTTGAATGCCGCTCCGTTGCAATCTGACTTCGACCAGTTGGAGGTCGAAGAGGAAAAGAGCATCACTCCTGCTGACAAATCTACTCCGGAGAAGACTACAGAGATCATCCAAATCGATTTTCCTCCTCCATATCCACAGCGGCTTCAGAAGCAAACTCTAGCCATGAATTTGCCGGCAGAGGATGAGGAGTGTTTTAGCTTGAAATTGGTTGATGCAGGGCAGAGTAAAAAGTATGACACGGAGAAGGAGAAGGCAAAGCATGGCCAGCTAAGGATTACAGTGCCTTGGTTAATGGGGCTACGTATTCCACATAAGTTGCTTGGAGTGGAAGATCTCTGGAATTCTCAGGTGCGCCTTAAGCCATCATTTCAAGGAGCTCCCGAACTCGAGCTCAAACCATTGCTAGTTCACCTGGGGTATGTTTCTTGTAATTCATCTCCTTTGCTTGCTATTGTTATTGCTGCTAACTTTTCAGGTAGGCTGGAGAATGTTGTTAAGAGATCTTGTGAGGAGCGAATACGGGTAAAGCTGGTCGTTGAAGATGTCGCTCCAGAAAAGATCATTAAATGACTTTATAGAGATGCGGTGCAGAAAATTTTCAAGAGGAAAATCGTGGCCAAGTCTAGTTAAAGACGTTAAAGAAAGGCGCTTCGTGGGAGGCAACCCATGATTTCTTGCTTTCGAATAAAACAACGGTTATGTTGGAGCACCACGTCTATCCACCACCAGACACACCACCCGAGGAGGGTGACGATGCCGACGACTAGGGGAGTATCTCTTGTACCTTTTAATTTTACCTTCAATGAGGACAATGAATTTAATAAGTTTGGGGGTGACTTTAAGGTATTAAGAATCATTGCATTGCATATAGCTGCATGTTCTTGCTAGTTCATATTAGTAATTTTGCATGTAGTTTGGCCATGTCATTTAGTTTGCATTTAGGATGCCATGCTATACAGAATTATTTAGGATTGTAATATTATTTGTTCATGCATATCACATGATTCCATATGAGTGTCTGTTTCTGGCTCAATAGGTCGACGTTAGTTTGAGTGTGATGAAAATGGATAGAGGGTTGATTTAAGTACTTATGAAATTGACTTGCGTGTGTCGGGAACACAATCTTTTCACGTTCTCAATGTTTGCTCTTGGACTAGATTGAGTCATACCTGGTTTGGCTGTTGGGATTTAATCATCTATTTATATCTAGAATTTTCGTTATTCCCTTGATGGCGTAGGAACAATTAAGTATAAGTTTGGGGGAAAACAGGGAATTCATGCTAAGTGTTGTGTCGTGGTGTAATAATGGCTAGTAGCCGCTCATATTTAATATGAGTAGTCTAGGGGGTGAGATAGTGCACCCATGTGTGACTAAAAAAAAAAGAAAAAAAAAAGAGAGAAAAGGCAAAAAAAAAAGAGTCAGAGAAAAAAAAAGAAACAAAAGAGTTGTGAGTATAAAAAATTAGCGTTTGTGAGAGTGTGTGTCTGCTAAATTGGCTAGGGTGGGCTCTTTAGTACTCGAGCAAGTAAGTTCTAGGGGATTTTATGCCTAGTGACCTAAGATTTTTCCGGTATGGGATCCACTAACCTAACGCTCGCTACAAGGGTGCTATTGTATAAGCCTTTAGGGGTCTCACCCATTGCACGGTCAATAAGCATGTGTGTTTTGTGTTTTGTGGTGTTTTGTGTAGTTAAGCATGAATCCTTGTATACTTAAAATGATGATGGCGGTGTCTTTGAGTCATGGAGTGTCTAAAGTTCATTCTGTTTATAAACATGTGATTGTCTTGGCGAAGAATTGGTTATGCCTTTTATCTAGTTTCAAGAGTATATCTAGAGAGAAATGCACACACCACGTTCCGAGCATGTATTGTTAGTATACGGGGACCTAGTCGAGCTCTGTTTGGAGTTGTTGCATTCCTTGAGACGTTGGCGTGTTGAGTTGGTTACGGTAATTTGTGTGGGATCATTGGATTAGGACATTTTTGCATTATCATGACATTTAACTTTTAGTTGCATTCATTCATCATTTTAGAGTTGAGTTTGCATTGCTTTAGGACAAGCAACGGTTTAAGTTTGGGGGTTTGATAAGTGGATTTTATATCCACTATTTGCATTCCATTCGTACTTAAAACGATTGCTAGTTCTCAAGTTTCGTGTTAGTTTGATGTGTTTTCATCTAATTTGTGTAGGTTGCATCGTTGGAGGCATTGGTGTTGTTGGTGAAGAAATGGTGGTAATCTGTGAGCTTAAAGTAGAAATTACAGGAAGTCCAGGGCAAGAGAAACTCAGGTATTTGAGCACAATGCGCATGCATCACTGTTTTGGCCATAACTGGAGTTCCAGACGTCAGAATTGGGCGATCTTACAGCCCACGCGAAGAGGAGAGCATTTTCTACAAAGCTGGGCAGGGGGAACCAGGCGCTCTTGCGCGGAACCAGGCGCTCTTGCGCGATTTCCAGGCGCTCTTGCGCGAATTTCAGGCGCTATAGCGCTATGCATGTCCTGCCTTGGAGATTTGTTTTCTCTGGACTTTTATCTTCTAAACCGGGTCGAGTTGTGTTGGGCCTAATTTACTAGGGCAAGTAGCTTGGACTTATTATGTATTATCTAGGCATTAAAAACATATATCTTATCATTAGGTTTTATTATCTATCATCAACATTATTATCTTAGAACAAAACAAGAGAGGGTTCTTCAAGCTAGTGACAAGCAAGGAGGCCTAATTGATTTCATCTTTTGTATTTCTCTTCTACAATTTGGGGATTTATTTCTATCTCATTTCTCTTCTTTTATTAATTGTTTTTAGATCTATGTTTTCTTTAGAACCCGTGATGGTGATAAGTTTAATTATGAACTAATCATTATCATGGGGTTCCAATGGATTCGATTTCATAATTATTGTGTTTGACATGTGATCGATGTTGGGTGATTTTATTACGATAATCTAATATGGTTTGATTTAATTGATAGATGTGTAGCTAGCATCTAATTTATTAATCCTTGATGATTGCGAAAGTGGATTCTAGGATTGAGAATATGCCATATTAGCATGGGTTCATGAATTAATTGCTTATTCTTGATTAGTAGTATGATTTACCCAATTCATATTGCCCCATGTAATTATAAAAGATAACTTGTGCTTAACCAACTGCTTTTCCAGATTGTATAGACATATATGATTTGATCGTAATGTGGTGTCCTCTTGACTTCTATCCGTTGTGGATGTTAAGTGGTTTGATATGAGTATACTGAAAGGTAGCTCGTATTATTGCCGTGTTATCTGATTAATTATCTTGTTTATCATCTATGTCGATTTAATGTATCAACCTTTAGTGAAGTTGTCGATGAAATTGGAATCCCGTGTTTCCTCATACATAAGTAATCTCGTTTGTTAATTCACTCTTAGTTAATAATTGTTTAATTAGTTAAGTTAGTAATCAATAACCAATTTTGATACTTGTTTAAGCAGTAAGTAAATAACCATACACCGTTGTATAAGTACTTAATTCACATTTACACCTAGTCTCTGCGGAACGAATCTTACTTATCACTTGCTATCGTGATCGCGTATACTTGCGTGTTTACGAGTCAACAGGTCCTTTCTCTATGCAATCTACATAGCCTTCATCAATGGCTGAGAGATGAAGGTGCATCTTTACTTTCCAGTGAAAGTAATTATCTTTGTCAAGCATTGGAATCTTCACACATGTATCCTTCCTTCCCATGGTTTTGATCTTTAGACTTCTTGTATGTTAGAAGCTTGCTCTGATACAAATTGTTAGGTCCTGAAGGGGTGTTACAACTTCTAATCCAATGGATTAGCTTCAAAACCTGAACACTCCTAAGGATAGTTTAGGCACGAGGACCTTCTACCCGACACTTCCTGAAAGCGGGCTAAACCGGCTTTCCTACTAGATGGACTGTCTAGAAGCTTATACAAAAAAGATATAAGAGAGAGAGAAGAGAGAGTTGTGTGTTGAGGTGTGTTTTGAAATGAAATACAACAGGCCTATTTATAGACTTTAGAAAGTTACTATGCAGCTAAATTAACGTAACTGCTGACGTTTTTATCTGCTGTTTTTCTTCCGCCGCCTGCTTCCTCTTTTTTTTTTCTTTTCAAACAATTCTGCCGAATTGTTGTTTTTCAATATTCTTGATTTGAACATGGTCCCACATGTTTTTTACCTTTTGCCTTTACTTTGTCAAATGAATAGTATTTTTCATTACTATTCACATGAATAGTAATTTCGGATACTATTCATATGAATAGTAATTTAGGTTACTATTCATATGAATAGTAATTTCGGATACTATTCATATTCCTCTTAATTTGACATCCCTAAATATTCAGCTTCCAACTAACTAGAGGATATCAACACTGCTCTAAACTCAATCATATCTCTTAACAGTTTTTCTGAGTTAGATACTTCGATTCCTTTGTGAAGTGTTGACGCCTAGTGCAACTGGTCTGGTTCACAGATGACTAACATTCACTCGTGGTCTTCGTATCATGTCTTTAAGAACACTGCTAAGAATTATGTAACCATAAAAACTTTATCACTGGAATCTTTTGGCCCTTCAACTGAATCATCTGTACATCTTATTTTGTCACTGAGGCTTGATCATGTTAATGAACTTCTTTCAGTAACTTTATCCTTGTTGATGCCTGTTCTTCAAATTTCACGATCCCTGTATAGAGTTAATATTATTTATCTTTTATCATAGTTGAGTCATATATGTCCACTATTACATATTACATTACATTATGCTTTACAAATTCCCATCCCCACTATAATTTTTTTGTAAATAAAATTATAATGACATTTTTGTAATTATGTGACAAATAAGGGTATAGTGGACATTTCACAACCATTTTTTTAGCACTTTTTGTCCTTGTGTTCTCATTTAATATATAGAAATAAATTTTCTAATTAAAACATGCTATATTTTAATTTAAAACATAATTTTGCAATCATTAATATACATCCAAAAATATCACACCTTATCTTGCAATCATTAATAAAATATATTTAAAATTTGTAGCTTTATAGTAAGCCAACATGAGTATAATTGTTTGTTTTTTGGTTCAGCACAACAATACAACAAATAATGATAGTTAAATTTTTAGTAAATAATTAAGAATTGTTGGATCTAGTAAAAAGAAATATTATATATTTTAATTACTCTACTAAAAATTCAATATTCCAATCCCATCAACAACAAATTTGAATTCAAAATTTGTAATATAAGTTTTATAATATATTAAATTGTATTAGAATTAAAATAGTCATTGAAAATAGTAATTATATAAAAACATAATTATAACATAGAATAAAATTTATAACATATTAAAAAAACGATGCATCGCATGGGTTATAATCCAGTAAGATTTATAATAGAATTAGTGTTAAGAGAAGTAGGTGTTTGTAATAAGACTTATTGTTGAGGTAGGTGTTAAGAGAAGTAGGTGTATGTAATAAGACTTATATTAGAAGTAGGTGTCTACCATCATGTATGATTATATATTTGCATTAATAAAATGAATAAATTAATTAATTAATATAGTGATAACCAAAGTTTGGTACTAATCGCTCCAACGAAAAGGGGATTTCGCTTATTAATAAAAAGTATTGATATAGTTAAATGATAATGTGGCATGGATGCATAAATCCATCCTCGGTTTCAAATTTAGAACCAAGAATGTATTTATGCATATTTGCATGAGCAAGTCCAATGCATAGTTATATTTAGTCTTATGGCTATAATATAGAACCAAAATCATAAAATTCAACTTCAATGCATAACTATTCTTAGATGGATAAATTCATAAATGGATACTTGGTCCTATATTTAGGGCCAAAGATGACTATAGTCATCCTTTCCACATCATTAAATAAGAAATAATGGAGTACAAGAAGGTCTACTTTAAAATAAAGTGAATGAGTTGGACAAATGTTGAGTAAATATGGAATTATTTGGTTGTAATTAAAATGCAACTAGTATTGAAGTTGTATTTTAAGACCAAAAACTATTTTTTTGCCTAAAATTATAACAATGCCTCACGTCATTTTAGCTTTAGCATTGGATTTGGAGTTGAGTTTTATAGCACTTTTAGCATTTGGTACTATAATCTATACTATTATATAAAAGCTGAAACATTAAAAGTTTGGTTGGTTGGTTGGTTGGTCGATCGGTCGGTTGGTACGGTACCTGTTGATTTTACTTATTTACCCTTACTCAATTACAGATCTATTAACTAATCAATTTCCTTTTTCAGGTTACACATATTATCTTTTCTATTTTTCAAGAACTAAATAATTTCCTTTTTCAGGTAAAATACAATATTTTTATATTTTATCTAACTAAAATTTCTCCTTTATTAATCAATTTCCTTTTTCAGGTTAAACATATTATCTTCTCTATTTTTTAATAACTAAATAATTTCTTATTTCAGGTAAAATAGAATATCTTTTACATTTTATCTAACTAAAATTTCTCCTTTTTAAAAACACTACAAGCAAAAGTTAAACATATTACGTTCTCTATTTTTCAATAATTAAATAATTTCTTTTTTCAGGTAAAATAGAATATCTTTTACATTTTATCTAATTAAAATTTCTCCTTTTTAAAAACACTACAAGAAATTTTGTTTAATAAAATAACATAATTATATTATAATTACTATTAACTAATCAATTACCTATTTCAGTCAAAACACATTACCTTTTCTCTTTTCTCTAACTAAAATCTCTCTCTTTTTTTTTTATCGCCAAATTACAAGGAAGAAACTAAAAACAAACTAAATCAGAACAAACAGCTTCTTCAACTAAACTGGGAAGTTCATCTTCAAACAATCTACTTTGATTCATCCGCACAGCCCAAGCACCTAGCTCATGAGCAACTTGATTTCCTTTCCTACGGACAAAACTCCATTCGCATGAGGAAGCTAACGACGCTGCTCTTTTTATGGCTCCCAACACATTCGCTATGGATAGAATGCATTTGTTTTGCATTAATGCTCTAAACAGACACAGTGAGTCCATCTCCATCACACACCTTGAAATTCCCTTCTGAAGTGTTGATTCTAGAGCAAACAAAACCCCTCTAGCTTCTGCCTCTAGAACGGAGGATGCCGCAAATCCAGTTCTAGCACCTGCAATTATGACCTTCCCTTCTGAGTCTATACATACGAATCCCAGTCCAGCGTTTAGGCTAGCACCTAGCCATGATGCATCTGAGTTAACTTTGAAAGTACCAAGGGGAGGAGGGTTCCATTTTACAGATGTTTCTGTTGAGGCGTTGTCGTCCCTTGATGCAGGAGTATTGATTCTTCTGTGTTCACTAAGCATAGAGTTCGACAGTTTGATAATTGTGCCAGGTTGAATGTCTTCGTTTTCATGGAACTTTTTGTTCCTGCTATTCCATAAGCCCCAACATAACATAATGAATTCTGCAAATATCTCATAACCTGCATTGGACATAGATGCAAAGATTGAATTTAGATCATCCTCTTCCTGAAAAGTTGAAGTCCATTTTCGAGAAACATCAAGCCATAACATTCTCGCATGAGGGCAGGAATAAGGATATGATGAGTGTCTTCAACACAATCACCACATTGGATGCATCCGTTGTTATTCAAGCTCAGACCACGTTTAGCAAAATTGGAACCAGTTGGTAATCGATTGCAGATTGCCCTCCAGGCAAAGATTTTAATCTTTGAGGGAATATCAGCATGCCAAATTCGCTTCCAAACTGTTGCATCAACACCAGCCACTCCCAGAGGTGATTGAATGAGATTCTCGATTGCGAAATAATAGGATGATTTTACAGAGAAATCCCCGTTTGGATTTCCTTCCCAGAAAAGTGTATCCTCTTCATCATCATGACAAAACATACTCAGAATACTCCTCGCTGTTTGGTTGTCGAAGATATTGTAAATGAGTTCTGCGTTCCAGCCTTGGTTGTTTGAATTCATCAACTCTCGGACGTAATTAAACTCGCATTGTGGTGGTCTTGTTAACTTCTCATCACTGCCTACAACCCACAGGTCGTCCCAAATTTTTACCTTTGTTCCATTGCCAATATTCCAGCGGGCACCTTTTGCAATGATTTCTTTGCTACTCATGAGGCTGCGCCATACAAAGCTAGGCTTGTAACCTACGTTGGCCTCCAGAAAAGACGATCTAGGGAAATACCGTGCCTTAAGCACTCGGGCTGCCAGCGACTCTGGGCGATTCAGAAGGCGCCATCCTTGTTTAGCTAGAATGGCCCTGTTAAAGGCACCTAAGTGCCTAAAACCCACTCCACCCCGAGATTTTGAGATGCACAGATCCTCCCACCTGCACCATCGAATTGGGTGTTGCTTCTTACCATTTCCCTACCAAAACAAATTGAGGGCCTTATGCATTTCTTCGATTAGAGAATCCGGCATTAGGAAGATGTTCATAATGTACATGGGGATAGCTTGTGCACTTGCTTTTATCAAGACTTCTTTTCCTCCTTTAGATAGAGATTTTTCCTTCCATCCCTTTAGTTTTTTCTTTGTCCTTTCTGCTACTTCTTGAAAGACTCGTTTTCTTGATTTTCCAACTGCAGAAGGGAGGCCCAAATACTTACCATCCTTCACTCCTTCCCGGACACCAAAGATTTCCATCATTCCAAGTTTCACTCCTTGAGAGGTATTTGAGCTGAAACAGATTTCCGACTTGTCGAAGTTCACCCTTTGACCTGATGCTTTGCAATATTCCTCAATAATTGTTTTCAACCGAACACCTTCCTCGTGCACTGCCCTGGCGAAGAAGATGCTGTCGTCCGCAAAGAATAGGTGACTTATTTCAGGACTAGATCTAGCCACTTTAATCCCATGTAGTTGACGTGTTGACACTGATCTCCTCATCGTTGCTGATAACACTTCCGCACAAAGAACAAATAGGTATGGAGACATTGGGTCTCCTTGACGGAGCCCTCTTGATGGGACAATAAGTCCTTCAGGATACCCATTTATGTTGAACGAAAAGGAGACTGAAGATAAGCACGACAACACTAGATTGATGAAATGGCCAGGAAAACCAAATTGTTTTAGGACCGCAGCAACAAAGGGCCATTCGATCCTATCGTACGCCTTGCTCATATCGAGTTTAAGGGCAAAAGACCCTCTATTGCCCTTTCTTTTGTGTTTGAGCCAGTGAAAGACTTCGAATGCCATAATAGCATTGTCTGTGATCATTCGGTTTTGAACAAAGGCTGATTGAGTTTCATGAACTAGAGTTGGGAGGACAGATTTGATGCGATTGGCCAGCACTTTGGCGATGATTTTGTACAAAACATTACACAAGCTAATGGGTCTTAAATCTTTTACCATCTCCGGGTTAGCCACCTTAGGGATAAGAGCAATATTTGTATGGTTTAGCTTATTTGGCATTGTACCCGTTCTGAAAAAATCTTTAACAACTCGAACCACAAAAGAACCCACAACAGACCAATATTTTTGAAAGAAAAGAGCAGGCATACCATCTGGTCCGGGTGCTTTTGTAGGGGCCATCTGCATTAAAGCTTTATGGATTTCCACCGGAGAGACAGGATAAGTCATCATTTGCATATCGCTGCTAGAAATCTGGGTGTCAATGTTGATCACCATGTTTTCTATATCATTTGTGTGTGGACTAGAGCTGCAAAATAAGTCTGTGAAGTATGAGGAGACTAGATTCTGAATGCTTTCCGCGTTGTTTGCCCAAATCCCATCATCGTCCTTTAGCTTGGAAATCTGATTTCTTCTCCTTCTATTTGTCGCCCGCTTGTGAAAGAAACTCGTGTTTTTATCACCCTCTTTCAGCCAAGTTACACGACTCCTTTGTTTCCACATTATTTCTTCTCGATGCAACAGCTCCTGGATTTCTTTTCTTAGGAGATTCTGCTCTATTGACCCTCCCTCCCCTTCGTTGCTTTGTAAACTCTTGAGGCTTTTTGTTTTATCACGAATCTGTTTTTGGATGTGACCAAACTGGTGATAATTTCAGTCCGCCAATTTGTTGGAGACTTCTTTGAGCATTACATTCGGGTCTTTTTCATTCCCCATCAAGATTCCATCTGTCCAAGCTTCCTCTACTATTGATTGAAATTCAGACTTGCGAAGCCACATGCTTTCGAAATGAAATGGTTTTTTACGCCGGTTCCTTTCTGAGCAACCTAGACTGTGTAGAACATTGGCAGAGTGGTCTGATGCTACCCTAGGGAGGTTGCTTGAGAATGAAAGAGGAAAGAGCTCCTGCCATGCTTCAGTCATCAAGAATCTATCTAATCGCTTTTTGACATTTTGATTTCCTTCTCTCCCATTACTCCATGTCATTTTAACACCACTCGCACGAGAATCGGTCAAGTTGCAATATTCACATGCATCCCTGAAAGCTGTCATCTCTCTTTGATTCCCAGGTCTAGCTCCTGCTTTTTCAAAATCGTACATCACTTCATTGAAGTCTCCAAAGCAAACCCATGGAAGTGAAGATATCGATTTGAGGTTTCTCAGTAAACCCCATGTTTGTTGCTTGTCATTTGTTTCTGGCCACCCATAAACACCTGATCCTCTCCATTTGTCAACTCCTTTCTCTTGAACTACAAAATCGATGCAGTTTTGCGAGAAACCCCGCACTGCAACCTCAATATCTTGATGCCAACATAGAACCAAACCCCCGGAACGCCTGATCGAATTCACTACTAAAAAATTATAATACGGTAACCTCTCCTTGATTCCGTTGAATTCAGCACTATTCATCCTTGTCTCCATCAAGAAGATGATGGAGGGGCAATTCTCTCGAACCAACGAGATCAGTTTTCGAACCGTCCAAGGGTTGCCCAGTCCTTGGACGTTCCAGCTTAGGATTATCATTGGAATTGGCGGGACTGCCTCGCAGTCGCCGCCATAGAATTGTTGGAAGTAGTCTTGCTCCTCTTGTTGCCTTCCGAAGTTTCGTCACCTTCATCAGTTTCCATAGAATTTATACGCTTTCCCAGATTATTTGTTACTCCTAGCATTAGGTCCTCACCACTGAAAATGATAGCATCTTCTCGTATCCTCCTTTTCCACAAACCTTGATGTGAAGATGTTTTATTTTCACTTGGTATTTCCTTGTTAAACCCATGTTCAGAATCTTTCGATGCTTTTTGAAACTTCCCATTCTGGTCCACCTGCGTCACCTGTTTTTCATTACAGATTTATATTTCCATGTCTGTTGACTTCTTGTCCGAGTTTTGTACCACCGATATTTGGTTTATATCACTCAGGCCCATGTTTGGTGTAGCTAGCATTGTATTCTCCTTTAAAGGCCCGTTATTGTTGCCTTGGTGGTCCATTGGAGCCATCTCTTGATTTTTTCCTGGACCCATAATTTGGATTATATCAGTCTTGCCCATGTTTGGTGCTACTACCTTTGTTTTCTCCTTTAAAAGTGCGATATTGTTGCTCTGGTGGTCCACTGGAGCCATCACTTGATTTTTTTCCTGGCATGCTTGCTTTTGGAAGAAAAGTGACTTTCACTTTATCTGCTACTCCATCATTTGCCATGATATGTGCTAAGTTGTCTTCAATATTTTTGAAATTACTCACAGTATCACATGCCTCCTGATTTTTCGCCTTAACCCCCTCCATCAACTCTCCCTTTCGACAGGCTTCAACCCTTGACATTTCTAGTCTGGACTCATCAGAATCATTGGATTCCTTCCTGGTGCTCGTTCCACCATTCACAATGAATAGCTGTCTGTTTACTGTTTTATCACCACTTGGTTGACCCCTAATCCTACTTTTATTTTCGCCTGGATCATGAGTCGAGAAGAATCCTTGTCTGGAGAAACCATACTTTAATGGAGATGCACGCAGGTTGCCCTTGAATGGCCAGACTTCTTGTTTCTTATTATCAATTGTTTCAGGCTTCACCAGACATTCCCTAACTGTGTGCCCTATTAATCCACACCAATAGCAGAAGTTTGGAAGCCTTTCGAAGCGGAAATCTATTTTAATGTTGTCATTGTGACCACTTCGTACATGGACAAATCGGCATATAGGTCTTGTGACATCAAGCATGACTCTTGCACGAATGTGTCTGCTCCCTCCTTTCAATCTATCCATGTCCATATCAATAACTTCACCCAGCCTGCTAGCTATTGCACGAACTGCTGATTCGTTTCGGCGATTTAATGGAAGATTCACTAGTCGTACCCAGAATGGGACTTTGTCTAACACAATCTTTGATGGTTGTTCATCCCCCACCATTGCTTTTAAAATCACCAAATCTCTGTCAAAAGACCAGGGGCCATCCTCCATTATACGCTTCATATCTGTGACATGCTCAAAATGGATGAGATATAGATTGTTTTCCAAATCCTGGAAATCGACTCTTCTCCTAGGTTTCCATGCTCCCATCATGGCCTTTTTGAAGCCTTGGACACTATATGTTTTTTCCGTCAGAACTTTTCCGATGAGGCAGCAACTCTTGTCGAAGCCAGCACCAACTATAGAGTCTACATCTCCTAACTCCAAAACTTCTTCCTCCACTTCATTTACAGATATTTTTTCCAGTTGCTTTGTGATGTCGGACGCCATATGAAGCCTCAAGCTAGCATATGGGAGAATTAAAACAGACTAAAAAACAGAACAAACAGATTCTAAGAGGCACATAAGCTAAGAGATAGCTAATAATAATGACATATGAAGTCTATCAGAAATGGTGGGAAAGGATAGAAGCCCAAAAACACTGGGCGAAAAGCACCACTAAGGGGAAAAAAGCACCACAAGGGGAGAGAAACGGAGAGAAAAGTCTCCAGCTCAGTTTAGGTTTGTTCCATGGTGTAAATCTCTCTTTTTCCAATTATATCATGGAGGTTACCTTTTTCAACCACAATATGTTACCTTTTTTATGGTACCCATTGATTTTACTTATTTACCCTTACTCAATTACAGATCCACTAACTAATCAATTTACTTTTTCAGGTTATACATATTATCATTTCTATTTTTCAAGAAGTAAATAATTTCCTTTTTCAGGTAAAATACAATATCTTTATATTTTATCTAACTAAAATTTCTCCTTTATTAATCAATTTCCTTTTTCAGGTTAAACATATTACCTTCTCTATTTTTCAATAACTAAATAATTTCTTTTTTCAGGTAAAATAGAATATCTTTTACATTTTATCTAACTAAAATTTCTCCTTTTTAAAAACACTGCAAACAATTTTGTTTAATAAAATAACATAATTATATTATAATTACTATTAACTAATCAATTATTTCAGTCAAAACACATTACCTTTTCTCTTTTCTCTAACTAAAATCTCTCTTTTTTCCAATTATATCATGGAGGTTACCTTTTTAGCCAAAACACGTTACATTTTTTCTTTTCTCTTACTAAAGGCTCCTTTTTTCCAATTATATCACGGGCGTTTCTATTAATAAAGATAAAATAATAATATTATAACATTAATAATTAACCGATTACCTTTTCAGCTAAAATATATCATCTTTTCTATTTTTTCTAATTAAATTCCTTTTTTTCTATAAATATAACGGGCAATATTAATTTCTCATTTTCTAAAAATAATGAACAATTTTATTTAGTAAAATAACATAATTAAATTATAATTACTATAAATTAATCAATTACCTTATTCATGTAAATCATGTCATCTTCACGTTACCTTTCTATTTTCTCTAACTAAAATCTCTACTTTGTCCAATTATATCACGGGCGGTTCTATTTAATAAACTAAAATAATAATATTATAGTATTACTAATTAACTTTACCTTTTCAGCTAAAACGTATCATCTTTTCTATATTTTCTAACTAAAATCCCTTTTTTAATAGAAATATCACAGCCAATATTAATTTTTCATTTTTTAAAAATATTATGAGCAATTGTATTTAGTAAAATAATGTAATTAAATTATAATTACTATAAACTAATCAATTACCTTTTTCACCAAGAACATATTAACTTTTTAATTTTTCTCTAACTAAATTCTCTATTTTTCTAATCATATCACGGACATTCTATTTTAAAAAATGAAGTAATAATTTTATAATTACTAATAATTAATCGATTACTCTTTTTAACTAAAATCTATCATCTTTTTTATATTTTCTAACTAAAATCCCTCCTTTTCTAGAAATATCACGGATAACATTTATATAATTATTATCAAATCATTTCATATAAAAATGTAAGCCTCCAAAATTCATGTTTTAAAAAAATTATTTTAAATTAATGAATTTTTTTATAAAATACTAAAAAAACCGTGCATCGCACGGATTTTAGGCTAGTATAACAATAAAACCAAGAATGGCATTATATTGAACTTGCTCTTATTAACTTACTAATAGAATCAAGAATAGCATTGTATTGGACTTGTTCTTAATAGGTTATATGCTTGAACATCTCAATAAAAATGTTCTACAATCTGAGAATTTTATCAATCAATAGGAGCAAAAAATATGCTAATGTGGAATACTAATCAATCAAACAAAAAATTTGGGAGCATCTCTTTTGAGAATACAGGTACTTTTGGACCATCTCTGCTTTGTCTTGGATCCTTTCATCCCCTCATCCTTCACATATTTGTCTCGAAACCAGAATTTTCTCCGAAATTGAAATATATTAATTAAAGCTGGATCGAGAATTCTTTTGAACAACTGTCATAAATCTTTATTTTTACAACCTTTACAATTTTATATTTATTAATAATTTAAGTTTATAGTTCAAGTGAACAACAACTTGTGCTAATTTTCGAAGAACTTTTAACTCAGAGAAAATTGAAGTGGCATGTTTCTCTAAAACTCTTCACCGTTTAGTTGTTTTTATGAAAACTCAAATATGAAACTCCTAAGTTTTGATGATCACAAACAGTAAGCCATTTGGCTTAGTAACAGATATAAACAGCATGCCATTTGTAGACATTTTAACTTGGTTTTGCAGGGCAATTCAGCTTACTGATTGTGCAATCAGTATGACTCAAACAGAAATTGGTAAGCCAAGTGTAGACTTAGTCAGTTTACATCTGTCTCAAACAGCAAGACGATTTCTGGTCAATCAGCGTACCAGTTGTACAAACAGCGTACCATTTGTACAAACAGCACGCTGACTGCGTCTGTCAGAAAAACAGGAGGCAACGGTTTTTGATGAAGAATCAAGTATAGATGATATTAGAACATTGTAAGGACCTCTCTGAATATATCTGAATTTACATCCACTCATATCCAATAGATAATGGGAGACAAACCTTTTCCTTATCATAAAAATAAGAAAAGTAAGATTCACTTTTCATTATTTTAATGCCTCACACCACCTCCACTCACAAACAAACACATGGGGATGTCTTTCAAAATCATATCAAATATTCCTCATCATACAAAACACGCTCCTACCTATATCATCATCTGACATACACATTCTATATGTTCATCATCTTCATTATTCTACCAAAACACTTCTAACGGTTACAATTCATGCCGTTAAGATTTGATTTCATTTACATTCTTGTTCATCTATTTAAGAACGTGATATGCTCAGTTCTTAATCATCCCTTACAGTGCAAAAACAAGAATTCATATACACCCACAAGCCTTCTTTGCTAAATTCTTCAAACCTTCAAAAACCCAATATTCACTTACACGTATATTTATTCAGAAGGGTTCATAGGTTTTGTTGTAATTCGTTCAAAACATTTGTATTGTTCAAAGTGTATTGTTTTGTTGCTGTACAATATTGGCTTCAGGTTTTAGGGTGAGTCGAACTACTAGAGAAGTATACTTGGGAAGTAGTACTTAGAGGGTTGGTTCAGCACAGGTAAACAGCAAGCCATTTGTAAGCAGCAAGGGTTAAGGGAGATATATTGTTGTATCTTGTAATTGGATTATAGTTGATCAATAATATATTCTCTTACCAAGTTTGGTAAGGGACCAGGACGTAGACCATAGGGGATTAGGGGTCGAACCTGGCTAAAAGATTGTGTGTCTCTTTTACTTACTATTCTTACTCTTTCTGCATTGCATTTTAGATACAAACAGCGTGCTGTTTGTGAACTGTGTTATTACAAACAGCAAGCTATTTTCAGTAATTTTCAAAACAGTTCATAAATTCACATTAATAACCATAAACACCTATTCACCCCCCTCTAGGTGTTGTATTTCAATTGGTATCAGAGCTTTGGTATACTAACAATTCTGTAACAGGAAAGTATCGATCATGGCAGAACATTATCTTGAAGCAAAAGCCGATTATAGGGCTCCTCTCCTCACTGGATCAGAAAATTATAATTGGTGGAAATGTAGAATGGAAACATTCTTATCCAAGAGGCCACTGGTGTTAAGAGTTGTACAGAAAGGAGATTATCAATTCTTGGATGAAAAGAATCAACCAAAAGATGTTGATGATCTCACTATGGATGAAATTATCAAATGCGGTTTTAATGGAGAAGCTAGAAATTCCATAATGAATGCTCTAGATCAAGCTGAGTATGACAAAGTCTCCTCCCTAAAAACAGCAAAAGAAATGTGGGATGCTTTGGAAACATATCATGAAGGATCAAAAACCTTGAGGAAGGTGAAGCTTAGTAAACTAATGAATGATTTTGGAAACTTCAAGCTCAAGGATAATGAAACTATCAAAGAAGGTCAAGCAAGGTTCCAAGTTACTATAAACTCTTTAAAGAGACTTGGAAAAGACATTCCACAAGATGAAATTAACATGAAAGTGTTAAGTGCGGTACCATTTATTTATGAAGCAAAAGTCACGGCTTTGGAATCATCCTCAACAATCGACACCATGGATCACCTAGCTGTGTTTGCAGAGCTAGAACAATTTGAAAGCAAGATAAGCAAAGGTCAGGCTGAAGATGGTCGGGTCCCCATAGCCAAAATGAGGAATTTGGCTCTTCACTCTACAAACAGCAAGCCAGAGTCTGCAAACAGCAAGCTGTTTGAATCTGATGAAGAATCTGACGAAGAAATGGCACTCATCTCACAAAAGATCAAGAGGCTAATTGAAAAGAAAAATAGAATGAAGAAGGAAAGAGGTGAATACTCCAAAAGGAAAGCCAAGGAACAAACTTGTTTCGAATGTGGCAAGCCAGGCCATTTTAAGAAGGACTGTTTTAAGCTAAAGTCCAAACAGCAAGCTGCTTTCAAGGACAAGAGAAACGCAAAGGCTCTACTGACTTGGAGTGATGATGATTCAGACTCTAGTGATGACTCAAGCGAGGACATGGTGAATTTGGCACTTGTAGGTCTACATGATGAAGAAAGTTCACTAGGATCCATAAAAGAAGATTGTGTGGATAGTGATTATTCGAATTTAGAAGATGATGCAAGTGAGGTAAATTCAATATATTCTGATTTAAATTCATCTCATAATATGCTAGAAGAACTAACCGTGCAGGTACCAAATCATGTATCCATAATTGAGTTTATGGAACTAAAACATAAGAATAGCAAGCTGGAAAAGAACAACAATCAGTTGAAGAAAATGATTGCTGATTTAATGGATGAAAAGAATCCAGAAACAAATCACAATGATCTTATTACTGATTTAAAGGAGAAATTAGTTCAATTCGAAGGAGTCAACAAAGTAATTCTACAAAGAAATGAAGTTCTTATGAAAGAACTTAGGAGATTGAAGTCAGAAATTGAAGAAAGGAATGAATGCATACAATCATTCAAGAACACAGAGTCAAACCAAGCCGAATCCTCAAAATCTGTGGAAAAGCGAAAACAGCAAGCTGAACTTATAAATCAGCAAGCTGATTTGATTTCTCTTCTGGAAAAAGAGATCAAGGACCTCCAGAAAGGAATGGAAACTTTTGTACTAGGAGAAGACACCTTAAAGACAATGATGAAGAAGGCAAAAGTTCCTGTAGTCAGAGAAGGAGTTGGCATGGACATACACAAGAAGCTTGGAGTCCTCAAATATGATGGTAAAAATGGCATACCTTATGATTATGCCATGCCTTGGAAAACATGCAACAAATGTGGAGGAAAAGGCCATCTGGAAATTCATTGTGTGGTCAAAATCAATGGTAAAGGGAAAACAGCTTACCAGAATGGACCAGCCAGGCGACAAACAGCATACCAGACTGCTCCTGACAGAAGACAAACAGCACGCCAACAGTCACCAAAAGTGATCCAACAATGGATCAAGAAAACTGAATTAAATGTGTTATATGTTCTTGCTACTAACCAGTTTGGACCCAAACCTATATGGGTACCAAAACATTAAGTTTGTGTTTGTTTGTTTTGTAGATATGTCTTGCCGCCAAAATAAAGTCGAAACAATGGATCTTGGATAGCGGTTGCACTAGACATATGTGTGGAGACAAGTCTCAGTTCATAAGTCTCAACATGAAGAAAGGAGGAAGGGTTACAATTGGGAATAGCAAAACTCTTCGAATCCTTGGTATTGGTTCTATTGGTAATAGTAATATTTCAATCGATAAAGTTCAATATGTCAAGGGTCTTTCATATAATTTACTTAGTGTCACTCAACTATTTGATGATGGACATTTTGTTCAGTTTGGCATAGATAAAACTATTATTACTATTGGTGCTAACAAAATCCCACTAGTTGCTAGAAGGGAAGGAAATATATATGTATTAGACTTCGAAATGCAGGAAACAGCATGCTGTTTGGCTGCAATCGACAATGATCCATATATATGGCATAGGAGGTTGGGACATGCACACATGGACTTGATCAATAAACTTTCAAGTAAGAATCTGGTCAGAGGGCTACCAAAACTGAAATATACTAAGGTCGAAGTATGTTCAGCATGCCAATTGGGTATACAAATTCGAAGCACTCACAAAGCTAAGAAAATGGTATCTACTTCTAAACCCTTGGAGCTTCTGCACTTAGATTTATTTGGTCCAGAATCTTATAAAAGTATTGGAGGTAAACAATATGGTTTTGTAATTGTAGATGATTATTCTAGATTTACTTGGGTATTGTTTCTTAGTACTAAAGATTGTGCTTTTGATGAATTTGAGAAACTGATTAAACTACTTGAGAACAAGCATGATACAAGACTTGTAGGTATAAGAAGTGATAGAGGAGGTGAATTTGTCAATGACAAATTTATCACATATTGTGAACAAAAGGGAATCTCTCATGAATTTTCTGCTCCAAGGACTCCTCAACAAAATGGAGTGGTGGAAAGAAAGAATAGGTCACTTCAAGAAACAGCAAGGACTCTACTGCAAGAAAGCAAGCTACCTAGAAGTTTTTGGGCCGAAGCTATAAATACAGCATGCTATTTGTTGAACCGAATCATAATCAGGCCATTATTGGACAAAACTCCCTATCAACTGTTGAGAAACAAGAAGCCAAATATCAGTTACTTCAAGATTTTTGGTTCAAAGTGTTTTGTCCTCAAAACAATTGGTAAAGATGGTAAATTCGATGCAAAATCCTACGAAGCTATATTTCTTGGTTATTCTTTAACAAGTAGGGCTTATAGAGTCTATAATATAAATAAACATATTGTTGAAGAATCTATTGATGTTACATTTCAAGAACCTAACAATGATCTACCAAGAGATGAGGAAGGATTTGCAGGTGAAGAAGAAAGTGTGCAACCTCAAGTCACTGACAATCAGCAAGCTGGAAGTACAAATCAGCAAGCTAGAAATGCAAATCAGCAAGCTGGAAGTGAAAATCAGCAAAATGGCAGTTCAAATCAGCAAGATGAAGATGAAAGTGACACTGAAAGTCAGCAAGCCAAAGAGGATGCAGACACTGACAATCAGCAAGCTGAAAGCTCAAAACAGCAAGCTGAAGTGGAAGATTCAATTACAAAAATAGCAAAAATGACTTTGGAAGGTCCTAGAGGATCAAGGGCTACTGCAAAATTGCCTCTATATGATGGAGAAGAACAGTCACCACCATCAAAGATGAGAAAGACAACTCATGAAGAAATAGCTCAACATTCTTTACCAAGGGCAACAAGAACGGTTAAAAATCATCCACCTGAGTTAGTCATTGGTGATATTACTGATGGAATTACTACAAGAAGAGGGAAGGCAAATTATTGTGCTCATGCAGCCTTCCTAGCTCAAGAAGAACCTAAAAATATAGATGATGCATTAAAAGATGAGAATTGGATCATGGCCATGCAAGAAGAATTAAATCAATTTGAAAGATGTAATGTTTGGGAACTTGTCAAGCCACCAAAGGATGCCTCACTTATAGGAACAAAATGGGTGTTCAAAAACAAAGTTGATGAATTTGGCACCATTACTCGAAATAAAGCAAGGCTTGTAGCTCAAGGCTACAACCAACAAGAAGGCATTGATTTTGATCAAACCTATGCTCCTGTTGCTCGTTTGGAATCAATAAGGATGCTTCTGGCGTATGCATGTTTCAAGAAAATCAAGCTATATCAAATGGATGTAAAGAGTGCATTCCTAAATGGTGTGCTAGAAGAGGAAGTCTATGTTAAACAACCTCCCAGATTCGAAAATGAACAATATCCAAACTATGCATTCAAGCTAAAGAAGGCTCTTTATGGTTTAAAGCAAGCCCCTAGAGCTTGGTACAAAAGGCTTAGTAAGTATCTAATCCAAAATGGATTCATTCGAGGTAAAATTGATCCCACATTATTTATTATGCAAAATGGTAAAGATATTTTGATTGTACAAATATATGTGGATGATATTATTTTTGGTGCTACTAATGAATCTATGTGTAAGTGGTTTTCCAAGTGTATGCATATTGAGTTCGAAATGAGCATGATGGGCGAACTAAATTACTTCTTGGGCCTTCAAATCAAGCAATCTAAAGATGGAATTTTTGTGCACCAATCCAAATATACACAAAGTCTATTGAAGAGATTCGGTTTTGAAGATGTAAAACCAAAATCAACTCCCATGGTGCAAAACAGCAAGCTGATTGTAGATGAAAATGGTAAGGCTGTTGATATTAAAAGATATCGAGGTATGATTGGAAGTCTACTGTATTTAACTGCTTCTAGACCTGACATAATGTACAGTGTATGTGTTTGTGCAAGGTTTCAATCAAACCCCAAAGAATCTCACTTAAATGCCATTAAAAGAATATTTCGATATTTAAGTGGTACCATTTCTCTTGGTTTGTTTTATCCTATCACAAATACTTTTGATCTTGTTGGGTATAGTGATGCAGATTATGCAGGTTGCTTAATTGACAGAAAAAGTACTAGTGGTGTTTGTACATTCCTTGGACAAAGCTTAGTTTCTTGGCAATGCAAGAAACAAACTTCGGTTGCTTTATCCACTGCAGAAGGGGAGTATCTAGCAGCTGGAAGCTGTTGTTCTCAACTTCTATGGATGATTCAAACTCTGAGGGACTTTGATATCAAGTGTAAAAAGGTTCCAATCAACTGTGACAACACTAGCACCATAAGCATTTCCAAGAATCCGGTGAATCACTCAAGAACGAAGCATATTGATGTTCGACATCATTTCTTGAGAGACAATGTTGCTAAGGGCAAGATAGAATTAGTCTTTGTCCCAACTGAATTCCAACTATCCGATATATTCACCAAGCCCCTTGCAGAGGAAAGATTTTCAATCATTCGAATGCAACTTGGTATGTGCTCCATGTAAAATCAGCATGCTGTTTGGAAAATTTGCAGAGCAGGTTAGCTTACCATTTGTTCGAGTCTCTATGACAAATGGTATACTGATTGTCACCACTTTTAGCTTACCATTGGTATGATATGTTTACATTATTTTTACATTAGTTTCATTTAAGTGATTTAAAATGTGCTGTTTAAATAATATGTACGATTATGTGATTTAAACTAATGTGATTAATACTTGTGATACTTAGTAATTAAACATCTCAGTATTATAATATGCATGTTTTTTAGATAAATGTTAAGTGGGTTTTATTTTATCAATATTTCTCCCCTAATATTTATCAAAACAAGGAACTTGGGACGGTTCATTTCTTTAAAACACTCTACTCCTGTCAAAAGAGGCGATTAGGGTTCATAAAAGGGCGATTAGGGTTTCAATCGGAATCAACCAGTTTTTCAATCCCATCAATCATCATGGTTCGCAAGACAAGGGCACGAAGAGCACCCACTCCATCTGCATCAATGAAGGAAGATGTTGCTCTAGAACTAAAAGAAAGCGAGGATGAAGTTTCTCAAACTCCCGAATCGAAGAAGCTCAAGATGTCTGTGTCTCCATCTTTTGTGTCTCCCGACTGTGAATCTCGCTTTAAAGAGATGGAATTAGGATCGCGCACCATCATTCCGGGCCAACCGATTTCAAGTAAGCTCGTTCCTTCACTTACTCTTTGTGGAGCTTTTAAATTGTTTCAAGATGTTGGATTAGAATCCTTTTTTATGGATATGCCTAAAATATACTTCCCTGATTTAGTTCGAGAGTATTATGCCAACATGCAAACTGATAAATTTGGGAGTATCGTATCTATGGTTAGGGGTAAGAAAATCCAGTTGAATCCCCCTATTTTGAGTTCGATTTTGAAAATCGAAAAGGATAGTGATGTTGATGTGTACACTGCCCAGGGTTCTGTATCAATACCAGATTTAAGTATTTTTAAGCAAATGAAATTGATAATGGGTGATGATAATATTAAGGATACAAACCCTCCTCCTACAACTGTGGTTACACCCATGGCTCACCTTTTGTTCAAACTTGCTAGGTCTCACATTTGCCCAAGGATTGGTAATAAATCAAACTTTACTTATCAAGATGTAGTAGTTGTTGCCATGTTAATGTCTGGAAAACCCTTTGATGTATCATCTCTGATACTTCAGAAAATGTTAGCTACACTTGATAAAACAGTGAGTGGAATACCATATGGGCTTTGGTTAACAAAGGTGTTTGAATGGTTCAAAGTGGATTCAAAAGATGCTATTAAGGTTACTGTCAAGGAAGTTGATGTTAAGTTCCTAGCTATGAATAATTTGCAAATTGAGGATGGTGTTCTATCTAGGATTGTACTATCTCCTCCAGAAGAACCTTCATTAGCTGCTCCTACAACCTCTGCAGAGCCTGTTTCTATGGCACATAATCTGTTTTCTCAGTCACTTCATGCAGATGTAACCATTATGTCCAGTGAGCTGATCTCCCTTCGAAGTGATACTCAATCCATCAGAAATGATGTGCAAACTGTCAAGATGGACTTACAAGATGTGAAAGTGAATCTTCAATCTGTGAAGGCTGAGTATCAGACAATTAAGAGCATAATGAAAGAATTTCTATCTGAAATTAAGTCTGTCAAGGAATTGATGCTCAAACCTTCTGGAATAACATCTACAACTCACTCTGCTATGGAAGAAGAAGCTGGATTGGATGAATTGGCAAAAGCTGCTCAGAAACAAGCTGAAGAAGTTGACACGGATGCCACTACTTCAGATGCTCCACCTACCATTGTTCAAGATCCCAAAGCTTCTTAATTTTTTGATGAATTAAGGGGGAGAAAATTTGGAGTCTTTTAAAAACTTTTAACTAAGATTGCTAAGTTGTTTTGAATATTTGCTAAGTTGGTTGCTGTGGATTAAGTGTTTAAGTTGGTTCTGGTTATTTGCTATGTTATAATGCTTAAGTTGGATATTTGTTGTTTGCTTATAATTTGGTTTATATCTAATATTGTTATGCAGGGATTTAGGGGGAGTTTTTTAAAATTTCTCCTAAATTAGTTGTAATCATCAAAAAGGGGGAGATTGAAACTCCTAAGTTTTGATGATCACAAACAGTAAGCCATTTGGCTTAGTAACAGATATAAACAGCATGCCATTTGTAGACATTTTAACTTGGTTTTGCAGGGCAATTCAGCTTACTGATTGTGCAATCAGTATGACTCAAACAGAAATTGGTAAGCCAAGTGTAGACTTAGTCAGTTTACATCTGTCTCAAACAGCAAGACGATTTCTGGTCAATCAGCGTACCAGTTGTACAAACAGCGTACCATTTGTACAAACAGCACGCTGACTGCGTCTGTCAGAAAAACAGGAGGCAACGGTTTTTGATGAAGAATCAAGTATAGATGATATTAGAACATTGTAAGGACCTCTCTGAATATATCTGAATTTACATCCACTCATATCCAATAGATTATGGGAGACAAACCTTTTCCTTATCATAAAAATAAGAAAAGTAAGATTCACTTTTCATTATTTTAATGCCTCACACCACCTCCACTCACAAACAAACACATGGGGATGTCTTTCAAAATCATATCAAATATTCCTCATCATACAAAACACGCTCCTACCTATATCATCATCTGACATACACATTCTATATGTTCATCATCTTCATTATTCTACCAAAACACTTCTAACGGTTACAATTCATGCCGTTAAGATTTGATTTCATTTACATTCTTGTTCATCTATTTAAGAACGTGATATGCTCAGTTCTTAATCATCCCTTACAGTGCAAAAACAAGAATTCATATACACCCACAAGCCTTCTTTGCTAAATTCTTCAAACCTTCAAAAACCCAATATTCACTTACACGCATATTTATTCAGAAGGGTTCATAGGTTTTGTTGTAATTCGTTCAAAACATTTGTATTGTTCAAAGTGTATTGTTTTGTTGCTGTACAATATTGGCTTCAGGTTTTAGGGTGAGTCGAACTACTAGAGAAGTATACTTGGGAAGTAGTACTTAGAGGGTTGGTTCAGCACAGGTAAACAGCAAGCCATTTGTAAGCAGCAAGGGTTAAGGGAGATATATTGTTGTATCTTGTAATTGGATTATAGTTGATCAATAATATATTCTCTTACCAAGTTTGATAAGGGACCAGGACGTAGACCATAGGGGATTAGGGGTCGAACCTGGCTAAAAGATTGTGTGTCTCTTTTACTTACTGTTCTTACTCTTTCTGCATTGCATTTTAGATACAAACAGCGTGCTGTTTGTGAACTGTGTTATTACAAATAGCAAGCTATTTTCAGTAATTTTCAAAACAGTTCATAAATTCACATTAATAACCATAAACACCTATTCACCCTCCTCTAGGTGTTGTATTTCAAAATACTTATCGATACGTACAAGTAAAGACTGAATATAACGAAATGCTTGAAAATTGTTTGTATATGAAGCTTTATCTATAGGAAGCTTTTAATATCCAAGTTCAACATAAGGAGTAAAGACGTTGATAGCCTAAGAACACAACTACTAGCTTCAGAACATGTCTAGTCACGAAATCTATTTAATGGGTAACAGTACAGTGGTAAAACTTGTTACATTTTCACACGAAACAAAATTCGTCATTTCTTCAGGCCTCTTTATTCGTAAAAATTGGCATTGCAATGTAAAGCAATATAAATCAAAGATTAAAGCAATTACACAATTTTATTACTTTTTTTTTTGACGAAATTTTATTACTTTTATTGTTAAGTGTAAGAGGTGTAATTGAGTTAAAGTAAATAAATTGGTAACTCGAATTTAACTAAAAAGTTTGTATTAGGGTTCCAACTAGCTTATAACTCGTGCAAAAACACGTATTACTTTTATTTTTTTATAATTTATTTATAGTATAATATGATATTATAAATATACTCATCTTTACAGATTATATTCATGTGTCATTATTATAAACAATGTATACGATTTTTAATATATTTTATTAATAATTGAGAAATATGATGTGATATTTTCATGTATATATTAATGATTGTAAGATTTGTTGTAAATTAAAAAGGTAACGTAATAATATTAATGATTGAAAGATATGATAAAATTGACGTTTTTAGGTGTTTATAAAAGGTAATATGTTCAACTAAAAGTAAATGTGAAAAGGGCAATCACTAATTACCATTAATTTTATTATATTAATTTGAAAAAGGCAATCGACTAATTACCATTAATTTTATTATCTTAATCGACTAATTATCATTAATTATAACGTGTTTTAATTGGAAAGAAAATATTAATGATGGAAAGATATGATACGATTGATATTTTTAGGTGTTTATAAAAGGTATTATCTCGACTAATTACCATTAATTATATTATGTTATTATTTATTATAGGTGTATTTATGTTTCTTTATAATAAAGGGTATATAAGCAAATTCACTCAGTACCAAAAAAACTGGTACCAAAACTTTCAATGTTTCGGAATTTATATAATAGTATAGATATGTACATAATTAAATTATTATATATAAATATATTTATATATATTATTTATGTTTAAAATTCTTAATTCATTTTATAGATTCAAAGTTTTAATAGTAAATTTAATTATAAAAATTTAATTATATTTTTTAATATAAATAAATATTAATTCGAAATATTTTTTAGAAAAGGTTATTGAATTTAAAATATATGTTATATGTTATGATTTTATTTTTTATAAAACTCATTAGAGAATGTATCAAATTTAATTTTTTTAAAAAATTGAGATCCGTGATTTCTTGCGGGAACCTCCATTTCCTGTTCGGGACGGGGATTGGGAAGCAAAATCTCCAATATAAAGATCAAAACAAGTTTAAAGAGCGAATATGGATTTAGAGATCGGGACAGAGATAACACCCTTTGATTCCAAAATAATCCGATGTCCATCCCTACTTCCAAGTGGGCCAAATCAAGCCTTAAAACTTTGTTTTTATTACACTTGACTCAATTTAATCCTATCTAAAATATTTACTGTTAATAATAATTATTATAAAATTATCTAAATGGTAAGAAACAAAAAGCCGACTAGGGTCGCAGCAACTTGTTACTATTGTAATTTGAAATTTTTACTCAACGCAATATATGAATATACATCGTCACTTGTAGGCCGTAGCCGACTACCGACTACACTCTAGAGTAGTAACTCCTAACGCTGTAACGCACACAAAAAAACGAAAATATTAGGTATTACAAATTGCTATTCAGAATAATTCCCAAATTTTATGTGTAGTATTATAATTGATCATAATAAAATGTATTTCCCGGTATTCACACTAATCTCCACAATTAAAATTTCTCAATCTATCACATCAATTATGCTAATCATTCAGAAACAATTTTTGAGTACCAATTTGGGGTATTTAACATTACTCAAAAAAAAAGTAACAAACTATGTCAACATACTTTTAATAATCTAGATAAAAGATAGCATATTCATATACTGATCAACTTCAATTTTTCATCAAAAATACAGTATTTGTTTGTTCGAACTCAAATTCTAAAACATATTTTAGTTAAGTCGAACCAATTTTATCTGAGTTGAGTTCGAATCCTACTCCATTCAAATTACGTGCCAGCTTCCGGTAATTAATTTGTTTTCCCAGTGAAAAAAAAAAGGGTCATAAAAATCCAACTTATATGGCAGGCACGCTTACCGAAGTTGAGCAGATAGTACACCATTTGTTTCATGAGTTGTGATCATTTCCAGTCTATAATTCAAAAATGTGGGCCTTGCTTTATACACATCCAGCCTGGCACTCTCCATCACCATTGCTACTTTAAATGACACACTCATATCGAAGCCCATTCGTACTGCAAATAATTTGGATTGTGAGATTGATTTTTTTTAACCTTTATCTCGCAAATTTACAGTCCACCATGTTCCTTCCGTCCCAAACAATTCTTCCTATTTTCCTTAAACACGTTTATCAACATACATTTTTAATTATTAATATCTTTAATTTCGTATTAGTATTAAATATAAAATTATATTAAAGTACTTATAAATACGAATCCAACAAGATCACTCATAACTATATTTAATCTTATAGATTAGATGTAAATTAATAATTTGTCTCATATTATGACTGGTACCGACATATGAAATGAGAAGGATTTTGTGACACCGAAGAAGTATCATTTTAAAAAATATCTCACATTCGAGCGTGTGAAACTGCAGTACCAAAGTGCATTTATCCTTGACAGGCACAAGTCTTTTTACGAAACTCCAATAATGTAATTAATTCCTTTGTCACTTCATTGTGATGGGCAGGTGTATTCTTATTGGTACGTACCCCCTAGAGCCCCTCTACTCACGCTTTAGAACACAGTGACTAGTCGTACTCAGTGTTTTTGGCCCACTCAGTACCAGCTCAGAGCCAGCCACACAACAGCTATCTACATTCAAATTGGATTTAAATTCATGCACCCATAAAAATCGAAAATCAGTTCCTAAAGATTAGTCGGATATGGGGTATTTTTTGTCTGATGTGGCAGAGTCTCGAATGACCTGGAGGCTGACTTGGATTATGGGTCCACCATGGCCTCATGTATCTATCTATAAAAACTCACACTCATCAGTGGAGTTTACTTGCTCACTTCCATCTCTTTCTGTGTCTCTTTCTAGGTAAATAAATACATACAAAAACACCAGCTGATCAACCATGTGTCCTGTTTCTTCACTATCAACTAGGACTTGGGTGGTGTTCGGGATCATGATTGGCCTGATGATGGCAGTTACTTCAGTTAGCTCCAAGAACTTTGATCAACTGTTTCAGGCGCGTTGGGCACTGGATCATTTCGTTCATGAAGGCGATACACTCAAGATGAAGCTCGATAAATTTTCTGGTAATTTACCATTTTTACCTACTAGTACTAGGCTGGACTAAGTACATGTTTAAGTATATGAGTAATTATCCTCCTAATTATGATAATTAAGTAGTATGATAATTAAGTACTTTAGCTGCATTTATACTAATGATGGTGGTAATTTACAGGGGCTGGATTTTCATCAAAAAGCAAATACATGTTTGGAAAAGTTACGGTGCAAATAAAGCTTGTTGAGGGTGACTCTGCTGGAACTGTAACTGCTTTCTATGTACGTAAATATATTCTGTTGACTTACAATAGTCGCATGGTCTTATAATTAATCATGCATGCTTATTTACATAGTTTGTTTAAACTTGGTATTAAAAATGTTTACTTTGGTTTGGGTGACAGATGTCATCAGAGGGTCCAAAACACCATGAGTTCGATTTCGAGTTTCTTGGCAATACAACTGGAGAGCCTTACCTAGTCCAGACTAATGTTTATGTGAATGGTGTGGGCAACAGGGAACAAAGATTGAATCTTTGGTTCGACCCTTCCAAAGAATTTCATTCTTATTCCATCCTATGGAATCAACGCCAAGTTGTGTAAGCTCTCCTCCCCTGCCTCTCCTCTGAATTGTAGGAGTATGTGTTTTCCCTATGTTTTTACTTTTTATGTTGGCATTTTCAGGGTAATAATATTTACTATTGTTTTTTATGCTTTTCAGCTTTCTGGTTGATGAAACACCTATTCGAGTTCACTCCAACTTAGAGCACAAGGGGCTGCCATTCCCTAAGGACCAAGCCATGGGTGTGTACAGCTCGATATGGAACGCTGACGACTGGGCTACTCAGGGTGGCAGGGTTAAAACAGACTGGAGCCATGCACCTTTTATTGCTTCTTACAGAGGTTTCGAAATCGATGGGTGCGAGTGCCCAGACACAGTGGCTGCAGCAGAAAGTTCAAGAAGGTGCAGCAGTAGTGCGGAGAAGCGTTTCTGGTGGGATGAACCTAGATTGTCTGTGTTAAGCTTGCATCAAAGCCACCAACTTAAGTGGGTACGAGCTCACCATATGATCTACGATTACTGCACAGACACCGCAAGGTTCCCGGTCCCTCCTACGGAATGCCAGCACCACCACCACTAGTAATCGATGTTTAATGAGGTTTCCTAAAAGGGGTTCAATCAAGATGTAAAAATAACATAAAATACTTGAAGTCTGTAGACACATGAACTCCATGTTAATTAGTAGTTTCATCGTGCACTTGCACATTGTAAAAATATGGGTAATGTTTGAATTAATATGATTTCTTCGGTTTCTCGAATTATCCAATGCTTGGTAAATATTAGTAGCATTCATCACTCAATAGAGCATGTCCAACAATCGCAAACCTTTAACTAAAAATCTACGTGACATGCTTTAATTAAAAATAATAAAGATTTATTTATCCGGACAATCTACTAGTCTTTGTGATCAGTACACCATTTTCGCTATCACTTGTCATTGGCTGGTTCTACAGAATTAAAAGAAGTAAATAGAAAAGGACAGCTGATTTTTGATAAGCCATTTGAATTTTTTATGTTATTTAGTGCATGTTTGGCATAACTTATATTATGGACTTATGGACTTATTTTCGGATAAAAATTTTATATTTTGATAATTTTTTTTTATACAAGTATTTAATGTATGTTTGAGATTCAATAAGTTGCAAAAATAAGTTGGAAAATAAGTTGGAAAGTTAGAAATCTCTAACTTTGTCTTAAAATAAGTTGATTTATTCCGGAAAAAAGTTTCCCCAAACAGTCCCTTAGATGAAGATATATTCACATGCATTATTGGCCTGTTTTTGTGCATGATCTACTATAGAAAAGAATTCTCTAACATCTAAATGTATTTGGATTCATGTTTTTAGAGTTTTTTAGTACTTCGGGGACAAGCTTTTGGAGTTTTGGGATATTTAATATTTTGGCTAATAAGACAGAATTAGGCTATGTTTTTTAGTTGATCAGTAGCCACTTATGGAGACATATAATTGTGTGTTTCTAAAGTCCAGACGTCGGCAAATAAGTAGGGAAACTAAAAAGATGAGCATGATCGGGTCCAATAATGAACTAAAGTTGGTGATAAGTTTAATTGAGTTCATGGGTGAGGGCCACATTTTGAATTCTGTCTACAAGTGATGACCACAGATGAGCAGAGGTACTGGATAAACGTGCATTTTTTTTAAGCCAAGCGGGGACCAGGTGTTGCCAAAGAGGACACCTAAACCCTTAATGAGAATTCATCTTGGTCTTGTCATTTACTAATATAAGCACGTAGATAGATATTTACCAATAGGCTATTCCACGATCTTTAGACTTCGAGTAATACTAGTTTTACAGTGACAGAGTGACAGCAATGTTGTGCAAATAACAAGAATTGGTTGAAGTGATTTTGCTTTAAAAGATTTTCCATGCCATGTCAATAAAACTTGTTACCAAATGTCTATGTACATTACCAGGCTACCTAGAATGCGAGTCGCCAATTCTCCAAAGTTGTGGTCATGTTCGCTCGGGCTCTCAAGCCAGGGTCATCGAGGCTGCCCGGGAACAAGTCAAGGTCATAGAATGTAGATCATAGTAAATTAATAAGTTGCAAGAAACTTCTGAAGGTTAATTACACTAGACTGGAGCTTATTCAAAGAGTAACTTTTTTTTTTTTTTTTTTGCTAAAATTCAGAGAGTAACCTTACATGCTCGAAACTTAATAACCTAAATGAGGGTTAGGACCAATTCTATATTCATATGCTAGACTGCTTGTCCTTGCCTGTGATTTTATGTGAAGACTTTAAGGTGCCTGTAGGACCTGAGGTATAAACAAATCCATTGTTCTAAAGTCTTCGTAAAAGAATTCACAGATGCTATTGAAAAGACATGTAATAATTGATTGACACGATTACACGACTTTATTTCAAGTGGAATGTAATTACACATAGTTTTATATGGATAAAGCAGTTTAGAGAACCTGATTCATATGAGTACTGTATTGCCTAATCATTTCCGAAGTTTGGTGAATGCGAACCTACTCCATCCACTGGGTCACATTTTAATGATATCTTAACCAAATTGTATTAGTGTGTGACAGTCAGAATGTACTATAGTCTATAGTATCAGTAACAATTATGTTCAATCATGCCACTTCTTAATCTTATTCATTACAAGTAGATGCATATACACCAGTTCACGGGTTCCTCCCAAGAATTTTATTTGGGTGGAGCATGTCAGATTGAAACATTCCTATGTTTTATTTTTAATTTAACCCTATTTCTCGCATTAACAAGACGTTGAAGGGTTCAAACATTCAAATTATGCACACGAGATATTTAAATTTCTACAATTTACACTACCATTTCTATAAATATATAGTAGTACAAATAAAGACCTCGAGTCTCTTACTTCAAAGTTCAAACACTATCAACGTGGGGAGTAGGCAATGGTAAGAACTAGAAGAGTGATTATTTATTAATGAGCATTATTAAGGTGGGAGCATTATTAAGGTGATGAAGTTGCTCGTATGGTGGACCCTAAAACTAGTTAGTATACTACTATTACTCTAATTTATATTGGTTAAGTGCGTTGGAGAATGGAGTTCCCTTTAGTCTATTCGATATGCGGAGTGACAACCAATAATTTTGCAATGTGCTTTTTCATTTTTGAAAGCACATATCCATCGAAGACAGCTGCATCAAAGAGAAAGCCAAGACTAATATGGATCATACTAAATGCTTGGCAGAAAAAAGTTACCTAAAGTTTTAGACTTAACTAGTCGATAATTCGTGTTAAACAAGGTTCGATTAATTATCTTAAATTTTTATTTTATACATTTTTTAAAAAAAACTATTTATTATATATTAGTTTAAAACCCGTTCGATGTACAGATTTTTTTTAATATTATTTAAATTTTTTTCATTAATTTAAATTATTATTTTTAAAATATGAATTTTGGAGACTTAAATTTTTTTATGAGATGATTTGATAATAAACATACATATGTTATCCGTGATATTTATAGAAAATGAGTGATTTTAGTTTGAAAATATAGAAAAGATGATAGGTTTTAGTTGAAAAAGGTAATCGGTTAATTGTTAGTAATTATAAAATTATTTTTATTTTATTAAATAGAATGCCCTTGATATGATTATAAAAAGATAGAATTTAGTTAGAGAAAATTAAAAGGTAACATGTTCTAGGTGAAAAATGTAATTGATTAGTTTATATTAATTATAATTTAATTACGTTATTTTACTAAATACAATTACTCGTAATATTTTTAGAAAAGTAGAAATTAATATTGTCCGTGATATTTCTATTAAAAGAGGGATTTTAGTTAAACAAATAAAAAAAATGATACGTTTTAGCTGAAAAGGGTAATCGATTAATTATTAATATTATACTATTTATGCATAGATTTTTTTAATATTATATAAAAAAATTCCTTAATTTAAATTAATTTTTTTGTAATACGAATTTTGGAGGCTTACATTTTTATATGAGATGATTTGATAATAATTATATAAATGTTATCCGTGATATTTCTAGAAAAGGAGAATTTTAGTTAAAAAATATAAAAAAGATGATAGGTTTTTAGTTAAAAAGAGTAATCGATTCATCATTAGTAATTATAAAATTATTACTTCATTTTATTAAATAGAATGCCCGTGATATGATTAGAAAAATAGAGAATTTCGTTAGAGAAAATTAAAAAGGTAATATGTTCTATGTGAAAGAGGTAATTTATTAGTTTATAGTAATTATAATTTAATTACGTTATTTTACTAAATACAATTGCTCGTACTATTTTTAGAATAGGAAAAATTAATATTGTCCGTGATATTTCTATTTAAAGAGGAATTTTAGTTAGAAAATATAGAAAAGATGATACGTTTTAGCTGAAAAAGGTAATCGGTTAATTAATAATATTATAATATTATTAATTTATTTTATTAAATAGAACCCCGTGATATAATTGAAAAAAGAGAGATTTTAGTTAGAGAAAATAAAAATGTAACATGAATATGACATGATTTATGTGAAAAAGGTAATTGATTAGTTGATAATAATTATAATTTAATTATGTTATTTTACTAAATAAAATTGTTCATAGTTTTTAGAAAATGAGAAATTAATGTTGGCCGTTATATTTCTAGAAAAAAAAGGGAATTTAATTAGAAAAAATAGAGAAGATGATATATTTTAGCTCAAAAGGTAATCGGTTAATTATTAGTATTATAATATTATTATTTTATTTTTATTAAATAAAAACTCCCCTGATACAATTGGAAAAGGGTGGGTTTTAGTAAGAGAAAAGAAAAAGGTAACGTATTTTGGTTGAAAAAGGTAACCGCCCTTGATGTAATTGGAAAAAGAGAGATTTAGTTAGAGAAAAGAAAAAAGGTAGCGTGTTTTGACTGAAAAAGGTAATTGATTAGTTAATAGTAATTATAATATAATTTTGTTATTTTATTAAACAAAATTGCTCATAGTATTTTTAAAAAGGAGAAATTTTAGTTAAATAAAATGTAAAAGATATTCTATTTTACCCTGAAAAAGAAAATTATTTAGTTATTGAAAAATAGAAAAGGAAATATGTTTAACCTGAAAAAGGAAATTGATTAATATAGTAGAAATTTTAGTTAGATAAAATATAAAAGATATTGTATTTTAGCTAAAAGAAAATTATTTATGTGTAACCTGAAAAAGGAAATTGATTAGTTAGTAGATCTGTAATTGAGTAAGGGTAAATAAGTAAAATCAACAGGTACCGTACCGACTGACCGACTAACCAACCAACCGACCAAACTTTTAATGTTTCGGCTCCCGTGCGATGCACGGATTATTTTTAATATTATATGTTTTTTTCATTAATTTAAATTTTTTTTAAACATGAATTTTGAAGGCTTAAATTTTTATATGAGATGATTTGATAATAATTATATAAATGTTATCCGTGATATTTCTAGAAAAGGAGGGATTTTAGTCAGAAAATATTATAGGTTTTATTTGAAAAAGGTAATCGGTTAATTATTAGTAATTACAAAATTATTATTTTATTTTATTAAATAGATTTCTTTTATATGATTAGAAAAAGAGAGAATTTAGTTAGAGAAAATTAAAATTGTAACATGTTCTAGGTACAAAAGGTAATTGATTAGTTTATAGTAATCATAACTTAATTAATTACGTTATTTTACTAAATACAATTGCTAGTAATGTTTTAGAATAGCAAAAATTAATATTGTCTGTGATATTTCTATTAAAAGAGGAATTTAGTTAGAAAATATAGAAAAGATGATACGTTTTAACTGAAAAAAGTAATCGGTTAATTATTAATATTATAATATTATTAATTTATTGTATTAAATAGAACCGCCCGTGATATAATTGAAAAAAAAGAGATTTTAGTTAGAAAGAATAGAAAGGAAGCGTGAAAATTAAAAAGATGAAATAAATTATGTGAAAAAGGTAATTGATTAGTTTATAGTATTTATAATTTAATTATGTTATTTTACTAAATAAAATTGGTCATAGTTTTTAAAAAATGAGAAATTATGTTGCCCGTGATATTTATAGGAAAAAAAGGAATTTAATTAGAAAAAATGGAAAAGATGATACATTTTAGCTAAAAAGGTAATCGATTAATTATTAGTATTATAATATTTTTATTAAATAGAAACGCATGTGATATTATTGAAAAAAGAAAGGTTTTAGTAAGAGAAAAGAAAAAAGGTAACGTGTTTCGGCTGAAAAAGGTAACCATCGATGATATAATTGGAAAAAAAAGATATTTTAGTTAGAGAAAATAGAAAAGGTAATGTGTTTTGGGTGAAAAGGGTAATTGATTAGTTAATAGTAATTATAAAATAATTATATTATTTTATTAAACAAAATTGCTTGTAGTGTTTTTAAAAAAGGAGAAATTTTAGTTAGATAAAATATAAAAGATATTGTATTTTAACTGACAAAGAAAATTATTTAGTTATTGAAAAATTGAAAAGGTAATATGTTTAACCTGAAAAAGGAAATTGATTAATAAAGGAGAAATTTTAGTTAGATAAAATATAAAAGATATGTATTTTACCTGAAAAGGGGAATTATTTAGTTATTGAAAAATAAAAAAGATAATATGTTTAACCTGAAAAAGGAAATTGATTAGTTAGTAGGATGGATTTTATCTATAATTGAGTAAGGGTAAATAAGTTGATTATGTTATTTTACTAAATAAAATAGGTCATAATTTTTAAAAAATGAGAAATTAATGTTACCAGTGATATTTCTAGGAAAAAAGGGAATTTAATTAGAAAAATAAAAAAGACGATACATTTTAGCTAAAAAGGTAATCCGTTAATTATTAGTATTATAATATTTTTTTTATTAAATAGAAACGCCCGTGATAATATTGAAAAAATAGAGGTTTTAGTAAGAGAAAAGAAAAAAGGTAACGTATTTTGGCTGAAAAAGGTAACCATCCATGATATAATTGGAAAAAGAGAGATTTTAGTTAGAGAAAAGGTACGTGTTTTGGCTGAAAAGGGTAATTGATCAGTTAATAGTAATTATAATATAATTATGTTATTTTATTAAACAAAATTGTTAGTAGTGTTTTTAAAAAAGAAGGAATTTTAGTTAGATAAATTGTAAAAAATATTGTATTTTACCTAAAAAGGAAATTATTTAGTTATTGGAAAATAGAAAAGGTAATATGTTTAACATGAAAAAGGAAATTTATTAATAAAGGAAAAATTTTAGTTAGATAAAATATAAAAATATTATATTTTACCTTGAAAAGGAAGTTATTTAGTTATTCCGTACCGACCGACCGACCAACCAACCAACCAAACTTTTAATGTTTCGGCTTTTATATAATAGTATAGATATAGATTCTTTCGATTAAATAATTGAATGACATTTACTTACTTTAATATTAATAATTTAAAAAAACTAATGTTTCAGTTGATCATAATTTAATTATCAATAATATTTATAGGATCTAGATCAAGAGAGAAGCAAACACTAAAAGAGAACTGAAGAACCATTATTAGTCATTGGATTACTTTTAGTTCAACTATCCAGATTAATCCATTTTTAAATAATTTTTGTAACGGTATTTTTGGAAATAAACATTATACTATTATTTTAATTAATTAAAATAAAGAAATTTAATCAATGACTCATTTATTTAAATTTTTATTAATATTTTTTATCTCACATAACTTTTGGCTTCAATTTTCTTTCTTCAAAAAATTTAATTTATTTTATTAAACTTATTTTACAAAAAAAAAACCCTGAAATATTAGGGATTCTATTGCAAAAACTATTTTATTTCGTAGTAAAAATACAACATTTTCATATTGAATTTTAATGTTATGTACATAAACTTAAAAAGTTTTACAAGAACTTGTTTTTTTTACAAAATTCTACAAATGAACTTACTTTGTTAACAACATTTTTGTACCATAATTTTAATATTATACAACTAAACTTAAAAGTTATGCATCCAAATTTTGAAGTCAAGCACATCAATTCCAATGTTGTGCAACTGAATACATTTAATCTTATATTGTATTTATACCATAACTTAAGTATTATCATAAAAGTTGATGAAAATATTGAAAAATTTTTATGATGCTTGTTTATGGAGGATTTTGTGATTGATGTTGGTGTATGATTATAATTGTCAATCTAATATGAATTGTATCTAAATTATAAATTTTGTGTTTTTGGATAACTTTACCCATGATTTATATATAATAACATATATTATTATGAAATTTATATAAGAGTTCTTAGTTTCTCTGTTTAAGGAATCTGCAAGGAACATGACCAATTATTTATAATTCATTATAATATATATTAACCAACATAAAAGTATAGAGGTCCGATAATATAAGAATAACTAAATTAAAAATTGTATTTATTATAAATCTATTATAGATACTTATTAAATATTAATTAATGGAGCCTCAAGTTGTAATTATACTATGTTCTCGACTTTTATTCCAATTGTTAATTAATAGACTCGTAGTATAAAACTTTACTATTAAATTAAATTAATATTTAATATTATAATTTTAATTAATTGAATTTATATAATTTCACTTTGATAATATAAGAGTAACTATATTATTAATGCATTTATTAATAATCTGTTATAAATATTTTTTAAATATTGGAGTAATAAGTTGTATATAATACTATATTCTCGACTTTTATTTCGATTCTTAGTTAGTACACTTATATAACTTTACTAATAAATTAAATTAATATATAATATTATTATGCATGACATACCATACTGGCATATAGTTTAATTTTTTTTGCACGAAAATGGTTAAATTATTAATTATGTTAAATTGATGGTTAATTGTTGAATTTCTCAGCACTTTGGTGACTCCGAGTCCTTTCCATTAATTCACAACTAACGACGTTAGGGTTTTTTAAATAAAGTAAGCTTGAATTACAAAACTCTAATTTATTTTTGTTCCACATTGTTGACTAAACTAAAAAAAAAAAGTTATTAACCTAATATCTTAATAGTTTGGGAGACATGACAACAAATTTTTTATATTATATAAATAATTAATATCTCTTTTGAATTTTTTCATTTGAAATGGGTCTTATATAGTGTGACTTCATTCAATCATTTAAAAAAAATAATCAGAGTATCATTGCTATTAGTTTTAAAGAAATAGTTATTATTTACAAAAATAATTGTTTGTTATCATATCTACCCATCCAGTATGATTTCATATCATTAATGTACACTTAAATCTTAAAAAATGAATAGATTCAGGTTTGAAAATTTTTATTCAAATATCGAGACTTTTCATTTATCGAGTTCAAAATATCCGTCTATATTATTTTAGAACTAGAAAACATTATTTATTGGAGTAAATCATTCGTTTTACTTTAGCTACTTTGTTAGTTTAAAGAGATTCCATTTTAACTACCTTTTTTACTTTAGGCAGAATGTGTAAAAAAAATTAAATTATAATCAATAAAATGCAATTCAATCTTACTTTATTTAAAATCCTAATGCCGTTAATTGCAAGCTAAAATAAGGGACCTAGAACCACTAAGTGTTGAAAAATTCAATAATTAATCATTAATTGGACACAACTAATAATTTAATCATTTCCATACAAAAATATTAAATTACAAGTCATCAATCTACAAATAAGTCTATATTTTAAATATAAAATCTAATTAGTTGTCCGCCTAACAAGTCAAGATGTTTGGAGAGAAAATTGCTAAACTGCGTATTTGGCAAGAGATCAGGAAATAATTAAGTAGCACTACCTATTTTCTAGAGCATAACTCAAACAGAATTTGCGAAGCCTATCTAGAGGATAATCTAGTTTAAGGAAGTAAAGCAAAACAATATGCGCCACTAATTGGAAACAGCGATTCAAAGGGTTACAAAATCTTCGCATTAAATGGCGTTTTGGTCACTCAACAGACTGGAAACTTTCAATTGGGTAATTAAACTCAAAAAGTTTTCAATCACATCATTATACTCTTAAAAATTTTCATTCAGGTCATTGGCCGTTACACTCCGTTAAAAATTAGACGGAAAGCTGACTAAGTTTGGTGAGTTGGCTTGAACAAATCCACTGTGGCATGTACAGTCAGCTGAAGCGGCATTTTGGTCACTCAACTGACTAAAAATTTGCAATCGGGTCATCAAACTCGAAGAAATTTTCATTCAGGTCACTAAACTAAAGATTAGTGGTTTCACTTACAAAAAGTTAATCGTTGTTAATCTCTTGTCATTATATATATATATATATATATATATATATATATATATATATATATATATATATATATATATATATATATATATATATAGGCCATTTTGGAAAATTACTCTAAAATTAAAAATACATTATCGAATACCCCAAAATTACATCCGCTAAAAATTGAAAAGAAATCGGACTAAGAGGCCGTTTAGATTAGTTTAAAATAAGTTACTTATAACTTAAAGTGTAGTATATTAACTTTAAGTTAAAAGTAAATTTTTTTGCTTTAAGTTGAATATCTGTGTTTGGATAATTTTATTTAAAGTTAATTGTAGTGTTTGATGAATTTTGATTTAAAAGTAACTTTTGACTTAAAAAATTAAATTCATATTTTATTTAAAATGAACTAAAATTAAGGTACAAAAAATGGAACACATAATTAAGTTCCACATATTCAATAAAAGCCAAATAATTTTAGAGTATTCAGTAATGTGTTTATTATACGTATTTGATTAGCAAGTCGTAAGTTATGTATGTATTATATATATTCTTAATCAAAATTATATAATTTTAGAGTATTCGATAATGTATTCTTAATTTTTTAAGATTATTCTGAACGAATTTGAATATACAAAATCGAGTAGTTCGATAGTCAATCGAGTCGAACCGAATCAAATACAAACATTCATATTCGAATTCAAGCCGAATTTGAGCAAAATATAAACATATTAATTCGAATCCGGACCTAATACGAACGAGTAATTATATATAATGACAAGAGATTAACAACGATTAACTTTTGTGAGTGAAAAAACTAATCTTTAGTTTAGTGACCTGAATGAAAATTTCTTCAAGTTTGATGACCCGATTGCAAATTTTTAGTCAGTTCAGTGACCAAAATGCCGCTTCAGCTGACTGTACATGCCACGGTGGATTTGTTCAAGCCAACTCACCAAACTTAGTCAGCTTTCCGTCTAATTTTTAACGGAGTGTAACGGCCAGTGACCTGAATGAAAATTTTTAAGAGTATAATGATGTGATTGAAAACTTTTTAAGTTTAAAGACCCAATTGAAAGTTTCCAGTCAGTTGAGTGACCAAAACGCCATTTAACCCCAAAATCTTCCAACTTTGTGGCAGAAAGAAAGAACAGGGGAAGATATGTAAAATACCAAAATCAGAATGTTTTTCTTATGCTAGACTTATAAGGTGCAAACCACATTCTTGACCAGCATAAATAAAATCAGGGTTGGCTTGAAAATATATACGTTTCTTGTTTACCCGATGCTACGTTTCAGTCTTCTTTTAAGAAACGAACTGTTGAAAATGGCCATTAGGCTCCAGCTGGCCGTTTAACAAGAGAAAATTCCATAACATCTAGTTAGAAAGCAGGATTCTTCACTTACCCGTCGCATCGCGCACACGATTCTTGGGAATTCTTGGGTGCGCAGGGATTCTTGGGGATTCTTCCTTCACCCACAAGTGAGAGAAGATAATGTAAATACTTAAATACTTAATCGATTAACTACATTAAAATGCATTAGTTATGTTATTAACTAATTATGATATGTATTATTAATGATAAAGAACTTAATTACTTGACTATTTAGTTCAATTTAAATGAAACTCTTGAAATACATACATAAAACGTATTTTTAATGAGTTAATATTTGCCGAATCCCACCGTATCCGAATCCCCATATTTTTAGATTTGCCGAATTTCCGTATTCCCGCATGATAAGTACCCGCTGATAGCTATCAGCGGGCACCCGCTAATAACAAAACACTACTTCCCTAAAAACACAATTCTGGAATATTTGACAAAGTATATCTAATTTCAAAAGTATTATTCCAAATACAAAAGAATATCCACAAAAAGTATTTCAAACCATCATACTAATCCACTTGCACAAAAATATCTTGCTTTATCCACTTGCATAAAGGTACACCCACTTGCCCACTTGCATAAAGGTATCTTACTCCATAAGACAAAGAGGCAATATAATATTCAAAGACACCCATTTGCAACAGACAGAATCTGACCAAAGTAGTTCAAGTGGCAGAATCAAGGTATGTTTGAGGGGACATCAATCACTGTTCCAATAGTGGCTCACTGTAGCTTTAACGGCACAACTAGTGGGCAACAGTGATTGAAAAACCCAACCTATAAATACCCCCATTCTACACACAAACGAAAGAAAAAAAGGAGAATCTTTCAGACACAAAAAAAGCTCTCACAGAATAAAAGCTCTCTACATTACTCTTCACATACGATATATTTTCACCAGCCCGGTTATTATTATTTCCGATTACTGATTCTCACGCCGGAGGTGCTTGACGGCCACCACCCCCGGGCAAGCATTGTTTTGCAGGTACCCCAAACTCAGGTGAAGTACTTCCGGTAAAGTGCCCAGAACGATGATCGGAAGCCTCTAATCGGCCGTGGGAATTATCATTTGGCGCTAGAAGGAGGGGGACATTTTCTTGGAGAAAATTCCCTCACCTGCTCTAACCAATACAACAAAAATCCCAACACAAAAACCTCGCATTCCAAGAAAAACCAAACACATACACATCGCCAAAATAGCCCCAAGTACTCGACCCAAAACCATGACAGATAATCAAGAAGAGCAGCAAAGAGAAGTAAACACAAACGTCCCCCCCACAAACCCGCAAAATAATCAGCTAACAAATCACCCCCCAACAAAGATAACCAGGAACAACCGCTTAGCCCGAACCTCGCGGGATTCAACCAGCAACAAGTAGATCTAATCATGCAAATAGCTTCAGCTTTTCCGCAGCAAGGACAACCACCAGCACATGGCTCCCAAGTCCGTTCTCACAACGACCAAGACGAAGAGGTACACAGTCAGCCTAGGAAGGCCAACTCAGCTTTCTCTCGACTAGGCTCCTCCCAGAACACAAACCACAAAAAACACGGCAAAAGTCACCACAGACCGGAGACATGGGAACAGAATAGAAAAGAAAGAGACCTGAGAAAAATCATCAACGACAAGAAGGCCGCATATGAGAAAGTGTTGGTGGAATATGATAATCAAAGGCGGGGAGAACGGTCCCCCATCCGCCCGCACGAAACAGAGAATACCCAACCATCAAATGCAGACATGATGCACACCATCATGGAGCTAAAGAGAAAAATAGAGGGCACAAGCGAACCAGAAACCAACGGGTCACCCTTTACCGCAAGGTTAGAGGCGGAGCCTCGACAAAAAGACATCAAGCACCATAGCTTCAATTCCTTCGACGGGCTGGGCGACCCGGAGGAACACCTCAGCTACTTCGACCAACTGGCCCTCCATTACGAGTATAATGATCTCACGAGATGCCGTTTCTTTGCCACAACTCTCCGCGGTAACGCCCAGAGATGGTTCTGTCGATTGACCGCCAGATCCGTTGATACCTGGTTGGAATTCAAGAAACTTTTTCTAAACAAATTCAAAGCAAACCAGCAACACGAGGTGCATACCGTGTTTTTGGAAACAGTCGCGCAACGCAATGAAGAAACCTTGCAGAACTACATCGACCGCTTCAAAGAGGCCGTTAACAAGGTCGTTTGTGTAAATGAGACAGAAGCTTTGGTTCACCTAAGAAGAGGTCTCAACCCCTACGAATGTGAGAAGTATGTATGCAAACTCATGGAAGCTAAACCTACCACCTTGGCAAAAGCATATGACCTGGCTTCACAGGCCATCAATGAAGCTGAATCCTTGAATGTGCTTAAACAGTCCAGGGCCCCGCCCGCTCAATCCTACTTCCAAAGAGAAAGATACACGCCCTATCAAAGGCAAGCACCGGCCCAAAATCAGGTACAAACCACTCACGGGCCGCCACCTCCCGCCCAAAAGTCACAGCCCGCGATCCCAGTAAGAGACCGCTTAGGGCCAACAAACCCGCAGCGGACAGATAGGCGTCCCGAGCCAAAATGGACGGACTTTACACTCCCTAGGGCGACCATTCTACGAGAAATCAGGGGAAAGCCTTTCTATCTACCGCCAGCCCCAATGTACACACTACCTGAAGACAGACCAAAGGACAAGCACTGCGACTATCACGGAATGCATGGTCACACTACGGAGAGCTGCTTGTCCCTCAAATATTTTCTGGAAAGGCAATTAAAAGCGGGCAACCTATCCCAATACTTGCCCAGGCAAATACAAGGGGCAGCCACGCCTCAAGGGCAGGACAGAAACATCGTACATACCGTTTTTGGCGGACAATCCTCCCCGCCAAGAGAAGAGCGTGACATTTATGAGATATACGAAGGACCCCCGAATATCATTACTTTTACCAATGCGGACTATGAGGGTATTAACCCGAACCACACTGAGGCACTAGTTGTGTCATTGGGCGTGGCCAACAACGAGGTAAAGAGGATCCTCGTTGATAATGGATCCTCAATCGACATCTGTTTCAAACACACATGGGACAGGCTCAAGTTAAATGGCGAGAAACTCGAACCATGTCCCGATGAAACACCACTTTACGGTTTTGGCCACAACGCCGTCCCAATTGCGGGCATTGCTAGACTCCCCGTTTATTTCGGCAAATCGCCCAGGCAAGTATGTCGAACGATCAAGTTCTATGTCATCAATACTTCATCTTCCTACAACATGATTCTAGGGAGGCCCACACTGAATACGCTCAAAGCAGTCACCTCCACCCCTCATCTAAAGATTAAATTTCCTACTTTGAACGGGGTGGGAGAAATCAAGGGAGATTCTGAAACTTCCAAAAGATGCTACGGCATAGCACTCACCCTGGGTAAGACTGAACCCAGCAACCTCCGCAGAGAAAGGGCAAATAAGAGGAAAAGGGAAAAAAGACAAAGACATATTGAAATCAGCAAAACAACAGCAAAAGAAAGAGGGAGGTACAGTTCATCGACGGGCCCGACCCACAACGAATAGATGCAAATCTCTTGAAGTATCTCAAACGGGAAGAGAAACCGTCAATAACCCCCGCGGTACAGACAGAAAAAATAGAAGTTGTGCCCGGAGACGCGAACAAAAGTGTGAGTGTGGGAACAGGCTTAGATTCAGTCTTTAAGGCTGGCCTCACAGACCTCCTAAGAAAGTACGCCGATGTCTTTGCATGGAGCCCAAAGGACATGCCGGGTCTGGATGAATCGGTAGCAATCCACAAATTAAATGTGGACCCGGAAAAGGCACCCAAAATACATAAAAGAAGGAATTTTGCTCCTGAGCGACAATAGGCAATCGATGTCGAAATTAACAAACTCTTAGACGCGGATTTAATTTGCGAAGTCACATACCCAAAGTGGGTCGCAAATGTAGTACTGGTGAAAAAGGCCAACGGCAAATGGAGAATGTGCGTGGATTACACGGATCTAAACAAAGCATGCCCAAAGGACCCGTACCCCCTTCCCTCAATGGATCAACTCATCGACGCAACAGCGGGCCACCTAATGCTGAGTTTCATGGACGCGTACTCCGGTTACAATCAGATCAAAATGTCACCGGAAGACAGAGAGAAAATAGCCTTCATCACACACAGGGGGGTCTACTGCTACAAAGTCATGCCTTTTGGATTAATCAACGCGGGCGCCACATTCCAAAAAACAATGAACAAAGTCTTCGGCAGTCAGATAGGCCGCAATATGGAGGTATATGTGGACGATCTCATAGTAAAGTCTCTCTTAACGACCTATCACTTACAAGACTTGGAGGAATGTTTCTCAACCCTCAGAAAACACAACATGAAGCTCAACCCGGACAAATGTGCGTTCGCACTAGACGCGGGCAAATTCCTGGGATTTTTGGTATCTCACAGGGGCATTGAGGCCAATCCCGAAAAAATAAAAGCAATCATCGACATGCAACCGCCAAAGACCTTAAAGGAAATACAAAAGTTAACAGGGAAACTGGCAGCCCTCAGAAGGTTCATAGCAAAATTGGCCGACAGATGCCTTCCATTCTTTGATACCCTGAAGGGAGCAACAAAAACGAAGGCAATATCCTGGACAGAGGAGTGCCAGAAAGCCTTCGAGGATCTCAAAACCTATCTCTCCCCCGCTCCTTTACTGACGGTCGCGGCTCCTTCAGAACCATTATCAATATACTTATCTGCAACAGACAAGGCTGTGGGGGCCGTACTAATCAAAGAGGAAAAAGGCGAGCAAAAGCCCGTCTATTATGTCAGCCAAGTACTTAAAGACGCAGAAACTCGCTATCCTAATGTTCAAAAGTTTGCTCTAGCTCTTGTAATTGCGAGCAGAAAATTAAGACATTACTTCCAAGGCAGACAAATCCGGGTTATCACAGACCAACCGCTGAGAAAAATACTGCACAAACCGGACCTATCTGGTAGACTAATCAATTGGGCTGTAGAGCTCGGTCAATTCGATTTGAAATACAAGCCAAGAACCGCAATCAAAGCACAAGCATTAGCGGACTTTGTCACCGAATGTTCATTCACCACAAGGGAAGAAAACATACTAGCGGAAAGCGGGATCATCACCGGTAACAATTGGCAGTTGTACGTGGACGGTTCCTCCACCAACACCCGCTGTGGGGCAGGATTAATCCTTACCAGCCCCAACGGTTTCCAAGTCAAACAGGCCATACAGCTAAACTTTAAAGCGACAAATAACCAGGCAGAGTATGAGGCACTCCTCGCCGGTTTAGCGTTGGCAAGAAACTTACAAGTAAAAGAAATCACCATCTACAGCGACTCATAGCTCGTAGTCCGCTAGACGATGGGTGATTATTCTACCAAAGACACAAGTCTCGGCAAGTACCAGGAAATGGTACAAGCTATGCTATCCCAATTTGAGAAACATACCCTTGAACAAATAGACAGAACGGATAATACAGTGGCGGACATGTTATCCAAGCTAACAAAGGGGGAGAAAACGGGTAGCGACACGGTTTATTTCGAGGAATTGCAAACTTCCAGCATTAACAGTCTACCTGTAATGGAGATAGGTCCGCCACGAGATACTTGGATGACTTCCTATATTCGGTACTTAAAAGATGGCACCCTGCCCGATGACAACATTAAGGCTAAGATACTCAAATCTCAAGCGGTAAAGTACTTTATGCAAGAAGACACCATGTACAAAAGGAGTTTTGATTCTCCTATACTCAAATGTGTTGATGAAGAAGAGGCTTTGTACTGCATGAGAGAAGTCCACGAAGGCATCTGTGGCAACCACATGGCTGGAAAAGCACTGGCACATAAAATACTCAGACAAGGCTATTACTGGCCCAAGATGCACAAAGAATGCAAAACTTTCACAAAGAAGTGCCACCAATGCCAACTATTCAGCAACATGTCCCGAAAAGCACCAGCCCTTCCAGCAGCAATCTTGTCGCCAATACCCTTTGCGGTTTGGGGCATCGACATAATGGGGCCCTTCCCTAAAGCCAAGGGTGACCTACAATACGTAATGGTCGCCATCGATTACATGACCAAGTGGGCCGAAGCAAAGGCACTCAAGAACGTCACACAGGATGATGCAATCCGTTTTGTCACAGATCAAGTCATCACGAGATTCGGGATTCCGGTGGTACTCATATCCGACAACGGGACACAGTTCGTTGGATCGAAATTTACAAAATTCATATCCGACCACGGGATCAAACACAAGAAAGCTTCTATCTGCCATCCACAGAGCAACAGACAGGTTGAGGTGACTAACCGCACCATTGTTCGAGGCCTGGAAAAGAGGCTAACTACTTCCAAAAAGAAATGGCCTCATGAGTTGCTTAACGTCCTTTGGGCATACCGAACGTCAGCTAGGACAAGTACAGGGGAAACCCCGTTCAAACTAGCTTTCGGCACGGAAGCTCTTGCTCCAATCGAGATTGGATCCCCATCCTACCGAGCTATCAACTTCGAAGAAGAGCCCAATAATCAAGGACTCAAAACAAACCTAGACTTACTAGATGAAGCAAGGGAAGCCGCTGTCGAAAAAATGACCGCTTACAAAGAAAAAACAAAGGAATTTTTCGGGAAAAGAGCCAGAGTCAAGGCTTTTTTAGAAGGTGATTTAGTCAACAGGGCAACTGAGGCATCCGACCCTAGACACACCGGAAAGCTTATGCCAAAATGGGAAGGCCCATACAAAATCATTCAGGTCTTAAGGCCGGGCTCTTACAAACTAGCACGCCTGGATGGCACGGAAGTCAACAACACTTGGCACGGGGATAAATTGAGGAAGTATTATCAATAGACAGTCAATCAATCTGTACTTTCTCTTTCTTGTACTCAACAGTCATGAATGGAATACTTTCTTACCAACAAATTGTCTACAATAGCATCCTATTATACAGTCCTCTACGCGGATAAGCATCCTATTATACAGTCCCCTACGCGGACAAGCATCCTATTATCAAGTCCCCTAAACGGGCAAGCATCCTATTATACAGTCCTCTACGCGGACAAGCATCCTATTATCAAGTCCCCTAAACGGGCAAGCATCCTATTATACAGTCCTCTACGCGGACAAGCATCCTATTATCAAGTCCCCTAAACGGGCAAGCATCCTATTATACAGTCCTCTACGCGGACAAGCATCCTATTATCAAGTCCCCTAAACGGGCAAGCATCCTATTATACAGTCCTCTACGCGGACAAGCATCCTATTATCAAGTCCCCTAAACGGGCAAGCATCCTATTATACAATCCTCTACGCGGACAAGCATCCTATTATCAAGTCCCCTAAACGGGCAAGCATCCTATTATACAGTCCCCTACGTGGACAAGCATCCTATTATCAAGTCCCATAAACGGGCAAGCATCCTATTATACAGTCCCCTACGCGGACAAGCATCCTATTATCAAGTCCCCTAAACGGGCAAGCATCCTATTATACAGTCCCCTACGCGGACAAGCATCCTATTATCAAGTCCCCTAAACGGGCAAGCATCCTATTATACAGTCCCCTACGCGGACAAGCATCCTATTATCAAGTCCCCTAAATGGGCAAGCATCCTATTATACAGTCCCCTACGCGGACAAGCATCCTATTATCAAGTCCCCTAAACGGGCAAACATCCTATTATACAGTCCTCTACGCGGACAAGCATCTTATTACCCAGTCCTCTACGCGGACAATACTCCTACTACAAATTCTCCTAAGCGGGCACACAACCTACTACAAGCATTCTATTACAAAGTCTCCTAAACGGAACACGCGACCTACTCAAAGCATTCTATCCCAGGGTCCTTTACACAGACAACCATCCTATTACTCAAAACAATCTATGCGGGCAGTCAACCTATGGAATTCCATCAACAGAAACGAATAATACATCCCTAAATGGGCAAAAGCAAAGGACAACAGTTATCAAGCATCAAAGACATGCAAAAAACATGCAAAGAAGGAAAGATTGCCAGACAAGTTCGAACGAAAAAGAAAAAGAAGGCAAATTTATTCATTTTTATTTATTACAAGGGTAGACGTTATACAAGATTTGGATCCCTAGTCTAGGCCTTGCAGCTTCCACCTTCTCCGCCACCGTCGTCTTTCTTTGGTGGGGGTGGGTTCTTGGCAGCTTCTCTCTTCTCCCGGCGCTTCGCCAGAGCTTCCTCGATCTTCCGAAACACTTCAGGAAAATCGGCCTCTGACTCCGGCCCATAAAAAACCATCCCATCGACTATGACCTTGTTGTTGTCATAATCGTACATCATTACGCGAGGATCCATGACCAGATAACAGTGACAAGAATGAAGAAAGCTAGGAAATGAGAAAGATGCTCAGAATTGAGCACGTTAACCCCCCTTTTATAGGGGGTAAAAGCAAGTTAAAGGGTGCGCAGTTAATACTTCCATTTCCAAGCCACGAAATACTACACGCACAGTCAAAAAAAATATCCATCCCCATGCAGATTGCAGTAAAAGCACGGTCAAAAGAACGTGATTTCCATGCAGCATTTAATGCTCGTGGCAAATCCCCACAGTCAAAACGCGCGATTTCTAGGTAACATTTCACGAAAGCCTATTTATTTCTCCCTTTCACAAACAAACACAAAATACACAATACAATTATATTTCGCCACAGAAATTCAAAAATAAATATCCAACCAAACAAAAAGTATTCCAGACTTTAGAGAAACAATTTACAAGTACAAGAAATAGAAAACTCTTTCCAAGTCACAGCGCGGACAGGCCCGCAGAGCAACTTCAAAAACACATTAACAACGGGCAGCCATAGTAAGGCCTCATCCCCAGCGGGAAGCTCTCAGCGGACTCGACATGCCTATTAAAGTTTCCTCTTCACCCGGATCCTCGCCGTAAACGGCCGCTATAGAAGACAACGGCGCTACGGCGTCCAACTCATCCAACCCGGACATGCCTATCAACGGCTCCTCTTCAGCCGGTTCCTCACCATAAACGGCTGCTATGGCCGACAACGGAGTAGCAACATCAACCTCATCTCCACCCGCTCCACGCTCAGGAATTTGCACATTAACTTCACCTGCCACAGCCTCCGTTTGACAACCAACACTAACTCTGATCGTATCTCCTAGATGGGCCTTCAATGCTTTCACCTTACGCTTGGCTCTTTTGGCTTTAGACTTCAGTTTAGCCATTTCGATTCTCAAACGGTCAATCTCTGCACTGTCCTCCGCGGATTTCCTCTTTGACTCATCAAGCTCACCAAACTCACTTTGCGATACCGTTACATGCATTTTCGCGGCTTCCTCTTTCACAATTCCGGCAAACTCGGCACTGTTTCTAAATTTCCTAACCGCGGCCTCTTCCGTCGGACGGGAGTCAAGGTGGCTTTCAGCATCATTTGCACGGTCCCTCTCATACTTCAGTGAAGTACTTAAGTTCTTTATCTGCTCCGTCAAAGCAGCCTTCTCGGCCTCAAGCTCAATTTTATCCTCCGCCAAAAACCTTCGAAGCTCAGAACTGTAAGCATAGCTTGCCTTAATGTCGGTTTTCTCGGTCTCAATCTCAAACAGAGCCTTGGCAGCATTATCCTTCATTATCCTCTCGGCGGCCAGTTCCCGCTCAAGCATCCTCAGTCTCTCCTTTAAAGCTATATTGCTGCTGCGGTACATATTACCCCGGGCCATCAAACCCGTATACATGCACTGATTCTGCAAAAAACAAACACACAGAAATTTTACGGGTCACCAACAAGCAAAAGTAAGAGCAAACACCAAACTACTGAACAGATGCGTACCCGTGCAGCGTACTTCTGCGAAAGGCGACACATACGCCCCCAACTCAGCTCATTCATCCTCTGCAGATCATCGTCAGTCATAGATTCCGCTGTAAAGGTATTAGGACCTGACTTGAACAGAAAACCATAGCCGGGCCTACTGCCAAACTCAGCATCATTCACTTCATCATCACTACTTGTATAATGAACAATCTCTTCAGAAGACTCTCCACTATCCCCACCATCCTCTTCCCCAGTACCACCAGAAGCGGTGCCTGCGCTTTCATCAACAACCACGTTGGGAGGAACGTAATCACCTACCCTCAAAGGTTCGACCCGCCTACACTTAGACGGACCAACATCATCGCTAGTTCCCCGTTTCAAACTTGGAAGCGGAACATCACCCGCCACATCAACATGTTTTTCCGCCCCAACATCGGCCCCCTTTGCGGTCCCCAAAGTCTCTTCAGAATCTAAATCAACGACTTCATTGCTCCCAGGAACGCCAACTGCTTCAGGAATGTTAGCAACACCCCGCTCAACTCCTCGAATGGACGCTCTATACTCCTTTGAAAGAATATCTGGTTCATGCTCACCAACTCCTAGGCTGGCAGCATATAACCTTGCCACAGTACCAGGACTGTTTCCTCCACTTTCAATGGCCGTTTCCTCAACATTAGCGGGCTTTTCGCCCCCAGTTTGGACATCTCCCACACCGGCCCTGTCAACTTCAATTGCAGCCTCATCCTTTTCACTCTCTCCTTGTGCAGATTCTTCTCCCTCTAACTCCAACTCAATGTTCTCTTCAAATGCCTGACCTTCCCCACCCAAAAACTCCTCAGACTCACCTAGCAACTCCTCAGATAGCGACTCAGCTTTCGAATCAATGTCATCTTCGTCCTCCTCCTCCTCCGTACCTTCCTCCACAGCGGTTTCTGGATCTTCAAAAGGCACAGAAGGTCCAGCCCCTCTGCCTTCACCTGACAAATCAAAGGCATCCAATATATTTGCAGCGGAAAATTGACCGCCACGAAGATGGTTGGGTCTGGGGGGCACTGTCAATATAAACTTCGCATATAACCTCGCTTCACTCAAACCCAAGGTCGGGTGCACATCCAGCTCCGGTTTACGAGGGTCCAATACTACACAAAACAAACAATATTATTAATAGCAGATACAACGAGAACAACAGAATACATGAAACAAAGACTTACAGCAATGTTTTCTTAGATCGGCCGGATCAACAAAATTGGATTCCGTCCACACTTCGCCTAGCGCCTTCACAAGCCTCACCAAGATATCAATCTCAGCGCGGCTCAATCGATTGCGGTTCACCTTATAAGAACACTCAACTTTCTTCGTAAAATTCTTCTGCCAAGCAAACTCACCGCCACCGATAACCAAAAACTCCTCATGCCAACCCGCCATACCCTTGGAAAATAACCACGGGCGAAAACCATCCAAGGCCTTCCCAATCACGCTATTTGGCTTCACAAATTGCAGTTCATAGAAAGGCTTTGAACGACTCGCTTTTACATCAAACAGACAGAAAAATGCCCTGAATGTCGGCTGCTTGCCCATTGCTTCACTGCTGGCTATAAACCAATTAATAGCCCTTATGGAGTTGGGACTAAACTGAGCTAACGGGCACTGAAAGGGTGATACAGAACCATCATCAAAACGGTGATACAGCCTCTCACCCGCCTCCGCCCGCCTCCAGAAATAGCCATCTTCTATCCGGAACATCCTACTAACATACGCTTACCACTCCTCACTCAGAAACGTACTGTCGTGTTGAAGGTGAGGAAATCTCGAAAAGACGGCATCCATCTGCGCCTTCGAATACGCTGTCGGGGCCACATTGGTCGCCCGGAACAAACTCTCACTACTCTCAAAGTACCTGTACCGATTTCTCCGAAGAACCGCTGGATAGGTCAGTTGCCCAATGTCCGCCCACCGCCCGTACCCATTTATCAGCGGCTGCTTCTCTCCGGTCCCAGGATCTGTAAATTCGTCACCCATCTACACAAATTCAAAAGTAAAAATCCTGTACCGCCTACACAACAACCGCTTACAACTATCAAGGTACACGTGGATTTTCACAGCAATTTCCTTTTTTATAAATACAAGAAAAACGATTCATATTCCATTTCCCTCCACAAACATCGAAGCCACACCATCACAAAACCAATTTACACAGCATTTACCACATATACATACATATATACACACCATTACTGGCCTAAATATCCAAAGATTACATTACCCAAACTCAGAAACTATGAACAACAAACAATACACCACCGAAAGTCCTGACCAAAAACCTATCGAACACATAAATCGAAATCTTTTTCATAAAAGAGGAAATCGAAAACAATATCCACTTACCACCGAAACAAAAAACAAACACAAAACCACATTCAAAACCACCTACCTAAACAGACATCACAAAATTAGAAATACATACATGGCACGGTTATCTATGAAACAGAAATCACAAAAGAAAAATGCAAGGAAAGAACAACAAATCTTACCGCAAAGCAGGAGATACGAACGGCTTTATAAACCTCGCCGATCACCGGAATAGCACAACCACCACAAAGAACAACCAAGTAAGCACTCGATGGTAAGAGATATGAAGACAGTAAAAAGATGAGAGAAATAACTGACCGAACCTCCCTTTTTATTACGTGAGGCGCGTGAAAAGGGGGAAACATTATAACACGCAACGTGGCAGATTCTGACTGGTCCACGCCAAAAGCACAATAGTAACTACCTCGGTACAAAACACCAACTACTCACTTGGTAATAACTCCCCACTTCTCCTCACATATTATTTCAAAGGTACACTCTCTCTCCACCCAAAGGTCACTTCACTCATTAATACGCACTGCCACTTATCATTTCTCTTATTATTGGCATTTAATATTATTCTTGCATTAATTGGCAATAATAAGCATTTATTCGCATAACAGTTACGCATATCAAACAAAGAACTTTTCAACTTCTCATACGTCAAGCACCGCAAACCGCCTAAGTGTTGTCCGCCAACACTTGGGGGGCACATTTTTACACAAAAATTTCTAACTCCTAAGTGTTGCCCGCCAACACTTGGGGGGCACATTTTTACACAAAAATTTCTAACTCCTAAGTGTTGCCCGCCAACACTTGGGGGGCACATTTTTACACAAAAAATTTCTCTACCACCTAAGTGTTGCCCGCCAACACTTGGGGGGAACAGGCATTCCATAATTTTGCATTCCATCCGCTTCCGCTTACCGTTTCCTTTTCCTCCCCCTACCCACAAACGCGCCTAGAGGGAGTGGGGGGCAATGATAAGTACCCGCTGATAGCTATCAGCGGGCACCCGCTAATAACAAAACACTACTTCCCTAAAAACACAATTCTGGAATATTTGACAAAGTATATCTAATTTCAAAAGTATTATTCCAAATACAAAAGAATATCCACAAAAAGTATTTCAAACCATCATACTAATCCACTTGCACAAAAATATCTTGCTTTATCCACTTGCATAAAGGTACACCCACTTGCCCACTTGCATAAAGGTATCTTACTCCATAAGACAAAGAGGCAATATAATATTCAAAGACACCCATTTGCAACAGACAGAATCTGACCAAAGTAGTTCAAGTGGCAGAATCAAGGTATGTTTGAGGGGACATTAATCATTGTTCCAATAGTGGCTCACTGTAGCTTTAATGGCACAACTAGTGGGCAACAGTGATTGAAAAACCCAACCTATAAATACCCCCATTCTACACACAAACGAAAGAAAAAAAAGGAGAATCTTTCAGACACAAAAAAAGCTCTCACAGAATAAAAGCTCTCTACATTACTCTTCACATACGATATATTTTCACCAGCCCGGTTATTATTATTTCCGATTACTGATTCTCACGTCGGAGGTGCTTGACGGCCACCACCCCCGGGCAAGCATTGTTTTGCAGGTACCCCAAACTCAGGTGAAGTACTTCCGGTAAAGTGCCCAGAACGGTGATCGGAAACCTCTAATCGGCCGTGGGAATTATCACCGCACTACGCACCCCGTACCCGCACTCATGCTTCCTAGGTAGCTAGTGATGCCAAAGAAACTTCAATCATTTAACAAACAGAAAAATAACTAGTATTTCGAATGCAACTTTGAAATTGAGACGCAATGTCACAATGAAAACACGATTCTTAGATTTTTACAGAAACATATGGCTACTACCTCTATACTGGTGCATACACAATCTCAAACAAGTTACATAATAGTTGTGACCTTGTGATGCAACAGACTAAAGGAATATGATATCCTGCCAACAGTCAAAAAAATATTGATTGTGTTTTTAGCAGATAAATCCTATTGTTTTTTTTTTCTATTAATTGATCCTGATGCTTACAAGTTTTAAATTAAATAAAGATTGAACGTCAAGTTTCACCCTACAAAAATTACAGTAAAAATAGAGTTAATTGCATTTTGCATCCCCCAGCTTTAGTCCAATTTCAATTATGTATATGTAGTTTCATAAATTGCACTTTGCATCCTCAAACTTTAAATCATAAGTCAAATCACAATCCCTTGTACATTTTCTATCAAAAATAATATTGCTTTTAACGAATACATTAACAAATGCGATATAAAATGATTGCAATGATGATATAAATTATAGATTTTAAACATGTAACTAATTTTACACTTTAAAATTCTTTAAATTATAATTTAATATTATTTTTGACCATTAATCAATTATATTATATTTGTAAAAAATTAAACTAATAAGTTTCCATTAAATAAAGTTGTGACTATTATGATATATGATACGTATAAAATCATTAAAATATATTTGTACCTTCTTAAAATATAAATTATATAATAACTACATAATTCTATATCGCATTTGTCAATACAATCGTTAAAGAAATATTATTTTTGATAGAAAACGTATAAAAAATTGTGATTTGACCTATAATTTAAAATTGGGGGATGCAAAGTACAAATTATTAAACTACATATACATAATTGAAATTGGAGTAAAGGTAGGGGATGCAAAGTGCATTTAACTCGTAAAAATAAAATGTTTACACACACTTCCTAAAAACTTCTTTTTTACATTAGTTAATACTTCAGTCATGTCCTTAATTCATTTCTATGATACTTTAATTACATCCTTGCTGTTGACAGCATCTTGTTCTATGCCAGTACTTTAAAAATCTAAGCTTAACTGAAACAATAGGGTTATTTCAGCAGCTACGGTCACTACAAGAATAACAGCTAAAAGTGACCGCATAATTCCGGTCGCATCTACATCCAACATGACCGTTTTCCGTCGCAAAAAACATAAAAATGACCGGAACTCCGCGGTCACTTATAAGGCCGTCGAAAATAGAAGTCCGGTCGAAAGTGAAAACACAGAACGACCAAATGCAGTCGCATTGAAGAAGTCCAAATATGACCAAAAATAGTCACTATGTAATTTCCAAATTTTTGGAAATTTCACTTAAATTTTCATTTCCCCCTATGTTTCCCCCTTAAAGAACTCAAAATTTCACCAAAAATTTCATTTCCCGCCCAAGGACCAGAATCGACCAACTGCGGTCATATTTGGAATTTCTTTGTGACCGCAGACGGTCACATATTATATCAACTTCTTTTAATTTCTTATGCGTACAATCACTTGGATATCAACTTCTCTTAATTTCTTATGATTTTATGAGTTTCATGTTTCGAATTATTATATATGAACATTATTTTTGATAAGTTTAACACATGTATGGTTGGATGGTTTAACATTCACTTTCATTAACTAACGTTTGTGAATTCTTGATTCCAATCCAGAACATTGACTTCAAATCCTAAACCATATATTTTTACGGATGATTATGACAAGTTTATAGTGTTTACTTACGAAATGTCATTAACGTTCAATCAATAAAGATATTTAAAGACTTGTTTAGGTAGGCCAATGTTTTGTGGGCAACGAAGGACAAAGACATAGTTTGGAATCGCAAACTTAATCTGTTGCCCAGGTAATATAAGCAAGATAGAAATATCAAAAAACAATACAAAGGCTAATACTTTATTTGCTTATTAACTTGTGTGTAATGTAACATTATATACTTTAATGGAAAATAGAAAAATCATAACTTATGTACTTCTTTGCGACCGCAGTTAGTCATATGTAATTACACACGTGGTTGCTTACTACCAAAAACGGTCGCTTTTAGTATCCACGTGCGATACTTGTGACCAAACGCCGTCAATTAGCTTTCTAAATGCGACTGATATCGGTTGTTTCGTTCCAACGCGACTGGCTCATAATTGCGGTCATATTGGAATTTTTTTGTGACCGCGTACGGTCACACTGCATATCAACTTCTTTTAATTTCTTATGCGTACGATCACTTGGATATCAACTTCTCTTCATTTCTTATGCTATTAGAGATATTATGAATTTCATGTTTCGAATTATTATATATGAACATTATTTTTTGTAATTTTAACACATGTGTGGTTGGATGGTTTAACATTCAATTTTAGTAACTAACGTTTGTTTTGCCCGAATATTATAAGCAAGATAGAAATATCAAAAGGCAATACAAGGCTAATACTTTATTTGCTTATTAACTTATGTAATGTAATATTATATATTTTAGTGAAAAATAGAAAAATAATAGTTTATGTACTTAATTGCGACCACCATTAGTCATATGTAATCACACACCTAGTTCTTTACTACCGCAAACGGTCGCTTTGAGTATCCATGTGCGATAATTGTGACCAAAAGCAGTCGCACTTAGTTTAAGTATTTCAATATATTTTCTTAGTATTACAAATTAATTAATAAATTGTACATATATGTATATATATATATATATATATATATATTATTTTATTTTTCTAAAACTCAAATGACCGAATACGGTGGCAATTAAATGTGACCGCACCTGGTTGTTTTTATTTTTGAAATTTGAAATTCCCAATGGCGGCATATTTCCCGCTCAGTGACAAAAATATTAATACGACTGATTTCGGTCACTTTTAATTTGCGACCGGCTTTGGTGGATTTTAGATTTTAATATTTCAAATTCTCATGGGCGGGAAAATTTCCGCCCATTGGCCAGTAAACAAAAATGACTAGGTACAGTCATTTTGTAGAAGTGACTAACTGCGGTCATTTTGTTTACGTAGATGCGACTGTTTATGGTCATTATTATTGCGGTCGAAACAATGCGGTCGAAGGTGTACTTTGGTCAAAGGTCTATGTTGGTTGACTCTAAAAGCGACCGTAAACGGTCATATTTAAGTCCGGTCACTTTTAGCCGGTCACTTTTAACCATATTTTCTAGTAGTGGGTGTCATAGGGAATAACATTGAAAAGTTTAATTCTAATGATAAAAGTAATCATCTCATTATGACACCAATTAATAAGCCAAAGCAAACCAAATAGATTCGGTGTATTTCCTTTGTAAGTTTTGTAGGGCATGGATAATACATACACATATCTCAACCATGCTGTTGCAGTGCTGCAACACCAACAAGTAGGATAATACGTACGCATATCTCAACCATACTGGTGCAGTGCTGCGACAACCAACAACTTTGGGACGCATTTCTCACTCCGATCATAACCTAATTGAAAACAAACAATTACAACTTCTATATAATCATAATACTAATTAAACCAAAAATCCGATATATCCCATTACCATAGTCAAATCAAACTAAACATACCTAGCATGTATTGTTCATTGAACGAGTCTGGAATGTAAAATGTACGCAAATCTTAGCTATTCAAAAAGGATTTTTCCGCAAAGACCCGTGGCTCAAATAAAACAAAAATTAGGACTACCCTACACACCCTAAACCAAATACTACCTGCATAACCATAATACATATAAGTTGTATCAATATCAGTCTTCTCATCGGCGCGATCTTATATCTGGCCCATAGTTTGAGTAATAATTAGTTAATAGTAATGTTTAGGAATGAAAATTAGAGCAGGTTGAATCTGCAAAAGTGAAACTTGGAACAATTCTTACAGATTCTAATTAAATTGTACCGACAAAAGCTTGACCGTGACGAAATTTTTAACTCTAGTTTTGACGGGATATCAGAAACTCGGGAGCATCGGGCCAGTAGTAGCAGACTAGCAGGAGATAATACATAATAATTGATTATTAACGCTGAATAAAACTGCAAGAAAACTAAGACAACTATGCCTATAGGCCTTTAACGTCTACTTTTTGGGCCCATTAATTCAATTTAATTGCATAAGATTTGATCCAGTCCGAATAACATTAATTGCGCTGCTGGTTTGATTAAAATCATACACACATCTACGAAAAATTGGAAAGCATGATCCATCGGCTTAGTCGGAATAAACCACATTTTAACATTTTTGTAAAGCATATACGAAAATATATTTATAGGTAAGTATATGGTTGAAAAAAGAAACATTAATTAATTAATTAAATAAATCGTGAATGAATAAAAAAAAGATTTTTTTTTGAATATATTGGTTTATAGCCGTATAAGTGAATATCTGTTCTAATAATTCTCGGGGTGAGCGAGAGTTGAACCAGAACCTGGGACAACGAAGAATAAGCCCTTACCACTCGAACTATCCAATCACGCTCAATAGGTTTGAAAAAGAAAAGTTGGGAAAGATTCTAACTTTGCATTGCCTTTCTGCTATCTCTCTAAAATTTTTGTAATTCTCAGAAGTACCTAAATTTTAATGAAGCATTTGAAAACTTATTCCAAAAAATGGACTCCTAAACTTGATTCTTTAATCTTAATTGAAGTTATTTAGAAATAATATATAAAGATGCATGATCCAACTAGGGCTGTAAATTGATTCGAATTATTCGGTATCTCGACTTATATCCGGCTCGAAAATATGATACATGTCTAAGATTCGTTTTATAAATGATACAAATCTGGCAGCAAAATTGAAACCAGATAAAATATGATCCCGGATATAAGCACACATATACCTGCTCAGATTAAGTCTCATATTTTTCTTATAAAAATGATCTTATCCAAAAATGTTTAATGATCCATATTCGATTCAAACCCGAATCTGAATTATATTTTTATTTCATTACATTTCTAACTATTTAGCATATTATAATTTCTTAATAACATTTATAAATTTAAATTTTCATAAAATACGAGTTATCCATCAAATACTTGATAGATCAATTATTTAAGTTTTCAATTCATGATTATTATGTTCTTATAATGTAGCATCCCAAAATCCGGGGTACAGATATGGGGCCACTAACTATAAACAATATTATACATCTCTGAATACAAACAACATTTAATAATAAAACCCCTTAACCAAGATCGCATACAGGTTATGTTATGAAACAACTATCGAATATCATTATTACAACCCAGTCTCAGAATAAAAGAATATTATACAATTTATATGAATGTACAAAAATCATTGTCTAACTAAATATCCAACCTTGACCAATTCCCAACCACTAACCGACGAAAATCCGTAACCCGATCGTCTCCTCTCGCTGCTGGAAAGCAATACCCCTTGACCATTACTAGGTTCACTAATCTCCTCTATTAGCTGAAGAAAACAAACAAGCAAGAGTGAGCCAACAATGCTCAGCAAGTGCAATAGTGATAACAATTTTAAAATAACCGTTGACAATTCTGATAAACAAAAGGAATTTCTTTTCATTATTTGAAAGAATCAGTGAGATCAACTTTTAGATTGCCACGAGGGCCAACAATTCACCATTAACAAAGAGCAACTGAAACTAGAACTGATAAAAGTTCTGATATCAAAATATTATCAAAGCTGACTTCCAAGGAGTCAAGAAGTAGACATCACAGTCTCAGAGTATAGATTAGAATTGGAATTTTTTATTTATTTATAAAAAAACATCAAGGTTAGGCTGCTGATCAGTCACGCACTAACCCCGGACAAACGTACACAGCAATGTCCTTAATTGGATCCATGGCACACATTGGCCTCAATTTTGACCATTAAACTGATCTCCCCGAAGGGACTCCTCTGACCATAATATGGTCTCCCCGAAGGGACATCTGAAAACATTTCCAATTCTAATTCAAACACATTAGGTGTCGGGACAATCGACAACCCTGATATCCAACCACTGGAACCTCACGTCTAGAATAACAACTCAAGATTAGGAGTTAATAAGAAACGACACCATCGTCTAGTATCGACAAGTTCGATACAACACAGGGAATAACCAGATAATCAAGATCTTAAGTAAATACCGACAAGTTCGGCACTAAGTAGGGTGGAAAATATAAAGAATGACAATTCGAATAAATACCAACAAGATGAATATGAATAGTTGGAATTTATAACATCAGCAACTTATGCAAAGAGAAATTTCATTTGAGCAAGAATAAGGATATAATTTACAATCAGATTTCAGCAACTTAAATTCTAGACTAAAGTAAGGATATGGTCAAGTGTGGGGCTTTTAATAAAAATTATGCCAGCAGGTTCTCATAAAAGTTAAGAAAACTTGGTTTTCCTTGTTTAGAAAATTCTTAAGAGTATCTGACGAAAATAGAAGAAATGGCATTCCTTTGTTAAAATGTGAAAAGGATTATTTATAAGATTTTTTGTAAAACCGATATGTGGATTATTGGTAGGGAAATTAAACAGCATCATGCTAATTTGAAGAAGTTCATATGTCATCTTCCACTATACTTGACCAAATTAGTTCGCACGATAGATAACTAAATTGCATCACTTGAACAATAAGTGAATAGCAATAACACTTGCCTCGATTTATAGAGTTCCTGATTTCCGTACCGATACTCAATTTAGCTTCTCGTCAGTCTCTTTCATTTACAGGTGGCTTCTCATTCAGTCCTACTTTCATCTTTACTTCATCGTCCGATAATCTCAACGTCACTTCACCCATCGACTTTAATACTTGTCCTTCTCTTCCTCTTTCAGATCACCCGTGCACTGTCCTTGGCTAGGTTTCCTATTCGAACCTTTTCAAAGTCAAATACTATTTTAGTATCCAACTAAGCAAAAGTCTTATTGTTTTGCTCTATTATACCCATACGCGTCCTATAACGCTTACATACTTATCATACATACATATCCAATTACATACATAAATTAATCTCAATATAATCAACCAAGTCAAATAACACTTAACACATATGGCCACTTATTACTTAAACATTATCCAGTGGCAACCACTACACAGCAAAATCACACCTCAAATCCTCATGTCAACTAGTACTTATTCACTTAGACTCTCGATAATCATAGCATACTTTCCAATCACCAAATCAATTAAATTAAATAGATTTTAAATAGATTTGCAGGGGATTTTTAGAAATTTCGGCATGAAGTATTCGTAAATAGGACTATTCCCCTGTTTTTCAACTCAACCATTTAACTCAAAGTCATATGAAAAATTAAGCTGCTTCACTGGCAACAACATAAAAATAAACAAATAAAGAAAAGTACCCGCCCGAACATGCGGCAACTAAACACATAAGAAAAAGTATCCGCCCAGACATGCGGCACATAGCACTAGGGGGAGCACGGAACGGATCGGTACGGTTTTAGGTTAAAACCGAAACCGCAACCGCAAACCCTCGGTTTTAAAAATTGAAAACCGAAACCGCAACCGCAACCGACGGTTCGGTTTCGGTTTCAAATTTGTCGGATCGGTTACAATCGGTTCGGTTTTGGTTATAAAACCGCTTCAAATAAAAATGACAAAATAAAAATGATTACAAGAATTTTTAAGCATAGAAAGTCCATTTGTTCTTCCGAAATAGCATACAAAGTTTTTATAATAAATTGCAAAAGTCTAACATAATTCTTGAATAATGAAAATTCAACATAATCTTCGAATTTAAATTGGCAGGAGCAGCAGAGCATGGCCAAAACAGCAGCGATGAAGACTGAAGAGATACAAGTGTTCCAGTCTTCCAGATGGTGCAGACAAAAAGCCTTCATGATCTGTGCAGTACAATTTGAAACTCATTATTAGAACAACCAACAGCAGACTAAACTATATTATGTAATCTGTCAAGAATTAAACACATATAAGCTTTGAAGGAAAAAAGAGAGTAGAGTCATGGGTGGTACAAACAATACAGTCTAAAACTGTAAATGATTAATTTAGGCCAGCATTTTCCAATGGATTCCAGGAAAGGAATTAATTTAGGTAAGGTAAACCAATATGTAATATCATCAAAAGAATCAGTAGCTTTTTACAATTAACCAGAACATTATATGATGTAACTGGTTTCTGTAAATGTAAGAATGAGATAGGACAGACCAAGTAGAGATTGAAACCATTAAGATTTGCCCTGCCAGCAGGAACAGGAACTCTATTTCTTGTTTCACTGATTGTCCAGAGGATTTACCTGGTACATTATTAAGACTATACTTATATCATATGTTACAAACCAACATATTTCCAATTAAAAAGTAACTTCAACATAGCATTGCAAGCATCCATTGTTATTTTTATTACTTATATCCTCTATCCACATACACAATATATTTAAATTTAGAGTACCTCAACTGAGTTTGACTCTAGTAATAATCAGTTTGTGTCTAATAATGTGTATTTACTTGTTACAATATAGATAGTGGTACCCAAAATAATACATACTCCCGTGCAATAGAATTTTTTTGAATTGAACATAAACAGAAACGGTTAAGAACATTCACTTCCAATTACTGGTTATAGGATGCAATGTTAACACTATTTCATAACACAGATAATGAAAATTCAAATGGTGATGAATCCGAGTGGAGTAAAATGTATGTAGATCGCTTACAGACCAGCAGAGGCTCTAAGAAAGATCAGAGAATGTTAGATGATGTTAACTTGGTTCATGAACTTGGACTACTAAACTCAAGTCGAGTTCTTGCGGCCACAAATCGCAGGAAATATCTTGTAAATCCAGATCACAGATACATTGGTGAGATTTTGTTGTCAACAGGTTTACTCAGAGATCTAGGCTCCAGCACGACAACTATTCAGATCAATCCAGCAGGAATTTCAGTAAATAATGAATTGTATCATGTTCTGGAACAAAATACTGAGCTTGCACTTGAACCCTTGAATGAGAAGAGTGCAAGATCAAAAAGAAGGGAGAAAGTGCAAAGGAAACTAGTGTTTGATGCTGTTAATGAGATACTTTTGGGAGGCTTGGCAGACTTCAGGAGTATCCCAAACAAGTTGGGAGAAAGAACAATGACTGGAGAAAAGCTTTTAGAAGAATTGTGCACGAAATTGGATCAACAACAAGCTACTCCGAACGACATCCTATACGACACAGATGATGAACTGACAAGCATCTTAAGGGCTGATATGATGAATCAACAAGGAAATTGGAAGGGTTATAGCAGCCAACTTCCAGGACTAGTTTTAGATTTAGAGAGAATTATCTTCAAAGACCTGATCGATGAGATTGTGGGTGGGGAAGCGTTTCCACAACAAGTGCATCCAGGACAAGAGGGCAGGGAACCAGTTTCCACCTAGCATTTCAAAATCTGCTCCTGTGTTTATTCATTATCCTCACCACCCCCTTCTACCAAGTGAAAGTATGATTACAATATAACAAACAATAATTATAGATTATAATAGACCTAACTGTTTATGTTTAACAGATTAGGTATACAGAATACATAAAGCCAGTGTGTCGCAAGAAGCTATATAATCATTAACAATTATTTGATGATATGACTACAGTCTACAATAGAATGTTGGAATTTCAATCTGTGCAAGAACAGCAAAATATTTACCTCCAGTCCTCCACACTCTAATCATCGATGTCCAGGTGCTCGCTTGATTTTCCAACAGATTTCACCTCATCTATTAAAAAAGAAGATACATAAGCGGAAGTAGAATATTTACAGCATAAAGTATAGCAGAAAAACAACTAAATAATTAGCAAAATGAACAGCAGAAAAACATAAAATATAGCATGAAAGTTTTCCAGCAGAGACTAGCAAAATGAACATTTTCAACATAAAGCAACAGATGTAACATTTTGCTGCAGAAAAACAACAAAAAAGAACAGCAGAAAATAATTAGCAAATAAGCAGCAGAAAAAACATTTTTCAACAGAGAACTACAAACTGAAAATCATTGAAGAAGTTACCATTTTCCACTTTCTCAAGCTGCAAATACTCCTCTGGTTCGCCTCTTAGATCAGTGACAGTTTCAGAGTTTCTTAGCCAGTCTTGGCTACAAACTAATGCTTCAACCGTTTTTGGAGAAAGCGAACTTCGATAGGAATCAATAGTTCTTCCACCAGTGCTAAAGGCAGCTTCCGAGGCAACGGAAGAAACCGGCATACCCAACACATGCTTAGCTATTTTGGAAAGTATCGGAAATCTTGTGGAATTCACCTTCCACCATAATAATATATCAAAACAATCACCTTTTCTTTCTCTTGCATCAACTAAGTACACATCAAGTTCCGATTTTCCTATCCCTCCTTCATCTCGATTTTCCATATACTTTTCAAAATCATCTTGCCATGAACCATCCGGTTGATTTGTTTTAGAATTAGAAGAACTTTCATGGCCACTCAAGTTCATGTAATAGTCAAAAAGTTCTTGCAAAGTCTTCAATACTTTGTCACACATTAAAATATTTTTAGTAGACCCTCTCCCATAGATTTTGGCAAAACAAAATTCTATGTAACTCATTTTGTATCTAGGATCTAATACAACCGCCACATACAACAAGAAGTTGGTATTCTCCGCATTGTCCCAATACTTGTCATACTTATCCTTCATCCTTTTAGCCATATCTCTCATCAATATATCTTCACTTGAACACAATTTCATAATAGCCTCTTGAACCTTTACAAGCTCAACAAAAAAGACATTGGAAGTGCAATATTTGGAACCCGATAATTTCAATGTAACATCATAAAAGATTTCTAAGAATTTAATGAAACGATTGACATTACCAAAATCATCATGAAGTGGAGCACCTTCTACAAATTTCTTCTTCTTTTTCTTAGAATTTTCGCCCATAACCTCTTGGTCATTCAACTTAAAGAATGCTTCATAGTCATTATCTTCAATAACTATTCTTATAAAAGCTCCCTCATAATTGACCGCAACCTCCAACATGGTGTAAGTTGAATTCCATCTAGTATCAACATCAAGGCACACCATCTTATCACATTTTATCTTCTCTCTTTCTACACATTTTCTAAATTTTTCAAGTCTTGCCGGTGAAGATCTAACATAACTAGATGCATTTCGAATTCTAGCAATTGATTCATGTTGTTCTTTCAAACCATCCTTGACCACAAGATTCAATATGTGAGCACAACATCGCATATGTAGAAATTTATTATCACATATTGCCTCCGGTCCTCTAAGAAATTTCTTTAAATGTGAGATTGCTTTATCATTTGAAGATGCATTATCTAATGTGATGGTGAATACACGATCTATTCCCCATTGTGCAAATAAATCAAGTAGCATCTTTCCTATTGCAACTCCTTTATGGCTTCCAATTTGAGGAAAATTTAGAATCTTTTTGCACATCTTCCAATCATCATTAATCCAATGAGCCGTAAGACACATATAATTAATGTTTTGTACCGATGTCCAAGTATCCGTCGTGAAGGATACTCTTTGAAAGGCCAAACTCTTTTTCAATTTTACTAACTCTTCTCCGTATATTTTGAGACAATCCCTTGCAACGGTCCATCTACTTGGCATCTTAAATCTTGGTTCCGCTTCATTCAATAACTCTTGAAACCATTCATGTTCTACAATCCTAAAGGGTTGATTGTCTTTGATACACATTAGGGCAACTTTTTTCCTTAACCTCTCTTGATTAAAGGTGTGAGCTTTAACGGTGCGAAGTTTATCTTCCTTTGATATTACTTCAAATCGTAATGTCTTTTGCAATTTATCAAGATTGGTACGAAGTGGTGATTTAGGACATACGGTTTTTAAATGATTCAACATTCCCGATGTACCATTTCGTGAATAACAACCAATTATTACACTACATAACTTACATTTAGCTTTCTCTTGACCACGTGGACAACCCGGAATCTTATCGAAATAATCCCATACCACTGAACCCTTTTTATCCTTATCACAGATTTCATCATCTTGTTTATTATCACATTTTACTTCATCTTCTAAGTTCACATGTATCTACAAATGGAAAAAATGTAACTAATCTTTAAAACAACTTATAAAACTAGCATAAATCGAAAGCAAAGAGCATAGAACATAAAAAAAAAATCACAGATTGTAGATTATGAAACATACCACTTCATCTGTTTGCTTTGTAGGGGCTTCTTCTTGAGGAGTTTGATTCTGAGAAGGAGCTTCCATTGTTATAAATACACTTAATTTGCTGTTTCTCGATCTGCAATTTGATAGCCGTGACTCGTGAGAGTTGAGAGTGTCACCGGATGTAGAAGGCTAGAAGCAGCAGAACATTAGCGAGTAAGCGGCGTCTCTGACCTGTGTTCCAATTTCTAAACATATAAAAGATTTGGATTAGGTCTTAATTTAACTAGGCTATAGGCTGCTGAGTGCTGGCCCAAATTGTAAAGACAAAGCCCAACTGAACATAAAACTGCTGGCTCTTTTAATTATAAATATATTATATATATATATATATATATATATATATATATTATATAATTTATTTATTTATTTTAATCGGATCGGTTCGGTTTTTTTCGGATCGGTTCCTACTAAAAATCGCAACCGCATAATCGGTTTCGGTTTTTAATTTTTCGGTTTCGGTTTCGGCTCGGTTTTATGCGGTTCGGTTTTTTGCGGTTTATAGCGGTTTCGGTTTCGATTTTTTGCTCAGCCCTACATAGCACATAATAATTTATATTAGCATTAACTACTACTTACGCTATATCAATGATCGTATCACTCACGCATTTTAATGATACACGTGACAATCAATCATTGATATTCGTAAGCCCTAGGGAACAACCCCTAGCATTAACTATTACTTACGCTATATTAATGATCACATCACTCAAGTATGTTAATTATACTCGTGATAGTTAATCATTGATATTCGTAAGCCCGAGGAACTAGTTGAAGAGAATTACACAAGTACTTAAATATTGACACTTAAGACTTGTGATCTCATTGCAACTCCTCGCAGATAAACACACAATAAAATGAATGTAACAATTAATCTTTGATAAATAATATATAACATTAACCACATAAACACATAAGGAAAAGTAAACTAACAATTTATCCTTTGCTATATATGACATTTGAAAGTCATCCATATAACTCACCACCACATAGTTGACAAGTATAGCATTTAACAGATATTATGACTCAACTATAACATTCAATCCATATAAACCAATTTCAATTAGCAAACTCATATAAACTCCAAAATTATACGGCAAATAATAAATAGTAAGTAAAAGTCATTTAACCACATATATTTCACCACCAGGTACTTGACCATTATTACGACAATTATTTATCCATTTTTATACCAACAACAACTAGTTGACAATTATGGCTTCCAACAATTAATACGACTCGACTTATAACATTTAGCACATAGACACTTATAACTTAATAAAACCATATAACTCAACATATTATCCGACAATTAATAATTAGCAATTATCGAATACTAAGCCCGATTATATCATTAAACCAACAATTTCCACCAACAATCATAATTAATCACCAACAATTATAATTAACTATACTCTCCGAAATAATTCACGAAAACATAATAATACCCATAAATTACCACATTAATCTAATTACGAGAGTTAATATACTTAATTCACAATTTAACCCCATAATCATATATAACAACTAAAATTCCTCCGATTTAAATCACGGAAAATTAAATCAATATTATCGTAATTTAAAACTAATTAAATTACCACCATTTACCTAATTCTTCTAAAATGGCAATTTAATAATTATCTGGAAAAATTAAAATAAAACAATTAACGAAAGGGGTATACCTCTCGATTTTTCTCTCCTACCTCCTTCCATCTCTCCGACATCTCTCCATGGAAATCTCTTCTTCTACTTTCCATAATGCTCCCTCTGAAAAATCTCTTCATCTGTCCCAATATTAAGCAATCTCTCCAGCCTTTTCTTTCCTGCATTTTCTATCCCTCCATCTCTCCCTCTCTTTCTTTCTCTCTCTATCTCTCTCCCTCTCTTCTCTCTTGTACAACACCACCACCACCATCGATGGTGGCTCTCCTTCTCCGCTGCTGTCTCTCGCTGCTACGCCGTGCGACCCCACTTGTCACGCCCACCAGCGCTATATACACACACACACACCAGAATTATACACACACCCTCTTCAACCATTAATCCCCAATTCAATTTCTTTTTCCCCCAATTTCTCTTCTCCCCCTCCCCGATTTTAACATGCGGCTGCTGTGTGTTGTATGTAGTCTTGTGTATTTGCTAATTGGGCTTGGCCCAATTCTAATTAAAACTACTTACAATTATTCCGGGCCCAATTACAACACTACTAGCTAATTCGCTTTTAAACTAAGAAACGACTTTTGTAAATCGAAAATAAATAAAACCTTCAGAAAATTACACTTTTCATTTTTTTTAAATAAAGAATATAAAATTACGAGCACACACATATTTTTAAAATATTTTTCGGATAAAAAATGAATTAAATATGGATTTTACAAGTTTTGGTACTTTAAATACAATAAAATTTCTAAAATCATTTTAAAATACCACAACACCCAAATTAATCCATCCAAAAAATTTAAAACTCAATAAATATATAAAGACAATATTACAAAACATTTCATGATTTTTAATAACTCCGATAATTTATAAAATTTTTAGAAGATCAATAATGCATGATTTAAATATTTTTAAATCCTCAGAAATAAAAAATAAAAATACACCAATCTTCACAGCTTACCCAAATCATCAAATAATCACATAAACAACATCTCACACACATTTCACCTTTACAACAATATCCACATAATATAATTTATAATTTATAATAAATAAATATTATTAAAAATCGAAATTTTCTAGGTCGTTATATATAATATTATATTTATTTTTGAATAAATGATTATTTATATTATTCAAATAAAAATGATACATAATGTTAGTGGATTATATTTGACTCATATTTGATGGATCATAAACTACTCTGTCAGAAAAAAGAAAATACGATACCGGCTCATATTCGGTACAGAATCGAACCTCAGTATTCTCGGAATCGGTTTAGATCTGAATAAAATGATCCCAGACCCAAATCTGAACACAATAAAAGTAAAATGATGTGATAGTTGAGTAAAGGGGTGTCCGGTTCTACCCGAATCATTTTTCTGCCCTAGATCCAACTCCTCTAGGCGTGTCAACGGGTCGGGTTCGGATCGGATTGAGTTAAATCCATATCCATATCCATATTTTTATATCGGATTCGGATCGGATCATATTTCGAATATTTTAGAAGTCGATCCATATCCAATCCATTTAGTTTAATAGATAAACGGATCGGATTTCGGATATCCATTGCGCCATTTATTTTTTAAAATATTAAAAAAAATTAAGCACGTAGATATATATCATTAACCATTTTAAAAGAAAATTAGTAAAATTTGATATGTTAGAATCTAGAAGTCAGTGTGTATATTTTAGTAGATCAAAAATTTAAATTATTTTAATAATTTCATTGTTCAAACAAAATATTTAAAAAACATAAATCACAAGTTCAAATCGAATAAAAGAAATATATAAAGTCAAATACTTGGAAAAAAAGAATTTTTTTTCTAGCTTACATTTTGACGTTGCTACACGAGCACTTTCACATCGCCTCGTTCTTCATTGAAGTACAAGTAAATCTAAGCAACCATTCAGCCACTAACAAAAAGGGAAAATTACCAAAATAATCATTTTTGGAGATATTTTGCCCAAAATACTGAAAAGCGGGAATGTGGCCTTATTTACTGATGGGATACGGAAGCTCGTGTTCCGTATTAGCTACATAACACGCTACTGCGTGTAGCGTAACCAGTACTGTTCACTGTCTCTCCCCTATCTCTTTTCTATTTTCTCATATGTTTTCCTGGCCCCGCAGGGGTCATCCACCGTATATCCACTGTACATCTCTCTCAACATATATTCTAAGGTGAGGTATTCTCCTTTTTTAGTTTCAGTAAGTGAGTTTTATAACTAAGGCATCATTATTATAATGGTAATTGGTAACCCAGGTTGAGCACCACGTTCTAGCTCTGTACCTGATACCGGAGATTGGCTGCATACACTGCTGCTGATTTGAGAATGAGTGATCTTTTAGTCATTTGATTGTTGGCAAGAGATGGATTAAGAAACTTGCGCACTGTATACAAGATATTGGAGGCAGCCACAGCTCCGATGCTAGATATGACACCAACACCGCCAAGTTTCAAGCCACCAATGATGACAGAAGCAACTCAAGTTTATATGTATCACGCCAGACGGTGTTCCGTATATGGCCCTATCACGGTGGACAGTGTTCTGTATCTGGCTCTATTACGGTGGACGGTGTTCCGTATTAAGCTAATGCGGTGGACGGTGTTCCGTATTAAGCTAATACGGTACACGAAACACCGTGACCAGTCGGTATTTAGGGCCAAATATTTGGAGCTCAGTATTTTGGGCAAACAGTATTTATTTTTGATTATTTTGGGCCTTCACCCTAACAAAAATCACTATGGGAACAAATTTAAATTATTAATGCAAGTTTCCAATACAGAAAATTGACATTAAAATATAAATATAAAAGAATATAAAGACGTTAAACTTTGGCGGCTGGAGCCTGGAGCCGTGCATGGAAGAGCAAGGAAAATATTAGATTAGGTATAAGGTTAAATACGTAACTTATTACAATATAAATTATTTTTAAAATATTAATATATATATTATATAATATATTATTATATAATTAAACGGATCGAATCGTGGATAAGCGGATCGGGTCAACCTAGATCCATATCCAATCCATTTATTATTCAGACCGTTCTTATCGGATCAGGTTCCGGATCGAATATTTTTCAGGCCAATCCATATTTATTTAAATCATTACGGATCAGATCGGATTGAATCAGATATCCGATCCATTGACAGGACTAAACTCCTCTAAGCTGTGAAAACTGACAAGTGCTGAACTTGAAGTGTACTTGCATGCTTATCAAATACATGGAAGGTTCAAAAATTGTATTTACAGACAAATTTGACACCTTTATTGGTAATACTAAACACAAATATCCAAAGCTTTGTATTTTGCTTTTTAAGTATAAAACGAAAATAACAACTTTTTGACTTAAAATTGTTACAAAACCAGAGTTGTAAAGATAACATACTAAATTATTTTTTGGTACCGTTTTGAAAATTTAATTCACTAATTACTACTCACAAAATTAAGCGGCATCGATCAATATAATTTGTTTACGCTAATTGTTAGAGGTCAGTAGAGACTAGTAAAATATGAGAGGCTTGAAATCGGCCTCCCGAAGATATCAAAGGGCAGAATTGTTAGGTAGCCTACTATTTTAGGTAGCCTACAATTTTCTAAGTTTATTTCCAAAATTCACACTAACCTACCATACCTACCATACCACATATCTTCTATAAATACCCCATCCCCCTTCATTACTTATCACACCAAATTCTCTCTTCTCTCTCTATATAGCTGCTAGATAGTCCGTCTAGTAGGAAAGCCGGTTTAGCCCGCTTTCAGGAAGTGTCGGGATAGAAGGTCCTCGTGCCTAAACTATTCCTTAGGGTACTTGGGTCTGACTGCAGCCATCGGAGGTGGTCCCGCTGCAGGGGTCTTTCTATCAGGTTGTGTGGCACTGTTCGGGTTGGGAGAGGGAGAGAAGGAAAGGTTGTCGGGAAACAGTGATAGGGGGAGGTTTTGAGATAAACACTTCAGTGAGTTGGGGATATACATAATAGGTATCGTAGGGCTGAATTTGTGTATAAAATTCAGGGGCCGGATACCCGGATATTGTAATCTCTTTTATCTAGTGTGAAGTTGTTACTCTTGTGGATGTAGGCTGGGCCGAACCACGTTAAATCTCTTGTCTCTTTTACTGTATTGTTGGTTTGTTGCTTTATTACTATCACGTATATTTGTGGGATCTAAGCACACATATTTACCAAATCGCTTCCGCATTCGCCGGGAATCGGGCAGATTCCTAACAGTTGGCATCAGAGCTAGTTGTGTCTAAATTATTGGTGCCGAAGGAAAGTCGTTAAGAAAAGTGGTTGTCTAATAAGGCGCCGTTTTGACGGAAGTGCTCCCATTGTTTCTTACACTTACCTGGCCAATTGATTTAGTTGCTTGGATTGGTTTGTGTGTACAAACGGAGATCATGACAAGTATTAGAGGATTCAATGTGACTCCATATGATGGTAAAGGAAGTTTTACTCTTTGGCAGAGAAGGGTAAAGGATATCCTAACCCAACAGAAGCTAGCAAGGGCTTTGAAGGGGAAGGAGGGAAAGCCAACAACGATGAGCGCTGAAGATTGGGAGGATGCTGAGTCGCAATGCATGAGTACCATCAGACTATGCATTGCAGATAATATTATCAATAATATTGTTGACGAAAGCACGCCGAAGGAATTATGGTCAAAGTTGGAGACATTGTATCTCGGGAAGAACTTGACTACAAAGTTAAATCTGAAGCGCGAGTTATACAAGCTGAAGATGGCAGCTCAAGGCAATGTTATCGAGCACATGAATGTGTTTAATGGTATTGTTGATCAACTTGAAAAGGTTGATGTAAAATTGGAGGAAGAAGATAAGGCCCTTATTCTTCTTACTTCGCTTCCGGAGTCATTCGATCATTTGGTCACAACCATTTTGTACGGAAAGGACACGTTAAAAATGGAGGAGGTTCAGTCAGCACTTTTGTCAAATGCTGGAAGGAAGAACCAGGATGGTGACAAGGACGGAATGACAGTTTTGGCTTTGCGTAGTCAAAATAATAGAGGAAGGGGTGCTGTGAGAGGATCTACCAATAGCAGGGGTAAATCCAGATACAGTGAAAAGGGCATGCAGTGCTTTGGTTGCAAGGAGTGGGGTCATATTAGGTCGAATTGTCCGCTTAATAAGAAGGATCCAGATGCATCATTGGCTGTGGTTACTCTCGATTGTGAAGATGTTTGCACCGTCTTCAATCGAGGCACTAGTTCTCCAGAAGAATGGATATTAGACTCAGGTTCATCTTACCATGTATGTTCCGAGAGGGGGCATTTTGACAAATTCCAAGATACAAAGAATGAAACAGTTTCTTTGGCTGATGGATCTACTTATGAGATCAAGGGGATTGGAATTGTGAAAATCAAAATGTTCGATGGAATAGTTCGCAGCTTGAATGGGGTAAGATATGTGACTAAGCTGAGGAAGAATCTAATATCTATCGGTCGGTTAGCTTCAGAAGGCTGCAGATGCTCTGTAGTAGGGGGAGCTATGAATATCAAAAGAGGCCGTGTGGTTCGGATGAAGGGAGAGCTACGTGGGGGAATATATCGTTTGATTAGTACGTGGCCAGAACGTACTGGAACTTCGAAAATCTGGTTATCTCGTGCACGAGGGAAGAGTGACTTGAAGGATACTGCTGCGGTTGTATTGCCTTCCAGTCTAGACGATGGTGCAAAGACTGCTGGGATGGATGCTTGGTCGAAGGGCTTCCACGACATCAACGAGTAGTTGGTGTGTTGCAGCTGCATATGGGCATCGATCAACACGAATCAAGTGAGCAGTGAACCATGCAACAGATTGATTTGTTTGATATGCAGTTGGGGAGTAAATGAAAGATCGATGGTCACACTTGCGTGTGTGATGGACTACATATGGGATTGGCCGACGTGAATCAAGTGAGTATGAGTGTATACAACAGATTGCTTCACATGTATGTAGTTGGACAAATAGAGGTCAATGGTACACTTGTGCATATAGCAAGTGGGCGTTCGAGAATGAATGTGCAACCTAGGGTATAGTTTGGAGTCTTGGACTCGGGGGGAGTTTTGTAGTTGGGAATGATACGGATCAAGGAAAAGTTGGAGTTGTGTCAACAGGGTGCATGTATGGAATGCAAGTGAAGAGCTGTGAGTTTGGAAATAGGGGGAGATTGTTAGGTAGCCTACTATTTTAGGTAGCCTACAATTTTCTAAGTTTATTTCCAAAATTCACACTAACCTACCATACCTACCATACCACATATCTTCTATAAATACCCCATCCCCCTTCATTACTTATCACACCAAATTCTCTCTTCTCTCTCTATATAGCTGCTAGATAGTCCGTCTAGTAGGAAAGCCGGTTTAGCCCGCTTTCAGGAAGTGTCGGGATAGAAGGTCCTCGTGCCTAAACTATTCCTTAGGGTACTTGGGTCTGACTGCAGCCATCGGAGGTGGTCCCGCTGCAGGGGTCTTTCTATCAGGTTGTGTGGCACTGTTCGGGTTGGGAGAGGCAGAGAAGGAAAGGTTGTCGGGAAACAGTGATAGGGGGAGGTTTTGAGATAAACACTTCAGTGAGTTGGGGATATACATAATAGGTATCGTAGGGCTGAATTTGTGTATAAAATTCAGGGGCGGGATACCCGGATATTGTAATCTCTTTTATCTAGTGTGAAGTTGTTACTCTTGTGGATGTAGGCTGGGCCGAACCACGTTAAATCTCTTGTCTCTTTTACTGTATTGTTGGTTTGTTGCTTTATTACTATCACGTATATTTGTGGGATCTAAGCACACATATTTACCAAATCGCTTCCGCATTCGCCGAGAATCGGGCAGATTCCTAACAAGAATTAGTTAGAAAAAAGGTGAAGTCCCAGAGTGCAGCTAGCGAGGTGCAAATTAAGTTTTCGCGGTGCTTTGAGACTCGTCCATGCATTCATCCCCAGGTCCTTGGAACTGCCGAATCAAATTCCTTTACCATTATTCTGTTGGCGCTCTTTTGTCTTGACTCTTGAGTATATCGAAGCTCTACTATGTACAGTGCTTTTTCTTATCCAACCAAAACAAAACTTTTAAATTTAAGTCTCGTAAAATTTAAAGAAATAAGTACAATTTATACCTCCATTAAATATTTACACACAAATATCAGTCATCAAGTAGCCTTTGGAGTGGTGGTACTATATATATAGAGAGACAGTCAGACAGGCATGCAATCCCATCAACGTTAATATATTCTATCTTTTATAACATTTCTATACACATAAATTACTAATATTCAAATGGTTAGTTGTGCATTAGCTTGTTTGGTTGTGGTTGAGATCTTACTTGTCTCAGGAAAATCTGTCTCCTCAGCTGACTCAAGCCGACCATGCCTCAAGGTTCAAAATGGATTTGGGTCACATTTAGCAAAGTCACCAATTTCAAGTACCAAACCAACAGATTCTGATTCATTAACATCAACATCATCGTCAGAAACAGCAGAAAGTACAGACTCTTCGTCAAGTAAGGCTGATCCAAAGATCAGACAGGTTAAACATGATTCGTCGTCTGTCAAATTGGTGGCTGTCGTCGGAGTGATCATCTTTGGGCTTGCTGCCATTGGAATTTTGGTAGCTGTTTATTGTTATATTCGGATCAGTAGGAGTAAAAGGGCAGCTGATCATCAAGAAACAAGAGTACTGAATTCTACGCGAAAGGGAACCCAAGTCCAAGAGTTTTCTTCCGAAAGCTTATGAGAAATTTGATAAATACAGGGTTGTTATTTTCTTTCCTTCTTTTTCTATATATGTGAGGTTTCGGGTTTAAACCCATATCTCCTCCCAGAATGTACCCAGAATCATTTCGTTCGTAATGTGATATATCAAAGGAAAATAATAGGACATTTACCAAAAATGCTAGATTTAAAGTTTATATTTGCAAAAATACAATCTTCTTTAATTAATTACATATTTACTATCTTATACTTCATTAATTGCAATTTTACTTAACTAAGTTTCAAAATTACAAAATACTACAAATTAGGACAACCCTTCCCCCTGTCCCCCCTGCTGCCCAGCCTGCCCGCCTGCCTTCTTCCTGGGCAGGCATGCCTTCTTCCTTTCGTTTTTTTTTTTAAGGTGGGATGGTTTTGGTGGATTTGGTTTGCAAGGCCCCGCCAGGGGCCATATTCAATTTAATGTAATTGAATGCAACCAAATGTTACTTCTTTTTTTTTGTGGGGGTGATTTTGGTGGATTTGGGTTGCAAGGCCCCGTCAGGGGCCAAATTCAACTGAGTGCAACAACATGCAACTAAATGCAACCACATGCAACTTTTTTTTTTTTAAAAGGTGGGGTGATTTTGATGGATTTGGGTTGCAAGGCCCCGCCAGGGGCCATATTCAACTGAATGAAACTGAAAAACTAAAGTTGCATTCAGTTGCATGTGGTTGCATTCAGTTGCATAAGAAAGTTCCATTTTTCAGTTGTCATTTTCGACCACTTTTTTAAATATATATATATATATATATATAGTTCAAAAAAGTGGTCGAAAATGACAACTGAAAAATGGAACTTGCAATCAGAAATTTAGTTACATGTGGTTGCATTCAGTTGCATAAGAAAGTTCCATTTTTCAGTTGTCATTTTCTATATATATATATATATATATATATATATATATATATATGCCATTGCTCCATACAGAACACCCTTATATAACAAACAATAAAGAACACCTTAGATCTAATAGATCCAATGGCCCCGCCAGGGGCACCCAATACAAAAAGTTGTTATTTTTTTACTCTTTATCCATCCAGCAAAAAACAATAAAAAAAAAATTATTGTTCATGATGACGTCATGCTGACGTCATCAGTGACGTCATCATGAACAGTAAATTTTTTTAATTTTTTTATTATATTTTTTTGATGGATGGATAGAGGGTAAAAAAATAACAACTTTTTGTATTGGGTGCCATGACGGAACTCTTATATTAGATTAGATATGAGTTGTTCTTTATTGTTTGTTATATAAGGTGTTTGTTATGGAGTGCAACTCATATATATATATATATATATATATATATATATATATATATATATATATATGAGTTGCACTCCATAACAAACACCATATATAACCCAAATAAAAAAAAAGTGTCGAACCTGGTGTCAAAGCTGGGTAGCAGGGGGAAGGAAGGAGGGGGGAAGATTGCCCTAATTTGTATTCCCTCCGTCCCTCTCATTTCTTTACATTTTTTTTCACTGCTTGACACGCATTTTAAAGCTCCTAAAAAATATAGTTCCATAACTTATTTTTAAATTTTTTTTTTGTATAAAAATAGAACTGAAAGGCATATGACTCAGCCTATTTGTAGTTCGAGGATCCTAATCCAATTAAACTAGATTGTAATAAGTAAATAATATCAACTGTCACAGGAATCTCAAAAGATGATAACCGTTAGAAGAAAAATCAACAAGTCAATCTATAGTTTTGATGTTTTACACTGGAAGAAGATTCAGATATCTGATCAGGCCTCAAGGTAGCATTGAAACAAGTAGATTCATTTAAGAAGACAGAGATTTCTATTAGTGACAAGAAACAATTTCAGTACCGAATGATTGATGAGAGTGAAGAGTATAAAAAGACCACAGTGTTAAAGTCAAGATGAAGAACAGAGATTGGAGTTAGTCGTTCATGAACCAGACAGTACATCGAGCGTCAACATCATGCCAATGTATGTTCCTTATCATAATTACGTGGTTTTCAGCAGAGTATCGACTATTAAAGAATTTATATTAATTCTATTTTAATTGATTAAGTCAAGTAATTAAGTTAATAAATAAATTAATTCTATCTGAATTAATATATTTGTTAAAGTGATTATTAGATTAATTAAATAAGAATTAATATGAAAAAGGAATAATTAGTTAAATGATTTTTAATAAGTCATTTAATTAATTATAAACTGAAAAATATGATGATATAACTATCAAACTGATAGTTATACCGATAGTCATATTCAGTTTATAAAGGAGATAGTCATATTCAGTTCAAAGGAGATAGTCATATACAGTTCAAAGGAGATAGTCATATTTCATTCAAATGGAGAGTTATACCGAATGTTATATTGACATGGAAAGTTATATCGAATGTCATATTGAGCTGAATTGTTATACCGAAAGTCATATTTAAACTGGACAGTCATATTACATTCAATTGATAGTCATACCGATTGTCATATTAATTTAAAATGATTGTCATATCAGTTTAAACTAAGTAATATGACTATGGCTGTGTATTTAAGGAAGCAGAATGCAGAAGATGAAAAATCAGTCGAGCTAAACACAAGAAATACACACAGCAGCCATTCTCTCTCTCTCTCAAGCTCAAGAACACCTACAAATTTAATTCTGTAAATTCAAGTTCATCTCAGTTGTAATATCCTATCCATTGGAACTTGTTTACTTGTGATTCTTGTACTACTAGCGAATTAAGTTTCCTAGTTCACAAATTGATATCTTGATTTTATTAACTAAATTAGCAAAGTTCATGTTGAATTTTCTAATTAGTTATTAATTACTTGATAATCATTTGGACTGATTTTGTAACACCCATCAAGTTAATATATTGTTATATTCAACTTGAAATTTGTGTTATATTATTCCGCACAAAATATTCGTTTAAGTGAAAATTGTTTAACGAATAAATTTTGTAAAATGGTATAGATTGTATTCAACCCCCCCTTCTACAATCTTATCGGACCTAACAATTGGTATCAGAGCCTATTGATTGATACACAAATCAAGATCCTATTTTTACTGAATCAAAAATCAAGCTCGAATTTTTAACTTTCTTAAAAATTCATCATGTCAGCCAAAGGCAATGTTAAAATTCCTATCTTTAATAAAGATAACTATGACATGTGGAAAAACAAAATGGAGTTATTTCTTGATGTAGCAAACCCAAGATTTTTGTGGGTTTTGAAAAATGGACCAGTAACTCCCATGCAACATGATACTGAAACAGTTGTAAATGGAACTGTAACAGTACCTGCCAAATCCTATCCAAAGGACCCTAAGAACTATACATCTGAAGATAAGGAGGAAGCTGGATTGGATAAAAATTTGAGACTCATTCTATTGGATTCCCTAGATGCTGTAATGTATAGCCATGTGAGGAATTGTAAAACTGCTAAGCACATCTGGGAAACTATTGAGATCATTAATGAAGGGACTGATGGAGTCAAGGAAAATAGACTTCAAATTCTGACTTCTGAATATGAACACTTTAGAGTTGGCCCTAATGAAGGCATTCAGGAAGTGTTCGAAATGTATAACAAGATAATCAACAACTTGCAAGTTCATGGCAAGCAATATACTCAGAAGGAGATCAACATGAAGTTTTTACTAACTATGCCTACTCACTTGGAGCATAGAATCACTGCCATCAGAGAATCTAGAGATCTAACTCAAGTTGCTCTTGAAAGGCTGTTTGGTGTTCTGAAAACATATGAATTAGAACAAGTACAGCAAAAGGAATTCTATGGCAAAGGCAGAATGACAAATTCTTCTACAGCTCTAGTGGTTGAGGTTCCTAAGGAAGTGGAAACTAAAGTTGTTCGACCTAACAGTTTCAACAAGGAACAAACTGAAGTAGAACTTGGCCAAACACCAGCTACTCAGGATGGTGGAGAATTTTATTCACTTGAAGAGCTGGATCAATTGGAAGATGAATCTATGGCAATGATGGTGAGACAATTCAGTAACTTCAGATTCAGAAGAAATCCAAAGTTCAGGTTTAAGTCAAATAACAGATTTCAGAGAGGAGGTTCTTCATCCTCTAGTAACAGGGGAGGTTATAAAACTGGAACTGTTGACAGAAGCAAAATCCGTTGTTTCAATTGTAATGAGTTGGGACATTTTGCTACTGAGTGTCAGAAACCCAAGCAAGCACAGAAGAAAAATTATGCTTCTGAAAAGAAGAAAAGTGGAAGAGCTTATGTAGCTGCTGGTAAAAGCTGGGATGACACAGATAGCGAAGATGAAGAATATGGAAACTTTGCGTTGGTGGCAAATGCTGAATCTTCAACTTATTATACCACACCGGTAATTCTTACTGATGCTGAGTTAATTGATAGTTTACGTAGTTCCTTGAATAATGCACAAAGAGGGTACGAGAGAATAAGTCTTGTTAACACTAACCTTGAAAATCAAATGTTAGATTTAAAAAGGGTGCAGGTTAATCAAGATAATAATATAGAAGAAATAGCTCGACTTAACTACAGAGAAAAGGGTCTAGGAGAATACATGGTAAAACAAGTTGATAGGATTGCTGAACAAGAAACCAAGATTAGAGAACTTGAAACACAGGTTAGAGCTTGTTATAATACTGTTAAAGTTTCTAAATATTTCTTCAACAAACAAGCAGTAGAACGAACTGTAGGAATAGGATTTGATTACAGTCAAGCTGTTGGTTCCTTGAGTAATCATTCTTCTAATTCTATCTCAGCAAAAGAAAGAGGTATACCACATATTCTCAAGAATGTTGAAAAACTAATGTTTACAAAATCTGATGCTGGCCCACCAGATATTCTTTCTATGGTTATACAAGAAGAAATGAGAAATGAGGATAGTGCAAATGGCACAGTTCTTGTTAAGGATAAATGTGTTAAGGATAAAACTGTTAAGAACTCTAATACAAAGAATGTGTCATCCAAGAAAAATGTCACAGTATTTGTTAAGGCTAAATCAGTTGAGGACGTTAACACAACAAATGTTTCATCCAAGAAAGATGTACCTAAAGTACCAGTCAAAGTTGTTGAATCAGCTAGTTCTTCTAAGACTGGATTAGGTAGCAATAAGTTAAAACAGAAAAATACCATGTCTACTATTGATTCTAATCATAAAGCATGTGGTATTATCAATTGTATGTCTTGTGCTTTTAACAGTATGCGTGCTTATTTTAATGGTAATTATGCATGTGTTAAACAGAATGCTCCTCGACAGCACATGAACAAGAACAATAATGTTCGATCTAAGACTGCTTTTCCTCCTCAAGTTAGGAGAGAGACATTTGCACCTAAGACTAAACAAAAGATTACCAAGAATGTCTACCAGGTCAAATGTCCAGTCAATGACACAAGTGTTACTGCTGCGAGAGAAACATGGATACCCAAGATTAAACAAAAGATTTTCAAATCTGTTTATAAGGTTAAATGTTTATTGACTAAAGAGGTTAAAATTAAAAATGTTGTTTTGCCTGATAAAGGTCAATACTTTAAATACGCAGGACCCAATCAAATTTGGGTCCCGAAGAAGGTTTAACTCATTTGTCATTGCAGGGTATTGAACAGGTTGATCGAGTAACCTGGATCTTGGACAGTGGATGTTCAAGGCATATGACTGGAGATAGAACCCTGCTGACAAATGTGGTGGAGAAGGTCGGCCCAGTAGTTACCTTTGGAGATAACAGCAAAGGTAGAACTGATAGATATGGCAGACTTGAAGCTGGAAATGTTATCATTGATGAAGTTTCTTTTGTGAAAGGACTTGAGCACAATTTGCTCAGTGTCAGTCAATTCTGTGATAAAGGTTATGAAGTTCATTTCAACAAGAAGAATTGTCTAATTTCACACAAGAGACATGAAAAGCCACAACTGACAGGAGTTAGAAAAGGCAATCTGTACGTAGCCAATATGAACTCAGGAAGCACTGAAGAAGTCACTTGCTTCTACACTAAAGCATCTAATGATGAGAGTTGGCTATGGCACAAGAAACTTTCTCATCTTAATTTTAAGACAATGAATTCTCTGGTCAAAAGAGAATTGGTGAGAGGTTTGCCTTCAATGGAATTCACTCAAGAAGGACTGTGTGATGCATGTCAAAAAGGCAAATTAAAAAGGGCAAGTCACAGGAGCACTGATACATCTTCAATAACTGAACCATTACAATTACTTCATATGGATTTGTTTGGTCCAGTTAATGTGATGTCTATGTCAAGGAAGAGATATGCTCTAGTGATTGTTGATGATTTTTCAAAATACACATGGGTTCTGTTTTTGAATTCTAAAGATGAGACTCCACAACTGGTGATTGAACACATTAAATTAATTGAGCGAGATTCTACGTATCCAGTGAGAGCTATAAGATCAAACAATGGAACTGAATTCAAGAATGCAGTTCTAAATGACTTTTGCACTGAGAAGGGTATAACCAGACAATATTCAGCTCCAAGAACTCCTCAGCAAAATGGGGTAGTGGAAAGAAAGAATAGAACCTTGATTGAAGCTGCACGTACTATGCTAAGTGAATCAAGGATTCCATTGTACTTTTGGGCTGAAGCCATCAATACTGCGTGCTATACCCAGAATCGAACTTTAATCAATAAAGATTAAATGAAGACACCCTATGAAATTATGGCTGATAAGAAACCTTCACTCAAATACTTTCATGTATTTGGGGCAAAGTGCTTTGTGCTTAAAGAAGGTGATGATCAAGGTGGTAAATTCGATACCAAAGCATTTGAAGCAATTTTTATTGGTTATTCAATGAGAGCTTACAGGGTGTATGTGATTGATGAACAGAAGATGATGGAAAGTGTTAATGTAACATTCGATTGACACTAAACTCCCTAGTATCCAAACTGAGAATCCATCTGAGAAGCTATCTTTCGATGACATGACAGATACAGATTCAGATGATGACAATGCACCTGAGATTTTTGCTGATGCTAATGACAACAATGATGATCAGGGTAATGGTGATGAAATCAATGATAGTAGTCAAAATTCCCCTGACTCTAATAATCAATCATCATCTAGTCAACCTGGCAACAACTCAGGGGGAGAAAATGAAGGGTCAACTGGTCACACACAACATCACAATGAAGATCAAGGCGAATCATCAAGATCTAATCTTCCCAGATAGACTGTTTGGAATAGAGCTCATCCTTTTGAGCTAATTATTGGTGATCCAGTTGTTGGTGTAAAGACTAGAAGAGCTTTTCAGAATCAATGCAATTATTCAGGGTTTCTATCTGAAATGGAACCTAAGAAAACTGAAGAAGCTCTTTCTGATCCTGATTGGGTGATTGCTATGCAAGATGAACTCAATCAATTTAAACAACAAGAAGTTTGGAAGCTGGTACCCAGACCTACAGACAGACCAGTAGTTGGCACAAGGTGGTTATTCAGAAACAAACTTGATGAAGATGGCACAGTGACGAGAAATAAAGCAAGACTGGTAGCAAAGGGTTACTCCCAATCTGAAGGCATTGACTATGATGAGACCTATGCTCCAGTGGCTAGACTTGAGGCCATAAGAATATTCGTGGCATTCGCAGCATTTTCAAACTTTAAAGTTTATCAAATGGATGTCAAGAGTTCTTTCTTGAATGGCAAGCTAGATGAAGAGGTTTATGTAGAACAGCCCCCTGGCTTTGAAGATCCAGATTTAATTGACTATGTCTACTTCCTTTTCAAGGCTGTCTATGGTCTTAAGCAAGCACCAAGGAAATGGTATGACACTCTCTCTGAATTTTTACTTGAAAATGATTTTGTTAGAGGTGTCATAGACAAAACTCTCTTCACAAAGAAACATAAGAATGATACAATTATAGTCCAAGTCTATGTGGACGATATAATATTCGGGTCTACTAATGATCTTTTGTGCAAGAAATTTGCGAAGTTAATGCAGGGTAGATTTGAAATGAGCATGATGGGTGAGCTGAAGTTCTTTCTTGGATTGCAAATAAGTCAAAGGACAGATGGAATATTTATCTGTCAATCCAAGTATATCAAAGAGCTTCTCAAGAAGTATCAAATGGAGGACTATTCTTCAGCAAAGACACCATCATCCACAGCTGTCAAATTTGGAGCATGTGAAAATTCTGCCAAGGTAGATATCACAAGCTACAGAGGTATGATAGGCTCATTACTTTACCTTACTGCAAGTAGACCTGATATTATGCATGCTACGTGTTTGTGTGCAAGGTTCCAATCGGATCCTAGAGATGTTCATCTCATTGCTGTTAAACGAATTCTGAGATATCTTAAGGGTACGCCTAACCTAGGCATCTGGTACCCTAAAGATTCTGGTTTTAATCTTGTTGGATATACAGATTCAGACTATGCAGGAAGTGTTGTGGATAGAAAAAGCACATTTGGGAGTTGTCAATTCCTAGGTGGTAGACTAGTTTCCTGGTACAGCAAGAAACAACAAACAGTTTCCAATTCAACGGCTGAAGCTGAATATATAGCTGCTGGAAGCTGTTGTGCACAGATTTTGTGGATCAGGAATCAGCTGAGAGACTATGGCTTTGTGCTTGATAAAATTCCAATTTTATGTGATAATACAAGTGCCAAAGCAATCTCTAACAATTCTGTGCAGCACACAAGAACAAAGCATATTGACATCAGGTATCATTTTATTCGAGAGCATGTCATGAATGGTACCGTGGAGTTATTTTTTGTACCTACGGAAGAACAAACAGCAGATATTTTTACTAAGTCTCTTGACGAATCCACATTTACCAGAATTGTTGGTGAATTGGGTATGTTAAATAGTCCTAGTAATTAAACTGGTTAATATCTGAGGTTTGATCTTTAATAATTTACAAGTGATTGATGTGTTAATATTTGTTATTAAATCACTTGTATAATTATTTTATCAACTTATACTCTTGCTTGTTTCATCTTAAATCATTGTTACTATCTTCTGTACATATTTTTAATTACTTCTTGTATGTTTAGATTAATTCATTTTCTTTAAAAATATTTTTCTCGAATTTTACAAGCTGTAATTTATGAGAAATCTATTTTTCTTGAAAATGTTATTATTTTAAATTCAGTTTAATTATTTTTGTTGTTTAAATAAATCATAGTTTCTTTTTGAATAATTTTCTATATGGAAATTGTTTTATTAGAAAATTTATAGATTTATTAATTCATCAGAAATATTTATGTAAATATTTAGTATATTATTTGATTTGTAGTGTTTGTCCTTTTGTTATTAATGTTTGATTTCGTAAAAGGGACTACATATGATCGTTTTTATAATTTTTATTAGGTTTTATATTTGTAGTGTAAATTAACTTGTTTTTCTTTAATTTATTACTTGTTAAAATTCTGTTAATGTTCTGTTTTTGGTTAGTTATATTAATTGGTTTGTTGGTATATAACTATCGGTATAACAATCTACTTGATTGTTATATTCGAATTTGATATAACTTAGTTATATTAATTGTTTTGTTAGTTATATTAGTAATAAGTGGTTTAATATAACTTAGTAATAAAATAGTTATAATTTTATTTTCTGTAAATATAACTGTTGTTAATTAATAGTTATATTGTGTGTTTTTCTAGTAATATAACTATCGGTATAACTGTTGATTTTATTGTCATATTATGTGTTTTTCGGTAGTTATATTAGAGATTTAAATGTTATATAACTTACTAACAAAGTGTTAGGAATATGTTGTACTTGATGATAACTTCACAATCAATCAAATTGTTTAAGGTTTTGTAGCTGTCAACGGATGAGGATTTATAACTCTATCCGTTGACAGGTAGCTCATCAACGGATGAGGTTTTGTAGCACACTGCAGTATCTCTATGTTATCAGTTGATAGTGTTTTTATCCACAGTCATGTTGACTATCAACGGATAGGCAGAATAGGGTAGCCAATTGTAAATAAGCTATGCTATGTAATTCTGTCTAAGTGAAAGTGTATCAACGGATGAAGACTAAACTCTATCAACGGATACAACTCAAATCCACTCTATCAACGGATACAGCTCAAGTCTGTTAGGTCCAAATGTGTTGTAGAGGGGGGGTGAATACAACTTTTCGAATATGAGAAGCAATAAATACGATGCAATAAATGAACACACAGATTCAAGGAATATATGTCTTATATATAACTTGAAAGGGTTGCTACAACATTCATTACAAAGTATGACAGAAGTTGAGAGAGAAGTGAATGATACTAAGCTCTGTGAATGCACTCTCTCTTTTTCTCTTGTGTTTTTCTCTAGAATTGCTCACTTACCAAAACATTACACAAGTACTTCTATTTATACTACATGTAATCTATGTCCTGTAGTCTTCAAAGACTAAGATGTACGTGGCCCAATGATGTCCACATAATTCTTGCCTTATCTTGAAAGCTTGGAAATCTGCCAATCAGAAGATGCCATGTGTCATGTTGAAGCTGCACTCTAAGTAGAACTTCTACTTGAGAATTTCTACTTAGCCATCTCGAAGTTCTAAGTAGAACTTCTACTTAGAAACTTCTACTTGGCTATCTAGAATATTTAGTACTTAGAAAATATTCTGGTCTTCAACTTGAAACTTCAATGCACATCTCGAACTTGTGATATCTTCATGTCTTCTTTATTCTTCACTAAGCTCTTGAATATGGATTTTTATTACTGACATAAACTTGCTATCAATGTCCTGACACTTGATGCAATGGTCTGGTTCATAAGTGACTAGTCTTGATAGGGTTTTTGCTTCTTGAATAAATTACCATATCCAATTAGAAATGTGGCTTTCCAATATTTGCTTTCCTTCTTGTTCACTTGAAATCAATTGGTCTTATTGATACTGATAGTTATGATCTTGATTCTTGGCTTTCCAAATCACTGAGGCATGAACAACTTTGACTTGAACTTCTCTCAATGATTTCTTCTTGGATTGATCATAGTTAACATGTTGAATTGTATCAATTACCTTGTCTTCATTTAGTGTTGATTTCTTGTGACTTCTTGTTCTTGATTGTCTTCTGGTTAAGTATCTTTTCCTTTAGTTTGAGTTACATTAGTTATAGTGTTACAAGTTTATACACTCTGCCTTTCAATCTCCCCCAATTTGATTGTCTAACAATGACATTCAAATTAATGAAGGATAACTCAACTAAACAATGAGACGAGAAAAGATAATTAACATTACAGTCTTGAATAATTTACAATTGAAATTTACATGAAAACAATACAAAGAACTTAAACTAGAAACAGAATTCGAACTTCGAATTAAAGATCATTTGAGTGATTCCTATCACCTGGATTATTTCATACCTTTTAGTCAAACTTGTATCACCTTATTGGATTCACTCTAAGGTGAATTTTCCTCAAGTGAGTTAAAGCAACCAAAAGACATGAAGTTTTTCCAACTTCAAGTTCACACCACTCTGACCTTTAACCCTAATTCCGTTTCCTCTTTCTAGCTTCAGCAGCTTGGTCTCTCCCTTCTTTCTGCCTTTTGCTCTTCTCCTTCTGCTGCTTTTCTTTCTTGTATACTGGATCTTTAAGCTGCTTCCACCTAGCATTCAATAGACTTACAGCTTCCATTTCTAGAGGGTTCTTGGGCTCTGGATAAGGATGTTTGAAAAGCCTTCTGAGTTTGTCCACCTCCTGAGTAGTTCTGATCTTTGGAATATCCTCGAAGTTCTTCATGATGAGCTGAGGTTTCCAGTGAGATTTATCAGATTTGAACTGACAATAGATCATCTTGGGGTAGCCCTTGACACGGTCAGTATTGTGGACACTGGCCGCATCTCGCTCCATTCTCTTCTTTTCCACCACTACTTCAGACAGGTAACTCATGAGTCTCTGCTTTTCTTCAACAAACTTATCTTCCACTTCGCCCCATTTGAATACATATAATACTCTCTCCAGAAATGCAGCATCTTGAGTCCGTAGCAGCCATTGTCTACTCATATGCAAGATTGTTTGATTTTGGTCTGCATCTATGAATACTAAGGCATCAGCTGTATCTTCAACATAAGCATGTATCCAGTATACACTTTCACTTCCTGGAACACCAATAGCCTCCCTTATTTCTCCTTGTTCTAGTGCTCCAGAAGGAAGAGTCAGAGCTTCATCTACATTCTTCATGGCTTGAAGAATATTCCATTTCTTCTCTATCAGCTCCGGCTCAATCTTCACGTCATCAAGAGGGTTTAGAGCAATGACATCACACTTCCACACCTCATTGCTCTTCTTGAATATAACTCTTTCAATGATCTTCACGGATTTATCTTTAAGCTCAGAAGCGAATCCCTTACTCATCATTTGTCTACAGACAGCTTTGAGAGATTCCACTGAAAGCTCCATTAGATCATTTTCCTCCATGCTAACCCTCTTCATCTTTCCATCAACTACCATCCGGACAAAATTTGGATAAGCTGAGAATTCTGGACCCTTGTCCTCTGCTAGCTGCATTAACTGATCCCTGTACAGAATGCTTAGCTCCTCAGATTGAGAGTACTGAATTTTAGTCGCTAGCAAGAACAACTCTGACGCAGATCTTCTCATTATGAATTGGTCATCCACATATAAGAAAGATGTTGGGACTCCTTCTACCAAAGACAAGATAACCTGCCACTCCTTAAGATTTGCATTGTATCCAACCCTGACTTTAGAAATTAATCTCTTCAAAGCATTTATATAGTCCCCAGTCATTGGATTCTGCAAATTCAAGTTGTAGAACAGATCATCTGCATCCTTGTTATGAACTCCTTTTGCACAGGGTCCCATCATTATCTTCCTTGCTTCATCCCATTTCTGCCCTATCCTTCGTTTGTCCAGATCAACTTGAGGATTAGCTAGCCTTGCAAGCTCATACTCATACTGCTTCCCTTGTAGCTCCACCTTCTGTTCTAGGAACGCAGCATGTTCTTGCATCATCTTCATTTTATGGAACTGAGCTTGTTCCAAGGCTAACTGTTGAGCTTTAAGGGTTTCCTCATCAATAGGAAATTCTTCAGGCAGTCCGGAAGACATCCCAGCACCTCCACCTTGTTCCTTCAAAGATCTTTTTATAGCGTGTGCCAACGGTACGTCTTCCATGTCAGAATCTGAGTCAAGTACCTCCTGTACTGTTTCCTGATGACTCAGATCAACAAATGGTTCATCAACCATTACTGCCTTACCCTTTCTCATCCTCAGAGCCTCTTCATCAACAGACGGCTCAACTTCTGGTTCCTTGACAAGATCAGCGGGTTCTTCAATTTCTTCGATGTGAACTGCCTGCTGTCTTGTCTCCTTTCCACTCTCCCCCTTAGGTGAGTTATCCTGAGCTCCACCATGGTCTTCAGATCCACCAGCTGCATAGGAACCTCCAAAACCAGAACCAGAGGCTCCCGCTCCACTAGCACCACCTGCACCACCTGCACCAGCAGCGGGGGGAGGATGTTGCGACTCGAAGCACTCCGGGGGCACAAAACTCCTGACTGCGAACATCAATCTACTGATTTCCACAGCCATTGTATGCATTGTAGACTCCAATGCCCCCATCCTCTCATTGAGAGTGCTTCCCAAGACACCACCAGCATGGCCCAAGTCATTGACCTTATTTGTCAAATCATCAAAAGCTGTAGCTTGACTTGCCATTCTTGCTGCGTAGTCGTCTAGAGCCCTTTGGTTGTTTCCAATATTGATCCCGAACTGCCCCATCGTCTGCCCGAACTGCCTCATCTGATTTTCCATTGAAGTCATACGCGTATCAAGATTTTCAGTGTTAAGGGACGGTGTTTGGTTTAGGTGACCTCGCTCTAATACTCGTTCTGTTGGTATTTGACGCTCGGTTTCGGGCCTTGAAAATGAAGGTCCCTCTCTCCCTAACCTCTCACACACACTCCCTGTCTCACGCTCGTGTATGTCTTCAATGATTGATCCAAATAGTGAAGCAGTACCTGCAGAAAATTGATAAGAAATGTTGTTGACAGTTATGGGATCAAATTCTGTTTGTTCCTGAGTTGGAATCTCAGGCTGAGAGGCTGCAAAGTGTCCTTGTACGACATCAGAACCGATCCTCTTTGCAGCATCAGTACGTACCGGTGAAGGTACGGCTGAAGTTCTTAAGACTTCATGTCCTCTTGAAGCAACAGTATCTTCAAGAGGCACATCATCCTCACCAAAATCAAAATCCCTATGTGCAGAATGTTCAAGGGGTGAACCACTCGCGTGAGGTGGAGTGGTTGCGTGTGACACGCTAGGGTTTGACTGTGGTTGTGAAGTAGCAGCGTGGAAAAGTTTGGCTTTCTTGCGAATAAGTTGCTGCTCTTCGGGTTCACTCTCCTCATCATCTTGTATATATATACGTGCTGGTTTTCTGACTTCCGTTAACAGGGGTGATAGAGAATAGGAATGTGTATCAGACTCAGAGTCAGAAATATGGCTCTTACCCTGGGATAGATCCTGCGGGTTAGCAGTCTCTTGGGTCGCGGAATCAGAAACATAGGATGAGGAATGAATAGTATACAGGGAGAGATTACCTGATTGATTACCTTGTGCATCATCGCTTTCCTCATCAGGAATCTCATCAAATGCCTCAGCATAAACAGATGGATTTTGAGCATGTGATGAGACTTGTGATGATGCCTCCAAATTGGTAACTCCTGCATCATATCTAAGCCACATTTGAATATTTTCAGGAGTAGACATTGGTTTACCTTGATGTTTATCCTGATTAGCAATGGTTGAAAGTGACTTAGTGCCCATCCCTAGCGATTCAGATGTGGGGCTTCTGGCAAATCCCTGTCTAATAGCAAGAGCATCCTTCGGTATTAAGTCATTGATCAGCATTTGAAGAAACCGAGGAAACCAGCAGACAACATCATTTGTAGTGAGGTCTCTGCTTGCAAGGGATCCCATTGAGGCCACTATCTCAGAGAGAACTATGCGTCCATAGTTTATATCCAGTTCTCTTGCTAGGGCAACTGCAAAGGTTTGCATTGGAATTGGAATTTGATGAAAGTCTTTTTCGCGTGCCCGAAAACATCTTGTGATGGCCTCGAAAAAGTAATTCCATTCCGCATGGAAGAATTGCTTTTGGATATTTCCTGTGATTGGGCCTTTTGGAGGATAACATCCAATTTCTTCAAAGAATCTGAGGCGTTCTGCAGCAGTAGGTTCTGGATCATAGGCATCTTTAATTGGGAATCCCAGAACTCTGTTGACAATTTGTTCGGTCACCTCATATTCCTGACCCGCTAGGGTAAACCTGAAACCGTAGGGGGTTGATTTACTCCCAAAAGTAACCGCACTAGTCCACAATTGCTGTAAAGCATCATGTACTAGTGTAGGTTTAGCAGTAAAAGCATGGCTAGCTTTGGAATACAAATTGAGAAATCGTATCCAAAACTTAAACCTCGGGAGTTGATCACCAATTTCCGTAGAAATATTATAAAAATTGTTTTTAGCAAGGGAAAATTGGTGAGCCATTTTAATTAAATATTTTTCTTTTAAAAGATGTGAATTTTTATTTTAATTGAGAAAAACAAATAAATTACGAATTAATCAGTTTTATTCCTTTTAATTTTTCGAGAATATCAAAAGATAATCCGAAAATTTAAACTACGGAATATGAACAGTTACCAATTACTGGATCTGAATATTCAACAAGGATGAATATTCGTGTGTTTATCAGTGAAATCGTGTGTATTTGTGGAGAATATGAAATCGCGTTTCGGAACAGTTACACAAAACTTGATGTTTGTGTGTATGTATATGCGCGTGTATATGCGGTTACAAAACACACCAACACAAAGGTTAATGATTACACAATGAATCTCAGTCAAAAATTTGGTAGTAATTCGTGATTAGTACGAGTTTAATCACAAAACACAGATTAAAGGTATGAAGTTATGAAATCGCCTTGTTTTGTGAAGAGGCTGCTGTGAAAATTAGAATTAGGTAAAGTGAATTAGGCATCGAGTTAAAGATGTATATATAGAAGATTGTAAAATGACAAAAATGTCCCTGTTAAAAAATGTGAAAAGTACTAAGTCCATACAGGGGACATCTAAGTCGAACTCTATCTCGAACTTTTCTATCTCGAACATCTCTATCTCGAACATCAAGTCGAACTTCGAGATAAAGTTCGAGATAGAGGTTAACTCGAACAATTATGCACAAATAAGCACTTTAACCAATATTACAGCAGAAACTATAGGGAAATACTATCTTGAACATTATTGATTTGTAGTAAACTTGGAAAAAGGAAATTCAAGATACTTTTCAAGTTAGAAGTCTATCTCGAACATCAAGTCGAAATTCGAGTTGAGTTTCGAGATAGACTAAGAGCTCTATCTCGAACATCAAGTCGAACTTCGAGTTGAGTTTCGAGATAGACTAACTCGAAGTTAATCTTAATTTCTTTCCAAAATACCCCCCAAAAAGTACAGGGTAATTCAAGATATGTTTCGAGTTAGGAGTGTAACTCGAAAAATTCCCTTTAGCTTAACTGAGAACTCTATCTCGAACACCAAGTCGAAATTCGAGTTGAGTTTCGAGATAGACTAAGAACTCTATCTCGAACATCAAGTCGAAATTCGAGTTAAGTTTCGAGATAGACTAACTCGAAGTTAATTCTCAGTTCTTTTCAAAATATTCCCTTAATGGAAACCTCATCTCAACCTTTGAGATAAAATTCGAGATAGACTTTATCTTGAATATTTTGAAGATAGAACTAGGCACACTGGTAACTCGAACTCGAACTCTAAGTCGAATTTCGAGATGAATTTCGAGATAGCCAACTCGAAATTCTTCCCAGACTTAGAATAATTTCAAAAACTTCACTCTGACAGCTTAAGTCGAAATTCAAGTCGAATTTCTAGATGAGTTTCGAGATAGAACCTAACTCGAAATTTTGAAGTTTTTTAATTCTAAGGCCTCTAATTACATGAAAATCATAGGTAAATTCATCTAAAAATCATGCAATATTTAGAATATAATGAATTTAACTCCCCCTATGATCATGCAATCTAACAAGCATAAATTCACAGATTTGTGCTATAAAAGACACTTAAAACACAGTGAATTCATGCAAAAACACACTATATGCAACCTATAACAATCATTGATTAGGCATATTAAAGTCTAAGCACATAATGATTGAGTAGCTTGCACATACAAACATAAACATGGATTTTACAGATAGAGGGCTTTACTAACTTGTGTTAAGCATTCCCAATTCACCAACCAACCTATTGAATGTTACTTCATCAAGAGGTTTGGTGAATATATCTGCAATTTGTTGCATTGTGGGCACAAAATGTAGCTCCACAGTCTCCTCCTCGACATGTTCTCTTATGAAATGATACCTGATGTCAATATGCTTGGTTCTTGAGTGATCTACAGGATTGTTGGTTATGGCAATGGCACTTGTGTTGTCACACATGATTGGAATTTTCTTGTGCTCTATGCCATAATCTTTCAATTGGTTCCTCATCCACAGTATTTGAGCTACACAGCTTCCAGCAGCAATGTACTCAGCTTCAGCAGTAGAAGTAGATACTGTATGTTGTTTTTTACTTTGCCAGGACACCAATCTTCTGCCAAGAAATTGGCAAGCACCAGATGTGCTTTTCCTATCAATCCTGCAACCTGCATAGTCTGAATCCGAATAGCCAATAAGATTAAAACCTGTATCTCTTGGGTACCAAATCCCTAGATTTGGTGTGCCCTTGAGATACCTAAAAATTCTTTTGATGGCTACGAGATGTGATTCTCTAGGATCCGCTTGGAACCTTGCACATAAACAAGTTGCGAACATTATATCTGGTCTACTTGCAGTTAAATAGAGGAGTGAGCCAATCATACCTCGATAGCTTGTGATGTCAACTGATTTACCTGATTTGTCTTCATCAAGCTTCGTGGCTGTTGCCATGGGAGTCTTAGCTGCTGATGCATCTTCTAGATTATACTTCTTGAGTAAATCTCTGACGTACTTGGATTGACAGATAAAGATACCATCTTTTCTCTGACTATCTGTAATCCAAGGAAGAAGGACAGCTCTCCCATCATGCTCATCTCATATTTTTCCTGCATTAGCTTGGCAAATTTCTCGCACAAGCGCTCATTTGATGACCCAAAAATAATATCGTCCACATATACTTGAACAAGTATTAAGTCATTTCTCACAACTTTATAGAACAATGTTTTATCAATTACTCCCCTAACAAAACCATTTTCAATTAAGAATAAGGATAGGGTTTCATACCATCGCCTTGGGGATTGCCTGAGGCCATAGACAGATTTGAAGAGTAGATACACAAAATCTGCATGTTCTGGATCAACGAAGCCAGGCGGCTGTTCCAGATACACTTCTTCTTCTAACTCTCCGTCCAGGAAGGCACTTTTCACGTCCATCTGGAAAACTTTGAAGTTCTTATGTGCTGCAAATGCCAAGAACATCCTGACTGCCTCAAGTCTTGCAACTGGTGCATAGGTTTCATCATAATCAATTCCTTCTCGCTGAGAATAACCTTTTGCAACCAAACGAGCCTTGTTTCGTGTTACAAGTCCGTTTTCATCCAGTTTATTTCTGAATACCCACCTAGCTCCAATTACGGATTTGTTCTTTGGTCGGGGTACCAGTTTCCAAACTTTCTGCCTTCCAAACTGATTGAGTTCCTCTTGCATTGCAATCACCCAATCAGTATCGCCAAGAGCTTCTTCTATTTCTTTAGGTTCAAGCTTGGATAAGAACCCAGAATATAAGGAGATATTAGCCATGTCAGCTCTTGCAGTTCTTCTAGTAGTCACACCAGCATCTGGATCACCAATAATTAACTCAAACGGATGGTCTCTATTCCATACCCGTTCACCTGGAAATTGTCTTGATGATTCGGCTTGACTTTCTGAGTTGGGGTGCTGACTACTTTGATTATTTTCACTAACTCCCCCTGAGTTAGTGCCAGCTCCTACAGAACTAGAGTCAACTCGACTCGAGCCTTGAACAGTAGTCCTTGAGCTGCTATTTACTCCCCCTGAGTTGTTGCCGGTTGGTACTGAAGAAGTCTCTCCTGATCTTGTAGAATTAGCTTGTTCACTAGACTCAGGTTCTTCATGTACGCTTGGAACATTTAATGGAACAACCAACTCAGGTTCATTTTCAAGATCTTTTAAGTCCAGATTCTGAAATTTTAGGGACTCAGGTTCACTAGAATCTCTTGAAATTGATGAGAGTTTGGTATCGTCGAATCTGACGTTGTAACTTTCAGTCACTTTTCGATCATTCACCAAGAACATTCTATAAGCTGCCACCACGTCTGTAGAGTAACCAACAAAGATTCCTTCACGAGCTTTTGCTGCAAACTTGCCTAGATTTTCATCATCTATAAGCACATAGCATTTTGCTCCGAAGACATGAAAGTATTTGATTGTCGGTCTTCTGTTGTTCGTTAGCTCACATGGTGTCTTTTCTTTATCTTTTATGATCAAGGTTCTATTTTGAGTGTAACAAGCGGTACTCACTGCTTCGGCCCAGAAATACAAAGGAAGTTTTGAATCATACAACAAAGTTCTTGCTGCTTCAACCAGAGTTCTATTCTTCCTTTCAACTACTCCATTTTGCTGTGGAGTTCTCGGGGCTGAATACTGACGACGTATTCCTTTAGATACACAGAAGTCATTTAGCACTGCGTTTTTGAATTCAGTGCCATTGTCTGATCTAATCGTCTTCACAGTAAGTGTTGAAACATTCTCAATTTGAGTGATGTGATCAATGATTAAGAAAGGTACTTCGTCTTTCGTCATTGCGAACAATACCCATGTATACTTGGAGAAGTCATCCACGATTACTAAAGCATATCTTTTCCTAGACAAAGATAGGACATTCACTGGGCCAAACAAATCCATATGAAGAAGTTGCAGAGGCTCAGTAATACTAGAAATTTCTTTGCTTTTATGCGATGCTCGCTTCGACTTTCCCATTTCACAAGCTTCACAGAGTCCTTTCGGAGCGAACTCCATTTGAGGTAGATCTCTCACCAATTCTCGCCTCGCGAGAGCATTCATCGTTTTGAAGTTTAAGTGAGATAGCTTTTTGTGCCATAACCAGCTTTCATCATCCGAGGCTTTGCTGTAGAAACAGGTGACCTCATCCTGATTTGCTGAATCCATATCTGCAACAAAAAGATCTGCCTTTCGAACTCCTCTCAAAGCTAGTGAGCCTTCCTTGATGTGAGTGATTGATACACCTTTCTTGTTGAAGACAATTTCGTAACCTTTGTCACAGAATTGACTTATACTCAACAGATTGTGCTTTAGTCCCTCAACATAGGAAATATCTTCAATGATGACATTGCCAGTTTTCAGTTTGCAATATCCCTTAGTCACACCTATGCTGTCATCTCCAAAGGTAACATAAGGGCCAGCCTTTATAACCAACTCTGTAAGCAGGGACTTGTTTCCAGTCATATGCCTCGATGCTCCACTGTCTAGCACCCATATGACTTTATTTCTATTCTGCTTAATGCCCTGCAATGACAGATTGGTTAGACATTCTTCGGAACCCAACTTTGATTGGGCCCGGCTTTTCGATAAGATCGAGAATCAACAGATTTAACAACAGGAGATGCACTTTTCTTCACATTACTAGAGCTTTCGACTATCTCCTTTCCTTTCTCAGACTTGACAGATTTGTCAGTCTTAGGAGAAGGTTTGTCACTCCTAACTTTAGGAGGACTGACAGTCTTGGCTCTACCATACTTTTTCTTGATATTTGAACTAGCAACAGTATTTGAGCATGACTGGCTAGATGCATTCATTAAATGCACAAAAGTTTGCATGATGTTAAAAGTGCATGGCATACAATTAGGTTGACCACACTGTGCATGATTCTGATGCAGATTATTCATTGTATGTGTAGCAGGCATGGCATGTGCAGCAGGAACATTCATGTTAGCTTTGCATGCATAAGAAAGATGTTCAGTAGATTTACAATGATAACATGCTTTCTTTATTCGTTCAGCCTTAACCTCTTTTATGCCTTTCTCTCTCTTTCCTTGTTGTTTAACAACCTTAGCTCCTAATCCCAGTCTAGATTCATCTCTAGGGAAATTGATTTTAACTTGTTTGATAGGAGTTACAGGTTGTTCTTTCTGGCGATCTTCCATCTCAATCTCATATCTAGCTATCAATTCAGTCTCTTCTTCTTCTATTCTAGGAACAAGATGTTTGTAGATAGGTTTGACAGCCGATTTAAGAATACTAGGTGTTTCCTTTTTAAGGTCACTGGAACTAGGGTCAATAGGTCTCTTTCCTTCTTTCTTAGGAAGGTCAGAATAATCAAGTCCTATACCTACTCCAGTTATTTTCTTAAATGTGTCATTATCTACATACACTTTACTAGCCGCTAGTTTGTAAGCTTCGCATTTTGTTTCTAACTCAGCTAGATTGTTCCTAAGACATGCTTCTACTTCTTCCTTAAGGACGAGCTTGTGTTCCAGAGATTTAATAAAGTCTCTTAGAGAAGTATCTACAGTGCAAGCAGCCTCTAACTCTTCCACTTTTGCCTCAAGCATTCTGCATTTGGCAACAAGTGTTTTCTGTTCCTTTTGAGAAGAGTCTAGGCTTTTGCACAACATATAGATTTCTTCACTAAGAGCCCCGTTCTATTCTTTATAATCATCAATAGACATTTCTACTTTAAGAGTCAGAACTGGTACCTCTGGTTCCTCTGATGTCTCAGCCATGAGGGCAAAGTTTGCTACATGAGTAACATCTTCCTCATCTGAATCATCCCAAGCTCTTCCTTCTGTAACCAATAAAGCTCGTTTTCCATGTCTTTCCTTCAACAGTGCTTCATAGTTGCTTTTGAGAGCTTCAAATGTCTCTTTTGGATAAGTCTGTTTAGGCTTTTTGCAGTCCGAGGCAAAGTGTCCAGCTTCACCACAATTATAGCATTTGAACTTCATTTTGAAATCCAAAGGAGATTTGTAGCTGGTATTCTTGCCTTTTCCTTTGTAGCCTGACGAACTACCACCACCCTTAGTAGCCCGATAATAAGATGAAGATTTTCTCTGTGGTCGGTTGCTCTTTCTAAATCTCATGTTGCTGAACTTCTTTGCCATGTATGCCACGACACTATCGTCCATGTTGTCCAGCTCTTCTTGGGTGTAGTAGTCATCATCACTGTCAGATGCGCACTCGTCATCATTATCAACTTGATGTGGTGCAAGTGATGATTTAGGCTTTGCTGCAACCATTGCCTTCTTAGACTCTTCCTCATCAGCAACTAATCCTGATGCACTTTCTTTTCCCTTTGAATCATTGTCCCATGCTTGATCTTGAAGAGTTTCCAGCTCATAGGTCTTTAATATTCCATAATATTCTTCCAGAGAAGTTGTATGCAAATCTCTGGTTTCTCTTATTGCGTAGACCCTATGTTCAATGCTTTTTGGCTGGTTCCTCAGATATCTCGTATTAGTCTCAACCATGGGGAGAGTTACACCTCTCAGATTCAAATCCAATACCAACTGACTGAATCGTAGGTAGACATCTGTTATGCCTTCTCCTTTCCTTATTCTAAAGGTGTCATACTCCATCTTGAGTATGAGTGTTTTGTTGCTTCTGACCTCTGCAGATCCTTCCATGACAACTTCTATCTTGTCCCAAATCTTCTTCGCTGTAGTCAGACCTTTGACTATGTTGAACATTTCATGATCAAGAGATTCCATCAAGGTTTGTCGAACGGCAGTATCACAAGCTATTTGTTCCTTATCAGCATCCGAAAATTCCGAGACCTTTTTAGGCTCAGACCGAGGTGGTATAACCACTCCTCCTTCCGTATGTGAAGGAATAACTACCATTGGGACAAATTTACCCTTGTCAAGGACTTCCAGATATTCAGGGTTAACAGTCTCTAGATATAGTCTCATTCTGAAAACCCATTCTTCATAGTGATCTTTGTTGAACATTGGGATCTTGAATGCATTTTTAGGAGCCATCTCAATTCTGGTCACTAAAAGTTTCTAAGTACCCAAGACTAGGCTATGTAGAATATTTATGTAGAACTTTTGCCTAAGTCGAAATTTCTCTAAGTAGAAATTTTGCTCAAGTCGAAATCACCATGTAGAAATTGTCCAAGTCGAAATTCTATGTAGAAATTCTCAAGTAGAAATTCTATGTAGAAATTCTCAAGTAGAAATTCTATGTAGAACTTTTGTCCTTAGAATAATTTTTTTTGCAGATTACTTTAATATTGAATAAACAATATTATCTCTTTAACACCTTTTGACTTTGAATGCTTTACTCACCTAACCCACCTAACCCACATGCTAGGTACTGAGTATGTCTGTATACTTTCGGCCGAATAAAGCAAATTAAAAAGTCCAAAACCACATTTTTTATTCTTTTACTTTTGAAAAGGAGATCAAAAAGTTGTTGGGTTGTCTTCTTTGATAAGAACAGATGATGAACACTCAAGAACACCAAATATGAACGAACCCAGATAAATTCACAAAAATTAGTTAAAATACACCCAAGCTAAATAATCACACCTGGAGTATTTAAATAATTTTTCAGATGAGTTTTTCACCACAAACGAATTAAAGCTCACTTTTCGAGAAAATGAAAAGTAGATCTGAAAAATGAAAACTCACGATTCTTCTACTCAACACAAGGATCTATGTTTTGTATGTTAAACATATAGCTCTGATACCAATTGTTAGGTCCAAATGTGTTGTAGAGGGGGGTGAATACAACTTTTCGAATATGAGAAGCAATAAATACGATGCAATAAATGAACACACAGATTCAAGGAATATATGTCTTATATATAACTTGAAAGGGTTGCTACAACATTCATTACAAAGTATGACAGAAGTTGAGAGAGAAGTGAATGATACTAAGCTCTGTGAATGCACTCTCTCTTTTTCTCTTGTGTTTTTCTCTAGAATTGCTCACTTACCAAAACATTACACAAGTACTTCTATTTATACTACATGTAATCTATGTCCTGTAGTCTTCAAAGACTAAGATGTACGTGGCCCAATGATGTCCACATAATTCTTGCCTTATCTTGAAAGCTTGGAAATCTGCCAATCAGAAGATGCCATGTGTCATGTTGAAGCTGCACTCTAAGTAGAACTTCTACTTGAGAATTTCTACTTAGCCATCTCGAAGTTCCAAGTAGAACTTCTACTTAGAAACTTCTACTTGGCTATCTAGAATATTTAATACTTAGAAAATATTCTGGTCTTCAACTTGAAACTTCAATGCACATCTCGAACTTGTGATATCTTCATGTCTTCTTTATTCTTCACTAAGCTCTTGAATATGGATCTTTATTACTGACATAAACTTGCTATCAATGTCCTGACACTTGATGCAACGGTCTGGTTCATAAGTGACTAGTCTTGATAGGGTTTTTGCTTCTTGAATAAATTACCATATCCAATTAGAAATGTGGCTTTCCAATATTTGCTTTCCTTCTTGTTCACTTGAAATCAATTGGTCTTATTGATACTGATAGTTATGATCTTGATTCTTGGCTTTCCAAATCACTGAGGCATGAACAACTTTGACTTGAACTTCTCTCAATGATTTCTTCTTGGATTGATCATAGTTAACATGTTGAATTGTATCAATTACCTTGTCTTCATTTAGTGTTGATTTCTTGTGACTTCTTGTTCTTGATTGTCTTCTGGTTAAGTATCTTTTCCTTTAGTTTGAGTTACATTAGTTATAGTGTTACAAGTTTATACACTCTGCCTTTCAAAGTCCCAACATCAAAGGATACTGCTCTATACATCATCAACGGATGTCAGTATACATCATCAACGGATGTCAGTGTACATCATCAACGGATAATCATTGACACTGATTTCTATGATTAGCTGGAGATTAGCAGTTGATAAGGACATGTTTGACTGACAGATCACATGAGTTGAAAGTAGATACAAAAAGCAGTATGGCAGCCATACTTTGGAAACACAGAAGAAAGAAGCATTCCATTTACACTATGAATACAAGAAAGGTGCAGGAGACATGTCTGAACACAAGGACAACCTTTCGGCTACATGTGTATTTGGAGTGTAGTAGCAAGTCAACTAGAATTAGATTAGTATTATCTTATTCCAGTAAGTACTTGTAAAACTTGGGATATATAACCAAGGGTAGCAACTCTTTGTAGGTTAAGAAAACAGACATATTTGCATAGGGTTTCTTGAATATCCTTAGAAGCAAAGAGTTGTAAAACGGCAGCTGTGTACATTTTGTATCACAGAGTTTTCTTCAAATAAAAGCTTCAGGTGGTGCATATTAACCACCTGATTTTATATATGTATGTGTTTAAATCTTACATTGCAATTATCTCTTCATAAGTTTCTGAAGTTCTTATCAGAAATTTATAAATATCAAGAATTGTATTCAACCCCCCCTTCTACAATTATACAAGTGTGTAATCTGGGAATAACAATTGGTATCAGAGCAAGCTTCTAACATATTTGAAGTTTAAAGATCAACACACTTCCAACATGTCTAAGAAGGATTATGGAGTGAAGATTCCAGTTCTTGATAGAGAAAATTACTTTCACTGGAAAGTAAAAATGCGTCTACATCTCTCGTCTATTGATGAGGGTTTTGTGGATTGCATTGACAAGGGTCCTCACGTTCCAATGAAGACAGCAACAAGAGTTGGCCTGGATGATGATGTGCCTGACACTTTCATTCCCAAACCTGTTTCTGAGTGGAGTCTTGAAGATATTGCAGAAGTCCACAAAGACAAAAAGGCCATGAATATTCTGTTCAATGGTCTAGAAACAGACATGGTTGACAATGTTATTAACTGCACTACCGCCAAGGAAGTATGGGACATTGTTCAAACCCTGTGTGAAGGAACAGAACAGGTAAGGGAAAACAAGATGCAACTACTAATCCAACAGTATGAACATTTTCACTTTAAGAGTGGAGAAACATTGAATGATACATTTAGTAGATTTCAAAAGCTACTAAATGGTTTGAAACTGTATGGAAGAGTCTATCAAGTTAAAGACTCTAATCTCAAATTTCTGAGATCACTGCCCAAGGAATGGAAGCCAATGACTGTTTCTCTAAGAAACACTCAAGAGTACAAGACATTTACTCTTGAAAGGCTCTATGGAACTTTAAAGACCTATGAGCTGGAAATGGAGCAGGATGAAGAGATTGAGAAGTCTCAAAAGAAAAGTGGGTCAGTTGCACTCGTTGCCAATTTGGAGCAAAAGGAGGAAAGGACAGAAACTGCTAGTTCTACACCAAACAGGGAGGTTTGTAAAAGTAGAGCAGAATCAAGCAGGAGCAAGGAAAAGGTGTCTGAGGAATTGAATGCCCTTCAGCAGGATGAATTGGATGAGATAGATGAGCACTTAACTTTTCTATCTAGGAGATTCTCTAAGCTGAAATTCAAGAGAAACTCTGGGATGGCCAAGCCATTTAACAAGGATTTTTCCACAAACAACTATGTGGATAAATCCAAAATTAAATGCTACAATTGTGGGATTGCTGGTCATATGATAAGTGAATGCAGGAAACCTAGATCCGAGAACAAGGGAAAGCCAACTGAGGTTTGTTGACTATAAGAAGAAATATTTTGATCTTCTCAGGCAGAAAGGAAAGGCATTCTTGACCCAAGAGTATGACTGGGCTGTTGATGACAATCATTCTGATGATGATGCTGAGTTAGTCAACCTTGCTTTAATGGCTGATTCTGGAGAGCAGGAAGCAAGTTCAGCTAGCAATCAGGTATTTTCTACTAATCTCTCTGAGCTCACTAAAGAGGAATGCAATAGTGCTATAGATGAAATGTCTACTGAACTATATCACTTAAGTGTTACTCTTAAATCACTTACTAAAGAGAACAATAGAATTAAAGAGTCTAATCTGTTTTTAAGTGATAGAAATGCTGCTCTAGAATCTCAATTTCTAGAATTTGAGAAAATGAGAGTTGATTGCAATAATGCTAAAAGTGAACTTGAAGCTGTGTTAAAAAGAGAACTGATTTTAAAAGACCAGCTTGAAAAAGAACAAGGGATAATTGCTAAATTTCAAAGTTGTAGGAATATTTCTCAAAACATAATAGAAGTTCAGGGAATAGAATCATTTGTGAAGGATACCTGGACTCAAAGGAAAAAGGAGCTAGAACCTGGCCTTGAGGATCTAGAGACTATTTGTGAATCAACAGATAGTGATCATCCGTTGACAGATGAACCATCAACGGATGAGAGGTATCCGTCGACTAACAAAAAGTCTGTTAGTAAGAAGGAACTTAGGAAACTGGATATCAAGTATAGTCCAGTAAACAAGAATTTTGTTAGTGGTGAGTGCAGCAAAACCAAATCCAGTGGGAAGGCTAAGACGGGTGATTTACACAACAAAAAGGCTGTTGGTAAATCAGACAATGAAAAGGTAGAAATTGAGGGCAAAAAGAAAAAGAACAGAAATGGTAAGATAGGCATCAACAAGAAAAACAATTACTCTCCTGACAAGTTTGCTCCTAGGAAAACTTGTAGTAATTGTAATAGTGTCAATCATTTATCTTCTAATTGCAAGATTGTCAACAAGGCTCCTGTTCATGTACCTCAACCAATGCCATGTATGCCTGCAATGCCTGGTTTGTATCAAAATGCTAGTTTTTCAAATCCATATGTGAACATGCCATATGTGTCTAATCCATACTTTCAATCTATGAATGTGCCACAAATGTCATGGAACCTACCTAACATGAATAATATGTATGCCAATTTTCCACACATGCATGCATCCAATATTCATGCAAATGAGCATTTGTCAAACCCCATTACTCAAGCATCTACACCGAAGATGAAGAATGCTAAGAGTGCAAAGTCAAAGGCTAACAAGAAAGGACCCAAGGAAGCTTGGGTACCAAAATCAACTTGATTTGTTTTTGAAATGTGTGCAGGGAAACAGAAGGAATCTATGGTACCTAGACAGTGGATGTTCTAGGCACATGACAGGAGATTCAACCCTGCTCACAGAGTTCAAGGAAGGAGCTGGCCCTAGAATTACCTTTGGAGATGACAGGAAAGGATATACTAAGGGATATGGCCTGATTTCAAAAGACAATGTCATCATTGAAGAAGTGGCTTTAGTTGAAGGTTTAAAGCACAATTTGCTGAGTATCAGTCAGATTTGTGACAAAGACTATGAAGTAAAGTTCACAAAAGAAGCCTGTGTTGTTTCTGCCAAGGAAGACAACAATGTGGTATTGACAGGCTTTAGAAAAGGAAATGTTTACATAGCTGACTTCAATTCAACATGCTCAGAATCCATTACTTGTCTCTTCAGCAAAGCAAGTAAGGATGAGAGTTGGCTATGGCATAAGAAGCTGTCACATTTGAATTTTAAAGTTATGAATGATTTGGTAAGAAAGGATCTTGCTAGAGGAATCCCTCATTTGGAGTTTGTCAAAGATGGGCTATGTGATGCCTGCCAATTAGGGAAACAAAAGAAATCATCTTTCAAAAGCAAGACAGAGTCATCCATTGTTAAGCCTCTTCAATTGCTGCATATGGATTTATTTGGTCCAGTAAATGTCATGTCTATTTCAAAGAAGAAATACTGTCTGGTGATTGTAGATGATTTTTCTAAGTTCACATGGACTTTCTTCCTGCACTCCAAGGATTGTGCAAGTGAAATCATTATCAATCACCTCAGAATGCTAAACAATGGTTCTGAAGACAGAGTACAAAGGATCAGGAGTGACAATGGTACTGAATTCAAGAATTCCACAATGAAGATTTTCTGTGAAGAGAATGGAATTGTCCATGAGTTTTCTGCTGCCAGAACACCTCAACAAAATGGGGTTGTTGAAAGGAAAAACAGAACTCTCATTGAAGCAGCTAGAACAATGTTAAGTGAATCAAGATTACCAACATATTTCTGGGCTGAAGCTGTCAACACTGCATGCTTTACTCAGAATATTTCCTTGGTCAATCAAGCTAGAGGAATGACTCCTTATCAGTTATTAACCAACAAGAAACCAACTTTAGCTTTTCTACATGTCTTTGGATGTAAGTGTTTTGTGCTAAGGAATCATGGAGATAATTTAGGCAAATTTGAAGCAAAGGCAGATGAAGCTATTTTCGTTGGATATGCAGCAGGGAAAGCCTACAAGGTCTACAATCTAAGAACCAACATTGTTATGGAATCTGTACATGTTGTGTTTGATGATCAAAAGATTCTAGGCCTAAATGATGAAGGTTACCATGAAAAGTTGGAATTTGAGAATGAAGGTGAAGGAAGAATGTACTATGATGATGATGAGGAGAATGAAGATCATGACCACAGAGATCCACCTAGAGCTGTTACACCAACTAGAAGTGATGCTTACACTGAAAATGAAGCATCCGTTGATAGTCATTCTGGAGCATCCGTTGACAGTCATTCTGCAACATCCGTTGACACTATTAGAGATGCATCCGTTGACAGAAATTCTCAAGCATCCGTCGACAGGCAAAATGATGCATCCATTGACAGTCAACTTCATAACTCAGCAAGGACAACAAACTCAGGGGGAGTTTCTCAAGGTCAAAATTCAATGCTAAATCAACATGATCATGGAAATGAAGCAACCTCATCAAGATCAAATCTTCCACCTGCAAGAAAATGGACTAGAAATCATCCATTTGAGTTAATCATTGGTGAATCAAATTCAAGAGTCCAAACTAGAAGGGCCACTCAAGCAGAATGTCTATACAGTAGCTTCCTATCTCAAGAGGAACCTAAGAAAGTGGAAGATGCCCTTCTAGATCCAGATTGGGTGTTAGCAATGCAAGAAGAGCTAAACCAATTTGAAAGAAATAAAGTATGGAAACTTGTGCCCAAACCTGATGATAGAAGTGTCATAGGTACTAAATGGGTTCTCAAGAATAAGACAGATGAAAATGGCATAATTGTGAGGAATAAAGCTAGATTAGTGGCAAAGGGCTATTCTCAAGAAGAAGGAATAGATTTTGATGAAACTTTTGCTCCAGTAGCAAGACTTGAGGCAATAAGAATCTTTCTAGCCTATGCAGCACATGCCAATTTCAAAGTCTATCAGATGGATGTCAAAAGTGCCTTTCTAAATGGGGAACTGGAAGAAGAGGTCTATGTCCATCAACCTCCTGGTTTTGAGGATCCAGAATTTCCAGAATATGTATATCTTCTCATGAAAGCACTTTATGGTTTGAAGCAAGCACCAAGAGCCTGGTATGACACTTTATCTCAATTTCTTTTGGAGAACCACTTCACTAGAGGTACAGTAGATAAAACCTTATTTCATAGGGATATTAATGGCTCTTCAATACTTGTTCAAATCTATGTAGATGATATTATTTTTGGGTCTACAGATGAGAAGCTTTGCAAAAAGTTTGCCAAACTTATGCAAAGTAGGTATGAAATGAGTATGATGGGTGAATTAACTTACTTTCTTGGCCTACAAGTAAAGCAAGTTAATGAGGGCATTTTCATAAGTCAAACAAAATATATTTATGATCTCTTAAAGAAATTTGACTTAATGGATTGTACATCTGCTAAAACACCTATGGCCACTGCAACTAAGCTTGAGTTGAATACTAAGGAAAAGTCTGTGGACATCTCAAGTTATAGAGGCATGGTAGGTTCACTTTTATACCTAACAGCTAGTAGACCTGATATAATGTTTTCTACTTGTCTTTGTGCTAGATTTCAAGCTGATCCTAGAGAGTCTCACTTAATAGCTATTAAAAGAATTTTCAGGTATCTCAAGGGAACACCAAACCTTGGCATTTGGTACCCAAGAGAATCTGGTTTTGATCTAACTGGCTATTCAGATGCAGATTATGCAGGTTGCAGAGTTGATAGGAAAAGTACTACAGGTTCCTGTCAATTTCTAGGAAACAGGCTTGTGTCATGGTTCAGTAAGAAACAAAACTCAGTCTCCACTTCTACAGCTGAAGCTGAGTACATTGCGGCTGGAAGCTGTTGTGCACAGATTCTATGGATGAGAAACCAACTCATTGACTATGGTCTAAAAGTTGAGAAGATTCCAATTTTCTGTGACAACACAAGTGCTATTGCCATCACAGGGAATCCAGTGCAACATTCGAGAACCAAGCACATTGACATCAAATACCATTTCATTAGAGAACATGTGATGAATGGTACAGTAGAAATGCACTTTGTGCCAAGTGAAATGCAGCTTGCAGATATCTTCACCAAGCCTCTTGATGAATCCACATTCACAAGATTGGTAGGTGAGCTAGGTATGCTTAACTTGTCATAATTTCTAGTGATATTTGATTTCAATGAATTGAAGATGGAAATGTGTTTTGATTTACTTGAAAGTTAAAACTTTCAGAAAAATTTTCTGCAGAAATTTTGCCTAAGGCAAAATTAGCTTATCAACGGATATCCTTTTATCCGTTGATAGTATAAACACATTACTAGATTTTTGCATGTCAACGGGTAACAGGCTATCCACGTCATCAACGGATAAACTGTATCTCAACCGTTCATTCTATATCCGTTGATATACATTTTTTTTTAACCGTTGGTAACCGTGTATATCTAATCATGGCTGTACTTATTTTTTTATTTATTATCTGACAGTTACTTTTGACCAATGGAGTAATTACTTTTAATTATTTCATTTTTAATTCTTGAAAAATATAAAAGGCGGACTTGTACTCTCACATCTCACTTTTATTCATTTTCAAGCATATCAAAAGCTAACTGCATCTTCTTCCCAAAAACTCTCTGTAACCAAAGTTCAATCACTTCAATGGCGCCTATTGTTAAGATGATGTCCTCCACTGGGTTTACCTATGAGAAGAACAATTTCGCGGCCTTTGTTGACACAGTGAATGCTCCAGAAGCTTACCACACTTTGATGAGTTTCGTGAAGAAATGCAAACTGTCATATGCTATGACGGCTACCACTCCCTTAATCCACGAGGTAATTGAAGAAATGTGGACATCTGCTGAGTACAATGGCACAGACGGTACAATTGCTTTTTCTTTAAAGGGTAAAAACTATGTGGTTAATTCTGATGTAATAACTGCTTGTTTAAAATTGCCTGAGAATAACTGTCTGAAAGTACCTACTGATGCTGAAATTGTTGCCATGCTTAATTCTATTAATTATGCCTTTAGTACTGAAAACTTAGGGAAAATTGCTAGAAAAGGAATGGTTAAAGAATGGAGCTACTTCTGTGATGCCTTCATTAAAACTTTTTCAGGAAAAATTAGTAATTTTGATGCTGTTACCCAGTCCATGCTAACAATGATGTGTATGCTTTTAAATGATAAATTCTATAATTTTGGCACATTAGTTATGTATGAGATAGCTGCAAAGTTGGGTAAAAAGGAAACTAGGAGCAAGAATATCTACTTTGCTAGATTTTTAATGCTCTTAGCACTGCATGTGTCTGAGAATAAGCTATCCATTGCTAACCCGGATAGCAAGTTCCAATGTTTTGTTCAGGAGAAGAGAGTCTTAAGTGACCTGATTCGAATGAACCTCAATGCAGGAGTACAGTTGGTATATCTACCAATTGTTCAGGTAACTATCTCTAACTCTGAAACCCCTATCTCCAGCCCCCAAATTTCTTTGCCTTCTAGTGTCACAATGGAGTCTATAGTTGTGACCAAACAGGCTCCTACCAAAGTGACCAAATCCAGAGTTCCAAAACCACATTCTAAAAGGCAAACCTCAAGTGTCTCTCAAAAGACACCTGTTGTAAAATCTACCAAACCTCTTGAGGGGAGTGTGAAGGTGGTAGTGAGTGGTGAAGGACAGGGTGAACATCAAAGAAGCCCTAAGGATAAGGAAGGAGAGATGAGTGCAACCACCATTTCAGTCTCTCAAAAGACTGCTAATGTAACTACAGGCCAAATTCTAGTTACACTCTCCCAAAAGAGTGTGACTACTGAATCAAGTTCCCCACAAGGAACACTGCACAAGAGGGTTAGGGACACATATAGCCCAATCTCAAAAACCTATGGAAGAAGAGTGAAATCTAAAACCACAGGGGAATCACAGGGTGCACACACTGTACAGGAAACTGTGCCTTCTCAAACTCAGTTTGATGTGGCTTCAATAAATGTGGAGTCACAGCCCCTTGATCTTAATCTTCAAATCGACACACATTACAATCCACCATCACCAACTCCATCTCTGGATGTGGATATGATATCTACATCAATTCCTGATTCTCCATCTTTAAGATTCTTGGAGAAGCCCCACTCTGTAATTGGTGGTCATCATCTTTTAGATGATTTGTTGGACCATCAATCTTCCCTTCCAGAATTCTCAACACAGACTGTGGCCTCGAACTTAAAATCAATCTCCACAGATTCAGTGTTGGTTTTCTCTTCAACGGATAGAATTATTCCTTCCTCAACGGATATCCTTCATCCGTTGACAAGTGTTTCTCCATCAACGGATGCGCCTCTATCTAGCCATCCGTTGACAGCTATAACTACTCCATCAACGGATATTCCTTATCCGTTGATAACTCACTCTACCACTGCTATATCTGACATTCCAGTGTCAAGTGTAGAGGAGTTCTCAGTAGTTGAAACACTTTTAGGTTTGAGGGAAGGGAGTGAGAGGCTGCCTTGTGAGCAGGCAAAAGGAGAGATAAATAATGAGAGGCTGGCCATTTCTTCCGGTCAGGCAAAAGGAGAGTTTGAGAGTTCCACCTTAGTAGGTGAAGGTGAGGGTGTGAGAGGTGTGAGCCAAGGGGAGCCCTTGATGCAAGAAAAGAGAGATGAGGGGAGAGAAGGGACTACAGGAGAGATAAGGATGGAAGAAGCAGCCATTGCTAGTGAGTCAATGGGGGTTGAGGATGCATCCAAGGAAATGGAATTTCAAAGAGAATATCAGTCCATGATTGACTCCATTTCTTTGGATGCTGAAACCTTTACTCACCCTGTTCCTGCCTATCAAATTCTGGCACAACAGGGCAATGTGGAAGCAGAGGAGGCAATGCACCTAGTGCACACCTCACAATCTCTACTTAGAGCTAAGGAATCTATAGCAGCTCTGCCAACCACTGCTGAGAGTGATGAATTTGACAATTCTGAAGATGAAGACAGCCAGAGCTCTGAAGATGAAGGTGGTAGCAGTATTCATGATTTTGCATTTGCTCAAAACTACACCTATCATCAACTTGATATGGAAATCATAAGGCAATATAAATCTACCCTGGCTGAGCACCCAGAAGCAGATCCACAGAGAAAGGTTGTTCTTCAACAGGCAATTGACTCCCTAAAGTTACAAAAGATGCAAATGGTGATTCAGAGATCCAATTTAGAGGAGGTCAAACAAGAAATCAAGGATGTGAAGATCTCTGTGGATTCCAAGCTAGAGCAACTAGCTCCTACAGCCACTCAGAGGGTGTTGCAACAAAGGTTTCTCAAAGAAGACAACCTGGCTAAATCTGTGCAACTTCTCAATTCAAGAGTGGAAAAGATGGAATCCCAGATGGAGCAATTTCTTCAACATCAGAAACTGCAAACCCAACTGCTAGAAAAGTTAGTTGCAGCCCCAACTTCTAGTCAAACCCTTGATGCTAACAAAAAGGGGGAGAAAGTGGAAGAGGCTGTGGCAACTACAAGTCAAATCCAAATTTCTGAAAGAAGGGAAGCAGCAAGTGAGGGGGAGCAGCAGCCTACCATAGTGGTCAATCCACAAGAATTCATTGTCACAGCTTCCCCTAGCAAATCCAAACCTCTATCTGAAGAGTTTGATCTTTCAAACTTGACAGAAGAAGAAAAGCTAGCCAAAATTGAAGCTCTCCAAAAGATGAAAGAAGAAAACTATGAAAGGATAATGAGGACAGAAAGATTGATCAATCAATCTATTGCATCAACTCTGTTCTCTAGCCAAACCTCAGCTCCAACAATATCTACAACAATTCTGAAGGTGCTCACTCCAGCAATTGTGGCTCCTACATTCTATGATGCTGAGCCTTCTCATGTTAAGGAATTTGAACCCTACATCAAATCAAGACCCTTCTCACCACCAAAAGCAAATGGGAAGAACAAGTTACAACTGGACTTTCCATTTCCCAAGGATGATGAAGAGAAGTTGATGGGTAAGGCAATCAAGGAATTCAAGGAGAAGACTAACAGTTGTGTAAGAGAATGGATGGCTGTAATCATAAGGAATGGAAAAGTTCTAAACATATCCAACAGCCATCCTAGATTTGTTGAAGCCAAGAGAGAAGAGACTTCAAGGCTGCTAAGAGAATCTCAACCAAGCACTGAATATCAATATGAAAACTCAGATGAGAAGCAAGCAAGGCTGGCTCAAGAGTTATTGGATGAGGTAGAGGATGAATTGAGGGAACCTGAGGAAGTCCCCAAATTCAAAAAGAAAGGGAAATCAGTCCCCAAATCCAAGAGATTAAAATCACATGCAAGGAGGCCTGTCTCTCCAGAAACTGAAAACAAAGAGACAGTTGGTTCATCACGACCTATTGATGTAAAAGTATTCAACCCAGATGTAAATTTCCATGGTGAGCCTATAGTACCTAAAGAGGAACCAATGAATCTTGACTCCATTGAGGTTCCTTCATTCTTGCTGAAGCCTCAACAGAAGCCTACACAGAAGAAAAGGAAACCAAGGAAGCAACCTTCAAAGGAACCAATTCAAGTTGCTAGGGTACCTGCAATTGTCAGGCAGCCAATCTTGGAAAACAAGGATGATTTTATCTATCAGGCAGATATTGAAGAATACTCTGACATGAATCTTTATCTGGATGAATTGTCAGAAGTAAGAGGAATTGACAAATATAAACATTTGCCTGAAAGATTGGTCTTTGTATACAAGGGAGGAACGGAAAGGACATGGCCACTACAAAGGGTTCTTGGAGAAAATTATCATACCTTAACCAAAGTGTTCTATGCAATCAAGAGATACACATGGTTCTCCAAGATAGCAAAAGGGGAGATACTGGACAAAATAGAACAAATAAGGAGGGATTGGAACTCACCATCAAGTCTACCAAGGAAAATGAAGATCCCATACAATGGACAGAAAATCCACCTCCAACCTTTCTGGATGATGGAGTTCAGGGATGAAGATGGTAACAGGAAATTCTTCAGGTTAGAAGACCAACTACCAAAGGCTAGTTCTCAATACCTGAGATGGCTACAACAGAAGCTAAATCCAAAGGTAGATGAAGAAGATGCCTTCTATAGGCAACTCCAAATACAGATTGAGTCCAACTCTGCCAAGGAAGGAAAATCAAGGGTGATGCCAACAAGAGGAAAGAAACAGTCCTAATCTGCTCAGTCTAGAGGAGCACTTCTCTGTAAATTTCTCAAACTTTCAGTTTTTAATTATTGTAGCTTAATACAATTTATGTATTGTTCTTTATATATCTTTAGGAATGTTTTGTTATCATCAAGGTCCTGAATTTATGCTTTATTGCCATCAAGTATAAATTGGGGGAGATTGTTAGGAATATGTTGTACTTGATGATAACTTCACAATCAATCAAATTGTTTAAGGTTTTGTAGCTGTCAACGGATGAGGATTTATAACTCTATCCGTTGACAGGTAGCTCATCAACGGATGAGGTTTTGTAGCACACTGCAGTATCTCTATGTTATCAGTTGATAGTGTTTTTATCCACAGTCATGTTGACTATCAACGGATAGGCAGAATAGGGTAGCCAATTGTAAATAAGCTATGCTATGTAATTCTGTCTAAGTGAAAGTGTATCAACGGATGAAGACTAAACTCTATCAACGGATACAACTCAAATCCACTCTATCAACGGATACAGCTCAAGTCCCAACATCAAAGGATACTGCTCTATACATCATCAACGGATGTCAGTGTACATCATCAACGGATAATCATTGACACTGATTTCTATGATTAGCTGGAGATTAGCAGTTGATAAGGACATGTTTGACTGACAGATCACATGAGTTGAAAGTAGATACAAAAAGCAGTATGGCAGCCATACTTTGGAAACACAGAAGAAAGAAGCATTCCATTTACACTATGAATACAAGAAAGGTGCAGGAGACATGTCTGAACACAAGGACAACCTTTCGGCTACATGTGTATTTGGAGTGTAGTAGCAAGTCAACTAGAATTAGATTAGTATTATCTTATTCCAGTAAGTACTTGTAAAACTTGGGATATATAACCAAGGGTAGCAACTCTTTGTAGGTTAAGAAAACAGACATATTTGCTTAGGGTTTCTTGAATATCCTTAGAAGCAAAGAGTTGTAAAACGGCAGCTGTGTACATTTTGTATCACAGAGTTTTCTTCAAATAAAAGCTTCAGGTGGTGCATATTAACCACCTGATTTTATATATGTATGTGTTTAAATCTTACATTGCAATTATCTCTTCATAAGTTTCTGAAGTTCTTATCAGAAATTTATAAATATCAAGAATTGTATTCAACCCCCCCTTCTACAATTATACAAGTGTGTAATCTGGGAATAACACAAAGATAGTCATATTACGTTTACACGTAATATAACTATCGGTATGACTATCACCCGATAGTCATATCACAGTCATTTGATATTTAAGAAAGTAAGTTATATTCAGCAGTTATATCTCTGTTTTTGTTATATTGGCGTGTTAAGTCACCCAAAGCAGTCGAACAATACATACACGATATACACGAATTGCTGTCGAATTGCTGTCGAAATTCTGTCTCAAATCACACTCAAAACACGATTCTAAGGACATTTCTTGATTACCCAGTCAATAATCATCAAAATCAAGGTTAAAATGTAAGATTTGGTCGAGTTTTTAAGGATTTGAGTTTGAAATTCTCGAAATTTCGATTTGTCATTCAAGAACAAAGATTGTGATTTTTCAAAATCTAAAAATATGTGTGTGTTTGTACTGCAATCAAGATCTTTGCCTAAATTTTTCAGAATTTTTGATAAAGATTTTGATTTTTCGAATTTTTATTTAATTATTAATTCGAATTTTGTAATTTAATTGGGTTAAATTGTTGAATTTTGCAGATTTATTAATTTTAATCCCTGATTTGGAATGGCTGGTGCTTATAATAATTTTGAGCTTGTGAATCACAATTATATTGGATATTTTAATCCCGAGGATTGCCCAGTGGATCGGTTCAAGTCCTGGATAAAATTTCTAAACGAACAAAATATTTGTAGTCATTCTATAACTGCGAATGTTCCCATGAAATTTGGTCCACTCAAACTAATGTGTACTACAGCTGTCTCAGATGAAAGATCATTTTCATTCGACTTTAATGACAAGACATATACAGTGGATGAATCTGTCTTCAATGCTGCTCTGAGGCTTCCTACTGAACAATTTGCTGAAGTACCTTCAAATGATGAGTTGACTCAATTTTTCACAAATATCAACTATCATGGTCAACTGAATCTTAAACGACCACTCAAAAGCAATCTTGTTCAAGAATGGAATATCTTCTTCGAGATCATAGCAAAGGTGTTTGCTAATTCTACAAAGAGTAACAATGCTGTCATCACAGGTATGTTACAGTCAATTGGTTTCTCAATTGCTCACAATAGGAGAATCAATTTTGGCAGCTTGATATGGCCTATTCTGCTAAATCGATTGAAGAATGCTACAAAGAACTTTGGAAAAGGTAAACTGGTTAAGTGTCATTATCCTCGGTTTTTTACACTAATTTTTAATCATCTTATGCCTAAGGATCAACCTGCTCCATTTCCAAATGATCGAATTCAATGGTCTGGTAAACCAAACAAGAAGTTCTACACCAGGCTGGATACTTCTAAGGTCTTGTTGCATGTTCCTGTAGTCATAACACCATATATGTCTACATACATACATTTGCCAAATGTCATGCCACAGCCAGATGCTGAGATACCTTTAATTCAACAAGCTCCACAGCCTGAAGCAGAACAAGTTCCAGTACCTCAACCTGATTCTGAACCATTGAATGCTCTTGAACATCAACTTCCAGTGGATCAATCCACTCAGAATGAAGATGATGTACATGTCAATGATCAGGTATTTGACTCAACTACTTTTCAATCTTAATATCTTTCTGATAGTCAAATGATTGTGAGAAGTGACCAAGGGATTGTAGATCCACAACCTTTATCCCAGGTCAATGCACCAAACACTGATCCTAAATTCTCCAAACACTATCGTAGAAAGAAATTGTCATTCAAAAGAGCTATCCCTAGTAGTGATATCTTGAGTGAAACAGATTTGCCATCACAAAAGAAAAGTAAAACCATGTCAAGGCAATCATAAACCCATTCATTCCTTCAAGCTCACCCCTGTTACTCACAATGGGGGAAGATATTTTCTCACATGAAGCTGAAAACATTGTTATGCAAGAGGAGCAAGTTACAGTGCCTGCCATTGTTACGGCAGAAGAATCTTCACAGGTTGATCGGGATTTGCGAACTCCCATTGCACCACCAATGACCTTCCAAGAGGAGGCTAGGGTGATCTCTAGTGCAGGTACAATGGATGCAGCTCAGGATTATGAGAGGAGTGATGTGAGAATTACTTCAAATCTGAGTGAAACACTAGCACGTGAGGTGAGTGATACTCAGAGAGCGATTGAGGTGAGAGCACACAATGACACATACACTTTATCTCTCATCGCACAACTCAATCAAATGAAAGAAAGTCTTGCTCAAGCTGAAGAAGACAATAAAAACTTGAGGTTTGATATGGATAACATGAGAACTATCTTCAACAACAAAATCAATGCACTTAAGCTCTCTCAACAACAAGCAATCAAAGACTCTGGAGATGTCACAGTGGCTCAAGATCTTATTATATCTTCTATGTCTAATCAGATTGAAGATCTTCAGAATAACATATATGAGAATCACTTAACCACTGAACATCGTCTCAGTCAGATTGAAAAGCAAAGTGATCATCAAGCAAAGGGGTTGAGACACTTATATAATATCATTAGCAGAACTCACTCACTTACAGCAGAAGAGAAGAAATTCTTTGGAGGTAGTGATGGAAGTGACCCTGGAGCTGGTACAAGTCACAAAACTATAGAGGATTCCTCAACTAAGGGGGAGAAATCTAGAGGGGGAGGAAGTGCAAGTAAAGAGAAAATTGAAGATAGGAGTGAAGGGAAGAAGAAGACAACTCATCAAGCAGCAGAACAGGAAGATGATGATGTTGTAGAAGGTTTTTACTATACAGGTGAACCTGATATTGATCTGTTTGCTGACTTACAGTTTCCTGATGTTGGTGAAGAATTTGATGAACCAGATCTCAGTTTTTGGGATGATGAAGAGCAAATAATTCCTGATTCTGTTGAAACACAACGAATGAATTTTGAAGCAAATAAAGAACTCGAACAGAATGAAGCTAATCTGGCTATGACAGAAGAAAGACTCAAGAAGACACTCGAACAGTTAGCTCATAATGAAAGACTTCAAAAGGCAGAACAAGAAGCACTTCAAAAGCAACATGCTCAAAAGCTGGAAGCTAGGAAGATGTACATCAAGTACAAAAATGGTGATAAGTGGGAACGTGCTCAAAAGGTAATTGACTCACCACAAACTTCTGACCATGATGATCGTCGGATGATTGCTATTTTTGAAAGCTTTAAAAAGAAAAACCCTATACATGACATGTATTTGAAAGCTTTGAAGACAGAAATTGTGAGAATAACCACTGCATCTGATCCTAAGAATGGTGAGCTACTAATCTTTGTTGAATGTCATAAGCTCGGATCTCACAAAGTATCGCTTCAGTTCTTCTATGATAGATCTCTGTCAGAGCTTTGGGTGTTGAGACCAAAAGTAAGAACATCTTCTGAACTAGGCATACTGCTTCATGAAAAATTTCAAGAGTTTGCTGAAAGAGCTGGTCCTGAAGTTATAAGTGACCCTCCACAAGTTAAAATTCTTAAGGGAGAAGTTATTCATACTGTTAATCTTCAGACAGAAGAATTGTATACACACCTTGCCAGACATTTGGTATATGTTGAATATGCTCTTCGAAATCATGGTTTTGCATCACAAGAAAAGATTGAAGCTGCAAATCATATTCGATCCTATGCCCAGACCAACATGAAGAAGTACAAGCAGTATCAAGGTGAGTTGAGAAAGAAACTTGGAATACCACTGGTTTATCCTACAGATGTGTCATCCAGAAGGGAATTACTTGTTGACTCCGAATTGATCAAGAATCTACCTGATATGGATGAACAAGAAGAAGGAGAAATCAACGAGGAAGAAGGTGGTAAATGAAGATTAGCTCTACAAGTTATATCATTAGAGCTTTGATAGAACAAGATAGGATAATTGTCTTATATGACCAGTCTAGAGGATCATCTATCTTGTATTTATCTTTTCTGTTTGAATCTGGATAATGTTAATATGAACCAGAACTTTTACATTATTTACTTAGCATTTAAAGTGTTTTCTTTTACTTGTTTAATTGGGATTAGTTGAAGAATCCTCTAGGTATTTGCTTGTTATTGTATAACAAACAAATAGGGGGAGATTGAAAGGCATATGACTCAGCCTATTTGTAGTTCGAGGATCCTAATCCAATTAAACTAGATTGTAATAAGTAAATAATATCAAATGTCACAGGAATCTCAAAAGATGATAACCGTCAGAAGAAAAATCAACAAGTCAATCTATAGTTTTGATGTTTTACACTGGAAGAAGATTCAGATATCTGATCAGGCCTCAAGGTAGCATTGAAACAAGTAGATTCATTTAAGAAGACAAAGATTTCTATTAGTGACAAGAAACAATTTCAGTACCGAATGATTGATGAGAGTGAAGAGTATAAAAAGACCACAGTGTTAAAGTCAAGATGAAGAACAGAGATTGGAGTTAGTCGTTCATGAACCAGACAGTACATCGAGCGTCAACATCATGCCAATGTATGTTCCTTATCATAATTACGTGGTTTTCAGCAGAGTATCGACTATTAAAGAATTTATATTAATTCTATTTTAATTGATTAAGTCAAGTAATTAAGTTAATAAATAAATTAATTCTATCAGAATTAATATATTTGTTAAAGTGATTATTAGATTAATTAAATAAGAATTAATATGAAAAAGGAATAATTAGTTAAATGATTTTTAAAAAGTCATTTAATTAATTATAAACTGAAAAATATGATGATATAACTATCAAACTGATAGTTATACCGATAGTCATATTCAGTTTATAAAGGAGATAGTCATATTCAGTTCAAAGGAGATAGTCATATACAGTTCAAAGGAGATAGTCATATTTCATTCAAATGGAGAGTTATACCGAATGTTATATTGACATGGAAAGTTATACCGAATGTCATATTGAGGTGAATTGTTATACCGAAAGTCATATTTAAACTGGACAGTCATATTACATTCAATTGATAGTCATACCGATTGTCATATTAATGTAAAATGATTGTCATATCAGTTTAAACTAAGTAATATGACTATGGCTGTGTATTTAAGGAAGCAGAATGCAGAAGATGAAAAATCAGTCGAGCTAAACACAAGAAATACACATAGCAGCCATTCTCTCTCTCTCTCTCTCAAGCTCAAGAACACCTACAAATTTAATTCTGTAAATTCAAGTTCATCTCAGTTGTAATATCCTATCCATTGGAACTTGTTTACTTGTGATTCTTGTACTACTAGCGAATTAAGTTTCCTAGTTCACAAATTGATATCTTGATTTTATTAACTAAATTAGCAAAGTTCATGTTGAATTTTCTAATTAGTTATTAATTACTTGATAATCATTTGGACTGATTTTGTAACACCCATCAAGTTAATATATTGTTATATTCAACTTGAAATTTGTGTTATATTATTCCGCACAAAATATTCGTTTAAGTGAAAATTGTTTAACGAATAAATTTTGTAAAATGGTATAGATTGTATTCAACCCCCCCTTCTACAATCTTATCGGACCTAACAAGAACAATTCTATTTTTATTAAAAAAAAAAAAGAAAATTTTAAAAATAAGTTATGAAACTATTCACAAAATGCACCTTAAAGTCCGTGCCAGAATTACGTCCCCCAAGGTAAACAACCAAGGGGGACAGAGGGAGTAGTATTTTTGCAATTTTGAAACTTAATTTAGTAAAATTGCAAATAGCTTTTCTTAACAAAAGTAAAATTGCAAAAATTTACTTTTTATATATATATATATATATTTATCAAAAAACCTCATAATAGAATTACAAAAAATTTTATAAAAAATTTCACAAAATGAAAAATATCTCAATTTAATTTGTTGTAATTTAATGGATCCTGTATTCACATTAATATCAATCAATAAAAACATTCATTAGTAGAATCTAACTCACTTTGTGAATTTTTCTTTACATATTTTTTGTGTATCTAGCATTACTCTATATCAAAAATCCATCAGTTAAATTTTATTGAATTTCTCACTGATCCTTTCAAGTAACAAAAGGCAGGGACTCATCATATATTAAGGATACTGATATATGCATACCCTAAAATTATGGTTGCACATCCTATATAATTTTTTGTTCAAACGACCTTCACGTTTTCGTTCATCATTCATTTTGGATGTATGTTGCTAAATTCTCTTTTATACTCAATTTTTTTCCGTACTTTTAACTTATTTTATATTTTAAAATGCCAAGATTGAATTATTATGATTTATTAATTTTTGTTTTTATCTCTAAAATTTTCGAATATGTAGGTTTAAAATTGTATAGATTGATTTGTTTATAAACGAACAAGAAAATAATGGTTTTTTTTATCACAATTCTAGGAGTAATAATATAATTTGAGTTCAATTATATAATTTTTAGCATATTGATGTGCTAAAAATATGACAATTAAAATCGCAAGCACACGATCATCGTTTTAATATTTGAGATTCAATCCACAGAGACTATATATTTTTTCGCAACTCCTTAAAAATTAATTTAGGAAAACTAGACAATTAACTTTTGAGATGAGAATTAATTAACCTAATTAGCAATATCAAATAATATGGAAAACCTAGGAATCCGAATCCGTTATCAATCACAATTAATATCAACTCACCCTAAAATCAATTCTCTTTTCTTCACAAATAAGATATATCAATCAACGAGACAAGCATATACTATGAAACTTGTTATCTAACAATAACCTATCAAAACATCAAAGAGCAAGCATAGGCTATGAAAAATAAATCCGGTAACAATAATATATCAAAATCACTTTGTCAATTGAACAATTAAGCACTAAGAAAAATTATGAGAATCAATTAATAGGAACGAGAAGAAATCAAAACAATTAAATTAACTTCATCTTCATCCTAGGGCAAAAGATTTAGCTACACATATTTAACAAATAAACGAAACAATATAAGAATAAAGTTATAACCACTAACTATTAACGCACTGATTATATAATATAGGCTACCTAGTACACGGGCCAACAAGAAGAAAAAGATACGGGGATAGAAACTAAAAAAAGAAAAAAAAAATAAAAATAAGAAAAGACGCAGGCCATATAAATCAAAAAAAAACTAAAGTCTAGTACTTAAGGAACAATGCAAAAATAAATGCTAATAATGATAAGGTCATAACAAAATGATAATTAAAGCAATGATGGGCAATGATTATAGAATAACTAACTAATGATTGATTTATTTATTATTAAACCAAATTACACTACATGGCTAACAAATAAAAACGGAACAAAACATGGGCAGAAGGGGTTTGTAAAATGATTTTGGGCTTTTAAATGGTCAAGGCCCAGAAAACAAGCAACTTAAATTATGAAAAGTATTTAAGCATGTGGGCTAGAATTAAAACCAAGTAAATTAAATGGACTAGTAACTTGTACATGACTGCACAATTCAACTACGCAGAAATCAACGAAAGAGAAGCAGCAAGCGTGTGCAGGAAATCTACAAAACGGGAAAAGGATGGAGCGTGGGATCCACGCGTGTGTGCGAGTGAGTAAACCAATATATTCAGCAAGACTCTACTCCCAGGCCCATAGAAAAAGTAGAACTAAAATTAAAGTAAAGCTAGGCTACTTTCAACCCCAAATGGTTAGCATTTCACTAGTTTGTCCACTAATCGGATTCACGAAAATAACAAGAGTGAAGCAACATAAACGAAAGAGCAGGGCAAAAAAAAATAAAAAAATAAAGAGGGAATGAAAATTTGCATTAATAAAATGAAGGTGTTTACAAGATGAAGGCTAAAAAATTTAGGGTAAACTAAAAAAAACTAAGATATATTAAAAGAAAGCAACAGGAATTGACTACACCGGCAAGAAAAAGAGAAAGTAAAATAAAGTGATTGCATGTTGTTGGTCTCCCCTCTGGTATTTATAGGACAACATGTCTAACCATCATAGTATAAATATAGCAAGCAAAACTGGAATTGAATTTGTTCATCATTGACTATACCAAAATTTCTCATTCTACCTACCACTGCACAGCTCATCACTTTCTAGATATAGTATTATAACAATTATTTATAGATGAGAATTAGGGTTTTGGGGTGTGTTTGAAATATTCCAATTTGCTCCAAGCTCCTAATTCTTTTTCCTTCTTCTTTTATTCTAGTCATTTTTCTTCCTCTTTTGTCCTTCATTGCACTTTATTTCTTTATTTTGTCGTTTCTTTATTTTCCTCGAATTTCCTGAAATACAACAAAATAATTTATTAAAATACGAGTTCAAACAATAAATAGGTAATAAAAATATGCAAAAATATGCACTTATCAAATGCCCCCATACCTATTTTTTGCTCATCCTCGAGTAAAACAAAACGAAAAATGCAGAATGAAAAGTCTAAACTCATTGTCGTAGGAATCACGGTTAATTTTAGGTTTACCAACCCGTTAGACTCATAGACGATCTCTACAAGAGGAGTGTTGTCTCCTAAGGGTTTACAGAAGATATACCCATAAAATCTTTGAGATAAATCAGCAAGTATCCAACTTTCCTCTTTCAATCTAGCTTTCATTGGTGTCAACAAAACAATTTTGTAGGAAAATATAGGCCTTAAAGATTATTCTAATAATAGCCAATTTATAGGTTCCCACAATCCACATGATTAGACTCTAGAAATTTACAAAAAAAAAATAAAAATTCCAAGGTGTGTAATGAATTTAAGGCCTTTGATGGATAAGTGCATACGAACATTTTCTTTTTTTCAACCAATATTGAACTGACCCAATCTCTATTAAAACAAGGTTCTAGCCAAACTTCACGTTCTTAGTAGTTAGACCGACTGTGCAATGGTTGAGGTCCCAAAAGACTTTTGCATCGATACCCATTTAGGGAGCTTTAGGTCAACAATCCCAGATCACAAAGGACCTTAGGTTGCTAGGCACAAAGTCCCCTCGCACTTACTTACTCGGGTTATCAATGAGCCCAACCTAACCGATTTTCCTACTAAGAATTCATTATTACAAAATTACACTAGCGCTCTACAATTACAAACATTTATTGACTTTTTTTTCTTTTTCTTTTTTTCTTTTTTTTAGACACTATAGGAGCAAAATCTCGCAAAGGTTTTATTCAAAATTGTTCTAGCATGTGGGTTCTCTCTCAGGTATCGAATAACATTTCTATACAATTTTTTCATCAAAGATCTTGTGCAAATGTGTCGTCTTGGATTTTTAAGCAAAAATTTGTTCGACACAAGTTTCATGAGGAAAACCTTACTTGACTACGTTCAAATTATCTAAAGGCATTATACATATAATTTTTGAAAAATAGTTAACACCAACTAGTTCTAAAGTTTAAAGAGTGGGAAGGACAACTAAGCTAAAATATCTCTATTTTTGGATTTTTAAAATTTTTATTTTTTTGATTTTTCAATTTTTTGTATTTACACTAAAACCCTCCCCCATACCTAAATCATGCATTGTCCTCAATGTTGGGTTCCGAGGCATAAAACGCAGCGGATAAACGTAAATAAAACAAAATTTTTGAAACCCAAACCAGGATCCATGTACAATTCCGGGCAGATTATGGAGATAACGAATCATACCTATTAAGATCTTGTTTCACGAACTCAACGGAGATCCTTGCATGTAATCACCACACACAGTCCTTGCGTCAAGATCCGTGTCTCTAAGGTAATCCACACGAACGTCCGACCGTCCAACGATCCGAGGAGCCAGGTACTAGCCCGCAAAGAACAGCCTCTCTCTCTCTCTCTCTAGCCTCTCGAAGATGGAGCTGCTAGGGTTTTGTCAAAAACGATTTAATGACTCTTAACCCTAAAATAATACATCATTATGTATTTATATGAGAGAAATAATGGGCTAAAATCAAAAAACTGAATTGGGCTTCCTTAAACCCAATTCTATTTCTATTCTAATTTATTATTGGACTTCCTTAAATCCAATTCTGTTATTACCTTATTAAATTCGAATTTGCTTAGATAATTAATTAGGACCAGTCCAATTAATTAAATAGCCAATTCTCAATTTAATAATGATTTAATTTAAATTCTTAATTTAAACTAAAACTCCTTTTAAGACGTTCTAAGTGTGTGACCCTATAGGTTATTATTACGTTGGCAATAATTTTAATATCTAATAAAATTATAAACAATGAGCGGTATCTAGTAATACATCATTGCTAACCAAGTAATAATAATAATCGGTGATCCAATTTAAACCTTTTGTGATTAATGTTTCTGTGTAATATAATCCCTTTAACCAAATATTATAGATTAAACTCGAGGCATGTGTTTAGTCATCCTCTTCAACATTTAATCCGGGTTTACTTGATCCATGAGTAGACTATTAAAACAAATCATTATTTGAGCACGGCCATGCATTTTATAGTCTCACTCAATCAAGAGGCCAATAATATCTCTCCTAATTCTAGGAGGGTTAAATCCTTTATCTATCATTCATATTTCTCATACGACTCATGATATACCCGATGTCCACTTTTATCATCACCCGGTCAAAGGTAACTTTTAATGTAGTCAAAGTATATTAATCCTCGTATAGAAATATAATGATCTCAAGTCAAAGGACCATTACACCATTATCACTGTGAGTCTTTCTTATGACTTTATTAAACATGAAGAATCTAACTGTGGGTCTGTCCAGTACCATGTACCCCTACATGTACCTATGTTTTTGACTTTAGTATCTCCATACTTATAACCAATGAGATGTGGTTATCTGTCAAACAACATACTAGTCTATTTACGTATTATTATTACCCTGTAATAATAATACTCGACTATGGACCTTTAAGAATATGATATATTATATAATCTCAAGTTCAAGTCATGTACTTAAACTATACAATGTGTATCACGATTCTAAGGACATTTATTATGCTAACAAATATATCACAGTAATTAAAGTCATAATAAATACGTTTAATGAATAATCAAATGACATAAAGGTTTAATAAAAGAAACAATGTATTTCTTCTAGGGCACCTACATTAACAATCTCCCACTTGCACTAGAGCCAATCACCCATGTGTCTAATACCCATGGAAATTGTGTGACCATCGTGCTTCTGCTGCGACAAGCCTTTGGTCAATAGGTCTGCAATGTTATCATTTGTGTGCACTTTACATATGTGTATGTTACCTCCGTTTAGACAAAACACAAAACCAGACTGTGATACAGTATCATCCCTGTCTGTTTGGAAACTTGCATCGGTGTAACCTTTTACAACCAGTTTCTCCTCTCCTCCATACACCAAGAATGAATCTTTAGTCCTATTCAGGTACTATAGAACATTCTTGACTGTCGTCCAGTGACCTTCACCTGAATTAGACTGGTATCTGCTCGTCATGCTCAAAGCATACGAAACATCTGGGCGAGTACATACCATTGCATACATGATAGATCCAATTGCTGAGCCATATGGAACCTTACTCATGTGGTCCTTCTCATCTAATGATTTCGGACACTGGTCTTTAGAGATCGTTATCCCTTGAGACACGGGGACATATCCCCTTTTTGCATTTTGCATACCAAAACGATGCAAAACCTTATCAATGTATGTGCTCTGACTTAGACCGATCATCCTTCTAGATCTATCTCTATAGATCCTCATTCCTAGAATGTAGGTTGCCTCTCCTAAGTCTTTCATGGAGAATTTGCTCCCTAACCAAGTCTTAACAGCCTTTAGAGAAGGTATGTCATTCCCCATTAGTAGTATATCATCAACATATAGTACTATGAATGACACATGGCTCCCACTAACCTTCTTGTAAACACACGGTTCATCTTCGTTTTGAACAAAGCCATACTCTTTGACTATTTCATCAAAACGAATATTCCATCTTCTAGAGGCTTGCTTCAATCCATAAATGGATCGACGTAATTTACATATCTTGCCAACATTCCTTGGATTGACATCCATTTTCCAGATTTCATAATCATGGAATGCTGCAATGGCAAGCAAAATCCTTATGGACTTGACCATAGCCACTGGTGAGAAAGTTTCATCATAGTGAATACTATGAATTTGTTTGAAACCTTTTGCAACCAGCCTTGCTTTATAGGTCTGAACATTTCCATCCATGTCAGTTTTCTTCTTGAAAACCCATTTGCACCCTACGGGTTTTACCCCTTCAGGTGGATCAACCAAAGTCCATACTTGGTTTTCGTACATGGAATCCATCTCGGATTTCATGGCTTCAAGCCATCTCTTAGAGTCTGGACTGTTCATAGCATCTTGGTATGTGAGAGGCTCATCTTCATCTATAAGCATCAAATCACCACATTGAGTCAAGAGAAATCCATATCTCTCTGGCTCATGGCGAATTCTACCAGTTCTACGAACAACCTGTGTTTGTTGAGCATTATCATTATCCTGCTCTTGTTCCACTTCAGGTTCAATGCTATTTTGTGGTTCTCGATCTTCATCGAGATCTATAGTTCTCCCACTGTTTCTTTTGGAAACAAAATCTCTTTCCATGAAGACAGCATCTCGAGCAATAAACACTTTCTGCTCAGAAGGACTATAAAAATAATACGCCTTTGTTTCATTAGGGTATCCCACAAAATTGCACTCTTCGGATTTAGGTCCAAGCTTGTCAGATACTTGACGTTTCACAAACGCCTTGCATCCCCAAACTTTCATAAAGTTCATGCCTGACCGTTTCTCCTTCCATATTTCACATGGAGTCTTTTGAACCTTCTTAGTAGGAACACGGTTAAGTGTGAAAGCCGCTGTTTCTAGAGCATAACCCCAGAAACTTATTGGAAGATCTGCATGACTCATCATCGATCGCACCATGTCCAACAAGGTGCGATTTCTCCTCTCTGAAACTCCATTCCATTGAGGTGTACCTGGCAGAGTAAGTTGTGATACAATACCACACTCTTTTAAATACTCTTTAAAATCGGTGCTTAAGTATTCACCCCCACGATCAGATCGTAAGATCTTAATACTTGCACCTCCGCCAATTTGCTTCTCTACTTCAGCCTTGTATTCTTTGAATTTTTCAAAAGAATCGGATTTATTCTTCATAAGATATACATATCCATATCTACTGAAATCATCAGTAAATGTTATGAAGTAGTAGTAGCCTTCTCTAGCCATCACACGCATTGGGCCACATACATCACTATGTATTAGCTCCAGACGTTCAGTGGCCCTTTGACCCTTACCAGTGAAAGGGGCTTTAGTCATCTTACCAAGCAAACAAGATTCGCATTCTTTGTATGATTCAAAATCAAACTTATCCAAGTATCCATCCTTATGTAATTTGGATATGCGTTTCTCATTTATATGGCCTAGACGACAATGCCAGAGGTATGTTTGATTTGAGTCATTGACTTTAAGTCGTTTGTTTTCTATATTATAGACAGGATTATCTAAATCAAGAACATATAAACCATTAAACAAACGCGCAACACAATAGGTTAAATCATTCAAAGCAAAAGAGCAACTGTTGTTCTTTATTGTAAACGAAAAACCTTTCTTGTCCAAACAAGAAACAGAAATAATGTTTCTACGAATCGCAGGCACGTAAAAACAGTCTTCTAGTTCTAAAACAAGCCCAGAGGGCAAAGATAAATAATAAGTGCCTACAGCTAAAACATCAACTTTTGCTCCATTGCCACCTCGAAGGTCCACTTCTCCCTTAGCCAAAGTCCTACTTCTCTGCAGTTCCTCCACATTTATACAAATGTGAGAAGCACATCCGGTATCCAATACCCAAGATGTAGAAATAGACAAATTGACTTCTATAACATAAATACCTGATCCAGAAATCTGAACACCCTTCATTTTCTTCAGATCCTCCAAATAAACAGGACAGTTTCTCTTCCAGTGACCATTTTTCTTACAGTAGTGACATTCACCCTTAGCAACACCACCTTTAGGCTTTAAAGCCTGATTGGGACCTGACTTTGGCTTGGGTGTAGAAACAGATCCAATCTTATTCTTACCCTTCCACTTGCCTTTCCTCTTGGCTTTACCTTTATTGCCCACCATAAGTATGGGAGCAGGTTCAGCTGTCTTCATGTTGGTTTCATATGTCCTCAACATAGCCAAAAATTCAGTAGGTGTTTTGTCAAATTCATTCATATTGTAGTTCACAACAAACTGAGTAAATTTGCTGTTCAAAGAATTCATGATTAGGTCAATACCAATTTCTGGACCAATCGGGAAACCCAAAGTAGCAAGGTACTCAATATAACCAATCATCTTCAGAACATGTGGGCCAACTGGTTCACTTGCCCCTTGTTTGCAATTAAAGAGTGACTTACTCGTGTTGAACCTTTCTTGACGAGTTTGGCTTGCAAACATGCTTTGCAAGTGCTTATTGATATTATATGCATCCATATGCACATGCTGTCTTTGAAGCTCAGCACTCATAATTGCCAACATGAGACATGCAACATCATTTGCATCATTCTCATCCCTTGTGCGGGCCGCTCGTTCCTCAACAGTAGCGTTCTCAGGAAGGGGACCTGGCGGAGGGATATCAATGACATGAAGCTTGCGCTCCTGCCTGAGGACAATCTTCAAATTCCTCTGCCAGTCTAGGAAGTTTTTTTTCTCCTGTCAGTTTGTCCTTTTCAAGGACTGATTGTACGGATAGTGTGTTTGTGTTGTTTGCCATTAGTATCTACAATGATAAATGCACAAAATAAACATTAGATTGTCTTGGTTATAAATTATTATGTTCAAATGATTATGATATATTCATAATATATCTCCCATTATTTTTATCAAATTAATAGCCCTTACTATTAATTCGGAAAGCATATCCCATAAATCTTTCTAGTGAGCCAAGATCCATATTTCGTCATGTCCTAAGTCAACCACTGGTAGTCCTTAAAACATGATTATTTAGGTAGACAACAGTTGTCAATTATATCATATATAATTCCTGGATAGTTTGGTAAACAATGATTGATCTTATCTATCTAATAGATTTTTAACCAAACTCTATGCTTCTAAGTTCATAATAATTGAATATAACCGTTTATTTTCACCTCATTATGACGACTCAATTAAGTTAGACCCAATGATACAACGGCCAAATATAACCGTTTATATTCGTCGCATCTCACCACGATAGACAGGAGTCCCCTGCCATTGACAGTCATTCCCCTTGTCGATCTAGGATTCGATGAGTGTTCATTCATTGGAAAGCATCTGATTAAAACTTAATATTTTGTTAAGGGGTTTAAAGAATTTATGACGATCATGATCACATCATAAAGAGATCCTCAATTTTCCTTGAACCAAATACTTCAAATTGACATCTTAGATTGTTCATTTCCCAGGTAGATAGAGGATCCCAATGGTCACACTTAATACCCATTAACCTTACGAATACGCATATCCGCTTTTGACAGAAAATCCCAATTTTAGATATCAAAAATCCATATTTAATTCCGTGTTTTAAAAATCCATATTTTATAAACACAAGAATCTCATGATCGTTTGTTAATTTTAAAATCTTGAATCGTTACAGATTTTATCTTGTTTAAGCAGGCATGGCATGGGTGATGTTTCTAATAATGATTAATCTAATTAAAGCATGCATCTATATGTATCCTACACATACATTCATACATCATATGTAAAGTAAGTGCAGTATGTAAACGTGATTGGTTATGGCGTTTATCCTATATGATCCTCTCAAGCTAATGAAAGGATCAAGGTCAATCTATGGTGGAATAAACATAAATACAAATTACATGTCTTCATTCTTCTTGTCTTCTTGGTTGCTCCTTCTCTTGGACCATCCTTCAATCTTCAATTACATTACATTGAATAATTGAATACAATCTACAATAAAGTACTTACATGATAAAACTCGAGTTACATTCGAGGTTCAACAATTACAAGAATGAAGAAAACGACATGCAAGTCGTATTTATAAAACCAAAACCATTAATCTAAGGGTCTTAAGGCCATAACCATCACCATGCTCAAGTAACAATTAAATAATATGTCATATTATATAATCATGTTATACCATATCATATTTCAGATGATCCAATCAAAGAAATCAAATACCGCAAAAATCAGAAAATCAGAATCAAATTCTGAAAACAATAAATCGTCTTTTTCATGAAATAAACGGCGTCAAACGCCTTACAGACGAGTCGATGATAGCTATGCTATCAGTTTTGTTCAGACGCTTGTTTCCAGTCAGAAAACACATATCGTTTGCGAAAATCGGACACTGGACAGATTTCACCAGATATGCACAGCGTATACAGAAATCGTATCGTATACAATCCCCATATCAAGAACAAACATTAATCATATATATATATATATATATATATATATATATATATATATATATATCAGTATATATACAGATTATATAATCATCATATGATCATCTCAATCATCTTCAATCATAACGGAACCATATATATGCATCATAACATATTATAAACAGCATATATAAGAACATAAACATGGCAGATTCGCAAAACATGCATACTTGCATCATATACAGTAAACACGTAACCAAATCAACCCCTTATACACGTAGCTCTGATGCCATTGTTGGGTTCCGAGGCATAAAACGCAGCGGATAAACGTAAATAAAACAAAATTTTCGAAACCCAAACCAGGATCCATGTATAATTCCGGGCAGATTATGGAGATAACGAATCATACCTATTAAGATCTTGTTTCACGAACTCAACGGAGATCCTTGCTTGTAATCACCACACACAGTCCTTGCGTCAAGATCCGTGTCTCTAAGGTAATCCACACGAACGTCCGACCGTCCAACGATCCGAGGAGCCAGGTACTAGCCCGCGAAGAACAGCCTCTCTCTCTAGCCTCTCGAAGATGGAGCTGCTAGGGTTTTGTTAAAAACGATTTAATGACTCTTAACCCTAAAATAATACATCATTATGTATTTATATGAGAGAAATAATGGGCTAAAACCAAAAAAGCGAATTGGGCTTCCTTAAACCCAATTCTATTTCTATTCTGATTTTATTATTGGACTTCCTTAAATCCAATTTTGTTCTTACTTTATTAAATTCGAATTTGCTTAGATAATTAATTAGGACCAGTCCAATTAATTAAATAGCCAATTCTCAATTTAATAATGATTTAATTTAAATTCTTAATTTAAACTAAAACTCCTTTTAAGACGTTCTAAGTGTGTGACCCTATAGGTTATTATTACGTTGGCAATAATTTTAATATCTAATAAAATTATAAACAATGAGCGGTATCTAGTAATACATCATTGCTACCCAAGTAATAATAATAATCGGTGATCCAATTTAAACCTTTTGTGATTAATGTTTCTGTGTAATATAATCCCTTTAACCAAATATTATAGATTAAACTCGAGGCATGTGTTTAGTCATCCTCTTCAACATTTAATCCGGGTTTACTTGATCCATGAGTAGACTATTAAAACAAATCATTATTTGAGCACGGCCATGCATTTTATAGTCTCACTCAATCAAGAGGCCAATAATATCTCTCCTAATTCTAGGAGGGTTAAATCCTTTATCTATCATTCATATTTCTCATACGACTCATGATATACCCGATGTCCACTTTTATCATCACCCGGTCAAAGGTAACTTTTAATGTAGTCAAAGTATATTAATCCTCGTATAGAAATATAATGATCTCAAGTCAAAGGACCATTACACCATTATCACTGTGAGTCTTTCTTATGACTTTATTAAACATGAAGAATCTCACTGTGGGTCTGTCCAGTACCATGTACCCCTACATGTACCTATGTTTTTGACTTTAGTATCTCCATACTTATAACCAATGAGATGTGGTTATCTGTCAAACAACATACTAGTCTATTTACGTATTATTATTGCCCTGTAATAATAATACTCGACTATGGACCTTTAAGAATATGATATATTATATAATCTCAAGTTCAAGTCATGTACTTAAACTATACAATGTGTATCACGATTCTAAGGACATTTATTATGCTAACAAATATATCGCAGTAATTAAAGTCATAATAAATACGTTTAATGAATAATCAAATGACATAAAGGTTTAATAAAAGAAACAATGTATTGCTTATATGGCACCTACATTAACACTCATTGTATGCAAATGCAAGAGAAATGAGAAAAGGAGAATGAGGAGATAATACCTGACAAGGGATGACGGAGACGAACGAAAAAAACAACTAATTAACACAACTCACGCACACATTCCTCCTCCATACCTATCTTTCACGAGGGGAGGCAAAGGATTAAAACGGAATTAGCCGATGCAGGTGGGAAAATTGGGGTGCAGCTTCGAGAAAGAATCAAGACATTTTTGAAAATTTTGATTAGAAAATACTTTCTCAAGCAACATGGAATTATTCAACCTTATGGAACAAGTGTCACTAATGTTCTCCCTAAACCAACTTAAGGCTTTTTCATTTTGTTTAAGCAAATTAGAGACAATGAAACTTTGGTCATGGGTTGAATCACTAGGAATGACGTAAGATAAAGTTTAATCTTCTCCTAAGGGTTGTTGATTAAACTCGAGATGATACAAAGTTGAGTCAAATGCAGGAAGTGTTCCCACGGGACTCTTAACAACGGCCTCAACTCTAACATCCTCGGGTGCGGTCTCCAACTTAGAACAAATGTCATCTAACTCTCTCAGCATCTCTTCCGAGGTCATATCCCTTAACGACTCATTATACGCTTGATTCGACGCATAGTTGACTTTAAAATCCTCATTGAGAAGAGACTTAATCTCACTATCCTCAAAGCTAGACCATGTGACAAACTTGTTGACAACATTAACTCCTATTGATTGTTCATAAAGCTCATTGGGTTCTTTTCCTACATTGAAAATGTTAAGGTCAATGGTCATGTTACCAAAGGTGAGTTTCATCGAACCATTCCTGCAATTGATCAAGGCATTGGATGTGGCAAGAAAAGGTCGTCCTAGAATTATAGGGATTTGGTTTTTAAGATTCGTGACGGGCTGTGTCTCGAGAATGACAAAGTCAACCGGGAAGAAAAAGTCACCTACTTTAATCAGCACGTCTTCAATAATTCCCTTAGGAATTTTGACAGAACGATCGGCTAATTGAAGCGTAACATTAGTTCTTTGAAGCTCTCCTAAACCTAGGGCTCGATAGATTGAAAAGGGAAGCAAGTTTATACTAGTGCCTAGATCGAGTAATGACTTGTCCACAAAAGTATTGCCTATCACATTAAATTGTAGGACAACCGGGGTCCTTATATTTCAAAGGAATTTGGTTCGAAAGAATTGAACTAACTTGAGAAGTCAAGAAGGCTTTCTTAAGGATGTGAATGGTTCGCTTATGAGTGCACAAATCTTTTAGACATTTCGCGTAAGAGGGAATTTGTTGAATCGCGTCTAAAAGAGGAACATTGCTTTGACTTGCTTATAAACTTTTAAGATCTTGTCTATTTGAGCCGTTTGTTTAGGAGAAATGAGTCTTTGCGGATAAGGAGCTTTCGACTTAAAGACTCGTTCACTAGGTTCTTCGGGGACGGGTTTTGTCCCACTCGTTGATCCTTGTTCTTTTGAACCCTCGGGTTCAAGACTAGCGTTTGGTTCAGAATTTGACTCGTCTTCTTCGGGAGACTTGTCACCGACATGATTTTCTTTTTGCTTATCGGACCTTAGGGAAATGACTGCATTCACATTGTCATGAGGTCTTTGATTAAGAGAAAATTTAGGATTGACCTCGGGTTCACTTGGAAACTTGTTCTTCTCTCGCTCACAAATAGTGTTTGCTAATTGACCCAATTGAACTTGTAACTTAGATATGGATTGAGCATTAGAATTCAACAATTGCCTATCTTGAGTTATGGTTTGCATGAAATTAGTTTGAGATTTCAATAAAGCCTCGATACTCTTTTATAAGGAATTAAGTCGCTTACCCGAATCGTTAAACCCGGGAGGGTTCAATGGCGCTTGAATCGGGTTAGGATAATGACCTTGGTTTGGAGTCGGGTAAGAGTTCGGCTTTTGAAAAGAAGGTGGTGGAGATTAGTAATTTTGACCATGACTCCAAGAAAAATTCGGGTGGTTCTTCCACCCGGGATTGTAGGTCGGTGCAAACGGGTCATTTCTAGGCCTAGGTTGGAACACTGCGTTCACTTGCTCAAAGTCAGGACAATGTTGAGACTCGAAGTTCGAAGGATTATAGTTCGGGTACACAGACGTAGGTGCGGGACCACTATGAGTTTTTAAAGCTTCAAGTCGTCTAGTAAGAGTAGCTAATTTGGCATCGATTGAAATTGAATTTCCAATCGAATGCAGACCCCTAGATGTACTAGACGACTCGTTGGACTTATTAGGTTCCCTAGTAGATTCACACAACATTGTCTTTTCCGCTAATTCCTCGAAAAAGGCCCACCCTTCGTCCTCATCTTTTTCCATGAATTTACCTTGGCACATAGACTCTAAAAAAGCGGTTGTCGGACTATCTAAGGCCTCGTAAACAATATTACAAAGTCTCCATTTTTCTATTCCATGGTGGGGGCATTGTGATAATAGACTTTTAAAACGATCGAAATATTTCCAAAAAGACTCCTTTTCCTTTTGCTGAAATTGATTTATCTTATTTGTTATCCTTGTAGTCTTGTGATTAGGAAAATATTTTTTTAGAAACATTACACCAAATCCCTCCCACGTGGAAATAGAATTAACCGGTATGCTATACAACCATTTTTTAGCATTTTCTTTAAGCGCAAAATTAATGATCCTAAGCCTAATTGAGTCCTCGGTTAATTGTTGGAGTTTTTGTAAGGCACAAACCTTGTCGAATTCATGAATAAACAAATAGGGGTCCTCACCATCGCTCCCGGTAAACTTAGGTAACATGCTAATGTGGTGAGCTTTAATCTCGAAATTATTACCATTAATCGGGGGAAGAGTGATACACGAGGGTTGGGATGATCGGGTGGAGTAACAATGATCCTTAAGAGACACGACCATGGTCACTAATGGTTCATAATTTTCTAAAGACTCGGATTCAGAAGAGGAAGAAATCTCAATTAATCTCACTAGTCTAGTAGAATTATCCCTAATCCAAGTAGTTCGTATAGACCACGAAAGTAAACAAGTAGCAGATAAGTGCGATAAATTAAACAAACAAAAGAAAGGATGAAAAATCAAAAGAAAAATTCTAGACCTAGGGTTCCTTAATAAAATAAACTAGACCTTTCTCCTAACTTTAAGGACCACCAAAAAGTCGGTAAATCAGAAATTATTCGAACCGATTTGGCCAGGTAGGTGCAAGCATTGCTAAGAGGCTAAACACTGGCCTAGACACCAAATCCTAATTGGCCAGGTAAGCTTTCGCTTGCCTAGACACCAAAAAATTGGAATAATTAATGATTACATCGTTTCTTAGGTACCTTCCTAATTGAGCGCGAAAATCCTATGGGCCATGCCTAATTTAATTTTATTAAGGCTAAGGGCATGCAAAATGATGGATTAAGTGGTTGTGGGCCAAGGAAAGAGTGATGAAATCTCTTCCCTTATCTTGTGATGGGGTTTTGCCCTTAAGATTTATTTACAAATGATGCAACAAACAACGAAAGATAAAAACTATAAACAATTATGGATGCTCTAAACTACGTGTCCTAAATAAAGAAAAGAAGAAATTTAACGTACCTTTGGGTTCTCCAGCAATCACCACAATTTATAAGGTACGAAAAATTAAAAATGAGAAAATAAAAATCTAGATGATGTGCCCTAAGTGATTAAATGCATGATGCAACAATTATGTAATTTCTAACTAATTTTTTTGTTTTTTTTTTATTTTTAATTTTTTTTTTGTGATTTTCTAAAAAATAAAAAGGCCGAAAAGAGAGAAATACGGATTACCGAAGCACGCTTCCAAAATTTCCAATTTTCCTCCACGCTCCGTGAGAAGATTCCCGAAATTTCAACTTTCCTAAAAAAAATGAGATAAAAATAAGACAAGTAAAACTAATGCGAAAAATTAAAAATCAAGGCGCGAAAAATAATTAGTCCTCGACAGCGATGCCAAAAACTTGATGTGCTAAAAATATGACAATTAAAATCGTAAGCGCACGATCATCGTTTTAATATTTGAGATTCGATCCACATAGACTATATATTTTTTCGCAACTCCTTAAAAATTAATTTAGGCAAACTAGACAATTAACTTTTCAGATGAGAATTAATTAACCTAATTAGCAAAGATTATCAAATAATATGGAAAACCTAGGAATCCGAATCCGTTAATTAATCTCAATTAATATCAACTCACCCTAAAATCAATTCTCTTTTCTTCACAAATAAGATATATCAATACGAGACAAGCATATACTATGAAACTTGTTATCTAACAATAACCTAGCAAAACTTCAAAGAGCAAGGATAGGCTATGAAAAATAAATCCGGTAACAATAATATATCAAAATCACTTTGTCAATTGAATAATTAAGCAATAAGAAAAATTATGAGAATCAATTAATAGGAACGAGAAGAAATCGAAACAATTAAATTAACTTCATCTTCATCCTAGGACAAAAGATTTTGCTACACATATTTAACAAATAAACGAAACAATATAAGAATAAAGTTATAACCACTAACTATTAATGCACTGATTATATAATATAGGCTACCTAGTACACGGACCAGCAATAAGAAAAATATATGGGGCTAGAAACTAAAAAAAAGAAAAAAATAAAATAAGAAAAGACGCGGGCCATATAAATAAAAAAAAACTAAAGTCTAATAATGATAAGGTCATAACAAAATGATAATTAAAGCAATGATGGGCAATGATTATAGAATAACTAGCTAATGATTGATTTATTTATTATTAAACCAAATTACACTACGTGGCTAACAAATAAAAACGGAACAAAACATGGGCAGAAGGGGTTTTTAAAATGATTTTGGGCTTTTAAATGGTCATGGCCCAGAAAACAAGCAACTTAAATTATGAAAAGTATTTAAGCATGCGGGCTAGAATTAAAACCAAGTAAATTAAATGGACTAGTAACTTGTACATGACTGCACAATTCAACTATGCAGAAATCAACGAAAGAGAAGCAGCAAGCGTGTGTAGGAAATCTACAAAACGGGAAAAGGATGGAGCGTGGGATCCACGCGTGTGTGCGAGTGAGTAAACCAATATCTTTAGCAAGACTCTACTCCCAGGCCCATAGAAAAAGTAGAACTAAAATTAAAGTAAGGCTAGGCTACTTTCAACCCCAACTGGTTAACATTTCACTAGTTTGTCCACTAATCGGATTTACGAAAATAACAAGAGTGAACAAACATAAACGAAAGAGCAAGACAAAAAAAATAAAAAAATAAAGAGGGAATGAAAATTTGCATTAATAAAATGAAGGTGTTTACAAGATGGAGTCTAAAAAATATAGGGTAAAGTAAAAAAAACTAAGATATATTAAAAGAAAGCAACAGGAATTGACTACACCGGCAAGAAAAAGAGAAAGTAAAATAAAGTGATTGCATGTTGTTGGTCTCCCCTCTGGTATTTATAGGACAACATGTCTAACCATCATAGTATGAATATAGCAAGCAAAACTGGAATTGAATTTGTTCATCATTGACTATACCAAAATTTCTCATTCTACCTACCACTGCACAGCTTATCACTTTCTAGATATAGTATTATAACACTTATTTATAGATGAGAATTAGGGTTTTGGGGTGTGTTTGAAATATTCCAATTTGCTCCAAACTCCTAATTCTTTTTCCTTCTTCTTTTATTCTAGTCATTTTTCTTCCTCTTTTGTCCTTCATTGCACTTTATTTCTTTATTTTGTCGTTTCTTTATTTTCCTCGAATTTCCTGAAATGCAACAAAATAATTTATTAAAATACGAGTTCAAACAATAACTAAGTAATAAAAATATGCAAAAATATGCATTTATCAAATGCCCCCATACCTATCTTTTGCTCATCCTCGAGTAAAACAAAAAGAAAAATGCAGAATGAAAAGTCTATACTCATTGTCGTAGGAATCACGGGTAATTTTAGGTTTACCAACCCGTTAAACTCATAGACGATCTCTACAAGAGGAGTGTTGTCTCCTAAGGGTTTACAGAAGATATACCCATAAAATCTTTGAGATAAATCAGCAAGTATCCAACTTTCCTCTTTTAATCTAGCTTTCATTGGTGTCAACAAAACAATTTTGTAGGAAAATATATGCCTTAAATATTATTCTAATAATATCCAAGTTATAGGTTCCCACAATCCACATGATTAGACTCTAGAAATTTACAAAAAAAAAAATCCCAAGGTGTGTAGTGAATTTAAGGCCTTTGATGGATAAGTGCATACGAACATTTTCTCTTTTTCAACCAATATTGAACTGACCCAATCTCTATTAAAACAAGGTTCTAGCCAAACTTCACGTTCTTAGTAGTTAGACCAACTGTGCAATGGTTGAGGTCCCAAAAGACTTTTACATCGATACCCATTTAGCGAGCTTTAGGTCAACAATCCCAGATCACAAAGGACCTTAGGTTGCTAGGCACAAAGTCCCCTCGGACTTACTTACTCGGGTTATCAATGAGCCCAACCTAACCGATTTTCCTACTAAGAATTTATTATTACAAAATTACACTAGCACTCTACAATTACAAACATTTATTGACTTTTTTTTCTTTTTCTTTTTTCTTTTTTTTTAGACACTATAGGAGCAAAATCTCGCAAAGGTTTGATTCGAAATTGTTCTAACATGTGGGTTCTCTCTCAGGTATCGAATAACATTCCTATACAATTTTTTCATCAAAGATCATGTGCAAATGTGTCGTCTTGGACTTTTAAGCAAAAATTTGTTCGACACAAGTTTAATGAGGAAAACCTTACTTGACTACGTTCAAATTATCTAAAGGCATTATACATATAATTTTTGAAAAACAGTTAACACCAACTAGTTCTAAAGTTTAAAGAGTGGGAAGGACAACTAAGCTAAAATATATCTATTTTTGGATTTTAAAATTTTTAATTTTTTTGGATTTTTCATTTTTTGTATTTGCACTAAAACCCTCCCCCATACCTAAATCATGCATTGTCCTCAATGTATGCAAATGCAAGAGAAATGAGAATGAGGAGATAATACCTGACAAGGGATGACGGAGACAAACGAAAAAAACAACTAATTAAAACAACTCACGCACACATTCCTCCCCCATACCTATCTTTCACTAGGGGAGGCAAAGGAATAAAATGGAATCAGCCGATGCCGGTGGGAAAATTGGGGTGCAGCTTCGAGAAAGAATCAAGACATTTTTGAAAATTTTGATTAGAAAATACTTTCTCAAGCAACATGGAATTATTCAACCTTATGGAACAAGTGTCACTAATGTTCTCCCTAAACTAACTTAAGGTTTCTTCATTTTGTTTAAGCAAATTAGAGACAATGAAACTTTGGTCATGGGTTGAATCACTAGGAATGACGTAAGATAAAGGTTTATCTTCTCCTAAGGGCTGTTGATCAAACTCGGGATGATACAAAGTTGAGTCAAATGCAGGAAGTGTTCCCACGGGACTCTTAACAATGGCCTCAACACTAACATCCTCGGGTGGGGTCTCCAACTTAGAACAAATGTCATCTAACTCTCTCAGTATCTCTTCCGAGGTCATATCCCTTAACGACTCATTATACGCTTGATTCGACGCATAGTTGACTTTAAAATCCTCATTGAGAAGAGACTCAATCTCACTATCCTCAGAGCTAGACCATGTGACAAACTTGTTGACAACATTAACTCCTATTGATTGTTCATAAAGCTCATTGGGTTCTTTTCCTACATTGAAAATGTTAAGGTCAATGGTCATGTTACCAAAGGTGAGTTTCATCGAACCATTCCTGCAATTGATCAAGGCATTGGATGTGGCAAGAAAAGGTCTTCCTAGAATGATAAGGATTTGTTTCTTAGGATTCATGACGGGTTGTGTCTCGAGAATAACAAAGTCAACCGGGAAGAAAAAGTTGCCTACTTTAATCAGCACGTCTTCAGTAATTCCCTTAGAAATTTTGACAGAACGATCGGCTAATTGAAGCGTAACTTTAGTTCTTTGAAGCTCTCCTAAACCTAGGGCTTGATAGATTGAAAAGGGAAGCAAGTTTACACTAGCGCCTAGATCGAGTAATGCCTTGTCCACAAAAGTATTGCCTATGACACATGAAATTGTAGGACAACCGGTGTCCTTATATTTCAAGGGAATTTGGTTCGAAAGAATTGAACTAACTTGAGAAGTCAAGAAGGCTTTCTTAGGGATGTGACTGGTTCGCTTATGAGTGCACAAATCTTTTAGACATTTCGCGTAAGAGGGAATTTGTTGAATCGCATCTAAAAGAGGAATGTTGACTTTGACTTGCTTAAAACTTTTAAGACCTTGTCTATTTGAGCCGTTTGTTTAGGAGAAATGAGTCTTTGCGGATAAGGAGCTTTCGGCTTAAAGACTCGTTCAATAGGTTCTTCGGGGACGGGTTTTGTCCCACTCGTTGATCCTTGTTCTTTTGAACCCTCGGGTTCAAGACTAGCGTTTGGTTCAGAATTTGACTCGTCTTCTTCGGAAGACTTGTCACCGACATGATTTTCTTTTTGCTTATCGGACCTTAGGGAAATGACTGCATTCACATTGTCATGAGGTCTTTGATTAAGAGGAAATTTAGGATTGACCTCGGGTTGACGTGGAAACTTGTTCTTCTCTCGCTCACAAATAGTGTTTGCTAATTTACCCAATTGAACTTGTAACTTAGATATGGCTTGAGTATTAGAATTCAACAATTGCCTATCTTGAATTATGGTTTGCATGAAATTAGTTTGAGATTTCAATAAAGCCTCGATACTCTTTTCTAAGGAATTAAGTCGCTTATCCGAATCGTTAAACCCGGGAGGGTTCAATGGCGCTTGAATCGGGATAGGATAATGACCTTGGTTTGGAGTCGGGTAAGAGTTCGGCTTTTGAAAAGAATGTGGTGGAGATTGGTAATTTTGACCTTGACTCCATGAAAAATTCGGGTGGTTATTCCACCCGGGATTGTAGGTCGGTGCAAACGGGTCATTCCTAGGCCTAGGTTGGAACATTGCGTTCACTTGCCCAAAGTCAGGACAATGTTGAGACTCGAAGTTCGAAGGATTATAGTTCGGGTACACGGACGTAGGTGCGGGACCACTATGAGTTTCTAAAGCTTCAAGTCGTCTAGTAAGAGTAGCTAATTTGGCATCGGTTGCAATTGAATTTCCAATCTAATGCAGACCCCTAGATGTACTAGACGACTCGTTGGACTTATTAGGTTCCCTAGTAGATTCCCACAACATTGTCTTTTCCGCTAATTCCTCAAAAAAGGTCCACCCTTCGTCCTCATCTTTTTCCATGAATTTACCTTGGCACATAGACTCTAAAAAACGGTTATCGGACTATCTAAGGCCTCATAAACAATCTTACAAAGTCTCCATTTTTCTATTCCATGATGGAGGCATTGTGATAATAGACTTTTAAAACGATCGAAATATTTCCAAAAAGACTCATTTTCCTTTTGATGAAATTGATGTATCTCATTTGTAATCCTTGTAGTCTTGTGATTAGGAAAATATTTTTTTAGAAAAATTACCACAAATCCCTCCCATGTGGAAATAGAATTAACTGGTAGGCTATACAACCATTTTTTAGCATTTTCTTTTAAGCACAAAATTAATGAGCCTAAGCCTAATTGGTCCTCGGTTAATTGTTGGAGTTTTTGTAAGGCAGAAACCTCCTCGAATTCATGAATAAACAGATAGGGGTTCTCACCATCGCTCCCGGTAAACTTAGGTAACATGCTAACGTGGTGAGCTTTAATCTCGAAATTATTACCATTAACCGGAGGAAGAGTGATACACGAGGGTTGGGATGATCGGGTGGAGTAATAACGATCCTTAAGAGACACGGCCAAGGTCAATAATGGTTCATAATTTTATAAAGACTCGGATTCAGAAGAGGAAGAAATCTCAATTGATCTCACTAGTCTAGCAGAATTATCCCTAATCCAAGTAGTTCGCATAAACCACGAAAGTAAACAAGTAGCAGATAAGTGCGATAAATTAAACAAACAAAGGAAAGGATGAAAAATCAAAAGAAAAATTCTAGACCTAGGGTTCCTTAATAAAATAAACTAGACCTTTCTCCTAACTTTAAGGACCACCAAAAAGTCGGTAAATCAGAAATTATTCGAACCGATTTGGCCAGGTAGGTGCAAGCATTGCCAAGAGGCTAAACACTGGCCTAGACACCAAATCCTAATTGGCCAGGTAAGCTTTCGCTTGCCTAGACACCAAAAAATTGGAATAATTAATGATTACATCGTTTCTTAGGTACCTTCCTAATTGAGCGCGAAAATCCTATGGGCCATGCCTAATTTAATTTTATTAATGCTAAGGGCATGCAAAATGATGGATTAAGTGGTTGTGGGCTAAGGAAAGACTGATGAAATCTCTTCTCTTATCTTGTGATGGGGTTTTGCCCTTAAGATTTATTTACAAATGATGCAACAAACAACGAGAGATAAAAACTATAAACAATTATGGATGCTCTAAACTACGTGTCCTAAATAAAGAAAAGAAGAAATTTAACGTACCTTTGGGTTCTCCAGCAATTACCACAATTTATAAGGTACGAAAAATTAAAAATAAGAAAATAAAAATCTAGATGATGTGCCTTAAGTGATTAAATGCATGATGCAACAATTATGTAATTTCTAACTAATTTTTTTTTTTTTTTTTTTTTTGTGATTTTCTAAAAAATAAAATGCCGAAAAGAGAGAAATACGGATTACCGAAGCACGCTTCCAAAAATTCCAATTTTCCTCCACGCTCCGTGAGAAGATTCCCGAAATTTCAACTTTCTTAAAAAAATGAGATAAAAATAAGACAAGTAAAACTAGTCCGAAAAATTAAAAATCAAGACACGAAAAATAATTAGTCCCCGGCAACGGTGCCAAAAACTTGATGTGCTAAAAATATGACAATTAAAATCGCAAGCGCACGATCATCATTTTAATATTTGAGATTCGATCCACAGAGACTATATATTTTTTCTCAACTCCTTAAAAATTAATTTAGGCAAACTAGACAATTAACTTTTCAGATGAGAATTAATTAACCTAATTAGCATAGATTATCAAATAATATGGAAAACCTAGGAATCCGAATCCGTTAATCAATCACAATTAATATCAACTCACTCTAAAAACAATTCTCTTTTCTTCACAAATAAGATATATCAATACGAGACAACCATATACTATGAAACTTGTTATCTAACAAAAACCTATCAAAACTTCAAAGAACAAGGATAGGCTATGAAAAATAAATCTGGTAACAATAATATATCAAAATCACTTTGTCAATTGAATAATTAAGCAATAAGAAAAATTATGAGAATCAATTAATAGGAACGAGAAGAAATCGAAACAATTAAATTAACTTCATCTTCATCCTAGGACAAAAGATTTTGCTACACATATTTAAGAAATAAACGAAACAATATAAGAATAAAGTTATAACCACTAACTATTAACGCACTGATTATATAATATAGGCTACCTAGTACACGGGCTAGCAAGAAGAAAAAGATATGAGGCTAGAAACTAAAAAAAAAGAAAAAAATAAAATAAGAAAAGACGCAGGCCATGTAAATCAAAAAAAAAAGTCTAATAATGATAAGGTCATAACAAAATGATAATTAAAGCAATGATGGGCAATGATTATAGAATAACTAGCTAATGATTGATTTATTTATTATTAAACCAAATTACACTACATGGCTAACAAATAAAAACGGAACAAAACATGGACAGAAGGGGTTTTTAAAATGATTTTGGGCTTTTAAATGGTCATGGCCCAGAAAACAAGCAACTTAAATTATGAAAAGTATTTAAGCATGCGGGCTAGAATTAAAACCAAGTAAATTAAATGGACTAGTAACTTGAACATGACTGCACAATTCAACTACGCAGAAATCAACGAAAGAGAAGCAGCAAGCGTGTGCAGGAAATCTACAAAACGGGAAAAGGATGGAGCATGGGATCCACGCGTGTGTGCGAGTGAGTAAACTAATATCTTCAGCAAGACTCTACTCCCAGGCCCATAGAAAAAGTAGAACTAAAATTAAAGTAAAGCTAGGCTACTTTCAACCCCAAGTAGTTAGCATTTCGCTAGTTTGTACACTAATCGGATTTACGAAAATAACAAGAGTGAAGCAACATAAACGAAACAGCAAGACATAAAAAAAGAGGGAATGAAAATTTGCATTAATAAAATGAAGGTGTTTACAAGATGGAGGCTACAAAATTTAGGGTAAACTAAAAAATACTAAAATGTATTAAAAGAAAGCAACATGAATTAAATACACCGGCAAGAAAAAGAGAAAGTAAAATAAAGTGATTGCATGTTGTTGGTCTCCCCTCTGGTATTTATAGGACAACATGTCTAACCATCATAGTATGAATATCGCAAGCAAAACTGGAATTGAATTTGTTCATCATTGACTATACCAAAATTTCTCATTCTACCTACCTTTGCACAACTCATCACTTTCTAGATATAGTATTATAACACTTATTTATAGATGAGAATTAGGGTTTTGAGGTTTGTTTGAAATATTCCAATTTGCTCCAAACTCCTAATTCTTTTTCCTTCTTCTTTTATTCTAGTCATTTTTCTTCCTCTTTTGTCCTCCCTTGCACTTTATTTCTTTATTTTGTCGTTTCTTTATTTTCCTCGAATTTCCTGAAATGCAACAAAATAATTTATTAAATTACGAGTTCTCAAACAATAAATAGGTAATAAAAATATGCAAAAATATGCACTTATCACACACACACACAGATATATATATATATATATATATATATATATGGTTAGATTTTGGCTTGGATAGTAGAAATATAAACGAAATTCTAATATAAACACATAAGGATTTAGCTCATTCTTATCAATTAGATTAAGATTATAATCAAAGTGATCGAAAAAATTTCCCTTTTATTTTGTTTTAATTAAAAAATTCTAATATTTAAGTTATGCTGTAAAGAAAAACATTATATTAATTATTAATAATGTAATTTAAATAAATTGATGTTCTGAGAACGATGAAATAACTCTAACGGTAGTTTTTTTTTTTTTGGAGTGCTAAACTTTTAGTTCAATTCTAGTTCATGCTCGAATTTTTTTAGAACATATATTGATTTATAAGACATATAAATTTAATTACTCAAAAAATATGTTAATGTTTATATTTTAAAAAACGATTACATAAATTATTATTCATCATGTTTTGAGATTGCTAATATTTTTATTGGTAGGAATGGAGATGCAAGGATAATTTAGGCAACATAATATAAAGGTTGTGCAACAATAACTTTTGGATGTGCATATATCACTATCCTATATTAACTATATGATCTTGATATATTTTATGAGAAAAATTTGTACAACAACCCCAAAATTTCGCTGAAATAATGGAATTTGTCCTTGGATCTCGGGTAGATGAGCAAACCTTCAAGTTGTAGTTGTGACTTGACAATTGAACCTGATAGGGAGAAATGGTATTTTTATGGGCTGAATCGGGGAGGCCATCGGACAAAATGGCTACAAACTCCGGCCTAATGTATTCAAAAATATATCACTAAAGTTACACTTATTTGTGTAGAAATGTAAATATGAGACCCCTTGCCAACTACCTACGTATATAGGAATCAAGCCTTATAGTTCTCTTGAGACCAGCTTCTTCATTTGGGCCACCAGCCTAGCTCAAATAATCCAAAGCTCATTTCTTTCAACCGATTCCTAGATAAACGGTCTCAAGTGTCCTACTTAAATATAACACCAAAATGGTATAAATCCTTGAATTAATTTATAAAAATTCATATTTATCAAATTTATATTGTCATTATCCTGCCTCTAATGATAGAATCCCACTTAGATTCCACTTCCCAAGAACGTTCTCGAGCCCCTAAAGAATAGGAACAAGAATTCTTATACTAGCTTACCACTGTCAGATGTGGAGTTACAGCTATACCAATACCTTCACAGCTATACTAACATCTGTACCTCCTGAGTTCTATCAATATACGTACCTATACCTAATTATAGCAGATCCAAATCACACAAATTGGACCTATGAGACCTATGGGCCACAAAATTGAGTCCAGGATCTTAAATTAAGTACATGTGAAATTTAGGGTACAACAATATACATGGTACATCCAATATAGTTCCACACCAGATCTGTGTTTCAGAATTTTGGATAATGTTTTATGTAACAATTGCCGAGAATTCTGTTATATTTCTGATGAAATTTAAGTGAAGGACTGGATGGATCATTGGATGTAACTGTGTCACCGGATATGTTGAATGGAGGTTCAAAATTGAGCATCTCGATTGTACATGTCTATGAGATATTCGTCTAATCACACCACAGCCACGCAGGGATCAGGCGACAGGTATGAAGCGCTTGAGTCTGTCAGTCCTAATAAAAGTTAATGTATGTACCAAGCCAGAAATTTATGTTACAATTTTAATTATAAATAAAATTTTTACTACATACATGTTTTGAAATAAGTTAGTACCCTCTCAAAATAAAAAAACCCTAGAGCAGAAGCCGCAGTTGTTTATAAGATCCTTTCGGCGGTGGCTTCTTCACCGATCGGTGGCCCTTTTCTTGTCTAGTCTTTGTTTTCTTTCAATAATCATCCTTCTTTTGTGAGATTTGTTGGTACCCAAATTTTTGGGTGTTTGATTTTCTCTCCATTTGGAGTGTTTAGTATGTTTTGGTATGTTTTGTTTCGTTGAGAGTGATTCAATTGGTGATCCAGGAGATTTGGGAAGCACGCATCAAGGCTGGATCGGTGGTGGAAATCACAAAAGCTCACCTTTCACAACGAAAGATTGTTCATACTGTGAGGGCATTTGTTCGTCCAATTTCAGTTGGTGTAACTGAAAGTTCCGAATATTGTACTATCACTGGAATTAACTGTGTGAATATCAATTGTGATGCTACGGGTTTCAGGGATGGTGTAGGTTAGATTGATCGAGAATCCATTGTAATCTATTTTAGTTTAAAGAATATTTCTATTCTATCTGTTAAACGATTTATAAATATGGTTGCTCATCAGTTAGCAAGAGAGTCGTATTAAGTCCCAGATCGAGTATTCAATAGGAGTGATGTTCCTATTGGTGTTAAGAATGTATTGTTAAGTTAATAAAATTATATTTTTGTTTGTCAAAAAAAAAACATTTTACTTGTATATTTTTCTCTTTGTTAAAGTACAATTTATATCTTTCCAACAATTAATTAAAATAAAAAAAAATTAATTTAACTCAATCCGATTAAATTTCTTGTTCCAAAATAAAAATAAAAACTAGCGTAAAAGCCCGTGCAAGGCACGGGCCTCTATATATACCCAAATAATTTCATCATTAGAAATACGACAGAGAGTAATTTTTTTTCCTACATTATCTTCGAATGCTGTTCTTGAGCATGTAGTAATTATGTCTCTGCAATGTGTACGACGTAACATATAACAAAAAAGTAATGATTAGAGTACAAATGAGCGAGTATGAAGGAGCGGCCTTGGTTCTTCTAAGCATCATATCTTTTGCTTTATAGATTTGAGAAGCAATATATTGTCTACCACTTGCAGTTGACTGATTTTGCGACCATCACTCTTCTATGAGCTTCCCTTCCCTGACATTTCTCTGTTGCTGTACTTATTAACACGGAATATTAGAATTATGTAGGGTAATTCAGGAAAAGAATGAGTAAACATGACAGGGAGAAAGATGAAATGCTACAGTATTTGAAAATATGATGCATAGAGATATATGAGAAACTCTTGTTTGTTCTACATGACTATCTTCAAAAAAGACCAAGAATGAGAAAATGAGTAGGTCAATGATTTCTTTTACTGCAATACATAGACAAAAGATTATCAACCCAATAGTAACTGTAACAATATCAAGGTATAGCTTCCAATCCTATAAGTCACATTTGCGGATCTTAATTTAACATTCCAAGGATGTTACAATTAAATTTTAGGGCACAACATCTCCACCTAAATCGTCCAGAGTAAAATTTTGACTTTCTAACATATATGACATTTAAATTTCCTAGAGGATAGAAGCGCACAAACATATCAAACAGGATCTTATGTGCACATGTCTGAACCAATAAACAGATGAATAAGATGACATTTGTCCATAAAAAATAACGATGTTCCAACTACTCGTGAAAAAAGTTTCACTACGTAATTCGATAAGCAAGCGTCATGATATGAGATAACGTCTAACATACACACATGAACAGTGAACTATATTACTTTTCTTTATAAACCAGTAGCAAAATAGAAATTTTGGTCTATAGAACACAAAATTTCCATAATTCATTTGACATGTTATTCTTTTTGGTCTATAGAACATAAAGTTTTATTTATTGATTTTAACTTTTACTTTAAAGTGATTATTCTAGAAATCATTATTGCCGCCAAATTTTACTAAACTACTGCACTTGAACTAAAACTTATTTTGAATTACGCATTCTATATGGAATCCAAGAATGACTAACTTTGACCCCGTATCTGTCCGACAATATCACATTAGGTAATTGTTCAGAAAGAAAAATTGTGTATAAATTTGTCACGTCAAATTTTAAAGAACTTAATTGGAAAAGAGGGACCATGTTACATTTGTAAACTTATATTTAATTTCCAAAGTTCAAGGCTTAGCATTATAAAATGAAGTAGAAATTCTATATTTATGATTTTTCGACAGTTAAATTTGCCATGTATTTTAAAACTGAAAGTTGGGAGTGAAAATGACATGCAAGGTAAGTCCTAGTGTTTTCTAGAACCGGATCAGTTCTACATTGGGCCAAGCCAGGTAAAGGATTTTATAACATGCCTACTTTTGCAGCAATTCTTTTCAATGATATTAAACTGTATAATCTTTCTTCTTAATAAGAGTATGTTGAACTACTGCATGAGTTTATGTCTGCACTTAAGCAAAACTATGGACAGAAAGTCCTCATACAGGTCTACTTACACTCCCATGTTTAAGTTATTTAATATCGGGACTTTCAGTATTAATTCATACTTTTTCAGTTTGAAGACTTCACAAAGCACAATGCTTTTGATCTTTTGGCAAAGTATGGAGCAACACATCTTGTTTCCAATGATGATGTGGATTTAACATAGTATACATTTTTGTAACAATGAAAATTGCATATAATAATGTTAGGTTTAATCCTAATTTGTTGTTAAGTTAATGCTAGATTCTATAAATCTTAATAATAAAAGCTTAATTATTAATAAAATTAAATTCATGTGAAATTTTATGATAAATTCTTTAGGGAGCAATGACCTTATATACAAGGAATACTCTTCTATTAAGAATAAGAAAGAACGTATAAGATCAAACAAATCAATGTTAAATACCACCGATAATCTATCAATAAAAATTAGAAATCATGGATTTCTTTTGTTTGATTAAATTCTTACTTTTTATATTACTCTTTTAATAGATATGAATTTTTTTTATTTTGATTATGTACTTTTACTTATTTATAAGAATATATATTAAAATAAAAGGTTGATTTAAAAATTACTTACAAATTGCTTAACCAGACACAGGGTTGTTCCTCAACAGCTTTAATTTTGAATGCAAATGCTAAGTTCAGTTGACACGTGCTCCATTTTGCGGTGCATACTCCAACCCATAAAATCAACCGAGTTAGTGTAGTCATTAATTAGTTAATTAAACAGAATACCAACAAGGAATATCTCTTGGCTAGGCATCAAGCTCTTTCCAGGAAAAATCAGATAATTATTTTCTTTCCAAAATAAAAGTGAACAATTCAAGAGTGAACAGTAAATGATTTTGGACAACTATATATGAATATATATCATTATCAATCTTTCTTGATAAAAATACGATTGAAAAAAATAAGGAATTAAATGTGAGTTGAAAGCAATACCTCTACTACTTGCTCCATGCTTTACAAGTTCCATGATCATTATTTTTCTCCGAAGCAGTGCCTCCATACTCCTGACGAAGGACCTCCTCTGCTTGGAGCGAGAAGAATCATCATAAGTATACTTCATTTTTCAAGTTCTTTGCATTTGACCAATTTTACTTGACTTTTGCTCAGTTATTTTACACATTCAACAAAGAATTCCCAGAACTTATCCAGCTACAAGTAAGAGTATAGCTACAGGTAAGAGTGGGAGTGATAGAGTGATAGAAACGACCACTCACCTGTTTTGCTCTTGCCATTATAGCAGGTATATTTGGAGACCTTGGCGTATCACCTTTGCATTCCTCTAGTAGATGGAACTTGGCTGGACTTATTAGCTTCTTGGGAATCTATCACAGACCAGGTGCATCAAAGCTTGGCTCTTCTTGTTGCCTAGATTTTTTCCTAACACATATAAAGGGAGAGAAATGCAAGATCTCACAACAAAGGATATAGATGTACCTTCTAAGCTTATTAAGAAAATAATTGTAGATAATCGGACTACGTTTTGTAATTCTACTTGGTTTTGTAAAAATATTTCTATTGAGACTTATGCTAGTTGGCTAGGCTAGTTCGGGTTTTGCCCTTGTTTTCCCGTCTTGCTTTCTATTCTCAATATATCTATTGGATTGATTATAAAAAGACCTCTCTATGGTGTGTCATATTCTCATGGAGCTTGCTCCGTTGTATTCTTTTATGTTTTTTACATATACATTAGCAAATTAACAAAATAAAAAGAGAGTAAGTTTAAATTCTTTGGTTTATGATATCATGTGTACTTGGAAACTAAATACCTCCAGTACTTCCTCCTCCATATCACCTCCATGACATAGCTCCTCCGCTAAATAGTTAAAAACAATGGCTGCAAATATTGGTAGCAGAAAGATGGAAATGATGAGTACATGTAGAAAAAAATTGCCCCATATAATGACCTCTTACATGTCACTAATTACGAGACAAATATAAGTAATCTAAATTATAAATTACAGTATTGACAGGATATATCGTGCAAATTAAACTAATACCTCTATCAACAATCACCACTTTTCGCTAAAGATAGATATAATTAGGCACAAACCAACTGAGAGAGTGCACAAATGTGGAGATAGCGACATATATGCATTTTTGGGCGAATCAAGTACTAACATTTTATCCGTGTGTTTGCACTTTCTTATCCTCTCTTTTATCAATATTTTATCCACAAATTCCCAATGTATTCCTTTCTTGTTTTGTCATTACCTACTAAATGGATTGTTAAGATGAAACTCTAGATACAAGTCCATTACACAAGGAGGCCACGTAAGAATAGTAACTGCGACCATACAAAAACTTAACTTGTGTACTCCAGTGACTTTCAACTCATCTTATCCCCTTTTTTCTTATATCCAAATTTATCCTAGCATAATTGATAATACACAAAGTTAGATACCAGACACGTATATAATGCTCAACACCTAAAAGGCATTAAAAATTCTTCAAATATGTTATATAATAAGTTTAAAGACTGTACTATTATCGCAAAGCTGTTACCTAAATAAAATAAGAGGCTTGAAATCAAGACATAGGTAAATGGTAATACAACCATTATCTAAAGAGAAAAGGATCCTGAGATATATCTTAGGGAACTTTTCCTAAGATACATATAAAATAATCTTTAAATCTTGCTGGGCTCCCAGGGCTAAATAAAAATCTCTGAAATTACTAAAATATCCACCCCATAAAAAGCAGTTATCTCAGGAAACTTACCTTGAGATATATCTCAGGCTCCCCACTCTCTTATCTAAAACTACAATTAGCAATTTCCTTAACTCCAACTAATCACAAATCAGGACTAACATATCGTAATTAAATCATTAAATGCCCAATATTTTAGTTAAAACACCATGACTAATTAACACCATGACTAATTGAAATTAAGGAGCCCTTGAAATCTGATACAGAAGCAAAATCAAACAAAACACACACATACACATATATGAACAACCTTAATCATATATTACTGTAAACATAGTTACCTACTTTAACACCAAGCTAAAGAATGGAGATTACCATCGGAGGCAAAGGAACACACCAACCACGATCAATCTTCTGGCATATTTGTGATTGGTTTTCTTCTTCTGCACCGGGTTGTAGTTGTAGATATTAAATTGGATAATAGACCAATGACAATTTGTGATAGAATAAAATGGGGTTGGTACTTTTGTTATTTTCAGGAAGACAAGGTTATATAAATAATTTCATTGAGGAACTTTTTACTCCTGTGTTGCACTATAAGATATAGTAATAAATATAATAAAAATATTCCTCATTCCTCATGAAAATGAAAATGCAGGCCAAGAGCTGAAGCAACCTCAATCACCAAAACGACACCGTTCCCATCTCCTTCCTCAGCAACTCTCCTCCTCACCTCCTGTAAATCAACCGCTAACTAACCCATCAGAAATGGAAAAACAAATCCAATCATTATTAAACAAAGTCTCATTCTTAGCCATCACAGCAGCAACACTAACACTCATTCTCCTCTTCATTCAAACCCCAGAAAGTTGTTTCAACCCAAACACAATCCTCAAACCCCACCAAAAATTCCCCAAATCATCCTGCGACGCTTCTCACCGCCCTCTCACATCTCCCGAGAAACAGTCTCGCCGCATTTGGGCCACTAAAGCCTGGCAAAACGGCGTCGCTTCGTTAATAACCACTTTTCTTGATCTCCGTGATCATGAATTCATTCATAATAATTCTCATGTTTTGTGTGTTTCCGCGGGTGCTGGGCATTGTGTGGTGGCGTTCAGGGAGGTTGGGGTTAGTGAGATTACGGCAGTGGAGATTGTCGAGTCTCCGCCGTTGGTGAGCAGAGCTGATCCGCATAATTTGCCGTTTTTTGATGGGGTGTTTGATTTGGGGTTTAGTGGGGTTTTTGATTTGGCGTTGTTTCCGGGGAGGTATGCGGAGGAGATGGAACGGACGGTCAAGGTTGGAGGGGTCTGTGTTGTGGCGGTGGAGGAGTGTGGGAGTGGGGTTGTTAAGGAGGTTGGGAAGTTGTTTCGGAAGTCGGAGGTTGTTGGGGTTAGGAATGTTAGTTTGTTGGGGTCTAGAATGACGCGGATTGTAATGAAGGTTAATGCTGCCAGTTAGGAATCGGAAATGTGGTGAGTGCTCATGTTGTCTTATGGCGATTCAGTTTTTTACATATTTGTTCATGAAATGCAAGTAGTTTTGGATTAAGTTGTAAAATTGCTATTGGTTTTATTGCCTTGGTCGGAGATAGTTAAAATTTGTTGTTTTTGTGTCAATTTAAACATGTATGTTTGAAAGTGCCATAGCTCTTTTAAAACCAGTAATGTTCAAGTTCTAGTCAAATATCTGCAAGAAAGAACCCTAGTTAGATTGTAAACAAACGCAGTAAGAGATTTATTTGCTTTTAGTTCGCAGATGTTTTCTTTGTTCTACTTTAGCTGAAGTATGATTTATTTATATCCCTGTTGTGAAATAGTTCCAGTTCAATGCTTATATCTCGTCCCCTAAGTCATAAATATTGTACGCAGCAAACTGACTGTTATTATTGGTGACCTAAACATCTAAGCTGAAAACTTTTCCATAATAAACAAAATCACAATTAACATTAATATTGTAATTTTTTTTAATGCTTCTGACTGTTTCATGTAAGGGCAATGCTACTGCATTAACAACTGAATATTTTTTGATTGGTACTTGTTCCTGTAGAGTGGTTTACCCTTACTTTGGTAGGAACTATAGATCTTTGATGCTAATCGGTGCCAGCCCTAGGTAATTAGACATGTATAATTATAATCAATCTTGAGTTTAAATCCGATTATTCACCAGGTGGTTGCAAATTCTCTGTTTAGTCAAATCGGAGGTACCTTAAGTTGAGCTTGCGCGCATATGGGTTCATGAAACAAGCAAAATAAATGATTTCATCACTAATAGAGACTAGAGACATGATATGTATTAACATAACCCTTATTGACATTTATGGTTATGCGAATGTTAGAAGTGTATTTATGGCTCACGATTTTTAAGAGAATTTCAGACAAGGATGCATGATAGAGTGCTATGTTTGTGAAGTATAGATTACGTGGACATATGGGCATCTATAAACCTTTTTCATGCAATGATATAAGCTGGGATGACACCATATTAATAAGTTCGTGGACAGCAGCAATCATTCGTAGTTTTCTGTAGGATTGTTTTTTTTTTTTTAAACACGGACGTTAAGGTATTGATCCTCGCCATAAGCATCATGCGTGAATGGTTGATCTTGCAGGCTTACCATTCATCAGAATTATGCTAATCAAACCACATGTTATTAAATAAGGAGCACGTTTTAGCTGTGTGCAACTGCAAGATTTATCAGCATGTGACACTCGGAGAATATGCTGCAGATCGAGCGGTTCTTTAAAGTTATTAGACCCATATAATAGAGACCACAATTTTCAGGTGTCAGAGGTTTATGTTTAGGTTCTCTTGTGAAGTGGTGTGGCTAAGATCAGTGCTTCAAGCCATTTGTATGGATGACAGGTTGCATCCAAGATTAAAGGTATATACAAAGAGTTTAAGACATCAGAGAGAAATTAAAAAGCGGCCGAGTACACGAGTACATCCCTAATACAAACTTTTTGTGCTGCATGACTTTAGTCATGAACACAAGGAGGAAGATCTGTGTAGCCACAATGAGTGGCTGGAATTGCTTACAGGGGCTTATAATACTTTTCCTTAAGCCACACTTCGGATAACTAAAAATTTAATTTCTTACACATTTTTTTTTTTGAATTGCAAGTAGTTTTGGTCTTTTGGATTGGCAATAAAATGGTTATCAGTTTCAATGTTTTGATTGGATATAGTTTAAAATTGTTGTTGGTATCGGTATAAGATTGTTTGCAAATGCTATAGCTTTTCTTAATGAGTAATTTTTTTGTTCTTAGTTGAATCTCTGCAAGAAAGAGACCTAGTTAGATGGTAAAGAAACGCAGCAAGAGATTCATTTGCATAGTTTGCTTATGTTTTTCTTTGCTCCTTTTTAGCTAAGCATGATTTACTTATTACTTGTATCCCCTAGTGTAAAATAGCTCAAGTTCAATGCTTATATGACCTATACGGTTATACCTCATCACTTCAGTCATGTAGAAATTGTACTCAACAAAGTGACTGTTATTATTGGTGACCTAAACATCTCAAGCTGATGATGAAAGCTTTACCATAATAAACGAAAGAGTAAACTGCAAAGTGGTGACTGAACTTTATCCACTTTTGCACTTTGATGGCCGGAGTTTGATTTACATTATATTGACTAGACATTGCTTTTACTCTTTGAAAGATGGCTAAGGGCCACTTTTCCAGAACTATTTTTTCTCAAAAGTGGCCATTAACCACCCTTTTGAACCGTAAAAGCAATGTCTGACCAATATATTGCAAATTTCAAATTCTGGCTACCAAAATGTAAAACTGGATAAAGTTCAGCCACAACTCTGTAATTTACTCTAAATGAAATCAAAACCGACACTAGTAACGTATAATCTATATCTATACGATTCCTTTAAGATAATAAACATAATTAAAATGAAGAAGATGAAAGCTTCTGGAAGTTCCATATAAGGGTGCTAACTGCATTGACAACTGAATATCTGTTGATTGGTACTTGTTCCTATAGAGTGGTTTACCCTTACTTTGTCAAATTTTAGATACTTGATGCTTATTGATAACTTCCCTGGTTCATCAGATATGTAATTAGTGACCTGTTTCACCTCAGGTAATATCAAGTGTGTGAAAACATACTATCATTTTTAATGATGTAATATATTCTAGAATAAAGTTTATTTATTTCCATTCATGTCACGGAGTTGCTCTGATATCACATCTTATTTCTGTTACGTACTTATTTGTCGTTCACAATGTATGATGGTATTTGAATTACTGTTCCAAGTTTTCTTTCTCTTAAAGACTTTTTTCTTGATGCAGATTGTTTCTTATCTTAATACTAGAGGCAAAGGTCACTGCACTTGAATGTTTAAGGCTATTGACTAGTCACAAGTGGGTTCTCTACGTTTGAGTACGGTTTCACTCTTTTGAGACGCACGCAGCTGCAAGCCCTTTCTGTAGTCCTGTCTGTACCAGGTGATGCAAATTATGGTTGAAGCCCTGGGTTGTGCAACTTCGACGAGAATGAGCTATGTTGCTGCTTCACATCTGCTTCTTGGAGAAATTAACTGGAATAACACGTGTTTTGTATAGTCCATACTCCATTGCCTAATCTAGTTTTGTACATTTCTGTATTTGCTGTACACGGTTATAACAGTACATGTAACATCTGTTTAGGATAATATTTCCTGTTAATATATGAAACTGGGGAACGTACGCTGCTGGGCTATTTTAATTTTATAAATATTTTTTATGCTAAACTAACAAATATATTTTGACGCAATTTTATAAATACTTTGATTCTAAACTTTATTGTTATTTTTTGATGTCGTAATTTAGATATTCACATACAATCACTAATCATTTTGAATGTGATTATAACTTACGGTGCATTACATCGTTGATGTGGAGGTAAAAAACTGAGGTCCAATCTGTGAACGACCATTTTCAATTTGTTGTTGATGTTGCTAACGTTGTGCTCAACAGCAAATTAATTTTTTTTTTTTACATTTATAACTATGAACTTTGTGGTTAATAAATTTATTTGTCAAATTTTTTATGTTAACTTTTTTCTAATTGAAATGAATTCTCATAAATAAAATTTAAGCCTTGAAATTTGTTTGTTTTTTTTATTTCTTTTTTTTATTTTAATTGGTATTACAATTTTAATAGTTTATGTGTACAAAAATAGTCTCATTACAAATATATTTTGATTATTTGCCAAAAAAGTTTTTTTTTTATAGTTTTTTTGTGAATTTATTATGCTTTGAAATTTTTTGCAAACATATCTTATGCAAAAAAATTTGAAATTGATTTTGATTGCATTCGATGTTACTTTTAATTTATCTAATAGAAATCAAATTCAATATAAGTAAATTTTAATAAATATAAATATGTTATCAAATTTTATTTGATAAGGTAATTTTATATAATTATAAATATTAAAAAAAATCATATATATAATAAAAAAATACTAATTATCATATGGGTCATCATATGGGGAAGTTTGAGATTCCGTCTTTTTTTCTTCCTAAAAGTACATTATATAATATTAAATATACTAATGAAAATTGTAAATGATTACCACCTCGTATTATGATTTTTTATGCCTCGAATATCTAAATATGTGAGCCATTGATAAAGGGGGTATGCACCTTTCAAATTTTGACGTAGTTAATAAGTTATACTATCATTTGTGCTGAAATATAATAAAATTTTTGATTGTACTCATCTATCTGTACCTGTACTTACCTTGATATGTTTTATACTCCCTATGTTTTTAAATAATTGACGTTTGATTTATTGGCACACATTTTAGGAGCATTGACCACATAGTTAGAATTATTATTTTTAAAATTTTCTTTTTGTGAGTAAAAATATAGAATTAAAACTTTTATTCACAAAAAAAAAAATTTAAAAATAATTTTTCTAACTATGTGGTCAATGCTTCTAAAAGTGTGTGCCAATAAGTCAAACGTCAATTATTTACAAACAGAGGAAGTAACTTTTTTTATTCCTCGAAATCTTTTTGCTAATCTAGCTGTTTCTGTGATGACTATCGAATCAATTATTCTGTTTGGCACAAAAATTAATCATGGTTTTTGCATTCTTTGAATCCTTCATTTTCCATGTGAGTCTAAGTTTTGAATTCTCCATTTTCTTTAATATCGCATCTTGTTCTTCCTGTTAGTAAAATTCAATATGTCAATTATCGTAATCATGAAATAATGTCTAGTTTCAATACGTGAGAATTCTTTACGAGCATCATAAAACTAAATTCCTGTTAGTGATGAATATCAAGGAAATTCCTAAAATGTCCATAACATGAGATTAATTTGGTAATTTTACATATTTAAATGGGTTAATGGACTATCCAAGTTGACCCAAGTTAGTAATATACGCTATTTTTCATGGATTTTTCTATTTATCGGGTTGGATTGGGAATATTGCTGCTAACTTTGCCCTCAACCAAAACTCATGTAATTTATTGTTTGAACTAGCATGATAACTCGTGCAAAACACGGGTCACATTCTAATTCATATACTCCCTTTATTCCAATTTATCTGTCTTGTTTGACTTTTTGTGGTCAAATTGATTAAATTTGACTTAAATTTTCATATAGTATTTAATCGAAAACAACTATAAAATTAATTATATCATTAGAAAGTATATGTAATCTATTTTAATATGTACTTTTTAGTTTTTGAAAATAATGAAAAAATCATTTTTAATTTACGATCAAGGTTGGGTCATTTTGACTACAAAAAGTCAAACAAGACAAATAAATTGGGATGGAGGGAGTAATATCTTTCAATTTTTCGATAGAGTCCAGTATATACTCTCGCCAATCTGTTTTATCTTTCACGTGCAACGATCTACTAAAATTCAGCAGTTAATAACCGTTCTAAATTCAAATTATTAGCACAATCTAAATTTTGAGGATCTTATTTATAGTGATACTTATTCCATGTGTGAAGGATTAATGGCAAAAGTGGTATGTAAGAGTTATCGTTTATCATCAAATATTACCACGATAATGGTATACTTGTTTTTCGATAAAAATCCCAAAGAATCGTCACGATAAGAGTTTTTTCGCTACTTTCAATTTTAACCACAACATGTCTTAAATATCTATTTTCTCTTCTACCCATATGCATACCTCATATCTCCTCCATTTTATTACTGACCATGCATCTTCTCACTTCGATATCTTTCCGATCACTATCGAGCCACCTCATTATACCTCTCAGATTTGTTCTTTCCTCCAACCACATCATATCTGCACATTCATTTTGCCCCGCCATCTCTATTTCATCTTTAACAACCTCAAGTTTGTTCATCCTTCCCCTCTCTGATCATCTCTCATTCATACAACCTCTCATCGACCTGCATTTTGGTATTTATATATAATTATTGTTGTTATTATGGTTACGAGCTGAATAGGTATTGTGATAATAAAATAATTAATTGTCATACCTCTCACACGTTAAAAATATATACGTTCTTCGAATGTTATTGTGTAGCACTATATTTTTTAGATTTCAATTAAACATATATAGTATTTGTCAACAAATTGGATTAACATATAGTATTGTCAATTATTTTGTTATATTATAGTTTATTTTTTAAGTTGATAAAAAAATTGATGTACCTATTCTATTCTTTTGTTGGTATTTAGTTGAATGTATTTTGTATCTAGATGTCCAAATTTGACGCTAAATGAATTCATGTTATTTGGGGATGGGCATCATGTCAATTCATGGTGAGGGAGTGTTATACCCATCCCGATCCCCAAATTCGAACATAATCGTAGAATCCGTCCCGGATCCCAAATAAGGATTATTTTGCTCCCCGATTCTTGTCCCTTAAGGGAAAATAAGGATCCCCGCGAGAAATCGTGGATTTTAATTATTTATTAAAATTTAAAACCTAATTTTTGAATTAAATTTTTAACAAAATCGTTGAACCCCACCCGTATCGATCCCATAATGGGGATTATTTTACTCCTCAATTCCTATCCCAAGCGGGAAGTGAGGATCCCAGCGAAAAATTGGGGATTGTTATTTTTTTAAAATGAAAATTTACATATTCTCTAATATATTAGATAATAAATTAATTTGATAAATCATGATAAATTTTTTATTATGATTTAATTAGTGATTTGAATTAATTATATAATAAAAGATGAAAAAATATAATTAAATTTATTAAAAATTTATTTTAAGAAGTTTCAAAATTATAAAAAAAATTAATTTTTGAATTATATTTATTTTTAATAATTTAATAAATATTTATTTTAAAAATTATTTTTCCCAATTACATTAATCGACCGGGGAACGGAAATCGGGGATCAGGCCGAGATACCTTAATCCCCAAGCCTGTTCCCATCCCCCAAATTTTTATTCTATCCTATTTCATGTTTCTTATCCCGAATTCGAAAAAATTCTCGATTTTCCAACCCAAACGAAAAAGGGATCAGATCGGGTTCGGATAGGCTAGTTGAAAATGCTCATCCACAAGTGTACCATGTGAATTTGTTTTGTTTTTGTTATGAGCATAACAAACATAGATAAATATTATATTTTATGATTTTACAAAAAATATTATTATACATATACCAAGAATCAAATTTGAATTAATGTCGTTTCATGTCATGTAAATTTGTGTCGTATATATTTGAAGTTTTATATTAAATACACATACATGTTCTTATCTTTTTCATTAATTGTATCTTAGAATAAATTTGAAAATAAAAACCAAAGGAAATGTAGCAAGTGGATTGGTTGTGTATGCCATTATTGATTTTAAAAAATGTATCAGTAAGTAATCTAGTGTAGTGGTAATGCATGTGGACTTAAAAACCTTGGTGTAAGGAGATCATAGGTTCGATTCCATGAATGTAATTTTTTTTTAACACTAACATGATTGTAAGGATATTCTTGTAAATTACTAAATAGATGGAAAGGCCTTGTTGGCCTATAATATATATAGTGGATGGATTAGACTAAATTATGTTATACGCTCATTTTCATGTGTGTTCTTGATATCTAAATACACCCCTATTGAAAACAAATTCTTTAATCAGTCCACGCATTAACAACATTATCTATAGAGTGATAATAAAAAAGCGTACTACGTGAAGTGTTAATAAAAAAGCGTATTATGTGTCTGTGGTATTCCTATTTTGTTACATTACTGAGTGATGTTTAGTGTTGTATATATGTATTGATCTGTGAAGTGTTAATAAAAAAGCGTACTACGTGAAGTGTTAATAAAAAAGCGTACTACGTGTTTATTTTATACACAATTTGACATTGTTCTGTGAAGTGTTAATAAAAAAGCGTACTACGTGTTTGTTAAATTGTCTGAATAAATTTTTTGTATGTCAGTAAGTATTAATGGATGATTTGAGTTTGGATATTTGTATCGCAATTGTAGGTATGAACTTGAGTAAGATAAATACAGTGATGTTTTGTAATGATTTTTGATGATTTCTCCCTTTCTACCTTCCAATGCACTTTTATATATTTACGATATTAATGGTTGACATTGCTGAATATTAGTTTTTTGTATTCACAATTTACCTTTTTTATGTTGACATCAATTGGCAATGTACTTATGTACCTTCTCTTGACAACTCTTAGTGCTATTACTTATTATACTATTGTATAGTTCTTTTAAGCACCATGAATCTTTTAATCCTCCAATTAAGGTTTCGTTCATGATTTTTGTTGTATATTTCCTAAAGCTGCAGTGTAGTAATCCGGATGGTGGTCGATGAATTAGACAATATACCGATGCACAATTGTATTAATAGGAAATGTTATGTCTAATCTAAATATAGCTTTCTCATCTTAACCATAATGGAATAGTTTCCATCATTTATTCTAATATTTTGATTTATATTAAGTTACGATTTTTATCATGCTCATGTTGGTTGAGGGGGGGCATTAATAGGCAGTTGCTCATGTTTATTTAGGTGTGCTATGGAGAATTGCAGAGGTAGCTTCTGAGATTTTCGCATGTTGCTGCTCTGTCATGGCGTGCTCCTCTACGACGAAGCATATAATTGACCTGCTCATTTTGGTTAAGGTTATCGTGGAGGTATTTTTGTATTTTCCTTGCTTCAGTTAGCGTAATTTAAGTATAGGTTCAATATTTAGAAAAAAAATGAATGCACTAAAGTATTTAGGCTTAAGAAGTGATCAACATTACACTTTGAGCAACAATGTAAGTGACTTGCTTCTTGGATGGACAATTGTGACAAGAATGTTTGATTAATAAACATAGTTTTAAATTATAGTTGTGATACTTTGGATGAATCTTGAAGATATTTGTCCAAATATTTTTACTAGAGAGCATGCATTCTGATGCCAATTTGTTTATATTTATATTTAAATTTGTAAATGAATTCTGACAATGATTTGTTTATAGTTATAAATGTATATATAGGGAGTTGCTCAAGAGAAAACTTTTTTATGGAGAAAACTTAAGGTACCTTTGTGGTTCCTTGATTTAATATCAATCTGACGGTTGAAATGATTTCACTATATTCACCTGATTATGGTTGAATGGATATACGGAAAAATCATTTTAATTAATAATCTTTCAAATTATTTCCTTAATTATCAACCTAAACAATAAATGCATGTTTCAAATTATTTCCTTAAAATAGTAATTGACTTTTACTTACCAAATTAAACAAAATCATCATTATTTAATTTATTAAACATCAAAATCTTCATTATGCAATTCATGATATGTCCAGTTAAGGAAATAATAATGATTTTATTAATTGTTTTAATAAAAATGTTGCATTATTTTAAATTTTAATTCACCCTTCGCTGACATTATATTAAGCATAACAGATTAATAAAATTAAAAAAAAATTAATTAATAATTTATATAAGATTTGTGAAACACCTAATAGAATTTAAAAGAACAGTTGAGTGAATCTTCGAAGAACACTTAAAAACGCTCAAGAGAATTTAATTTAAAATTTAACAAATGGAACACATGAAAGTATCTTAAAACAACATTTAATAGAACATTTAGTTGAATCTTATTTTTAAATTTTTTTTATTAAATCCTATCTTAAAATAATTAATAAAACACTCAATAGAACACATGATAAAATCTTATTATTGTTTTATAATAATATGAATTAAATTAAATTTTATTTAACTAATAACTTACATAAGATTTGTGAAAACCTTAATAGTAATCTTAAAAGAACACTCGAGTAATCTTGAAACTTGAAAGAACACTTAAAAAATTCTTAAGAGAATATAATTTAAAATTAAAATAAACTAAACACTTAAAAGAATCTTAGAAGAACACATGTTTAATAGTTGAATCTTAATAAATTTATATTAAATTTATTTTAAAGTAATTAATGAAACACTCAATAGAACACTCTTCTAATTGTTTTATAATAATATAGAATACAGTAAATTTTATTTAACTAATAATTTATATAAAATTTGAGGACCATTTAATATAATCTTAAAAGAACACCTGAGTGAATCTAATAAGAACACTTAAAAAACGCTTAAATTTGATTCTCTTAAACATTTTTTAAGTTATGGCAAAAAAAAAACATTTTTTAAGTAATCTTTCAAGATTCGGTGTTTTTTTAAGAAGTGTTCCACAAATTTTATAAAAGTTATTAGTTAAATAAAATTTAATTTAGTTTATGTTATTATTAAAAAATAATAAGATTCTACAATGTGTTCTATTGAGTGTTTTATTAATTATTTTAAAAAACAATTTAATTTAAATTTATTAAGATTCAACTAAGTGTTCTACTAAGATATTAAGATTTCAATAAGTGTTCTACTATGTGAGATATTAAGTGTTCTACTAAGTGAGATATGAAGATTCTATTGAGTGTTTTATAGTAAGATATTTTTTTTATGTGTTCTACTAAATGTTTAGATTCACTCACGTGTTCTTTTAAGATTCTATTAAGTGTTCCACAAATGTTATATAAATTATTAGTTAAATAAAATTTAATTTAATCGATATTATTATAAAACAATAATAAAATTCTACCATGTGTTCTATTGAGTGTTTCACTAATTATTTTAAGATAAAATTTAATAAAAATTTATTAAGATTCAACTATTCAACATGTTTTCTTCTAAGATTCTTTTAAATGTTTCGTTTGTCGAATTTTAAATTAGATTCTCATAAGTACTTTTTATGTGTTCTTCCAAAATTCATTCAAGTGTTCTTTTAAGATTTTATTAAGTGTTCCACAATTTTTATATAAATTATTAGTCAAATAAAAATTAATTTAATTTATATTATTATAAAACAATAATAAGATTCTACCATGTGTTCTATCGAGCGTTTCATAATTATTTTAAAATAAAATCTAATTTAAATTTATTAAGATTCAACTAGGTGTTCTACTAAGTATTTTACTAAAATATTACGATTTCATTGAGTGTTCTAATTGAGATATTAAGATTTTATTGAGTGTATATTATTTTCATGTGTTCAACTAAATAATTTCAGATGTGTTCAACTTTAATGATTATTCAAAATAAAATGAAATATAAGTAATAATCAAGTTAACTTAGGTAATAAAGACTATAGAATCTTAAATTAATTAGTTCAATCAATCATAATTAGCAAAATCACAATCTTGAATGATTGTTTTAATTATGGTAACATTCTAGATTACTTAAATTTGGAAACAAAATCTAAATATAAATAGACGGTTAAGATGAGTTCTCAAAGTATTCTATCTAAACTAGTTTTCTCTAGATTATATATATATATATATATATATAGATACCACAATAGGCGGAAGCAGATAAGAAAACAGCAGTCTAGTATTATTATAAGAAAAGGCTCAGCACATGAGCAAGTCAAAAGAGAAGAAAAATGAAATGTTATTGCAGCGTACTGAATATCAATACAAAGCTCTCTTTATATAGAGAGTTAGAGACACACTATTACACACATGATAGAACTGAATTATTACAACAGACAAATAACTTTAAGAAAAGTAGACATTATTGATGCCGGGTGCTCATTGGGCCCCATCGACGCAATCAATGATGAATACATACAAACAACTTTTACAAAACAAACAACAAACTTTAATAAAGCAAAGATTATGCTTTGCCCACTAAAATTCCATTATCAGAAGCAGATATTATTGCCTTCAATTATTGCTGCTGTATCGGCAAAGGCACTTATCCTGTCAGATTGGAATACTTGAGAAGCAATTTTCTCCGAATAGAATAGAGAATTTTAATATTTTCTCTTCGGTTGCGGAGACGCTTAACCTCATGAAAATCCCTCATAATTTCTGAAGTGGACCGATTCTTCCTTTCTAGAAGAGATGCATTCTTGTATTTAGAATCGAGATCATCAATCTGATGAGTAAGATTGAGGCATTCCTTTTCATCATCTTTTAACCTTTTAAATGCTCTAAATAAGGTCGGCATTGATCAGCTATGGGGAGCTTTTCCTTTATCCTTGGACTTTTGAATTAAAGTCTGAGTCATAGCATCCCAGAAATCTCCTAGGGAAGGTTCTCGGGCTTGAGCCGGTTGAGATTCTTCTGTAGATAAATGTTCTTCTTCTTCGGCTTGAGATTCGCCTGCTAGACAATTATAGGGGTTAGAATCCATTGATCCTTGAGATGAAGAAGTTTTCATTGATTGATCCTCTTCCTGAGCTGGATGAGACGGAAAAGAACTAAAAAATTGTTCTTTCATAAAATCTAAAACTCGGACCATTATTTGTTCCTCGGAATCTGTAGGATATTTCTTTAGAAAATATTCTTTCATATTGGCAATTGAAGGTTGATTAGACGATTTTTCTTCAGAACCTTGGCCTTTTTCAGCAACAATAGTTGCTTTGATGGTGGCTATTTTAGCCTGTACATCTTTAACATCTATATTAGTCCACCATTTACAAAAGAAATTTCTTTGTAAAATTGGAATATCAAGATTATCTTGGGAGACTGATATTACCCATCTCCAAATCCATGGTATTTGAAATTTAGTAAAAAATATGAAAGGACATTGTCCCTTAATCATTCTTTCAGCAGTTACTCTGGCAATAATAGGACTATTGTCGCATCAAGGGATATATAAATCCTTAATTTCCTTAGGAAGGATTTCTAAAGAGGGACCAAATTTTGCCCACCATTGGTAAAACCAATTAGGAACTGGCTTATTAAGCACCCCTGGATCAATACTGAAAAACCAAGAATGCTTGTTTTTCGGATTTTGATAGTAAAAAGCCTTTGTGAAAGCTTCTACATAATCCCAGTAGTTGAAGTAAATGTACTTCCCCTCTGCTATTTTTATAGCTTTTTCCGCATTGGGATTAAATCCCCATTCTCTTGGAAGAAGTATTTTCTGGATATGACATTTGCTGAAATTTATAAAATTCTCAGGATTATTGTTCTGATGATAATGAGTAATCGTTATAGATTCAGTGATTTTTAGCAAAATTTCTAAATTCTGCCTTCCCTGATTATTCAGGCCAGCATAACCCCTTGATTCAAGGTATTTCGTTCTTAAGGACCATCCATCATTTGGAGTGAGCTTAAGATCTTCTTCTTCCAGAAACAAAATAGTTTCGGTGGTAGGATTTTCGAAATATTCTTTATCCTGCTGAGAGTCGGTAATAGCAACATCTTTATAAGTTGCTGCTTTACTAGAGGAAGGAATATCTTCTTTTTTAGGAGGTGCAGGTAATTGCTGCATCCTTTGTCTGTGATGATAAATAGTCCAATCACCTATTAGTGGGACAGTTTCTTGAGATAACATATTGTTATTCCCGTAACCTCGACCTCGGCCATAACCGCGGCCTCTTCCCCTATTAGGGGTCGTCATTCACCCTGTAAAAATTCACGGGTTAAATAATCAGCAAGAGAATTACTTTCTCCTTTTATGAATTGAATATCAAATTCAAAGGCTGCTAGTTGAGCTTGCCATCCTGCAAAAATTTGTTTTGCTACAAGATTTTTAACATCCTTTTCAATAATTGATTTTGCTGAACTACAATCAATTCGCAATAAAAATTTCTGATTTAATAAATCACCTTGAAATTTAGAAATACATTTAATAATAGAAAGCATTTCTTTCTTTACAGTTGAATATTTTAACTGTGTAGGATTCCACTTTCCTGAAGTGAATCTAACAAGAACTTCTTTTGAAGTTTCAGGAATTACTTGTTTTAGTATTCCTCCATACCCTATATTAGAGGCATCTGTTTCTACGATTTTAAAATATTTAGGATTGGCTAAGGATAAGCAAGGTAAACATTTTACCTTTGCTTTGATTTTCTGAACAGCCTGAGAATGCTTCTCAGTCCATGGTTCAGGTTTCTTTTTGAGTCTAGAATACAGAATTGCTGTATCTTGTGCTAAATTAGCATAATAGTCCGAAATATAATTAAGACTGCCCAAAAATCTTTGTAATTGTTTTTTATCAAGAATTTCATTAGGAAATTTTGATGCAAACTCTATACTTCTATCTATGGGAATAATTTTTCCCTGATTAATAATATGTCCCAAAAACCTAACCTGAGTTTGGAACAATTTCATTTTTGGAGCAGATATTACTAATCCATTAGTCTTAATTAAATTCTTAAATATTTTTAAGTGTTTAATATGCTGATCTATTGTTTTAGAAAATACTAAAACATCATCTATATAAACAATAATAAATTCTGTATAAGGATTAAAAATATCATTCATAATATTCTGAAATTCAGAAGGGGCATTCTTTTGGCCAAAAGGTAAGACATTCCATTCATAATGACCAAAGGGAACTGTGAAGGCCGTTTTATACCTATCTGATTCTTTAATCTGGATTTGCCAGTATCCTGATTTCATATCAAATTTAGAAAAGATTAAAGCATCGCTTAATCTATCTAACAAATCTTTTTTATTAGGGATCGAATATCTAATCCATTTTAAAACTTTATTAAGAGGTTTATAATTAATGACTAATCTAGGCACGCCTCTTTCTTTCTCAACAGCATTATTAACATAGAATGCTGTACAACTCCAGGGAGATTTAGACTTTCTAATCAAGCCTTTTGCTAAAAGAGAATCAATCTCTTTTTTGCATAATTCCAAATATTCTTTATTCATCTGGGCTGGTCTAGCCTTAGTAGAAATTTGGTTTTCATTAAAACCATCTATATAGGGAAGGGAAACAACATGTTTTTTCCTATCCCAAAAAGCATTAGGGAGGTCATTACAAACCTCATCATTGAACTGTTTTTCAATGATTTTTATTTGGGTTTTAGTGGTTGATTGGTTAAGCTGCTCATTAATGCTTAAAACTTTGATTTCTTCTTGGAGAAAACATAATTGTTTTTCTTTACTAAGAAGACGGTCTCTAACCTCGTTTATTATACGAGTTTGAGGATCTGTAATAAAATCAAATTTTATATTCTTACCTTCTATTATGGTAGAAATCCCAGTTTTGTCAACATTGTTGAGGGGCATAATATTATGAAGAAAAGGATTTCCTAATATTATTCTATGATTCATATTCTTTATTAGAATAAAAGAGGTAGGAAGACAAATATCTTTATTACAGATATAAGTGTTAGAAAGCTTATACCTAACTTGAAGTTTTTCTCCAGCTGCATGGGAGATAGATTGGGTAGTTTTTTCAAAATATTTGGTAGGAATTATTCCTTCTTTGATGCAATTTAAATCAGCACCACTATCCACAAGGGCTATCTCATCTTTGAGAATAAATTCTCGACTTACTACAAGAGTAATTTTGATATACCATTGTTGAGAGGTTACTTGCTCTAACAGATTTAAATATTCTGTTTCGTTTTTATTACTAGAAGAGGGAATATCCTTACAATCACTAGCCATTAAAGAATTGCTTTCTAGTAAAGTAATTCTTTGGGATAATAAAGTATTATCCTGCTTAATCTGAGTAATTTCAGATTTTAGTAAATTAACTTCTTTTCTCAAATCATTAAGAGAAACAGGAGTTTCTTTAAGGGTAGACTTTTGAAATCTATCTAACACCTCACTTAACTGGTAAGGTGCTTCGATGACTAAAGGAGCTTCTTTTTTATTATTTTTAATAAGAGTTTCAAGCATTTGCTTTTTAAGCTCAAAATTAGAAATGGAATCTATAATCTTCAAGACTTTATCTTGATCAGCAGTTAAGACATTTAATCCATTCATGTCTACTATAGATTTATAATAGTTTAGCTCATTACACTGGCAATCATTGTTGTCAGGACTTTGTGAATCTGAGTCACTAGAGCTATTATAAATGAGGGCTAATTCTTCGTTATCAGAAGATTCTCGTTCTTCATCAGAACTATGCAGCAAGACCTTTTCTAATTGAGAGCGTAATTGCTCATCTTCTATTTTATTGAGGGCCTTTTTAGTCCAACATTGGTTAGCATAATGCCCAACTTTGCCGCATTTATGACAGGTTATATCAATCCTTTTGGCTTTTCTTTTTCCCTTATTGGGGACAAAAGGTTTTTTATCCGATTTATTATAAGATTTCCTCTTATAATTCTTTTTATAAGAAGTTTTAAAAGGATATTTTGATTTGTAAGAATTATTCTTATAAAGCTTGTTTCTTTTATAAGCAATCTTTTGCTTTTTCTTATCTTGATTTCTAGGAATTTTTCCTACATCAAAGGCAAACTGATCACAGAATTCACCTAATTGGTGTTTTTCTGACAGTTTTTGTTGCTTTAACTGATTTTTTAGCTTTATGTCATTACATAGAGCTAATCCTTCATTAACACAATGGCTAATTATTTCTCCATATGTTAGAGAAATATAATTAATATTAACTCCATCATTTTTATTTCTTAAGGATTGCCTAACCCTTTCAGCAAAAAGATGGGGTAATCCGTCTATAAATTTTGACTTCCAATGAACCGAATTTGGTTCTCCTAATTGATAAACTCTAGATAAAAATGTATCTTTATACCACCTAAAATGGGTTAAGGAAGGGCATCTAAGATTTTGGAGGAGCGTACATAGCTTCTCAGCAACAGGAATATTGGTTCCTACAAAATGTTGTAGAATTGTAAGACACAAAGTATAAACTGCATCTTCTTCGCCAGTAGTAACAATACCATTTTCTATTTTAATAATTTTTTTATGATTAAGAATTTCTAATCTTTGTTCTAGGGTAAAATAGTGATCCCACCAACCCCTGATTTGTCCTACAAATCCTGTAGAAATGAAGGAGGCTATAGCACTATCAGTACTACCATTCTGTTTACAAACAGTGGAGTACATCATCATTCGGTGTATAACATCGAATATTTGTTTCTCATTTAAGCCATCAATATTCCATTCATAGATAGCTTTTCCTTCATATGAGGTTTGAATATAATCTGGTTCTTCAAATAGAAGATCCTGAGGAGAAGGTCTTTGGTAATAGAATTTTTCTAAAGATTTGGGAGTATAAATAGGATTTAATTTGGGAGTATAAATAGGATTTATCTCTGGATTACTAATTTGTTATTTAGCAAACATAGTAGCTAAATTATTAATATCCTCTAAATCTTCAGCAGGTTCTGAGGTCTCAGATTGCTGAGATTCATCGTCCTTAGATAAGACTGATATATTCATATTGTTGAATTTTTGTTGAAGAATTTTTATAAATTCTTCTCCACTAGAATCTAATTTAAACCCTTTTATGGGAATTGGAGGTTGGATCATAGGAACATGGTTCTTAGAGGATTCTTGAACAAGGGTTGAAGAAGGTGGCTTCTCCATTGCTTTCTTTAAAGCAATTAATTCGTTTTCTATCACTTGCCTAAGAGAAACTATCTCGTTTTCTAGGGCTAAGAAATGGTCACCTAGACAAGTAAGAAAGGTGTTAGTATAATTTTGCGATCTAATTATCGCATTTAAATCCTTCACAGTAGCTTGAGTGGACTCGAGTTTTTGCAGGCTTGTATAAGCCGTAGCTTCTGTGGTATGGCTTAAACAAATTGTTTGTTCTGGGGGATATGGAGAAGTAATGGTGTCTCCCTTTGGGGTTTTCCAGGGTCTTTGTAAGACTAAAATCTCTTTATTTGTCTCACTCAGATAGGTTTTTATAAACCAATGAACAAAAGATATATAATCTTCTGTTTTACTTAAATAACTATAATATTCATCTTTGAACCTTTTTAGGTCTTCAGAAGAATATTTCTTAAAATACCATTGCCTAAATTGGGCATGTTTTTCCTGTTGAAATTCTTTATTAAGAATTTCTCTCATCTTACTTCCGGGGGATAAATCTATCATTATATATGGAAACTCATTTCTGATTGAGTAGGAGATTCTCTACTCTGTTCATAAATTCCTTCTGGAATTTTATTTTGGCTAATTCTAATTTCTTCTACATGTTCAGGAACTATAGATTCCTCTCTGAATTGAGAAGTTGAAGCCCTAGCTGAAACGCTCGGGGCCGTGATATAATCACTAGTAGAGGAATATCTAGCGGACCTAGTCCTAGGCATCCTAATAGTTCTTTGAGATGTAAATTTAATTTCTACATCTCCTTCTGTTGTTTGAATTATTTGATCAACTTCTTTGTTGACCTGAGGCTCAGGCTCTAGTTCTTGAGGAAGAGACCAAGTCTCTGGGAAGTCTATTTCTTTCCATTTAATCATTCTATTAGTGGCTATGTTGGAAGTTAATAAATTGGTTTGAACTACAGTTGTAGTTCCAGGACAAGATATTTGTTTGGCCTTCGGATTCAAAGTATTTAATACTTTGTAATAAATTCTATAGCAAATTGCTATAATTTCACTACCTGGTTTAAAATTATATCCATGGGTGTGTAATGTTAGTTGCATAGCATCTAACAAATGACTATCAGTTAAAGATAGTGTCAAATTCGGGGCTACGTCGAAATAGACAGGTCCATGGCATAAACTGGTTTCTATTAAAGCAGCTAGAGATTGTTTAAAATCTTTACATCGGCCATCTCTAACAGAGGCCATAATACTCGTGTTTAAACCTAATAACGTTAAAGGTTTAAAGGCTATCTGGATTAATCCAATATGAATAAAATTATAGCTTTTAAAAGGAAATAAATCCTTCTTATTTAATAATCTAATTGTTTGATTAGAGTCAGTGACTCTAATGGTTTGTTCCATAGTTTTTATGACCTGTCTGGATTTAAAATCAAAGAATCCAATATTATAAATATGATCTAAGGGAACAGAGGGTATTACCCATTTATTCAATTTATCCAAATTTTTTGGATACTCAGCTAATTCAGCATTTTTAACTAAATCATTAGGATGCTCATCATCCTCCAGATTATTCATAACAATGAAAGATAAAGCTAAAGCTGTTGTGGTGGATTGGACCTCTGAGTTACGTAAGTATGTTTATTTTGTTACAAAAGTAAAAGTGCGAGAAATAAAAATATTTTTGGTCATCTTTGCAAACGATTCACTCGTTTAACTGTCAACCAAAGGGACAGACGGATTAAATCCACGAAATCAAAGATGTGAAATATTTTTAGCAAAAATTTTCTTTTACGAAATCATCCAGAAAACTCCCATTTTTTCTTCCGGGATAAAAGATGACATTTTAAGAAAACACTAAAAATATTCCGATTTTTTGACTTTTTTTTTTTTTTATTATTATTACATACTTACGTTACTTAGAACATCCAACCTTCCACAACAGAAATTTAGCTAATAACAGACATAAATTAAAAGAATAAGGTAAAAGGGTGTACCTTAACCAGGGTACTAGACTGCTGTTTTCTTATCTGCTTCCGCCTATTGTGGTATCAGAGCCATCTTTGTTTATAGCCCTGGTTAAGGTACACCCTTTTACCTTATTCTTTTAATTTATGTCTGTTATTAGCTAAATTTCTGTTGTGGAAGGTTGGATGTTCTAAGTAACGTAAGTATGTAATAATAAAAAAAAAAAAAAAAGTCAAAAAATCGGAATATTTTTAGTGTTTTCTTAAAATGTCATCTTTTATCCCGGAAGAAAAAATGGGAGTTTTCTGGATGATTTCGTAAAAGAAAATTTTTGCTAAAAATATTTCACATCTTTGATTTCGTGGATTTAATCCGTCTGTCCCTTTGGTTGATAGTTAAACGAGTGAGTCGTTTGCAAAGATGACCAAAAATATTTTTATTTCTCGCACTTTTACTTTTGTAACAAAATAAACATACTTACGTAACTCAGAGGTCCAATCCACCACAACAGCTTTAGCTTTATCTTTCATTGTTATGAATAATCTGGAGGATGATGAGCATCCTAATGATTTAGTTAAAAATGCTGAATTAGCTGAGTATCCAAAAAATTTGGATAAATTGAATAAATGGGTAATACCCTCTGTTCCCTTAGATCATATTTATAATATTGGATTCTTTGATTTTAAATCCAGACAGGTCATAAAAACTATGGAACAAACCATTAGAGTCACTGACTCTAATCAAACAATTAGATTATTAAATAAGAAGGATTTATTTCCTTTTAAAAGCTATAATTTTATTCATATTGGATTAATCCAGATAGCCTTTAAACCTTTAACGTTATTAGGTTTAAACACGAGTATTATGGCCTCTGTTAGAGATGGCCGATGTAGAGATTTTAAACAATCTCTAGCTGCTTTAATAGAAACCAGTTTATGCCATGGACCTGTCTATTTCGACGTAGCCCCGAATTTGACACTATCTTTAACTGATAGTCATTTGTTAGATGCTATGCAACTAACATTACACACCCATGGATATAATTTTAAACCAGGTAGTGAAATTATAGCAATTTGCTATAGAATTTATTACAAAGTATTAAATACTTTGAATCCGAAGGCCAAACAAATATCTTGTCCTGGAACTACAACTGTAGTTCAAACCAATTTATTAACTTCCAACATAGCCACTAATAGAATGATTAAGTGGAAAGAAATAGACTTCCCAGAGACTTGGTCTCTTCCTCAAGAACTAGAGCCTGAGCCTCAGGTCAACAAAGAAGTTGATCAAATAATTCAAACAACAGAAGGAGATGTAGAAATTAAATTTACATCTCAAAGAACTATTAGGATGCCTAGGACTAGGTCCGCTAGATATTCCTCTACTAGTGATTATATCACGGCCCCGAGCGTTTCAGCTAGGGCTTCAACTTCTCAATTCAGAGAGGAATCTATAGTTCCTGAACATGTAGAAGAAATTAGAATTAGCCAAAATAAAATTCCAGAAGGAATTTATGAACAGAGTAGAGAATCTCCTACTCAATCAGAAATGAGTTTCCATATATAATGATAGATTTATCCCCCGGAAGTAAGATGAGAGAAATTCTTAATAAAGAATTTCAACAGGAAAAACATGCCCAATTTAGGCAATGGTATTTTAAGAAATATTCTTCTGAAGACCTAAAAAGGTTCAAAGATGAATATTATAGTTATTTAAGTAAAACAGAAGATTATATATCTTTTGTTCATTGGTTTATAAAAACCTATCTGAGTGAGACAAATAAAGAGATTTTAGTCTTACAAAGACCCTGGAAAACCCCAAAGGGAGACACCATTACTTCTCCATATCCCCCAGAACAAACAATTTGTTTGAGCCATACCACAGAAGCTACGGCTTATACAAGCCTGCAAAAACTCGAGTCCACTCAAGCTACTGTGAAGGATTTAAATGCGATAATTAGATCGCAAAATTATACTAACACCTTTCTTACTTGTCTAGGTGACCATTTCTTAGCCCTAGAAAACGAGATAGTTTCTCTTAGGCAAGTGATAGAAAACGAATTAATTGCTTTAAAGAAAGCAATGGAGAAGCCACCTTCTTCAACCCTTGTTCAAGAATCCTCTAAGAACCATGTTCCTATGATCCAACCTCCAATTCCCATAAAAGGGTTTAAATTAGATTCTAGTGGAGAAGAATTTATAAAAATTCTTCAACAAAAATTCAACAATATGAATATATCAGTCTTATCTAAGGACGATGAATCTCAGCAATCTGAGACCTCAGAACCTGCTGAAGATTTAGAGGATATTAATAATTTAGCTACTATGTTTGCTAAGCAACAAATTAGTAATCCAGAGATAAATCCTATTTATACTCCCAAATTAAATCCTATTTATACTCCCAAATCTTTAGAAAAATTCTATTACCAAAGACCTTCTCCTCAGGATCTTCTATTTGAAGAACCAGATTATATTCAAACCTCATATGAAGGAAAAGCTATCTATGAATGGAATATTGATGGCTTAAATGAGAAACAAATATTCGATGTTATACACCGAATGATGATGTACTCCACTGTTTGTAAACAGAATGGTAGTACTGATAGTGCTATAGCCTCCTTCATTTCTACAGGATTTGTAGGACAAATCAGGGGTTGGTGGGATCACTATTTTACCCTAGAACAAAGATTAGAAATTCTTAATCATAAAAAAATTATTAAAATAGAAAATGGTATTGTTACTACTGGCGAAGAAGATGCAGTTTATACTTTGTGTCTTACAATTCTACAACATTTTGTAGGAACCAATATTCCTGTTGCTGAGAAGCTATGTACGCTCCTCCAAAATCTTAGATGCCCTTCCTTAACCCATTTTAGGTGGTATAAAGATACATTTTTATCTAGAGTTTATCAATTAGGAGAACCAAATTCGGCTCATTGGAAGTCAAAATTTATAGACGGATTACCCCATCTTTTTGCTGAAAGGGTTAGGCAATCCTTAAGAAATAAAAATGATGGAGTTAATATTAATTATATTTCTCTAACATATGGAGAAATAATTAGCCATTGTGTTAATGAAGGATTAGCTCTATGTAATGACATAAAGCTAAAAAATCAGTTAAAGCAACAAAAACTGTCAGAAAAACACCAATTAGGTGAATTCTGTGATCAGTTTGCCTTTGATGTAGGAAAAATTCCTAGAAATCAAGATAAGAAAAAGCAAAAGATTGCTTATAAAAGAAACAAGCTTTATAAGAATAATTCTTACAAATCAAAATATCCTTTTAAAACTTCTTATAAAAAGAATTATAAGAGGAAATCTTATAATAAATCGGATAAAAAACCTTTTGTCCCCAATAAGGGAAAAAGAAAAGCCAAAAGGATTGATATAACCTGTCATAAATGCGGCAAAGTTGGGCATTATGCTAACCAATGTTGGACTAAAAAGGCCCTCAATAAAATAGAAGATGAGCAATTACGCTCTCAATTAGAAAAGGTCTTGCTGCATAGTTCTGATGAAGAACGAGAATCTTCTGATAACGAAGAATTAGCCCTCATTTATAATAGCTCTAGTGACTCAGATTCACAAAGTCCTGACAACAATGATTGCCAGTGTAATGAGCTAAACTATTATAAATCTATAGTAGACATGAATGGATTAAATGTCTTAACTGCTGATCAAGATAAAGTCTTGAAGATTATAGATTCCATTTCTAATTTTGAGCTTAAAAAGCAAATGCTTGAAACTCTTATTAAAAATAATAAAAAAGAAGCTCCTTTAGTCATCGAAGCACCTTACCAGTTAAGTGAGGTGTTAGATAGATTTCAAAAGTCTACCCTTAAAGAAACTCCTGTTTCTCTTAATGATTTGAGAAAAGAAGTTAATTTACTAAAATCTGAAATTACTCAGATTAAGCAGGATAATACTTTATTATCCCAAAGAATTACTTTACTAGAAAGCAATTCTTTAATGGCTAGTGATTGTAAGGATATTCCCTCTTCTAGTAATAAAAACGAAACAGAATATTTAAATCTGTTAGAGCAAGTAACCTCTCAACAATGGTATATCAAAATTACTCTTGTAGTAAGTCGAGAATTTATTCTCAAAGATGAGATAGCCCTTGTGGATAGTGGTGCTGATTTAAATTGCATCAAAGAAGGAATAATTCCTACCAAATATTTTGAAAAAACTACCCAATCTATCTCCCATGCAGCTGGAGAAAAACTTCAAGTTAGGTATAAGCTTTCTAACACTTATATCTGTAATAAAGATATTTGTCTTCCTACCTCTTTTATTCTAATAAAGAATATGAATCATAGAATAATATTAGGAAATCCTTTTCTTCATAATATTATGCCCCTCAACAATGTTGACAAAACTGGGATTTCTACCATAATAGAAGGTAAGAATATAAAATTTGATTTTATTACAGATCCTCAAACTCGTATAATAAACGAGGTTAGAGACCGTCTTCTTAGTAAAGAAAAACAATTATGTTTTCTCCAAGAAGAAATCAAAGTTTTAAGCATTAATGAGCAGCTTAACCAATCAACCACAAAAACCCAAATAAAAATCATTGAAAAACAGTTCAATGATGAGGTTTGTAATGACCTCCCTAATGCTTTTTGGGATAGGAAAAAACATGTTGTTTCCCTTCCCTATATAGATGGTTTTAATGAAAACCAAATTCCTACTAAGGCTAGACCAGCCCAGATGAATAAAGAATATTTGGAATTATGCAAAAAAGAGATTGATTCTCTTTTAGCAAAAGGCTTGATTAGAAAGTCTAAATCTCCCTGGAGTTGTACAGCATTCTATGTTAATAATGCTGCTGAGAAAGAAAGAGGCGTGCCTAGATTAGTCATTAATTATAAACCTCTTAATAAAGTTTTAAAATGGATTAGATATCCGATCCCTAATAAAAAAGATTTGTTAGATAGATTAAGCGATGCTTTAATCTTTTCTAAATTTGATATGAAATCAGGATACTGGCAAATCCAGATTAAAGAATCAGATAGGTATAAAACGGCCTTCACAGTTCCCTTTGGTCATTATGAATGGAATGTCTTACCTTTTGGCCAAAAGAATGCCCCTTCTGAATTTCAGAATATTATGAATGATATTTTTAATCCTTATACAGAATTTATTATTGTTTATATAGATGATGTTTTAGTATTTTCTAAAACAATAGATCAGCATATTAAACACTTAAAAATATTTAAGAATTTAATTAAGACTAATGGATTAGTAATATCTGCTCCAAAAATGAAATTGTTCCAAACTCAGGTTAGGTTTTTGGGACATATTATTAATCAGGGAAAAATTATTCCCATAGATAGAAGTATAGAGTTTGCATCAAAATTTCCTAATGAAATTCTTGATAAAAAACAATTACAAAGATTTTTGGGCAGTCTTAATTATATTTCGGACTATTATGCTAATTTAGCACAAGATACAGCAATTCTGTATTCTAGACTCAAAAAGAAACCTGAACCATGGACTGAGAAGCATTCTCAGGCTGTTCAGAAAATCAAAGCAAAGGTAAAATGTTTACCTTGCTTATCCTTAGCCAATCCTAAATATTTTAAAATCGTAGAAACAGATGCCTCTAATATAGGGTATGGAGGAATACTAAAACAAGTAATTCCTGAAACTTCAAAAGAAGTTCTTGTTAGATTCACTTCAGGAAAGTGGAATCCTACACAGTTAAAATATTCAACTGTAAAGAAAGAAATGCTTTCTATTATTAAATGTATTTCTAAATTTCAAGGTGATTTATTAAATCAGAAATTTTTATTGCGAATTGATTGTAGTTCAGCAAAATCAATTATTGAAAAGGATGTTAAAAATCTTGTAGCAAAACAAATTTTTGCAGGATGGCAAGCTCAACTAGCAGCCTTTGAATTTGATATTCAATTCATAAAAGGAGAAAGTAATTCTCTTGCTGATTATTTAACCCGTGAATTTTTACAGGGTGAATGACGACCCCTAATAGGGGAAGAGGCCGCGGTTATGGCCGAGGTCGAGGTTACGGGAATAACAATATGTTATCTCAAGAAACTGTCCCACTAATAGGTGATTGGACTATTTATCATCACAGACAAAGGATGCAGCAATTACCTGCACCTCCTAAAAAAGAAGATATTCCTTCCTCTAGTAAAGCAGCAACTTATAAAGATGTTGCTATTACCGACTCTCAGCAGGATAAAGAATATTTCGAAAATCCTACCACCGAAACTATTTTGTTTCTGGAAGAAGAAGATCTTAAGCTCACTCCAAATGATGGATGGTCCTTAAGAACGAAATACCTTGAATCAAGGGGTTATGCTGGCCTGAATAATCAGGGAAGGCAGAATTTAGAAATTTTGCTAAAAATCACTGAATCTATAACGATTACTCATTATCATCAGAACAATAATCCTGAGAATTTTATAAATTTCAGCAAATGTCATATCCAGAAAATACTTCTTCCAAGAGAATGGGGATTTAATCCCAATGCGGAAAAAGCTATAAAAATAGCAGAGGGGAAGTACATTTACTTCAACTACTGGGATTATGTAGAAGCTTTCACAAAGGCTTTTTACTATCAAAATCCGAAAAACAAGCATTCTTGGTTTTTCAGTATTGATCCAGGGGTGCTTAATAAGCCAGTTCCTAATTGGTTTTACCAATGGTGGGCAAAATTTGGTCCCTCTTTAGAAATCCTTCCTAAGGAAATTAAGGATTTATATATCCCTTGATGCGACAATAGTCCTATTATTGCCAGAGTAACTGCTGAAAGAATGATTAAGGGACAATGTCCTTTCATATTTTTTACTAAATTTCAAATACCATGGATTTGGAGATGGGTAATATCAGTCTCCCAAGATAATCTTGATATTCCAATTTTACAAAGAAATTTCTTTTGTAAATGGTGGACTAATATAGATGTTAAAGATGTACAGGCTAAAATAGCCACCATCAAAGCAACTATTGTTGCTGAAAAAGGCCAAGGTTCTGAAGAAAAATCGTCTAATCAACCTTCAATTGCCAATATGAAAGAATATTTTCTAAAGAAATATCCTACAGATTCCGAGGAACAAATAATGGTCCGAGTTTTAGATTTTATGAAAGAACAATTTTTTAGTTCTTTTCCGTCTCATCCAGCTCAGGAAGAGGATCAATCAATGAAAACTTCTTCATCTCAAGGATCAATGGATTCTAACCCCTATAATTGTCTAGCAGGCGAATCTCAAGCCGAAGAAGAAGAACATTTATCTACAGAAGAATCTCAACCGGCTCAAGCCCGAGAACCTTCCCTAGGAGATTTCTGGGATGCTATGACTCAGACTTTAATTCAAAAGTCCAAGGATAAAGGAAAAGCTCCCCATAGCTGATCAATGCCGACCTTATTTAGAGCATTTAAAAGGTTAAAAGATGATGAAAAGGAATGCCTCAATCTTACTCATCAGATTGATGATCTCGATTCTAAATACAAGAATGCATCTCTTCTAGAAAGGAAGAATCGGTCCACTTCAGAAATTATGAGGGATTTTCATGAGGTTAAGCGTCTCCGCAACCGAAGAGAAAATATTAAAATTCTCTATTCTATTCGGAGAAAATTGCTTCTCAAGTATTCCAATCTGACAGGATAAGTGCCTTTGCCGACACAGCAGCAATAATTGAAGGCAATAATATCTGCTTCTGATAATGGAATTTTAGTGGGCAAAGCATAATCTTTGCTTTATTAAAGTTTGTTGTTTGTTTTGTAAAAGTTGTTTGTATGTATTCATCATTGATTGCGTCGATGGGGCCCAATGAGCACCCGGCATCAATAATGTCTACTTTTCTTAAAGTTATTTGTCTGTTGTAATAATTCAGTTCTATCATGTGTGTAATAGTGTGTCTCTAACTCTCTATATAAAGAGAGCTTTGTATTGATATTCAGTACGCTGCAATAACATTTCATTTTTCTTCTCTTTTGACTTTTGACTTGCTCATGTGCTGAGCCTTTTCTTATAATAATACTAGACTGCTGTTTTCTTATCTGCTTCCGCCTATTGATACTACCAATGTTCAACATATTTTAGTCCCAAGATAAGAAATAATTATTTATAACAAAAATTTATCCATACTTAAAAAAAGATAGAATTAGATTGTTGATTAATATTATTTGTTAAAAAGGTTAATAGTTCCCGGTATTCCATTCCAGAATGTACATGTTGTTTAAGCTAACAGCTTAGATTTAAACTGGTTGAGTGATAAGTTAAGGTGGATGCCTCTAAAATATTTTTTTTTCTCTTTTTTTTTTTTAGTTTTTTTATTTTACAAATTGTCCATGTAGTTCGTAAAGTGCAATCACTGCATAGGTGTAGCTTTTCTAATTTCGTTACCAAACCCATATCTACTATACGAGGACGAAAATGAAGAAGGTATTCTCTAGTAGGCACCTGCTTCAATCATTAAAAGAGAATCAGAAACTTTGCAATTTAGATTCTAGCTGATAGAAGTTTATGAACAACATCGAACTGTTGGTGCCTGGAATTGTTTTTTTTTCTGTCAGTTTAATCTATATATCTATTAAATGCGGAATCCAGGGCAGCTTACCTGGCAACCACACATTCTCACATTCTGTAATTTTATTTTCTTTTTTTAAAGGTTTTCTGTCATTCTAATTTCATCCTAGACTTTGCACAAGCAACATACGGTTAGACTATCTGCATTTCTTGCCTGAAGATCTTTTGTTTGCCCAATAATAATTATTGCACACTGAGACATTGTACATACATATATATTACATACCATGAGTCCCCTTCTAGAGAGAATTTATTACATGGAGAATATGAAAGAATCACTTAAAATGTATTAAAATTGCCCTTTATATAAGGCCCTGGCGGGGCCCTTTTACAAAAAAATCTTATAATTCTATCCTCTATCCATTTATCAAAAAATAAAAAAAATTTAATTTTTTTTTAAAAAATTAAAAAAACTGCTGCCATGTCATCATTTTAAAAAAAAAAATTTAAAACTTTTTTTTTTGTAAATTTTTTTTATAAATAGATAGAGGGTAGAATTATAAGACTTTTTTGTGAAGGTACCCCTGGCGGGGCCCTAAGAAATAAATGGAAATAAATGGTTTAGATTGATTCTCTCACATTCTCTATATAAGGAGGTACTCTCTAGAATAATGGCCTACATACCATATCATCTTTGTGTAGCATTATGAGTTTCTATCATTTTTCCAGTTTTTTTTTTTGCTTTGATAAATTATAAGCGGGTCTACCATATATATACCATATATGTTAACTTCTTTACCTATTTATGGATCCTTTTTTAAGCTCCAATGTGTTGATTTCAAATAAATATTAGCTTCTCTTGACCTTATATTTAACTACAAGCTCTCTATATTTAAAATTTTTGTTTGGTCTTTTTATTTTGTCACGCGGCAGAAAACGATTAGCTGACCTCTTTATACGTGTAGTAAACTTTTGCATATGAGTAAAATTTTGTGACATTTTCATTTGTTTAGTACACTTATATGCATATTTGTATGGAAAGTGGGTAATGGGACATGGTTTGGTTTAAACAACAGAGGTGGACAGATATGCCAGTTATATATAGATATATAATTGGTGAGACATGTCGATAAAGGACCTTTAAATTCGGTAAGTGACTTGATGAATGGATCCTTTTGTTAATTGGAAAATAGATATCTCATGTTCTACTGTAAGTTGCACATGTATATTACACAGTCGTTCATTTAGACTTTGATGAATCTACCATTTTTCCTACCTTTAATAAGTTGCACAACAGCCATTTTTGAAGCAACTCACATTGATTGTTTGATATGTTTTTAAAGGAATTAGAAATATTTATCTTAAATTTGAAACATACTATCATACTTATAAAGCTCTGATTTTGATTTTATTATTCTTGTTGGCGAAACTATGTATTAGTCCTCTAATCTGAAAACTCATAATAGAACTTTAGTACTAATTCAACTTATATAGCTATCCAACTTTAGCTGGTGGGCAAGATTTTCACAAAACTACCTCTTAGATGTGTAATGCGAGAAGTTGGTTGATTCTAAATGTAGAAAATAGAAATAGAAAATTACATCGTTCAACAATATATTTTATTAGTACGATTGATTAAATTTTGAGTCTCAAAGGCAAAATTTCATGACCGACTATGCTCATAGTTTATTAAATCAACCGTAAATTATAATCTATTATTTTGGATTTATGATGGTATTGTGATGCTTTTACTATTCATGATTAAATTAGATGGTTCTGTGTCGGCTTCTTTTGTAGGCAGATTAATTTGTATCTTGGGTCATTGTAACGCCCCGAGGTCTCAATACTGAAAATATACTTTTTATAATAAAATAGACTTTGATATAGGGGAATTTTGGAAAATTTCGGCATGAAGTATTCGTAAATCAGACTATCCACCTGTATTTCAACCCAACCCAAATTCCAATTAACAATTACAAATAAAACTTAATACACCAACGATTCCTCACCGAGGATCGATTCCAGGTTATGGTATGAAACAAGAATCTATACTATACAAATTATTACAACTTCTATCTCAAATTCCAATTACAAACCTTTATACCGTCTAAACCATAGCGCAAGCCCATTTAGCATATGTCCGTGCTGGCTCTGTATCTAACTTTTAAAGAATGCACCACGCTCTCATTTGAATTGTAATGCGCAGGTATCCAACTTCTTAACCCTAACTGAAAGGGAAAGTAAAACAAAGCAAGAGTGAGCCAACAACGCTCAGCAAGTTAATAATATAGTGAAACAACAATATCTCAATAGTTCATTGATGATCAATATCAATGACCAATATATCTCAAAGGAGTAATTCAATTTTCCATCATGGAATACGACTTTTCATTTTCTTCAATCATATCTATTCATCAAAACATTCCTTTCTTTAAAACAATTTTATCATTGAAACAGGCTTTTCATAAAACCTTTTAAAAGCATTTAAGTTGATTGGAGTTTTTCCACGACTTCGGACAATACGGGTGATCAGCCACGTAAATTCCCCATACCGGACACGAAGTCCCTCTGGACCTTGAAATTGGGTTCCCACCCTAGCCTCTTACGCTAAAAATGCTGGACCGACGTCACCCGACCTCTTACGCCTCCAATCTGAAGGAATCCGTAGAAAACATTTTGACGGAATCCCTCACATTAAAATCTATAAAACATGTCACTTTTAAGTCCTTTATACTCGCTGATAATAGATCAGCCCAGTATAAGGAATTTTAAAAACATCTTTAATTAATTAAACCATTTTAAGGAGCAGCATTAAAACATTAAGGAACAGAGAAGCAGTTGATATAAAGAATCATAACAATAAAGCAATAAGATTAAACTAAACATGGTAGGGTTCAGCAAGACAGAATCGTATATCAACAAGGAAACATAAATCAATTAAATAACGAAGCAATTATTAAAATACTAGAATTTGAACAGCAATTATAAAGAAATCAGAGAATACAGAGAATTCGAAGTTCAATAGGAGATTTAAGTTACTACACTGATTATAACCACTCATTTCAAAGATTATCAATTGATGAAAATCCGTTGCAAAGTTTAAACTAACATGAAAGATTCGAATAGTTAAAAATGAAGATTTAAGAAATTCTTAATTACTTAAGGTGTCACTCTTGTCATCTAAGCACTTATAGGCTTCAGCTGCCAGAACCGGCATGACAATAATGAGTTTAAATAGTTAAGAAGATCTCAATTCATTCTTGGCTTTAACCGTTACTGAGCAACACATGCCTCAACAATAGTATAAACCTCGAATTAGTTTACATAAATTTGAAAGAAAATATATTTTGAAGAATATTAGCATAGACGAGGAATATTGAAATAAATTAATTTTAAAATAAATCAACACTTGAATGATAGGTGGGGAAAATAAACAATGACAGAATAATTTGAGAATAAATGTTTGTAACTTATTAGAAGAAAATGTCACTGGGAATAAAAATGAAAAGTGTAAGAACCCCAAATTTTGGATATAATTAAAACTTTTTATTATGTACAGAGGTAATGGTGAATAGTGATTACGACTACGAGGTACGATTGAGATAATGAATGAAAGGAATAGATTTGGATTCAAATGTTTATATGTCATGAAGAATACTATTGGTTGACACTTTAGATAAGAATTATCTATCTCCTACGGAATTGAGATTTGATAATTCTAAAGGAGAAGATTATTCTTATGTCATCCAAATCGATATCTGTTATTGGTCCAGTGGGTCCGTAAAAAGGTTAAGGAACAATCGAAAGAGATCAGGGACAATTGTACAACCCTAAGAGAATAAGTAAAGAATAAAGAATGAATAGTATTTTTGGTGGAAAAGAGAATATTATGAGACGACACTATATAGAAGTATTCGGAACGGATTTCCGAGTTCGTAATAATGATCCAGGGGGAAAATAAGTGTATGTAAAAGCTGTCGGATTCTGAAAAACCGCATTTTTATTTTCTCCGAGAGTTCCCTGGACACTGATAGACTTACGAATTTAACGAAGGGATTTAAGGAATATGAATTCGAAAGTTAGTAAGAAAGATGGAGAATGATAGTATTAATATTAAGAAGATTCCCGGTAAACCCTAATTAGAAATCCGTGATTCCTCTGAACGATCAATGAATTGAGCAATAAACGGACAAAGAAACAAGCAGAGAGTCAAGACATAGTCATGTGCAAGTGGATAAAGGCAAGTAACCAAGCTAGTTACAAGTTAACTAGCATCATTACAAAATTAACCAAACACTTAGCTTACAACACACACCTTACCACAAGAATGCAACACTTGTCCACTTGATTAGCTCATCCATGACCAAAGCACTTTAATAAAGTGGCTTTAGGCTAGATATTATCCATACAAACAAAATAATGCAAGATTAGATGCAAGCAAGACCAAGCAACTCCATTTCTCTCCATTTTGAACAAACTGCCCAGCAGAACCTCCTCCAAGAAGAAAATTCATATCTCCATTTCTATCCATGATAAAATCACCAAATTTTAACCATAGCTTCTCCAATCCATGGGCAACATTGGTTCAAAATTTCATGGCAATCTAATGAGTGTAGCCTAGTCAAATATCTTTCCCAAATTGAAGAAACAAAACTGCCTGTTCTTGACAGTTTTCTGTAACGATTTTCAAACAGCCATATCTCCTTCATTACTTAATGGAATTTGGTGTTCTTTAGCTTTTTTGAAAGCTGGTTAGATGCTCTACAACTATCCTTTAGAAGCCTTGTCCAGAAAAGCATGGTAAGGGCCTCGTTTTTGCAGATCTTTGAACTGATGAATAATAACCTTCATGAACTAACTTTGATTTCTTGTTTTGTTTGGATGATCTAAGCAATCCTAAGGCTATACAAGAACAAACCAAGGCTTAGTAATGTATTAGGATACTCCAGGGAAGGTATAACTCTTAAGAAACCATAGAACTTATTTTGAATTTTTGTGATTATTGGATTAGTTTTGATGATGATGTGGTTTTAAGCATATAAGCATGATTATGTAGTTGATTTAGTTCATTTAGCCATATAATGATTAAGAGGATGAGTTGAGATGTTCCTGGACTTATGAGGTGTATATCATGAATGTAAGATGTTTGGTTTGCCCGGTGTGGCTTGGTTGAACTGTTATGATTTTTATAACGTTCGATATATAGCCGTCGTAATGTCGAATTTTTGTTAACACTTAGAAACCGAGCATGCCAGTAAATATAATTCCTGACCTTGATAATATTATGAATGGTCCTTGTAAATCTCGAGCCATAGATCGTTTTGGCGCAAGAATCGAAACATTCTGACTTACGGTTTAGGAGTTATGGTCAAATTACTAAAATTGGTTCGGAACCGTAAATAAAATTCCGTAACTTCAATTTAACCCTCGTAAAGCATGTTACTCAGTGGAGAATCTTGGTAAATAAATACTAGAGGTCATAAGGAAGGTATGAAAGAAAACCATATGTCAAACGGATCGTTTTCCGATTTTATAAAAATGTTGGAATCGAAGTTAAACGCGAACGAACCCCTAAAAACCCGCTTGGTTATAACTTTGGTAAAACACTTAGAAAACGAACGATAAAACTCGAGGTATAATCTCGATTCGTAATCGATCGACTTTAGAACTTATACGACTTAAGTATATACCGAGTGTGGGTATGATGACATGTCGTAATAACGAACAAATGTCGGATCGTATCAGTAATAAAAAGAGTTACACTAAAAGGTGTATAACGAGATAATTCGAAAACGTGTTTCGATTTAAGTGAAGTTTATACCTAGACTTTTAAAACGTGTTAAGTGGTTAATCTCGAATGTTCTGATTGTTTATAGATCATCGAGCAGACCCAGGACACGCTATCTCCACCCACACCCGATTACCAGGCAAGTGTTCAAAACTTTGAACCTGTTGTTGTGATAATATATATATGTGATTGCCATTTTACATATGCCATAGCATGCATGCCTATTGTCAAATTATATAATGATACATGTTCCCTGAATTGATATTGGCTTATAGACTAGATACGAATTATCAGTTATAAGCCGGATTGTTTTAGTAAGACCCTTAGCGAAGGGCATATGATATTCATTCTTAAATACAGATTGGGAGTCGGTATTTTGAGATATAGATAGTCGTGGAAACCCGGAGGGATTCCAACGACAGATTATTATTTATCTGAGGAATGTTATTCGAGTATTATCTCAGTCGAGAGATATTAAATGAATGTTAGTTTCGAATATTCATTTAGAGTTGATTATTTAATGAATATTATTTTGATATTCATTAGAATGTTATTTATTAAATGAATATTACTTTCGAATATTCATTTAAGGTTTATGTACTTAAGGAATATTATTTTAAAATATTCATTAGAGGTTCTAATTACTTAAGGGATATTATTTCGAATATTCCTTTAAAAGTTTTGATTACTAAATGAATATTATTTGGATATTCATTTAGAAGATTATTTATTAAATGAATATTATTTTCAAATATTCATTTAAGGTTTGACTCATTTATTGAATATTATTTTAAATACTTATTGGAGTCTAATTATTAATGAATATTATTTTGAATATTCATTTAAGGAGTGATTTATTTAGTAAATAATTCTATATATTCATTCGAGGATTACTTATGAGCAATATTATGATTTAATAATATTCCGTAATTATTATTGAGTTAATAAAATATTCTTGGAATATTTATTTACTCCTTTTAAATTCTTTTTAAAATGATTTATATTATTTGGAGATTATCTTTCACCTCCAAATATTATGTAAAATATTTCAGAGTTTTTTTACGACTATTTTATCAAGGAAAGGTTCCCAACTCTTTTTATTTTTCATTTAAATCTATCTTAAAAGGATTTAAATGCTCGCTCAAACTTCCATATTCTAGGGGAACCTACTTGAGCAATGTTATTTTTCTTGTTGACTTCCCGGTCATAAATCTTGTAAAACTATTCGTTTCACTCGGAACTTGGTTGCAGTTAATCAATTGAATCTGTGAGTAACCTTCTCATCATTCGAGGGGTAAGATTATTGGAACAAGATGGTATTCTCTAACAAGCAGCAGCTTGAGAGATATGATGTTGAATTTTTCTTTCCAACTAGATACGACTACTTTGTGGAGTCTTATCAACAAGTATTATACTTGGGGAAAGGGGGACGAACTTTGCATTCAGAGTCATGAATTTCCTTTCGAACTTGGAGTCGTGTAAGAGGCCGAGTAGCGCCGGTCCATCCCCTTTGGCCCAACCATTGGCCGGGGAGAGCTAGTAGGGCGGTAGACAAGTAAAGCCGTCAGTTCTTCCTTCTACCGATAGTAAATCTAAATTGAGCTGTACAATTTGCGACTGATCATCGTAAGATTGGCAGTGGGCGCGGTGAATACTCCAGCATAAGTTCATCATTCAAATTCATTTATTTTCTACAACATTATTATTGTTGGCAGTATTGGAAAAATATTCATAATTGGAATTGCAATATTTTCCTGCTAGTTCCTCATTTATGATAAATGATGATATCTGGCTTATCTTTGACATAGCAGATATTCCCACCTATATATGCATTTTGAGTTACCTCGTAACTTCATCGTTCATGTTATTCTGGCATCATTTCCGTAAATGCATGGCATATGGTTTGAAAGATACTTTTGAACTGTTATATATTATCATTCAGTTATATATTATTGTTGGTGGGCTATTGCTCACCCTTGCTTTATTATTATATCACAAAAACAGCTAGACCAGATGACTCGCACAAGGCGCACTCGATGCTGGCGAGGACGATGAGACTACCAGAGCCGAAGAGAAAGCTATTGGTAGGATAGATTTATTCTTTCAGTACCAAGTATATGGTCTAATATGACTTATGCAAATGGATGGCAAAGAGTATGTATTCATATTGAAATTCTTTTGGATTGTAAGAACTCATAATGTGTTTAATAAAATTTGGTTGTTACTCTGATTTCATCTCTGGGACTATAACGGGTGTGTTTTATATTGTTGTGTTGGGTCATAAAGATGTAACTTATTTTATGTTGTAGTAAGTGCAAGTATTGTGGACAGAAATAGAAACCGTAACGACCGGATCCCGGATCCTGGATCTGGGGGTGTTACAAAAAGTATAGGTACTAGCACAATGGTTTGAAAGGAATATCGTAAAATTAACGGAACAGGTTCACGTTATTCAGAGTAAAAACGAAGAGTATAATTTCTTGCAAGAAGGGATATCGAAAGAACAAATAAATAACACAGAAGGTTTCACATCACTTGAACAATAAGTGAGGTATAAAAAACTTGCCTCAATACACAGGGTTTCTATTTCCAATACTTTAACTCCTTATCACTTTACATCCGTCTCTACTTAACCTTTCTTCGATCACGCATCCATTTTCCCTTTATCACTTGTCAATCCAAATAATTCTTTCCTTCCTCTACATTCCATTTCCACATGCTCTGGCTCTTAGCTGGCCTCCTATGCGTACCTATATACAGGTAAAGTACTACTTCAGTATGCGTATAACCTTAACCATCAAATTCTATTCTACCCAATCGTGTCCTATTTCGCTTTACAATTAACACATATAGTTCATACAGATCATATTCTCAAAATAGTAACATATAATCACATAATCACATAAGCACTAAGCACATATTATTATCTTACAATTATATTTCATATCACACCTATATCCTTTACACATCAGAATCTTTATCAACATACTCCCAAAATAATAAAAAAATTCTAATATAAATTGGACAACACCTCCTTTAAAATAGGGCCTGACCTGTTGGAATACAGTCAACCAAATATAAAATCAAAACATTCTGTGTATCCATCACTAACATACATCGTTTACAATCCTTCTGGCCATTTGCACACTTAGCACTTTATATACATTCTCGCACCTTTCACAATCGACTTCACCGTAACTACATTTCACTTAATACTCAGAATCCAGCTAATACTCGTAATAACAATCATAATTATCGATATAATCACATTAAACAAGTCACTGACTGAATAACGTATCCATGATTCAATTAACACTTATTAAAGAAACTAGTTACACTTATCGAATTATAACATTCGCACTTCTGCAACTTTAAACCATTATTCCCCAAAAAATCAAGTTATAATTCTACATAAATACAAGTACCATTATACGATTTACAATTTAACTACAACTCGTAAACACAAACCATTTATAGTTGTTAACTCAAAATTAAATTAACAATTGAAACTCAGATCGCAAATCCATGTAAATATTTATAATCAAACAATTTACACAATTGGAATATTATTCCACTAATAATATACATATCACGTTCTAGGAAAGTGTAAATATTATTTTTATAAACTTTACAAATTTTCAGAAAATTTTGACGGCATCCCCTTTATACGGGTATCCTACCAGTCGGACACAGCCGACAAAAAACCAACAACAATCAACAATTATAATCACCTGTACATTAAATCACTAATTTCACATATTAGAAATCCGAATCAAAATCGACACTCAAAATTAATTATCATCAAAACGAATTGATACAATTAAGCTTAAGCAATAATTGGGAAACCCATCAAAATTTTTAGAACCCAACTTACGGATCTAACATAATTAGACCACAAGAACAATAATAACAGTCGACTATACACAGGGAACAGCAACAACGAGCCATATATCAACTAAAAGCCCTAACATTTCGACTCCAAATAACCCGTATACACACACTGTACTACACACGCAGCAACGGAATGCTTGAATATCACCACAACAGTATTACCAAATTTCAAAACGAACTAAAACCAGGAATCGTACACGTACTACAATCGGTAAAATTCACACACACCTTCTGTTGGTCCCGGAGTATATTGCAGAAGGGGGGGTTGAATGCAATATAGATAATTTCAAATCTTTAGCTCAATAACAATGATAAAGATTGTAAACTATCTACACAAGAATTGCAAACACAAGTAATAATTCTAGATGTTCTCACAAAATAAATATTTTATTTATTTTGTAATGTGTTGCTACAACCTCGAGAAAAATGGTTTTCTCAAGCTTCGACTTCTTGAAAAATCACTACAGAAAGAATGCGAGACGTGTCTCTATATATACTAATCTTTCTCTAGCATCTCAATCACATGGGTCGCGGAGCTGTTGTCATTTTTAAGTGACAGCTCCTCACAAGTTGCCCACTCATGTGACCTTTCCTAAAATGCTATACAAACAGAGTTGTCATTAAGCATAAGGCTTTCTGGGTTCTTTCTAAAATTAGATATAACAATTCTAGTAGATGCAGACTTGTCATACTCTTGAATTATCGAGCCTCGTCTTGTGATCTATCAAGCTTCTGTCATAGTCTTGCAGGTCTGCTACAATCTTTGACGAATTGCAGCAAATCTGTTTCTCGAACATCTAAACTGTCACGGGGGTTTGACTGAGATAAAATCCCCAAATCAAATAATTCAATGAGACAGTTACCTTTGCCGCCAAGTTTGCTGTCATAGGAATATTCAGTAGTTGACAGTATGAGCTCCCGCCAATGTTGCTGTCGGAACTCCAAACTTGCTGTCAAGTGTGAAAATATTGTTGTCCCATGCTTCAGCCAATGTTGTTGTCAAATGAGACTTGTTGTCGTGACCTTGCAACATGCAGTCTTCTTATAACATTACCATCAATGTATTGACAGTAACTTTATTATTGCTGTCGAACTGATGTATTCTCTTGAGGCTTGAACATATCAATGAACTTCTTCCAAGATACATACTTATTACACTTCAGCAATTATTTGATTACAAGAACACACTTTGGCTGTGACATTTTGTTGTACTTAGCCTATACAAATAAACCAAGTACTAGTTAAGTTGTCTCTATGCTATCACCCATAAATCCTAACAATCTCCCCCAATTTGTTTTTATGGACAATAACAACAATTCTCAATACAAGCATACTGACAACTTAACTAACATAGATCAGAATAGGATTCTAGAACATTTCCAAGCATTTAGCATTACATAGGACAGTGATCTAAAGCACAACAAGTACTCCTCGAGGTTGAGTAGATATGAGATTTACTTATCTTGTTATCAAGCTTCTTTTCCTCAGCAGATACAACATCATCTTCAATCTCATCAATGTATTATTGGATTTTTTTAGAAGAGACATTCTGAACATCTTTCAGATCAAACCATGATTCAAAATCATAGGTGTAAGTTCTGAATTTCAAAATGTTGTTCTGAATCTTGAATCTTCTGCCAGGAAAAGAATTCAAGGTCACTCTTCTGTTTCTGTCAAGATTTGGATCTTCATCTCTCCTACTATCAAAAATAACTTCCAATTCCCATGCACACAGCATTTCCAGTTTGTGAGATGATCCAACAACTTTCCAGTATAGACCTTTCAGTACACTGGTCCTCAGCTTGTGAAAACTATCTATATAGATTTCTTCTTTACCATCTATGATCCTGAGAGGATTTTCCAGTGCACATGGTTGATAGTTTGGAACTTCATTGTTCATCTTGTTGACTTTCTTGCATTTTTCTTTCAGCTCAGCTTCCACTACCTCAGCAGTCCGTTTACCAATATTAGCTTTTCTCCTAGCAACTTCAGCAGCTAATTCGGCTTCATAGGCAACCATTGCTTCAGGTGTATAGGAGGGCATCCTCTCTGTCCAATCATACTTAGACACAAGTTCTTTCTCATCTATACTCACATCCTTATTTACATCATCGATATTTCTCCAGTCACCATATTTCTCATAAAGTTTAGCATATCTTTCAGCATAGTACTTTTGGATGTGTTCCATGGCTTTCTTAGGAACATTTTCATACGTCCCCATAAGCTCCACAATTCTTTCTAGCACGAAGTAATCAACTCTATGCCTTACTTCTTGTGATGTTTGTTTGAGAGTGTATCTGTCTATTATTGTTGACGTCCTCACCATAGTGAAATCCTTTTCAACAAACATGACTTTTGATTTATCTTTCCAAAGAATGTATCTGGATGCATATTCCTTAGAGTTATCCAGCTCCAATTCGACTGAAGTGATATCTCTTGTCACAGCTTTCTTCTGGATTTCGAAACTATTTGTTTCTCTTCTTCCAATAGGCTTCTTTCGAATCACCACTCCATGCTTCTTTTTCCTTACTGCAGCCTTTGTCTTCCCCTTTCTTGGAACTGTACGCCAGGCTTTTGCTCTTTGTTTTGTCTTTTTAGACTTGGATGTCTTGACAGTTTTGCCTGTGATAGCTTCTTCATTCAAGCTCTTGACAGTGTCTTTCATGATAGTGTCTCCTTTGACAGCAGCTTCTTCGATAGTAACTTCACCATTCTTGACAGCTTCCTTGTTGATAGTATCTTTTTCAACATCAAAACAGTCAATAACAAATCTTAAGATACTTCCTTCCAGTGTGTCAAGAATGTCTGTCTCTCCCTTATCTTTAGCTTCAGCATCTTTCTTATCATCCTTGGGAGCTTCTTCCTTTGCTTCCTCCTGAGTCTGACTTCCAGTAATCTCAGTAGTTGCTTGACCACTTCCAGTTGTACCAGATCCTCCAGTTCCATCAAGATCATCATCATCAAGGGTGTCATCATATGTGCAGCTTCCACCACTTTCACTTCTTCTGGCATTAGCTTCAGAAAAAAATTTCTTCACTTGAGAGCTAAGACTTTCATCTCTCTTTGCCAGCAGTTTGTGAATATCTTTGATAGCCTTGAATTTGTCTCTGTTTATCTTAGATTTGAGGATTTGTTTTAGCACTCCCATAATTGTGTTAGAATGCAATCTGGGTTCTTCACTTTGGATCAGAAATCCAATCCTTTTAGCTCATGTGCTTGTGGTCGTTCTGTAGCAAATACCATAGGGTTTTTCAATCACTTCTGGTAGTTTTTCTTCAACAAGACCTTTAATTTGTGCTAGCAGATCGTTATTGAAGATTGTAGAATTGGCTTTCACTTTCCTTCCCATGGCATTCACCACTCTAGCTTGCAGACTTTGCAGTAGCTGTATTGTAATGAATATAGAGATGCTAGTTTTCAGATAAACATCAACTGCCCATCTTTTCTCCAGATTCACCTTCACAGAGATACTTGTTATTTTGTCCTTCAGTATTGGTGACAGTTTTGTATATACTCCTCCTGCCTCTTTTATGGCACTATTCACCAGTGCATTGAATTCTTCATCTTTGTTCTGCAAAGTACTCTCCATGTAGCTAACCATCATCGTTTCTGCCTCTTCTGGACTATATCTACTTCCATCAGACCAAATGTATCCTGTTGTAGGATTTACCTTTTCAGGCATTTTGTCTTTTCCTTTGTCGAGTCTGTTGGATTCTTCCATTTCTCTCCAATGTTTCTGCAGTGGAGTTTCCATGACTTCAGAAACTGGTTCATTGATTTTCAGAGGAGGCAGTGTTGGTGTTTGAGCCCTTTGTAATTGCTCCAATATTACTTTAGTCACCAACATTGGCTCACCATCTACTTCAACAAATTCACCAATTCTACTAGCTCTCAACTCTTCACCAAAGAATCTATCTTCATTTGCATTTTGCTCCCCCTTACTTCCATCTCCATCTTCTTCCATTTGCTCCCCCTCTCTTCTAGACTCCCCCTTGCTTGTTGCTCTAACTTGTGTCTCCTTCTCTACTGGACTTACAGTATTCTGATTTTGCACTTTATTCTGATCTACCACTGTCTCCCCTTTAGTTAAGTTGACAGCACTAAGGACAACAGAAAATGATAACAGATTTTGTAGAATCTCAGCAAAGCCAGTAGCTACCATGGTAGATAGTGCATCAAGTTTAGCTTCCATGGATGCACATCTGCCCTCAAGGGATTTCAACCTTGATTCAGCTTGTTTAGAAGGACCATCAGACCCTAACCTTTTTGATGAGAAAGGAAAAGACTGAGGCAAGGAGGCTATGGGGTGTCTCACACTCTCATTGTTTTTCTGAGTGATCTCATCACTCCTCACAGAATGACTCTCAAGGCCTAGTCCCTTTTTGTGTGGGGTTCCCTCAAATTCACTCTGGATGTGCTCAAGTCCCTCTCTTTCTGCCAGCTCATTTGGCTGCCTCTCATTTTTATGCTCACCTTTCTTTTCTTTTATCTCTCTTTACTTTTGCACTCCATCACTCATCCTAGATTCATGAGTATGAGCAGTACTTCCATGCGTTGAACGAGAAGGTTTAGATTTTACCTTTCTATAAGTAGAGATTGGCAAATGATCATTATCAGAAGCATCTTCAACAATTATTGAATCATGATCAAACTGTGAAGAGGTGACAGCATCTTTGCCCAAAATGTTACTGTCCATAGGTAGGTTTACAGCAACTTTTGCGTTGTCTTTGACAGCAGCTGAGGTTGTGACAACCCTGAAGGTCAGTTGCTTTTTGGAGGTCGACCAAGATGTTGGCTGTTTCATTTTCTGGCAGATTGCCATCTTGATCTAGCTCAGTGTTTGAGGAAGTGGTATCCATTTCACTTTGAGAAATGGGTTCTTGTGGACCACTTGATGGGGGCTCATCCATGACTTGAGATGGATGATCAAAACCCGAAGGGTTGGGACTGTCCCCTTCTCTAGGTTGTTGAGAAGAAACAATTGACGGATTAGAGAATAAGGAAAGTGATGGCATAGAAGAGATTTTTGGCTGTTCCACAAAGATAACTTGTGGAACATCAAGAGTAGAGGTTTCATGACCCTTACTGTGCCCTAACTCCATGTGCATTTTTGCAAGTGTAGGCTCCTCATGAGTGATTACATGAGGTTGTGCAGACTCTTTATAGGATGCATTGGGAGACAGGCCAGTTTCAATAGATACTTCTTGTTGAGAAGAAGCACCTAGGGATGTGTTTGATTCCCTTTTATCCTCCACAGCCTTTTGCGAGACTGAGGGGTGGCTGACAGTGGTTTTGTACCTCTTAGCTCTCTACTTCTTAGACTCAAGAGGAACCACTGTGGGTTCACTTTTGATAACATCCTTATTTGCTGCATCAGGTGCAGTTTCTCCTCAACATTCTCAGAACTACCACAAACTCCAGTTTCCAAAGGTCTTTTCTTGGATTCTTACAAGGCTATTTTTGTGGCTTTTGTTTGTCTGGAAGGTCTGATTGGAATGAATGGTGTCGAATGTGGGTTAACTGAATTTGGGTCTAATTCAGCTTCATTCTTAAGGGAGAAGTTTACATACCCAGAAGGTAGTTCAAAATCAAGATTAGGCTCTTGATCAGCCATGTGTTTGGTGAAACAGAGTGGAATATGTGCATTCAAATTCTGTGAATTGAGTGATGTGTGTGTATTTCTTTTCAAAACATTGCACTCCATAGATAGAGATGCATTATCATCAATACCACATAATGAATTTAAACACATTGTAAGAAAGCGAGGATAGACATGTACCTTCCTGCTCAGAGATGGCTTGAGTTGACTTATAAGCAGCTTTTCAACATCCATTTTGTAACCATGGACTAGAGAGTGAGTGAGCTTCTTGATGTGGGAGGGAATTCCATTCCAACCAGTGGTTTTGGTTGAGAAAACCTTCACCATGACATCAAAATCATGCTCCATTCTTTTCTCAAATGCTTTCTGTCCATTCCACCAGTTGAGTACCAATTTGATGTACCCTCTTCAAGGACAGGACCAGAATACCCAATTTTCAAGAAATACTTCTTTAGGGTTTCATCACTTGCAAGTTCCTTGTATGATTCTTTAGCTTGCAGTCCAGTTCCCAGAGCTTCGTTGATACCTTTTATTGTGAGGATGCAGGTAACCCCTTTGATTTTGCAGTTAATGGTGTCTTTACCTGCACCTCCTGGAACAAAGGCAGATTTCCAGAATTCTTCAAGTCTTTCTAGGTCCAAAGATGGAGTAGAGGTTATAGCATGACCTAAATAGGACTTGTTTAAGAAGGATACAAGTCCTTTGAAACCTTCACCAGCATCTCCAGCAGAGAGAATACCAGCAAAGTTTGTTTGAGAAGAGGATTGTTTGGGTGCCATTTTTGCTTTGAGTTTTGGGAGAGAGAGATTTTTGCTTTTGAGAGAGAAAAGTTATGTTGAGTGTTGCGTGTTTGACAATTGCTTACATGAAAATAACAAGTGTTTTACTAAAGAAGGGAAAGTAGCAATGTCTTAGCCCATTAATCAGTCACGTGGTGTTGTGGGTAGTTACTTTTTAGTGGCTGTAAAGCGTGGAGGTAAAATCCCAATTAAATCGGTCCACTAATCTTGACAGTAACCTGTGCGCTGTAACAAATTCATTAGTAATTTGGGAGGATGACAACAAGTTTCGCTTGACAGTAACATCGGCGCAAGAACATGTTGTCACCATTAAGCAATTTATACAATTTCCTTTAAATTTCATGACAAAAACTTTTTCCGTTGCTGATAAGGAACTTGCTGTCAAGGCACATCGTGACAGCATCTTCACTTATTGATAGCAACTTGTGCGGAAATAATTTGTGTAATGAATTTTAATCGACTTCGCCCATTGCTTAAGAGTAAAATTACCAATTAGCATTTTAATCGATTTAAACACATATTCGTTAAGCAAACACACATACACATACATCCATATACACAAGTAGACACATGCATACAACAATAGATAATCAAGATGAGAAATAAGGCATGCAAGAACACTGGGAAGACGAAACGATGAACTTTTCATTAAAAAAAACTTAAAACAATACATAAAAGTTCTTAAGAACTAAACATTATTTTAAGTTTGGAAAAGCTTCCAGCAGCAGCCCTTCCACAGCCTTCTCGATCTCCTTCTCATCAGAGACCCCCAGCATGTCTAGATAAGCTTGAAGCTTATCAAGGACTGGATCAAGGGGGTTCTCATCAGCAGCAGTAGTCTCCTCCGTTTGCTTAGGTGTAACACCCCCAGATCCGGGGTCCGGGATCCGGTCGTTACGGTCTCCAATTCTGTCCACAATACTTGAACTTATTTCAACTCAAAATAAATTATATCTTTATGACCCAACATAACAATATAAAACACACCCGTTATAGTCCCAGGGGTAAAATCAAAGTAACCATCAAATTCTATTAATCACATTATGAGTTCTTACAATCCCAAAAGAATTACAATGTGAGTACATACTCTTTGCCATCCATTTTCATAAGTCATACCAGCCCTTATACTTGGTACTGAAGAATAAATCTATCCTACCAATAGCTTTCTCTTCGGCTCTGGTAGTCTCATCGTCCTCGCCAGTGTCGAGTGCGCCTTGTGCGAGTCATCTGGTCTAGCTGTTGTTGTGATATAATAATAAAGCAAGGGTGAGTAATAGCCTACTAACAATAATATATAACTGAACAATAATATATAACAGTTCAAAAGTATCTTTCAAACCATATGCCATGCATTTACGGAAATGATGCCAGTATAATATGAACGATGAAGTTACAAGGTAACTCAAAATTCATATATATAGGTGGGAATATCTGCTGTGTCGAAGATAAGCAAGATATTATCGTTTATCATAAAAGAGGAACTTGCAGGAAAAATATTGCAATTTCAATTATGAATACTTTCCAATACTGCCAACAACGATAATGTTGCAGAAAATAAATGAATTTAAATGATGAACTTTTGCTGGAGTATTCACCGCGCCCACTGTTCCAATCCTTACGATGATCAGTCGCAGATTGTACAGCTCAATTTAGATTTTCTACCGGTAGAAGGAAGAGCTGACGGATTTACTTATCTACCGCCCTGTTAGATCTCCCCGGCCAACGGTTGGGCCAATTGGGATGGACCGGCGCTACTCGGCCTCTTACACGACTCCAAGTTCGAAAAGAAGTTCACGACTCTGAACATAAAGTTTGTCCCCCTTTCCCCAAGTACGATACTTGTTGATAAGACTCCACAAAGTAGTCGTATCTAGTTGGAAAGGAAAATTCAACATCATATCTCTCAAGCTGCTGCTTGTTAGAGGATACCATCTTGTTCCAATAATCTTACCCCTCGAATGATGAGAAGGTTACTCAAAGATTCAATTGATAAACAGCAACCAAGTTGCGAGTGAAACGAATAGTTTTACAAGATTTATGACCGGGAAGTCAACAAGATAAATAACATTGTTCAAGTAGGTTCCCCTATAATATGGAAGTTTGAGCAAGCATTTAAATCATTTTAAGATAGATTTAAATGAAAAATAAAGAGTTGGGAACCTTTCCTTGATAAAATAGTCGTAAAAAGACTCCGAATAATATAAATCATTTTAAAAAGAATTTAAAAGAATTAAATAAATATTCCAAGAATATTTATTAACTCAATAATAATTACGGAATATTAATAAATCATAATATTGCTCGTAAGTAATCCTCGAATGAATATATAGAATTATTTACTAAATAAATCACCCCTTAAATGAATATTCAAAAATAATATTTATTAAATAATTAAGCTCCAATAATTATTTAAAATAATATTCAATAAATAAGTCAAACATTAAATGAATATTTGAAATTAATATTCATTTAATAAATAATCTTCTAAATGAATATCCAAATAATATTCATTTAGTAATCAGAACTTTAAAGGAATATTCGAAATAATATCCCTTAAGTAAATATAACTTCCAATGAATATTTTAAAATAATATTCATCAAGTACATAAAACCTTAAATAAATATTCGAAAGTAATATTCATTTAATAAATAAAATTCCCATGAATATCAAAGTAATTATTCATTAAATAATCAAACTTTAAGTGAATATTCAAAAATAATATTTACCTAATATTTCTCGGCTGAGATAATTCTCAAATAACATTCTTCGAAAGATTTCCAAGTAATTGATACTTTATGGAAATTTAAATAATGTTTAATAATAACATTCCTTAAGATAAATAATAATCTGCCGTTGGAATCCCTCCGGGTTTCCACGACTATCTGTATTTCAAAATACCAACTCCCGATCTATATTTAAGAATGAATATTATATGCCCTTCGCTAAGGGTCTTACCAAAACAATCCGGCTTATAACTGATAATTCGTATCTAGTCTATAAGCCAATATCAATTCAGGGAACATGTATCATTATATAATTTGACAATAGGCACGCATGCTATGGCATATGTAAAATGGCAATCACACATATATATATATATTATCACAACAACAGGTTCAAAGTTTTGAACACTTGCCTGGTAATCGGGTGTGGGTGGAGATAGCGTGTCATGGGTCTGCTCGATGAACTATAAACAATCAGAACATTCGAGATTAACCACTTAACACGTTTTAAAAGTCTAAGTATAACTTCACTTATATCGAAACACGTTTTCGAATTATCTCATTATACACCTTTTAGTGTAACTCTTTTTATTACTGATACGATCCGACATTTGTTCGTTATTACGACATGTCATCATACCCACACTCGGTATATACTTAAGTCGTATAAGTTCTAAAGTCGATCGATTACGAACCGAGATTATACCTCGAGTTTTATCGTTCGTTTTCTAAGTGTTTTACCAAAGTTATAACCAAGTTCGCGTTTAACTTCGATTCCAACATTTTTATAAAATCGGAAAACTATCCGTTTGATATGTGGTTTTCTTTCATACCTTCCTTATGACCCCTAGTATTTATTTACCAAGATTCGTCACTGAGTAACATGTTTTACGAGGGTTCAATTGAAGTTACGAACTTTTATTTACGGTTCCGAACAAATTTTAGTAATTTGACCATAACTCCTTGGAGTATGTACTAGCCTTATAAAACCTTTTATAGCCCTTAGAACACCTTAAACAAGCTTGGATCATCCAAAGAAACAATAAAACTAAAGTTAGTTCTTAAAAATTGCTATTCATCAGTTCAAAGATCTGAATAAACGAGGCCCTTACCATGCTTTCTTGGATGAGGCTCCTAAAGGAGAGTTGTAGAGAATCTAACCAGATTTCCAACAAGCTAAAGAACACCAAATTTCATTGAGAAACGAAGGAGATATGGCCGTTTGAAAATCAGTCCAGAAACTGTCAAGCATCAGGACAGTTTGCTTCTTCAACTTGGGGAGGTGATTTGACTAGGCTATACTACTTGGATTGCTATGAAATTTGGAGCGAATATTGCCCATGGAGTGGAGAGGCTGTGGTAAAAATTTGGTGATTTTATCATGGATAGAAATGGAGATATAAATTTTCTTCTTGAGCTTGGTGCTGCTGGGCAGTTTCACAAAATGGAGAGAAATGGAGTGGTTTTGCTTGCTCTCTTACTTTAGTCTCATCCAAATGAATTATTGCAATGTATTGAGATAATATCTAGCCACTTGCTTTATTAAAGTGATTACCTCATCTTGCTTGAGTCATCAAAGAGACAAGTGTTGGTGTTTTGTGGTGAAGTGATGTCATTAGCACTAAGTAGCTTGGTTTGTTTCCAAGTGTGCTAGTTACTTGCTTAACTAGATTGGTTACTAGATATTTCCTACTTGCACATGCATGCATCTAGATCTCTGCTTGTTCTTTTGTCCATTTATTACTCAATTTCAATAATCGTTCGGAGAAACATCTCAAATATTTCTCGTTAAAGTTTTACCGGAAACCTTCTTAATTCATATACTAATATCCTTAATCCTCCTTTAATATCCTTGAACTTAATTTCCTTAAATATCTTAAATAAATCCTTAAATCCTTCAGTGTCCAGGGAAATCTCGGAGAAAATAAAAGTGCTGTTTTTCAGAATTCGGCAGCTTTTACATACACTTATTTTTCCCTTGGATCACTAATACGAACTAAGAAATCCGTTCTGAATACTTCTATATAGTGTCGTCTCATAATATTCTTACTTCCACCAAAAACACTATTCATTCTTTATTCTTCCTTTATTCCCTATATTTGTGACAATGTCCTTGTTCTTTCTTGGGCGTTCCTTAACCCTTTCATGGAACCACTGGACTAATCGTTATCGATCCGGATGACACGAGAATATTCTCCTGCTTGGAATTGCCATATCTTATTCCCCTAGGAGATAGATTTTTCTTACCTAAGTTGTCAACCCATAGTATTCTTCAAGACATATAAATATTTGAATCCATATCCATTCCATTCATTCATTAGAGCTGGTGACCTTGTTGTCGGAATCATTGTTCCTCATTTTATCAATACTTAATAAAAAGTTTTAATTCTACCGAAAATTTGGGTTCTTACATTAGGCACCTCTTTGCCTTTGTCGTTGGCTGAGCTATCTGAAGTGGACATCTCAGAAGCTTTCCTCTTGCTCATTCTCTAGAGTCTCTTAGGTGTGTAATGAAGAATAAGGATTTGGCCTCAGTCTTATTTATAACACATTAAATGACGCTACAGCTTCCCACACGCTTCTTTTTAATAAAGTATTAAACTTTAAAATAAAAGTCTGACAAATACCCGGGTTCATTTGAAATGACACGACTAGTTGTCACTAGCACGCGTATGGTTTAAATTAATGTCACGTGACTACTCATTACATAAGTTAAAACAGGCATGTAATATGAATTTAGCATAGTCATAGCAAACATGCTGTCAATTAAACAAGTAGCACATACGACAGTAACTTCTCATGACAGTAACATTGAAAGCTACGGTCACAAGCTGCGATTTAACCACTTTGAACATGTAAAAACTAGTAAGTTAATATACCAGATTTAGCATTCCCAATTCAATTACCAACTTGTTGAAGGTTGCTTCATCTAGTGGCTTCGTGAAGATGTCTGCAAGTTGCTTTTCTGTTGGAACATAAACCAGCTTCACAGTTCCATTTTCAATATGCTCTCTGATGAAATGATGTCTAATATCAATGTGCTTCGTCCTGGAGTGTTGAACTGGATTATCAGAGATGGCTATGGCACGGGTGTTATCACAATAAATGGGAATATTGGACACTCTAAACCATAATCCATTAGCTGATTTTTCATCCAAAGTATTTGAGCACAGCAACTTCCAGCTGCAATGTATTCAGCTTCTATAGTTAAGGTAGACATAAAATGTTGCTTCTTGCTAAACCATGACACTAATCTTCCACCAAGAAATTGACAGCTTCCTGTTGTACTTTTTCTGTCAATCTTGCATCCAGCATAGTCTGAATCTGAATATCCTATCAGATCAAATCCAGAATCTTTAGGATACCAAAGGCCTAAATTTGGAGTACCTTTGAGATATCTAAAGATCCTCTTGATTGCTACCAAGTGTGACTCTTTTGGATCAGCTTGAAACCTTGAACAAAGACATGTAACAATTATAATATCTGGTCTGCTAGTAGTTAGATACAGCAATGATCCCACCATGCCCCTGTAGGTACTAGAATCTACTTTCTTTCCTTTAGGATCCAAATCCAGTTTGGTTGCAGTAGAGATAGGTGTCTTGGCAGGTGATGCATCTTCCAAGTTGAACTTTTTGAGAAGTTCCTTGACATATTTTTCTTGGCAAATGAAGATGCCATCATCCTTTTGATGAATTTGTAAACCTAGGAAAAATGACAGTTCTCCCATCATACTCATCTCATATTTGTTCCTCATAAGAGATGAAAACTTTTCACACATATTTTCATTTGTAGAACCAAAGATTATGTCATCAACATAGATCTGCACCAGAATTATGTCTTTGCCATGATGCTTGTAGAACAGTGTCTTATCCACAACACCTCTTACAAATTGATTCTCCAGCAGAAAGGTAGAGAGAGTATCATACCAAGCTCTAGGGGCTTGCTTCAATCCATAAAGTGCTTTGAACAGTTTGTAGACAAAGTCATACAATTCAGCATCTTCAAATCCAGGTGGCTGTTCAACATACACTTCCTCCTCTAGCTCTCCATTGAGAAAAGTACTTTTGACATCCATTTGGAACACTTTGAAGTTATAGTGTGCAGCATAGGCAAGGAAAATTCTTATGGCTTCAAGTCTAGCAACAGGTGTAAATGTTTCATCATAGTCTATTCCTTCCTGTTGACAGTATCCTTTGGCCACTAGTCTTGCTTTGTTCCTTCTCACGTTTCCACCTTCATCCAGTTTGTTTCTGAAGACCCACTTTGTGTCAACAACTGATTTCCCTTTAGGTCTAGGGACTAGCATCCATACATTGTTTCTCTCAAATTGGTTGAGCTCTTCTTGCATAGCTATCAGCCAATTTGAATCCAACAATGCTTCATCAATTGACTTTGGCTCAGTTTGAGATAGAAAGCAAGAGAACATGTTGTCGGCAGAAACATTTCTCCTTGTCCTTATACCAGTAGTGGGATCACCAATGATTAGATTGCTGGTGTGATCTCTATTCCACTTAGTGGTTCTAGGCAAGCTCCTTTCTTGATCTGCTTGATCAGTTCCTCTTTGAGGAGTTGATTCTCCATCATTGATGGTTTCTCCTTCATGTTCTTCAACATCTCCAGACTCATTCTCATTCTGATGATTAGGAGTTATTGTTTGAGACTGAGCTGGAGTTTGAGTAACATCATTGGTGTTGACAGCATCTCTTTCAAACTCAATGGTCTGAGTGCAAGTAGGTTCATCAGCAACAACTTCTTCTTCCTCCAAGTAACCTTGATTTTCAAATCTAAGAGGCTCCATTTGACCATCCTCTTGTAATCCAGGGAACTTGATTCCATCAAATGTGACATTTACACTTTCTTCAATGACTTTGTGATAAATGACATAGACTCTGTACGCAGTCCTTTCCAATCCATATCCCATGAAAATGCCTTCATAATCTTTAGCATCAAACTTTCCTTTCCTTTCGTGGTTGTCAACCATCATGAAACACTTACTCCCAAATACATGAAAATATTTGACAGTTGGTTTCTTTCCTGTTAACAGATAGTAAGGAGTGTTTCCATGAGTCTTGTTGATCAAGGTTCTGTTCTGTGTGTAGCAAGCTGTATTAATAGCTTCTGCCCAGAAATATGTTGGTAATTTAGAATCATTCAACATAGTTCTCGCAGCTTCAATAAGAGTTATATTCTTCCTTTCTACAACTCCATTTTGTTGTGGTGTCCTAGCAGTAGAGAATTGTTGGACAATTCCTTCTTCCTTACAGAAGTTTCCCAATGTGGCATTTCTGAACTCAATACCATTGTCACTTCTTAGATATTGAATTTTTGCATTCGGGGTTCTATCAAGAACTCTTATGTGATCAATGATTTCTTGAGCAGCTTCGTCCTTTGTCTCTAAGAACTTTACCCAAGTGTACCTCGAGTAATCATCCACCATTACCAGGGCATATCTCTTTCTTGCAAGAGATTGAACATTTACTGGACCAAACAAATCTATATGAATTAATTTGAGTGGCTCAGTGTTGGTATTCACTTGCTTTGACTTGTGCACTGATCTTTTCAATTTACCCATTTGACAATCCTCGCACAATCCCTCTTGACAGAATTCCTGTTGAGGTAGTCCTCTCACCAAATCCTTCTTCATCAAAATATTCATATTCTTGAAATTGAGATGGGAGAGCTTCTTGTGCCAAAGCATGCTTTCACCAACTGATGCTTTACTGTAAAAACAGTAAGCCTTGTCTTTCTTTACAGAATTTAAATCTGCAACAAACAAGCTTCCTTTACTGACTCCTTTCAAGGAGAGGCTTCCATCCTTCTGGTGATAGATATTACAAACCATCATATTAAAGTCAACCTTTAATCCCATGTCACTGAACATGCTAACACTGAGTAGGTTATGATTCAATCCATCTACAAGAGGAATGCCTTCAATGACAACATTTCCAATTTCCAAACAGCCATATCCCACAGTGTAACCTTTGCTGTTGTCTCCAAAAGTTATGATTGGGCCGGCTTTCTCCACAAAATGTGATAGCAGGGCTATATCACCTGTCATGTGTCTGGAACATCCACTATCGATAATCCACATGACTTGCTTCTACTTTTTGCCCTACAAAACAGATGATTTTAATTTGCATCTGGTACCCAAACTCTGTTGGGTCCTGCAGTTATAGCATTATTATTCATATCATTCTGTTTTACATTTGTATCAACACTAGAATCCTCCTGTTTGACTTCTTTCATAGTCCACTTAGGCTTAGAGTTAGACTTGGTATTTCTCTTGGTGGATGTTGCCTTTTACCAACATAGGCAGGCTTAGAAGTCTCAGTAGTTTGCATATAGGAACATCTTTCAGTAGACAGAATAGGCAAATTGAAACAAATACTCATAACAACAATCTTGCATGGCATATAGTCAATATTATTACAGACATCCACTTCTCTTTGCATGATGGGGGTTCTATGTAAGTTACCACTAATATTGGTCGTATTTATCTTGTTCTTGTTGGGTTTCTTACAAACAAATGTTAAATGTTGAGATGAGCCACAATTATTGCAAAGCTTCCTAGGAGCGTCTTTAACATGAGCATAGCCATTATTTTTGTCAATTCCTAACTTGCCATTCCTATTCTTAGGCTTGTAGGCATTTGCCTTGACAGTATGTTCTGAAGTTGCTATCGAGCTACCTTTGACAGTACCTTTCTTTCCCTCTGTCTTGACAGCAGGCTTGAAAGTTGCTGTCTTGGGTTCTCTCTTGATAGTATCTTTTAAAATTTCTATCATAACCTTGTTGACAGCTACTTTAGAACATTCTGTCTGATTGCTTGGGAAAGTTTCTATCACGGGAGACTTGACAGTATCTTTCCCTTCATCTAGTGTGCTGTCAACGCACCCATCCTCATCAAGAAGCTCTTGTTTGATGAACAGGGAGGTTTCATCAAAATCAGCTTGAAGATTTTTAAAAATTGGTTTGTAAACTCTTTTGAGAATATGAGGTTTGATAGCATCACTATCATCAAGAGCAATTGCCTTTCCATGCCTCCTACCAGACTCGAAGCCTATACCTATCTTTTGATTCTCAGTGTGATTATCATGAAATTCCTGGACTAACTTAGAAGAGTTTCTAAATGCTTTGAGTTTAAATTCATTTTCTGCAATTTGATTCCGGAGAAATTCTTCTAATTCCTTAGCACAGACAATATCATTTTTCAATATAGTATTCTCTTGAGCTAACGAATCTAGAGGACCGGTTCTAAGCAATAACATTTCATTTTCAGATTTGAGAGTTTCATTTTGTTTAGTTAACTTAGCAATTTCTTCGTGAGCAGCAGATAAACTAATATGAACGTTAAACATCTCAACACTTAAATCTTCAATGGTATGCTTGTATTCAGTTTTAGACATATCAAGTAAGACTAGAGATGGTACATGAGTTGAGGAACTAGAAGCTTCATCATTAGATTTAGCCATGAGGGCCAAGTTTACAAACTCTTCTTCTTCCTCATCTTCAGAATCATCCCAGCATTTTCCTTCAGCCACATAGGCTTTACCTTGATTCCTCTTAAACTAATTTCCAGATCCTTTTCCTTGATTCTGTTTTGGTCTTCTGCATTCAGTAGCAAAATGGCCTAGCTCATTGCAGTTGTAACACCTGAACTTCGACCTATCCACCATCCCGGTCTTGTATCTACCTCTCGTGGCACCACCAACAGCTTTTGAAAAACTCCCCTTGTTGAACTTAGATGTTTGACCCTGTGGATTGTATGACTTGTCCCTTCTGAACTTGATGTTCTTGAATCTCTTAGCCATATAAGCCATGGTTGGATTATCCATGCCTTCAATCTCTTCTATTGTGTAGAAGTCTTCATCTTCAACGTCTTTGAGCTGCAGAACCACCTTCTCCTCCTCATTCAACACCTCTTCAATCTTTAATGGTGGTACTTGTGTTGGTTGTGAACTTTGTAAGGATTCACTTGGACAAGCTACTTGTGGTTCATGAGCTACAAGGGCTCCTGACATGTTTGCCAATTTTCCTTTGGTTCTAGTTTGAATAGCTCTCTTTTGAAAGAGTTCGAGTTTGTATGATTTTGAGCACACCATAAAGAGTTTCTAGAGAGACATCGCTCAAGTTTCTTCCTTCACTTATGGCTGTGACTTTGTGCTCAAGATGCTTAGGGAGAGTGAGCAGAAATTTGATATTAATCTCATTTCTGTCATAGAACTTCCCATGAATTTGTAACTCAGCTATTAGCTTACTGAACCTTTCAAACATGTGTGTGAGTTCTTCACTTGGTTTGGCCATGAAGACTTTATATTGTGATACAAGGATTTGCCTTTGATTTTCTCTGACCTCTTCACTTCCTTCACACAGCAGCTCTATCTTACTCCAAATCCCTTTTGCAGATGAACATCCCATGACATTACCACACATGTCTTAGTCTAAAGTGAGAGAGTCGAGCAAGATAAGTTGTAAGTAGTCATCCAAGGCTACTTTCTCCTTTTCGGTCTCTGTGTATTCTAAAGGCCTCTTGGCAACCCAATGGGCTGGAATGACTTCGTCATTTACAGTAGCAGCAGCTACTTCCTTTTGAGGAATGAAGGGGCCGTTCTCAAGGATTCCCATGTATAGTGGATGGGCAGCTTTGATAAATAACAAGATCTTTCTTTTCCAGAAATTGTAGTTCTCTTTATCAAAGACTGAAATCTTGATACCACTTGACTTCTGAACACTCGTCATGATCTTCAGATTTGTATATCAATCTGTAGCTCTGATACTAGTTGTTTGTCCCGGAGTATATTGCAGAAGGGGGGGTTGAATTCAATATAGATAATTTCAAATCTTTAGCTCAACAACAATGATAAAGATTGTAAACTATCTACAAAAGAATTGCAAACACAAGTAGTAATTCAAGATGTTCTCACAAAATAAAATATTTTATTTATTTTGTAATGTGTTGCTACAACCTCGAGAAAAATAGTTTTCTCAAGCTTCGACTTCTTGAAAAATCACTACAGAAAGAATGAGAGACGTGTCTCTATATAGACTAATCTTTCTCTAGCATCTCAGTCACATGGGTCGCGGAGCCGTTGTCGTTTTCAAGTGACAGCTCCTCACAAGTTGCCCACTCATGTGACCTTTCCTAAAATGCTATACAAACAGAGTTGTCATTAAGCATAAGGCATTCTGGGTTCTTTCTAAAATTAGCTATAACAATTCTAACAGATGCAGACTTGTCATACTCTTGAATTGTCGAGCCTCGTCTTGTGATCTTTCAAGCTTCTATCGTAGTCTTGCAGGTCTGCTACAATCTTTGACGAATTGCAGCAAATCTGTTTCTCGAACATCTAAACTGTCACGGGGGTTTGACTGAGATAAAATCCCCAAATCAAATAATTCAGTGAGACAGTAACCTTTGCCGCCAAGTTTGATGTCATAGGAATATTCAGTAGTTGACAGTATGATCTCCCGCCAATGTTGCTGTCGGAACTCCAAACTTGCTATCAAGTGTGAGAATGTTGCTGTCCCATGCTTCAGCCAATGTTGCTATCAAATGAGACTTGCTGTCGTGACGTTGCAACATGCAGTCTTCTTGTAACGTTACCATCAATGTATTTACAGTAACTTTATTATTATTGTCGAACTGATGTATTCTCTTGAGGCTTGAACATATCAATGAACTTCTTCCAAGATACATATTTATTACACTTCAGCAATTATTTGATTACAAGAACACACTCTGGCTGTGACATTATGTTCTACTTAGCCTATACAAATAAACCAAGTACTAGTTAAGTTGTCTCTACGCTATCACCCATAAATCCTAACACCTTCTTCACTATACACACATTCACTCGCGTATGCAGCTCAGCACAACACCCACGACTATACTGTAGGAATTTACGGACGAGCGGAAGCGTGATATAACAATTTATTCCGTAAAAACCATGTATCGCACATATAGAAAATCATATAAAAACGAAAGAGCGGAGGAATTGTAACCATACCTTGAAAATCGAAGCTTTATAATCGATGGTTGCTAGCAGTTTCTTCTCAGAGTGTGAAGCACTATACCGGTATCCACCAAGATTAATTATCTTCGATGCAGCTTTTTATAAAAACCAAGCTTTTATAAAAATTGTGCCCTGGTTCTTTTGAGAGAGAGAGAGAGAGAGAGAGATGAAGAAGAAGAAGAGGGTGGCAACTAGGTTTTTCACAAAAACACTTTTGCATACTAAACACCTTCTCATCTCTTTCTTTATATAGGGCTCACTAGGTTTTTATATAATTAATATATCAATATATATATATATATATATATATATATATTATATATATTATTATATAAATCCCACACTTTATATTATAAAATGTTAAATAATAATTAAAACTATTTTAATCATTATTAAAACAACTTGCTCTCTCAAAATACCTTCATCAATAAATTAATCTTTTTATGGTGTGACCCTGTAGGTTCAATATTAAGCCGGTAGTAGAAATAAATAATAATAAACTTTTATTTATTATTTATATGAATTCTAAAATTCATTAAATACAATTAACTGATTAATTATATTTATTCTACATCGTGAGTGATGCTTCTAAACATATCGCGACTATCCGGATAATATGAATTCACTGCTTAGAATACCAAGAACCTGTCAGTGACTAGTTACCGTACAATCAATTCCTTCTACCTTTACATTATCCCGATTAAATATAAGGCATGGATCTCGTGTCAGGCCTATCAAATTTAATCATATGATTTCTTATTCATAATGAAAAGTTCATATTAATGCAAATTAGAAACTCCTTCCTAATTTCATACACTCTGGCCAGAGATTTCAAAACTCGCATACTAAGAACAACATAGGATATTCACTTCCTTACTTGAAGGGGTAGATTCTTTATGACCGTTAACTATCTTCATACACAAATCCCTATGCCCAGAATAAACCTAATGGATGTCCTTGAGACTAAGGACTAAACCAAAGCACAATTCATTATATACAAGATAACTATAACGATCTCAAGTCTAAGGACATTTGTACAACTATCACTCAGTGAATAACTATTGACACGTGAGTAAACTCCATTAGTTGTCCAACTTATCGAGTCATGTTCAGTGAACTTATTCCCTATTAAGCATCTACATACTAGCTATTGTGTCACCACACAAATGCCTATGAGAATAGACATCCTCCTAAAGGCAGCAAGCATAGTATGTACCAATCTTTGCGGATTTACTAACTTCTGATTATTTATCCTATGATCAGGAACTTTTTAAGTCTAGAGTTATCATCTTCAAGATCTCACTATTATAATCTCATTATAATTCTAGAAGCTTTACTCTAAACTATGGAACATCTTATTTAAAACACATTAAATAGATAAAGCCCGTAATAAAACCAAAACAAGTCTTTTATTAATATTAATGAACTCAAATAAGAATAAAAAAAAGTTCTTCCTAACTCATCATACATGATTGGATTTAGGATAAACACTTTCAATCTCCCACTTGAACTAAAGCCAATTACCCTGGTATCTAATACCCATCTTCTCTTTATGACGATCAAAGTGAATCTGAGACAATGACTTTGTGAGTGGGTCTGCTATGTTGTTATGTGTGTCAACTCTCTCAATCTTGACATCTCCTCTTTCAATAATTTCCCTAATCAAATGAAAGTGTCGCAAAACATGTTTGGAATTTTTATGAGACCTAGATTCCTTGGCTTGTGCTATTGCTGCGTTGTTATCACAATACAACACAATAGGCTCCTCAATGCTAGGAACAACTCCCAACTCATAAACAAATTTCCTCATCCAAACGGCTTCTTTTACAGCCTCACTTGCAGCTATATATTTTTCTTCAGCTATGGAGTCAGCCGTTGTAGACTGTTTGGAACTCTTCAAACTAATCGCACCACCATTCAAAGTTAACACGTACCCTAACATGGATTTGCTATCATCACTTTCTGATTGAAAACTAGAGTCAGTATAACCCTCTATTTTCAACTCAGATCCACCAAAAACAAGAAAAATATCCTTAGTCCTTCGCAAGTACTTAAGGATGTTCTTCACTGCTTTCCAGTGGTCTTTACCTGGATCGGACTGATATCTGCTCGTCTTAATAATAGAATAAGCAACTTCAGGCCTAGTACATAACATCGCGTACATGATAGATCCTATTACTAAAGCATAAGGAATCTTACTCATACGCTCTCTTTCCTCAGGTGTCTTAGGAGACATCTTCTCGGAAAGGGATACTCCATGGCTCTTCGGTATGAGACCTCTCTTGGAGTTTTCCATGCTAAACCTTTTAAACACTTTCTCGATGTATGTACCCTGAGTAAGACCTATCATTCTTCTAGATCTATCTCTATAGATCTTCATACCGGGAATGTAGGATGCTTCTCCCAAGTCATTCATAGTGAAGTTCTTCGATAGCCACACATTGACTGATTGCAGCATCGGTATATCATTTCCTATAAGAAGTATGTCATCCACATACAATAGAAGAAATGTTACCGCGCTCCCACTAACCTTCTTGTAGATACATGGTTCATCTATGTTTTTGATAAAACCAAACTCTTTGATTGTCTCATCAAAACGGATGTTCCATCTACGAGAAGCTTGCTTTAATCCATATATGGTTCGTAGCAACTTACATACTAGGTGTTCATTCCCTTTAGAAACAAAACCCTCTGGCTATGTCATATACACTTCCTCTTCAAGTTTCCCATTGAGGAAGGCCGTTTTCACGTCCATTTGCCAGATCTCATAGTCGTAGTAAGCAACAATCGCAAGCAAAATCTGAATTTAGTTCAACAGGGCTACAGGTGAAAAAGTTTCATCAAAGTCAATCCCTTGCCTTTGTCTGAATCATTTTGCCACGAGCCTGGCCTTATAGGTCTCCACCTGGCCATCTGCTCCAATCCTTCTTTTGTATATCCATTTGCACCCAATAGGCTTCACATCCTCTAGTGCTTCAACCAAAGTCCATACTTGGTTGGCATACATAGAATCCATTTCGGATTTCATGGTAATCTGCCATTTCTCTGAGTCAACACTACTCATAGCCTCATTATAGGTCATATGGTCATCATCATCAATGATTGACAACTCATTGTCATTCTCAATGACAAGGCCATAATACCTCTCAGGTTAGCGAGACACTCTCTCTGACCTATGAATGGGCTGTTCCACAGAAGGTTGTTCAGTCTGAACAGTTGTTTCCTCTTGAATCGTAGTAGTTTGTGTTTCTTGAACTTCATTAAGTTCTATTTTGATCCCACTGTTTACTTCACGGATAAATTGTTTTTCCAAGAAGGTAGCATGTCTGGAGATAAATACCATATGATCAGTGTAAAGGTAATACCCTAAAGTCTCTTTAGGATATCCCACAAACCTACATTTTATGGATCGAGATTCCAACTTATCAGGGTCAACTTTCTTGACATAAGCTGGACATCCCCAAATCTTAACGTGTTTAAGACTCGGTTTCCTTTCTTTCCATATCTCATATGGAGTTTGAGGAACAGATTTGGAAGGAACTTTATTTAGTAAATATACTGAGGTTTCCAATGCATAACCCCAAAGGAATACTGAAAGATCTGCATAGCTTATCATGGACCGAACCATGTCTAACAAAGTTCAATTTCTCCTTTCAGATACTCCATTCAACTGTGGAGTATATGGAGGAGTCCACTGAGAGACTATACCATTTTCTTTGAGATAATCTAGAAACTATCCATTCAAGTATTCACAACTTCGATCTGATCGAAGGGTTTTGATACTATGTTTGGTTTGTTTCTCCTCTTCATACTTGTATTCTTTGAACTTTTCAAAGGCTTCAGACTTGTGTTTCATCAAATACACATATCTGAATCTAGATCGACTATCTGTGAAAGTAATGAAGTACGAAAATCCACCCATGGCTTGCGTAGACATCAGTCCGCATACATCTGTGTGTACCAATCCTAGTAAATCTGTAGCCCTCTCTACATGTCCACTAAATGGAGATTTGGTCATTTTACCCAATAGACAAGACTCGCATGTAGGATATGATTCAAAATCAAAGGGGTCAAGTAACCCTTCCTTATGCAATGTCCGCAATCTATTTTCACTAATATGACCAAGTCTGCAGTGCCACAAATAGGTGATATTTTCATCATCCCTTTTCCTTTTATTAGTGTATTCAATTTGTAGTAAATTATGTTCTACGTCACATACATACAGACCATTATTTAAAATACCACTACCATAAAGAACGTTATCTCTAAGAATTGAACATTTATTATTCTAAATAACAAACGAAAATCCAGCCAAGTCTTACATGGGAATAGAAATAATATTCCTCACAATCGAGGGAAGAAAATAACAATTATTTAAACCAATAGTCTTGCCCGTAGGCATATGTAAATCAAATGCTCCTACAGCTTTAGCAGCAACTCTTGCTCCATTTCCCATCCGTAGAATCACCTCCTCTTCCTCAGGAGTCCTACTTCTCCTTAGTCCCTGCAACGATTTGCAAATGTGAGAACCACAGGCGGTATCTAATACCCAAGTAGAAATTCGACTTAATGACATATTCACTTCAATCATGAACATACCTGAACCAGAAGCGGCTGTCTCACTACCCTTCTTCTTCTTCTTCTTCTTCTTCTTCTTCTTCTTCTTCTTCTTCTTCTTCTTCTTCTTCTTCTTCTTCAATTCTGCAAGGTAAACCTTGCAGTTCCTTTTCCAGTGCCCCACCTTGTTACAGTGGAAGCAAATAGCTTTGCTCTTGGGGTCTTTAGATTTTGGTGGAACCGGCTTTTTCTCACCTACTTTCTTCTTCTTGGGAGGGTTTTTCTTCCTTTTCTTAGGATTGGAACCTTCACCAATTAGAAGAACAGAACTCTTCTTAGAGGGAAAATTCGATTCCGCGGTCTTTAACATGTTGTGGAGTTCATCCAGACTGACGTCCAGCTTATTCATGTGAAAGTTCACAACAAACTGCGAAAACGAACCCGGAAGTGATTGCAAGACCAAGTCTTGACTTAGCTCCCTATCCATGGCGAAACCAAGTTGTCCAAGACGTTCAATCAAATTGATCATCTTAAGTACATGGTCATTCACAGATGATCCCTCAGACATCCTACAGTGGAACAGCTCCTTCGATATCTCATATCGAGCTGTCCTCCCTGCCACATCATACGACTCTTGTAGATGCGTTAGGATAGTGTGAGCATCCATAAGCTCATGCTGCTTTTGTAGCTCAATGTTCATGGAAGCTAGCATGATACGTTGAGCAACATTTGCATCATCTATCCACTTACGATACATAACATGTTCATCATTATGTGCATCGTCAGCAGGTTCAACAGGCTTAGGTGAGTCAAGCACATATTCCAACTTCTCAACCCTGAGAACAATTCTCAAGTTTCGAAGCCAGTCAGCAAAATTAGGACCAGTCAATTTTTGAGCATCTAGTATGCTCCTGAGTTATAGTGCAGAAGACATAACGTATATAGTAAATCTGTAAATGATAAACACATAACAACACTTAGCAAATATTCAATTTCATTTTAAAACACTATATGAATCGGGTCTTTATTCATAAGTGACTCCCAATAGTTTATCTAATTTATACAACCCCTTAAGTGGAAAAATTAAGCATTCATAATGCTAGTTGGAATAGGGATCCTACATTCCATCACACAACCTCGGCTGTAGCACGAAATGCCATGTGAAGTTCAATAGGCAGACAACTCTTATCAATTACATCTTATGTTATTCCCTAATAAAACTTTAGCCTCTTGAATAATTGAGTCACGGCTGTAGCACGACAAACTCAATATTCTAAGTCAAGTCTAACCCAACATTTCGTACAATTGAATCAGTCTCCAACGGCCCACGGCTGTAGCACGTAACGACCATTAGATTCTAATTCATTGCACACATCTCTATGTAATAGACAAGTATTTCTAATTTTGAAATCAAAGCCCTCGATTGTAGCACGAAATGACAATGATTTAAAAATGAGAACTACTTTCTACCATGTTGGAAGGCTATGACCGACACAAGCCCGTTGTGTCATTGGCCAATTACTACTTGATATTATTTAATTTTAGAGGGATTATATTATGTTACAATCATAATCATATTATATAGAGATTCTTCCTTTTAAATTAAATATTTCAAATCAATAATCGATAATTGGATGAATCCCAGATCGGGGGGAGCATTGTCAAGAGGCGTCACTTAATACCCCTTTCTTACAGATCAAAATCCATTTTTGACAGTATCATCCTTTCTCTCAATATTGAAAATTCATATTTAATTACGTGTTTCACAAACACAAGAATCTCATGATTGTATTCATAATATTATTGTTAAGGCAAGAAACGATTCTTATTCTAGATTTTCTAAGGCACGCCTTATTTTGATTTAAGTACACCTAAATCTATCATCGCATGGTAAACATAGGCATATATCTCATATATAAAAATAAATAAACAAGTAAGCATGCAAGCAATATCATGTCACACAATGTTATATTGATGTATGGATTTATTATAGTATTTAAAAGCAATTAAAACATGCTTAAAATACTTCCGGGAATATAAACAGTTCAAAACAATTATATAAAAAATATTTGACCACTCCATTAGATCCGTCTCGGAAAAACGAATCCAACGATATATTGCACGCCCAAAACGGAGTTACCAAACTCCCAAAAATCAAATTTAATGTGGATAGAAGTGAAGTAACGCATTACTGAAATGCGTTACAACAATTTAAAACCATTAAATTGTGTAACGCATGCTGTTAATGCGCGACAGACCTTTCCCCGCGTTTTAACACCACTCGCCGAGACACCAGCTTTTCTTTTTCTTTTTTTTTTTATTTAGATTATACAATGGCAGTCTGACATGTAACTGTTGCCTGCCGCTTTAATACCCAAAACAAAAAACTACCGAGCCATTACTTCAACTACTCTAATAACTTTTATTATCATCTTTATAATTTTAATATTAATAAATTAATTCACAATTAATTAATAAATTAATTAATAAATTAATAAAAAAATTACAGAAACATGATTTCTCAAATCAGGCAGTAGCAAAAATTACCATGTGGTTATGGGGTCCTTGTGCAATATTAATTTCATATTATTCACATGCATGGTTATTCTATGAATTTTAAACAAAACAATTTTTAAAAAAATTCATAACAAATAATCTACACATCACAAAATTATGAAAAAAATACCTAGATGATCCACAACACTTGTAGAACCCAGATCAATGGTCAAAATCTCATGCAAATATTATTTCGAATTAATTAATAACTAAATCTAAATAAACTTGCAAAAATATAATAAATACATACATGCATAAAAAAATCTGAGATTTTTTATATGAATCTCTATATGCAGAACTTAGCTCTGATACCATTGTAGGAATTTACGGACGAGCGGAAGCATGATATAACAATTTATTCCTTAAAAACCATGTATCGCACATATAGAAAATCTTATAAAAACGAAAGAGCGGAGGAATTGTAACCATACCTTGAAAATTGAAGCTTTATAATCGATGGTTGCTAGCAGTTGCTTCTCAGAGTCTTAAGCGATCTACCGGTATCCACCAAGATTAATTATCTTCGATGAAGCTTTTTATAAAAACCAAGCTTTTATAAAAATGGTGCCCTTGTTCTTTTGAGAGAGAGAGAGAGAGAGATGAAGAAGAAGGAGAGGGTGGCAACTAGGTTTTTCACAAAAACACTTTTGCATACTAAACACCTTCTCATCTCTTTCTTTATATAGGGCTCACTAGGTTTTTATATAATTAATATATCAATATATATATTATTATATAAATCCCACACTTTATCTTATAAAATGTTAAATAATAATTAAAACTATTTTAATCTTTATTAAAACAACTTGCTCACTCCAAATACCTTCATCAATAAATTAATCTTTTTATGGTGTGACCCTGTAGGTTCAATATTAAGCCGGTAGTAGAAATAAATAATAATAAACTTTTATTTATTATTTATATGAATTCTAAAATTCATTAAATATAATTAACTGATTAATTATATTTATTCTACATCGTGAGTGATGCTTCTCAACATATCGCGACTATCCGGATAATATGAATTCAGTGCTTAGAATACCAAGAACCTGTTAGTGACTAGTTACCGTACAATCAATTCCTTCTACCCTTACAATATCCTGATTAAATATAAGGCATGGATCTCGTGTCAGGCCTATCAAATTTAATCATATGATTTCTTATTCATAATGCAAAGTTCATATTAATGCAAATTAGAAACTCCTTCCTAATTTCATACACTCTGGCCAGAGATTCCAGAACTCGCATACTAAGAACAACATAGGATATTCACTTCCTTACTGGAAGGGGTAGATTCTTTATGACTGTTAACTATCTCCATTCACAAATTCCTATGCCTAGAATAAACCTAATGGATGTCCTTGAGACTAAGGACTAAACCAAAGCACAGTTCATTATATACAAGATAACTTTAACAATCTCAAGTCTAAGGACATTTGTACAACTATCACTCAGTGAATAACTATTGACACGTGAGTAAACTCCATTAGTTGTCCAACTTATCGAGTCATATTCAGGGAACTTATTCCCTAATAAGCATCTACATACTAGCTATTGTGTCACCACACAAATTATAACGCCCTAGAAAATATCGTACTTATTATTATTTTTATATTATTATTTAATATTAGATGTGGATTATATGGTGTGAATTTTTCTAGGTTAAATATATGTGATGTCGTGTTTACATGCTTATATGATGATTTATGTGTGCCGATTAAGTCCGTGTATTTTTATTTGTATTTTTGATGATTTAAGTCTATTTAAATCATGTATTATTTATTTTACGAGATTTTTATAAAATTATCGGAGTTGATAAAAGTTATGAAATCTTTTGTGATATTATCTTTTTGTAATTATTTAGTTTTTTTAAAATTTATTGGGAGAATTATTTTGGGTGTTTAAGTATTTTAAATTTATTTGAAGAATTTTATTACATTTAAAGGATTTAAACTTGAAAAATTCATATTTAATTCATTTTTGATCCTAAAAATATTTTAAAAATACGTGGGCGCTCGTAATTTTGCACACTACATTTTAAAAATGAGAAGTTTAATTTTCCACCCATTTCCATTTTATTTCGATTTTTAAAGAGTGATTAAATTAAGTTTTTCTTTTTTTGATTTTAGCATTGTTAAATTACCCCTTGTCTCTTTACAGCAGTTTTTGTTTTGAGCCTCACAATCTCTCTCGGTCTTTCCAGAGGACTCGAGTTCTCTCTCCCTCTTTCTAATTTCTCTCACGCTCTAAATCTCTCTCTAATCTTTCCCATATCTCTCTCTAATCTCTCCCTCTCTAATCTCTCTCCCTTCTCTATTCATTTCTACTGCCCTTATTGTATAAAGAAGTAGAGTTGGATGTAAAGTGATAAGGACTTGAAGTAGTGGAAATGGAAACCCTGTGTATTGAGGCAATTTTACTATCCCTCACTTATTGTTCAAGTGATGTGAAACCTTCTGTATTATTTGGTTGTTCTTTCGATATCCTTTCTTGCAAGCGACTACACTCTTCATATTTATTCTGAATAATGTGAACCTGTTCTGTTAATTATATGATGTTCCTTTGAAATCATTTTGTTAGGGCCTATACCTTTTTTTCTTATTTCCAGTGGCATTCTTCTTCTGTTAATTTATAAACATACATTCTCAAATTATTTTATTATTGTTTATGCTCCTCACCTATCGTTCAGGTGATGTTTTCTTTTAAAATCATTTTATTTCAATATTCCTCGTCCATGCTAATATTATTCAAAGTATGTTTTCCTTCAAAATTTATTCAAACTAATTCGAGGTTTATACTGTTGTTGAGGCATGTGTTGCTTGTTAGTAGTATTTTTGTTGTTCGTTCGCAGGGAAGGACTGAATGTAATATCAAGTTCAAGTCTCCTATCTCTCACAATTTAGAAGTGTAAAAGAATGTCTGGTTTGTTTATAAACTAAATTAAACTAATTATCAATCGAGAATAAAATATATATGAGGAAAACAATCCAAGAACTGGGGTTCTTCACTTGGTCTCAATACATGCTCTATATTAATGTGATATCTGTGTTCCTACCTTGCTGAAAACAATTCTTCTAAAGTTATACTGTACCCTCCCAGGCTACAATATAGTGCTTACAGCTACACCCTAATTGTCACTCCCGTAATACAATCAAAGTATATCTATAAACTGTTAAATGCCAAGAATTATATGTCTCACAATTCTCCTATTAATCTCCCGATATAATATTCAAATTATGTCTGTTAAATCATGTACTAAGATTGCAACTTCTCTCCCAAGCTTATTACAATCCCTAGAATACAATCAAAGGTTCATGACTCCCCTAATTGTGTTAAGATCTCATTAACAGATCAGCAAAGCAGAAAATCACATAATCAAGCATGCATGAATACCAAGGAATGCTACCCAATCCTCAGATTAGAGAATTAGTTACACATATTTAATAAAGAAAACATAATAATAATGATAATGAATGAAAACATAATATTGAAAAAAGAATTGAAGATCGAAAGTACCTTGATACGATTAAAAGCTATGAATTGTTATAATTTACAATGGTAGGATGTGTTTAAATAGGCTCTACAAATCTTGCCCAACAAGAAATTGCCTTCTATTACAATTAGAATATAAAGAAGGTACCAAAAACTGCCCAGAATACAATTAGAATTAGAAAAAGGGCAAAACAGTAAATTCCCAGCCTTCTTTTACAAGAACACGTGCGCAATTTAATTCAGCATATTTCTTGCACTTGTTTCCTATCCCAGGTTGTAGAAAATCTCTCAAGTTTCGCGTGGGCAGTAAGATCGCTGAAAACGGACTTCTAGAACTCCAGATATGGCCAAAACAGTATAAGCTGCGCAGCCTTCCCGGAAAATCCGAATTTTAATCAATTAAATCTCCAAAAACGACAAAAGCTTAGATATTCTTGCAAACCTGCACAACTACACAAAACACATCAAAACTACAAAAACTTGAGTCCAAAACAATCAATTTAAGCCGAACTGAGGCATTCGAAGTGGATATAAAATCCACTTATCAAACCCCCAAACTTAAACTGATGCTTGTCCTCAAGCATAAACAATTACAACTACCTGATTAGTACCACTTCCGTAGGTGATCACGGTTGCATTTGGCATATGCAACAAGCCCTTTAAACCCCTAGGCAGCCCTAGTGGACGAGTAAGGTCTCGTGAGGGCCTATAGCGAATGTACCCACAAAATCCAATTAACCTAATGCAATGCAATGCATGAATGCAACTAGTATGAAATATGCAACGATCCCCTTCAAACTAACCAAAACCAACTAACAAGCAAATATCTCAAAGAATGCAACTAAATCCAAATAGAGCTCGACCAAGTTCCCGTATACTAACAATACATGAACAGAAACGTGCGTGTGTGCAATGCTCATCAGAAATACTCCCAAAACTAGGTCAAAAATCATACATATCCTTCGCCAAGACAATCACAGGTTTATAAATAGAATAGACTGTAGACACTTCATAACCTCAGAACACCTCCATCCTTATCCAAGGTAGACAGAAATTCATGCTTTATTACTACTACTACGACACATATATACAATCATGCTTATTTAACCGTGCAATGGATGAGACCCCAAAAGGCTTATACAATAATACCCATATAGCGAGCGTTAGGTCAGTGGACCCCAGACTATAAAAGCCTTAGGTCACTAGGCACAAAGTCCCCGCGAACTTAAAAGCTCGAGTATTAAAGAGCTCACCCTGGTTAATTTTGCATATAACAATTGAAACTCTTTTTTTTTCTTTTTTTTTTTTCTGCGATCTGGAATGAGCCTTTCTCAATTCCAACCCTAGACAACTCATATGAATATGAGCCGGCTACTAGCCATTTGACACCTAGCCATTATTCACAATTATTTACAATTAAGCATGAAATCCCTGTTTTCCCCCAAACTTAGACTTTAGTGCTACTACGCCATCAAGGGAATAACGAAAATTCTAAATATAATCAAGTGATTAAATCTCAAAACATCCAAACAAGCATGACCTCAACCTAGCCCAAAAGCACCCAATGAGTTTGTGTAAAAATTTTGTTCCCGAAACACATAAGTCAATTTCATAGAAACTATAAATCAACCCTCTATTCATCATTACCACACTCAATTAGACACCTACCTACCAATCAGAATTAACTCGTTCTAAGGGATCATGAAATATGCATGCCATGAAAATGCAACTAGAATGAACTCACATGGTATACAAAAATAAAAACAGAATGTCCTATATGAAACAAACGTAGATAATACGAACATATATGCATGAATTATCACTAATATGCAAAACATGAAATCCTACATGAACACATAATAATACAACAACTACTAATCCCTCAAAACACCCCCAAACTTGAAATATTCAATGTCCTCATTGAATGGAAGTAAATACAAGGGATAGCAGAAAACATACCTAACCAGCTGAGTCATCACCCTCCTCGAATGAATCTGGTGGAGGATAATGCTTACGAGCTCCATAGACTGGCCACTTCCCAAATAACAAGAATACTACAAAACCCCAATTACAAGAACACAAATTCGTAATAAAAATAAAATTAGAGAAGATAAACCAATCACGAATCAAAGAGGTGAACTTGTAATTAATTCCTCTTTAGAATTGAATTTAAATAAATAAAAGAGGAATTGGATTTGTATGTATGGGTGTGTATATATAATGGAGTGATTGGGTGAATAAAAATTTTAATGTGAAAAGGAAAAAAATTTTAGGTGGGTATGAAACTTGATGTAAGATAGAAATAGGATTTAATAATTTAGAGAAAAAAAAATTAGAATAGATATAGGATTAAAGATATAAGATGGGGGATTATTATGAAATTAGGAATAGGTTAGGGATGAAAGAATAGGAGTAGAAAAGAATTAGGGTGGAAAGAAAGAAGAAAGAAATTTTTTTTTTTAATACAAAACTGCTGAAAAACTCTGCCCTACTAAGCTGTCACGCAGGTGCAACCTGCGTCACGCAGGCGCAGCCTGCGTGACAAGAAGTAACGCAGGTGCAACCTGCGTCACGCAAGGGCAGCCTGCGTCACTGATCATTTTTTTTTTTGCACAGTTTTTTTTTCTCAACACTCTTTTTTTTTTACACTAATGCGTGGGTTGCCTCCCACGAAGCGCTTCTTTAACGTCAATAGCTTGACGTCGATTATACCTGGAAACTTCAATGAGGATAAAAAGCAAACAGATGCACATATCTACGAATTTCTAATATAAGTATATTGTGCAAATAAACCTTAGATTCATTGAAATGTACAAAAACTTTCAAGAACCTATCATGTTCAGGAGACTTGGAAACATCAAAATAGCTAGAAAAGTCGTCAGAGTAATCATTATAAGTACGACTCATATACTCCTCCCAAATCGGATCCTTATACTCTAAAGCAAGATTTTCAACTTCCTCAATCTTAACTTCCTTCTCTTTTATAATTGGACACTCATCAATTTTAATCTCATCTACCAATGTATTAAGCTCAAAATTTTCTAGATTTGGTAGAATTTCAATTGCATCCAAATTATCATTAATGCGCATGGGACAATTATCAACTACACAAGTAGACTCATCAGACACAACATTATCATCAATTGCTAAACAAGAATCATGGCATAGAGGAAAATTGACACAAGGGGGAGTTTGATAACAGCCGTCATGCCACACTTTACGAACTTCCAAAATAAAATTATTTAGTTTAGCATTCTCCTCGTACCAAGCTATTGAATCACATGGAATATCATTGTCACTAGCAATCTCTAAAGTTGGTTCATCAAAAACTCCCAAAGAAAGTAAGGGAAGATTAGACTGAGTTCCTTGAATCATTTTATTGAGCGCAATCTCCCAATCAGCAAGTAAAGAAGGATTAGACTGAGTTAAACTCGTATCAACATCATTACACATATATGGATAAACATCATCATGATATTGATTTTCAAACGAATATGAATAATCATTGCTAGGGGCATATGGAGCATAAAATGAGTTCTCAGAATAGAACGAATTCACCTGATATGCATTACGATCCTCAAAGGAATTGAATTGTGGGTAAGGATTGAAGTCTTGATATTGTTCCTGACTGTTGTAGAAATTCTGAGCATTGTTCCAACCAAAGTTGTACTCCATCTAGTCTCTCTCCTCAAAACCTGTTTAAGTTGTCTACCTAAAAGAACCTGTAGACACACCAAAGAAAGAAAACCAAAAAGAAAGAAAAGAAAAATATATACAAAGATAAAATCCAAACTACAAGAAATAATTAACTCAAACCCACATCACTGCCTTCCCCGGCAGCGGCGCCAATTTGTTAGTAGTATTTTTGTTGTTCGTTCGCAGGGAAGGACTGAATGTAATATCAAGTTCAAGTCTCCTATCTCTCACAATTTAGAAGTGTAAAAGAATGTCTGGTTTGTTTATAAACTAAATTAAACTAATTATCAATCGAGAATAAAATATATATGAGGAAAACAATCCAAGAACTGGGGTTCTTCACTTGGTCTTAATACATGCTCAATATTAATGTGATATCTGTGTTCCTACCTTGCTGAAAACAATTCTTCTAAAGTTATACTGTACCCTCCCAGGCTACAATATAGTGCTTACAGCTACACCCTAATTGTCACTCCCGTAATACAATCAAAGTATATCTATAAACTGTTAAATGCCAAGAATTATATGTCTCACAATTCTCCTATTAATCTCCCGATCTAATATTCAAATTATGTCTGTTAAATCATGTACTAAGATTGCAACTTCTCTCCCAAGCTTATTACAATCCCTAGAATACAATCAAAGGTTCATGACTCCCCTAATTGTGTTAAGATCTCATTAACAGATCAGCAAAGCAGAAAATCACATAATCAAGCATGCATGAATACCAAGGAATACTACCCAATCCTCAGATTAGAGAATTAGTTACACATATTTAATAAAGAAAACATAATAATAATGATAATGAATGAAAACATAATATTGAAAAAAGAATTGAAGATCGAGAATGAATTGAGATCTTCTTAATTATTCAAACTCATTATTGTCATGCCGGTTCTGGCAGCTAAAGCCTATGAGTGCTTAGCCGATAGGAGTGAGACCTTGGGTAATTGAGAATTTCTTAAATCTTCATTTTAATCTATTCAAATCTATTCTGGTTGTTCAAACTTCAAAGTGTAATTCCATAAATTGAAAATCTTTGAAATAAGTGGTTATATCCAGTGCAGTGACTTAATTCTTCTATTGTACTTCGAACTTTCTTTATTCCCTGCTTTCTTTATAATTGTTGTTCCATTTCTAGATTCTAGATAATTGCTCAGTTATTTAGTTTATCATGTTTCCTTGATATATGATTCTATCTTGCTGAACCCTATTATGCTTAGTTTAATCTTATTGTTATGTCATTTATGATTCTTTATATCAAATGCTTCCCTGACCCTTAATCTTTTATTGTTGCTCATTAAAAAGACTTAATTAATTAAAGATGTTTTAAAATTCCTTATACTGGGCTAATCTGTTATCAGTGAGTATAAAGAACTTAAAAGTAAAATATTTTAAAGATTTTAATTTGGGGGAATTCCGTCAAAAGATTTTCTATGGATTCCTTCAAATTGGAGGCGTAAGAGGCCAGGTGACGCCGGTCCAGTCCAGCATTTGAAAGGCCAATGTGTTGCCTAATTGGAAACCCAATTTCAAAGGAAGGGGGACTTTACGTGGCTGATCACCCTTATTGTCCGGAGTCGTGGAAAATCTCCAATCATCTTAAATGTTTTTGAAAAGGTTTATGAAAAGTATGTTCAATGATAAAATAGTTTTAATGAAAAGAATGTTTTGATTGGAAAGCTATGACTGAAGAAAGTGAAAAGCCTTGTTCCATGACGATAATTGAATTACTCTCTTGAGATAAGTTGGTCATTGATATTGTTCATCAATGAACCATTGAAATGTTATTGTTTCACTCTATTATTAACTTGCTGAGCGTTGTTGGCTCACTCTTGCTTTATTTTCCCTAACCTTTCAATTAGGATTAAGGGTGGATGTCTACATCTTACAAATCATATAAGAGCAATGAGGCAGCTTATACATGATAGATCTCGAAGTCAGAGCGGGTAAGCACGGATTGGAATAAAGCTTTAGATTAGATGGTATATTAATTGTATTCAGGGTATCGAAAGAAATTGTAATAATTTGTATAGTTTAGTTTCTTGTTTCATACCATAACCTGGAATCGATCCTCGGTGAGGAATCATTGGTGTATTAAGTTATATTGTAATTATTAATTGGAATTTGGTTTGGGTTGTAATACAGGTGGATAGTCCTATTTACGAATACTTCATGCCGAAATTTTATAAAATTCCCCTGTATCAAAGTCTATTTTATTATAAAAAGTATATTTTCAGTATTGGGAAGTTGGGGCGTTACACAAATGCCTATGAGAACAGACATCCTCCTGAAGGGAGCAAGCATAGTATGTACCAATCTTTGCGGATTTACTAACTTCCGATTAGTTATCCTATGATCAGAAACTATTTAAGTCTAGAGTTATCATCTTCTATATCTCACTATTATAATCTCAATATAATTCTAGAAGCTTTACTCCAAACTATGGAACATCTTATTTAAAACACTTTAAATAGATAAAGCATGTAATAAAACAAAAACAAATCTTTTATTAATATTAATAAACTCAAATAAGAATACAAAAAAGTTATTCCTAACTCATCATACATGATTGGATTTAGGACAAACACTTTCATATACAGCCACCGTACATAATGAATCACATAGCCACACACGCAGCTGCTGCACACAGAAGCAACAACTCACACACACGTTCATCGTTGAACCACCCAGCAGCCATCACACCCACCTCATACAACTATTTACACACCCAACCACAAATTCTCGCGTAACACCATCACACGCTATATATATATATATATATTGTTAGGCCGAATACACAATTAATAATCAACTTCGTATGAGAGTTTAACAAGTAAAACGTTTATGCACTTAAAAACTTCTTGTATTAAGAACCCTCTTCGTGATGTAAAAATATCACAAAGAGCTGCTAGGTTACAATAAAGATAATTCGTTGTACGATACCCTTCTAGGGTTAACCTAACTGTATTTATATAACATACAGCTACGATACAATCTCTAATTGATATTCCTAATAATCAGCTATACAATGATATCAATTACAGATTGTCACTCGTCTCCTAAGTCAACTCGATCTCTTTGATAGCTATCCAATCTTCAAAGATATCACTTCCATAATAAATCTTCAATCACTGTTGACCAGTAGACGCTTCCTTCAGACAGAGTTGACAAACTCTGTCGAGCTTCCATCTGTCAGAGTTTACACTAAACTCTGACTGCTTCCAGCTAAACTCTGATAATTCACTGTAACACTTAAACACTGATTAAAACACATCAATTATATTTAACAATCTCCCCCAACTTGTTCATTAGCAAAAATGCACAAGTTAATGACAATAATTGATGATGTCAAAACAAATAAACAAATACAGTGTTTACACAAATTCAGAGTTTAAGCTTCTACTTAACAAAAACTACAGAGAATAAGAAAATCCTTACAGACCTTAATCTCTTATCACTTCAAGATCTGGCATAGCTCTGAGATAATCTATGAGCAATCTTCTTTCTGCATTTTCAAGCTCAATCTTCATAGCTTCTTTAATTTCTCTGAGCTGAGGATCACTTTCATCTGTCTGATAGATAGCAGCCCTAAGATCATAGATTTTGTTCCTTCTCATCTCATTTCCCAGTCTGATAAATCTGACTTTTTCTGACTGTGAATTGAAGTCAAGTACTGTGATTCCCAAATCAGTCTTTAACTTTGCAGTACCTTTCTTCATTTCAATGAGATTTCCTTTGTAATCCCTGTACTTAGGAACATATCTGCTATTATATTTCTCTCCTCTGATTGCCAGATTCTGAAGCATTCTCTGTCTGAGCACATTAGCAGCTGATTGAGTCCTTTGACTATTCACCTTGAAAAGATACAGAACATACTCTAGTTCTTCCCAACATTTCAAGTCAATATCATTCTCACCAACTTTAAATACTGTCCCATCAGCCATGAAGTACAAGAGAAAATCCTTGTTTAAACTCTTCTGATGAACTAACTGTACTGATTCCAGTCTGTCCAAACTCTCTCGAGGAACACCACGACCTGGAACAGCCAGTGAAGAAGGATCTCTAGGACCAGTATATTGCCTTTTGTCTCTGTGTGAACCTAGTCCACCCTTATTATTACCAACTTTGCCAGACAAAGCTCTTCCATCAGAAACATTCATAGAAACTCCAGATAATATATTTGGATCATGAATTGTTCCTTTCCCAAAAACCGATTTCAACTGAGAAGAGTGTAAAGGTGTAATCATTACTTGTGATGAAACAGAAGTTGTAACTTTCTTCTGTGAACTTTCTCCTTCAATACCTTTCAGCTTGAGTTTAGCTTCTGCTGCCATTGTTTTCTTTGAAAACCGAGATCTTTGACTAACATCAGCCCTTTCTTTGATCACAACACCTTTAACAACAGGTCTAGGAGCTTTTCCTCTTTGTAACTTACCAGACTTCAAAGCCTTGAGATGTTCTTCTTGTAAACTCTTTTCTTCAGCTTCAATGTCCTCAATCGTAACTCCTTCCTCATTCTCTTCAATAAACAGCTTAGCAGCCAATTCTTCATCAGTTTGTGAATTAGAAGGTAACAAAAAACTCTTGGTCTTTGAAGTACCTTGAGTATCAGTATTTCTCCCAACAGACTGTGATTTAGATGACTTACTAGTTCTCAAAGTTTGAACTTCTTCAGCCTTGTTCTTTCCTTTACTACTTGCCCCTCCATCTCCAGCACTATCCCTTCTGACAACTCTCTCCCCCTTTTTGACATCATCAGGCATAAGAATAGATGTAATTAACTCCAAGGAGGTAGCAATAGAATCAATTTTAGCAGATAAGTTAGACTGATTCTCTTCAACTTTACTCAGCCTGGCAAAGAGATTGTCTTGAGCTGTAGAAAATTTTGTAGTCACAAGTTTTGAGTCTCTTTCCATTTTCATTTCTCTAGCTACAACCTCATTCCTCAAAGCGATGATTGCCTGTGTAGTGTCATCAAATCTTCTATCCAGAGTTTTGACTTGAACTACAGTTGCTTTTAAGCAAGAAAGAATCTCTGGATTGGAGATAGTATCAGCATTTTGCTTAACAAAATCAGCTGCTCTTCCTCGTGGAAAAATACAATCCTCTTTGTACCATTCAGCAGCATTCTTTGCAAATTGTGCTCTCTCAACTTCATGAGACGTACAAGGTTGAGTGAAAGGTGTATGTTTATTGTCTGTTTGTACTGGTGCACTCAGAGAAGAATCAGAGTTTGCACTACTTTCACCTTCAGGTTCAACACTTGTAGCTTTAGCATGTTCATCTTCAGCCACAGTTTTAGCAATTTCTTCTGTAGGCCTGTCAAGATTTTCTCCATGTTGCTCAGGCTCAGCAACAGGCATAGACTGAGAAGTAGCCTTGGTTGCTTGATCAATTTCATCTCCTCTTTCAACAGTTTGGTGAGCATCAGATAATAACTCAGTATGAGATGCTACAGTTTCAGAAAGAATAACTGTAGGTTGATCAGCTGCACCAGTATCAGAGATAGGATCAGAGAATGGCATAAATGAATCAAGAATATCATTTATTGGAGAAAGGCCATCTCTAGCATCCTCTTCTGCAGGCATTTTGTCCTCTGCAAGCATTTCAACCTCTGCATGTATTGCATCTTTCTCAACCTCAACAAGAGGTGTTTGCTGTGAAACTACCTCTGGAGCATCAATATCTTCATCCACAGAATCAGAGAATACCAGTTTTCTTCGCTTTGCTAGAGGTACATTATCTGAATCCTCTTCACTAGATTGTGGAGATTGTTCTACAACTGAGATTGACTTAGGTATGTTTGCCATTTGTTTTATTCTTTTCACTCTTCTAGTATAAACAGCTCCAGGAGATGTCTGTTTTGATTTTCTTTGTGTCTCTTTCGCCTGCTTAACCCTTGCATTTCGTTCAGTAATTGCCTGCTTAACTCTTTGTGCTTTAGACTGTGATTTTGGTGGAGATTGTGATGATTCAGAGTTTGTTTGTGGAGTGGGTGAAGGTTGTTTTGTAGGTGCTGATTGAGTAGGTGATTCAGTGTTTGGTTTTTGAGTACGATCAATGTTTAATGGTTCAGGTTGAGGTTCAGGGTGTGGTTCAGGTTGTTGTTGTGGTTGTGGTTGTGGTTCAGGTTGTTGTGGTTCTTGTGGCTGATTGAGAAAATTTTGCAGAGCAAGTGGCATGACAAAAGCAGGAAGATTTGCTTTACCAACATCCTTATTAGTCATATCAGAGAATATTCTCTTATTGACTCTAAAAGGATCAATTTCATCTGTATCAGCAATTTCTAAACCAGGTACACAAGCATTGAACAGCATTTGACAAAAACGAGCATAATAAACAGTAGTAGATTCTGACAGTTTATCACCTAAGTTCATCAGAACATATCTACCAAAATCAAAATTAGTACCATAGAGTAGAGAATACCCGATTTGGAGACTGTCTATTGGAATGGCATCCCAGTTGGTGACTTTCTTCTGGAATGTCCTTGTTATGCAATCAAAGAAAAAGTTCCATTCCTTCCTGAGATTTGGTCTCTTTATACCGCCAAGCTTGTCAAGAGATTCCATGTAACCTATCTCTTGTAGCATCTCTCTCAAAAGAGTTTCATTAACCAGAGTATAAGAAGTATGTGTGTCAAACCCCATTGTATCTCTTACAGTCTGTGGAGTAATCACATAATCTTGTTCTTCATAAGTGAAGATGATATTAGGAGTCCCATTCTCTCCTCCATCCACATAAACTGAATTCTGCCAAAATGTAGTAATTTGAGATGCAGAGAGAGTATCAGGTCCAACCAGAGCTTGTCCAATCTCTGAATCTCTCAAGAAATTCTGCATTAGATGAAACGGTTCTGGAACACGTTCATGATAGAGTGGAGCTTCATAGTTGTTAGGAACAAACCGTAAACCAAGAGCAGTGAATGCTTTAGAAGCCATTGAGTTAAGAAATTTGCAAGAATTTCCAAGAGAAATGTATGTAGGAAAGGTGTTTGCGAGCGTGCCCAAGTGAAAAATGAGAGAACTGTGGGATGTAAGAATAAAACACAACCGTTTGGACACAAAAGTAATTAGAGTAATTAAAAACCCAATCTCTTATGTAAACAAACACTCAATCAGTTCCTAGATTAATGTGTAGTGGGACACGATAATGTGTGAGTGGGACACATTAATGGGCGAGTGGGTCACGTGCGCTTATTTTTAAGAAGAGTATTTTGCAAATTAAAACATTAAAATATTCGATTTAAACAAAAATCAAATAATACTCTCTTAAAATATCTGGACCCAATTAAAAACAGAATATGAAGCGTTTACCTGTTGCCTTTAATAACCAGAATACGAAGCGTTTAAGGACTTCGTTGCTTACCCATGTCTATTTAAGGCCTAGAGACTTGCTCAGATTAGTTCATTAATCCTTTAACCTTTCAGTCTCCCCTGTAAAATCACAAACCCTTCAAACAAAACACTCTGAAAAACAATGGCCAACCTTACCATTAAAGAAAAGAACCTCCATCTTGTCGAGAATAGGGATATCTTCAGCTATACGCGTGAAGAGTTTGAAGCGTTTGAGTGGGAAAGACAGCTTGAGACGCTGTGGCTGCAAATGGATGCCGGTCTGGAAGAGATCGAGAGAGAGAAACCTGCAAGGGTGATCGACATCGATGCTGCTCTCCAAGCAACATTTGCATGGCTCTCCTCGAAGGCATCCTCATCCAACACCACCAACCATTGTTAATGAATATGTCAACAAAAATAACCTTATCCCTTCAACTTCCACCCAAATAAAGTGGCAAAGATGGGATCTGGGATTTTTTGCTAACAATGGAGTGGTTTGGACTGACCTTTTATTTTCCTGTTGAATAGATTAGCAGATAGAGAGAACAAAAAGATGTAATATTTGCTTGTAATCTCTTTCTTATTATCAGTGAAAAATTATGTTTCTCTAATCTTATTCATTGTGTTCTACAATTTTTATTTATTTTTTATGAACTGTTCTTCAAGGAAATAAATCAAAGAAGAGAATATGAAAACTAATTAAAGTAATCATATAAAGAACACATTCATCAACAATCCACTGATTAACAGTTGTCAAAATCCCTATTTACTCCAAAATTTTCAAATTATCCAAGTGAAAATTTACCTTAGAGTACAAATCACGAATCAACAGCGTTTGTCAATTCTCCAACTTTATCACCGAAACCCTTTCATAAATTGCACAGTTGTGAATATATGTGTGTGTGAAGCAGAGTTTACTAAATCAATTTTTAGAGCATCTAATTTTTCATAAAATCCATAAAGTAAATCAATAAACACTGGATGCACAAACTGTCATAGTAAACACTGACTGTATGATGAAAGCTAAACTCTGAAGTAATCATATACAGTAACTTTTATTTTATACCCCCTCTATATACATTTTTTTCTTTTTTATTATTATTATTATTTTTTTTTATTTTTTTTTATTCATTCCAGTAATCAGAGGTTGGAACAAGTCACCAAAAATTCAAAAATTTTAGCCCTTATCATTTTGATAAGTTCCTGGGTCATCCTAGTATTTAACTAGTCACCAAAAATCAGAGAATTTTAGCACATATTATATACCAATAAGTTCCTGGGTCATCCTAGTATCCAACATAATCTCAAAGGAGTATAACTACTTATATACATTTTCTTTGGGGTATTGCAATAAGCATTTTATTCTTCCAGAGTATAACTAACAGAGTTTAGAGTTCATCAACATCAGTAGTTTTTCATGTAAGGTAATGCACACAGTATTTATAGACTCAGAGTTTAGGACAAAATAAACTAAGAGATGCTATAAGTATGAGCCAGTATCATGCTGTGTTAACTTTCTGCACAATCTAAGATTAGATCACAATAACTCAGAAAGATTCATGATTAATTGCTGAGAATCATGTTTCATACATATTTCTTCATTGGTGTTTTCAGTCAGACAAAAATCAACTCAGAGTTCACAGAGTTTATCAAACTTATTAACAGTGAATGACATACTGGCATGCTGACAGAGTTTAACAGAGTATGCATAACAGAGTTTAATCAACAGAGTTCACTTAGCATTTAACAAATCAGGAAATATGAGTAATACACTACATAAGTAAAATTTGAATCCAACCAACATTCCTAGTCAGAACCAGAGACCATTCCTAGTTCATTGACCAGTCTTGTAAATGTAGCTTGACTCAATGGTTTAGTGAAGATATCTGCAAGCTGTTGTTCTGTAGACACAAAATGTAGTTCAATATTCCCTTCTTCCACATGTTCTCTGATGAAGTGGTACCTTATGCTGATGTGCTTGGTCATTGAATGCTGTACTGGATTACCTGTCATAGCAATAGCACTTTGATTATCACAGTAAATAGGAATTTTACTGTACCTCAATCCATAATCCAGCAGTTGATTCTTCATCCACAAGATCTGTGCACAACAGCTACCAGCTGCAATATACTCTGCTTCTGCTGTAGATGTGGAGATTGATTTCTGTTTCTTGCTGTACCAGGAAACAAGTCTGTCACCAAGAAATTGACAACTTCCACTAGTGCTCTTTCTGTCTATCTTGCAGCCTGCAAAGTCTGCATCAGAATACCCAAGTAGCTTGAAATCTGATTCTCTGGGGTACCACAGACCAAATGATATGGTGCCCTTTAGATACTTGAAGATTCTTTTCACAGCTGTCAGATGTGGCTCTCTAGGATCTGCCTGAAACCTTGTACAGAGACAGGTTGCATACATGATGTCAGGCCTACTAGCTGTCAAGTATAGAAGAGATCCTATCATGCCCTTGTAGTTTGTCATATCCACTGAAACTCCTGTGTCTTTGTCCAATTTAGTTGCTGTTGCCATGGGAGTTGATGCAGATGAACAGTCAAGCATACCAAATTTCTTGAGAAGATTTCTGGTATATTTTTCTTGATTAATGAAAATACCATCATCTGTTTGTCTCACCTGTAGGCCTAGGAAGTAACTAAGCTCTCCCATCATGCTCATTTGATACCTGGACTGCATGAGCTTGGCAAACTTTTTACAGAGTTTATCATTAGTAGACCCAAAGATAATGTCATCAACATAAATCTGAACTAAAAGGAGGTCACTTCCTTGATTGAAATAAAACAGAGTTTTGTCAATTGTTCCTCTGGTGAATCCACTTTCTAGAAGAAATTGAGCAAGTGTCTCATACCATGCTCTTGGTGCCTGCTTAAGTCCATATAGTGCCTTATCCAGCCTGTAGACATAATCTGGATATTTGGGGTCCACAAATCCTGGTGGTTGTTCAACAAACACTTCTTCTTCAAGCTTTCCATTTAAAAAAGCACTTTTCACATCCATCTGAAACACTTTGAATTTCTTGTGAGAGGCATTTGCTAGAAAAATTCTGATTGCCTCCAATCTTGTAACTGGAGCAAATGTTTCATCATAGTCTATTCCTTCCTGTTGTGAATAGCCTTTTGCTACCAGTCTAGCCTTGTTCCTTGTGATAACACCTTCACTGTCAGTCTTGTTTCTGAAAACCCATTTAGTACCAACAATAGATCTGTTCTTTGGCCTTGGTACAAGGGTCCAAACTTCATTTCTTTCAAATTCATTCAACTCTTCCTGCATTGTTGTTATCCAGTCAGCATCTTGAAGAGCTTCTTCCACTTTCTTTGGTTCATTTTTAGACAAGAATGCATGAAACAGACATTCACTTGCAGTAGCACTTCTTGTTTTCACTTTTGCATCTGGATCACCAATTATCAAATCAGGTGTATGTGATTTAGTCCATTTCCTAGCAGAAGGCAAATGACTTCTATCAGCATGTGATCCTCCCCCTTGATCCATGCTCTCCTGATTTTGTTGTGATCTATCTTCGTTTTCTGAGACTCCCCCTGAACTTGACTGCCCAGAGTCTGAATTTGAATTTTCAGAGTTTGAATCGTCAGAGTTTGATCCAGATTTTTCAGTTGACTCAGTATCAGTGTTTGAGTCTCCATCTTGTTCATGCTCCCCCTCAACTGGTTCTCCCCTTTGTTGTGGCTGAGAGGTTTCTCCAGTGTTTACCAGTAGAGGTTCAGAGTTTGTTACAACAGAGTCTGTCAGAATTGTTTCATCAGAGTTTACTTCATCAGAGTTTAAATCTTTATTTTCAAAATCCAGTTGATCATATTCATCTTTGTCTTCAAGTCCAGTTATCTTCTTATCATCAAAAGAAACATGTATAGATTCCATGATCACTTTAGTTCTCAGATTGTAAACTCTGAATGCCTTTGTTGACAGTGGATAGCCAACAAAAATTCCTTCATCTGCCTTTAGCTCAAACTTGGTCAACTGTTCTGGATGAGTCTTCAAAACAAAACATTTGTACCCGAAAATATGAAAGTATTTCAGGTTAGGTTTCTTCTTCTTCACCATCTCATATGGTGTCTTTCCATGCTTATTGATCAGTGTTGCATTTTGAGTAAAACAAGCAGTTTGAACAGCTTCTGCCCAGAAATAAGTTGGCAATTTTGCTTCATCAAGCATAGTTCTGGCAGCTTCAATCAAGGTTTTATTTTTCCTTTCAACTACACCATTTTGTTGTGGTGTACCAGGTGCTGAAAATTCTTGCTTCACTCCATTGTCCTTGCAGAATTCTTCCATTGTTGCATTTCTGAACTCAGTTCCATTATCACTTCTGATGATTCTGACTTTGTTGCTTGATCCTTTGTCCAGAAGCTTCACATGCTCCATCAGAGTTAATGCAGTTTCATCCTTCTTTGCTAGAAAATACACCCAAGTGAATCTAGTGTATTCATCAACAATGACTAAAGCATATTTCTTCCTTGCAATAGACATAACATTTACTGGACCAAAGAGATCAACATGCAAAAGATGATAGGGATCAGTGATAGAAAATTCTGTCTTGCTCTTGAAAGATGACTTCCTTTGTTTAGCCTTCTGACATGAATCACATAGGCCATCAACATTTAACAGAGCCTTTGGGAGTCCTCTTACAAGATCCTTTCTGATCAATTCATTGATGTTGTTCAAGTTCAAATGTGAGAGTTTCTTGTGCCACTTCCAACTCTCTTCACTAGACATTCTTGTAGACAGGCAAACAACTTTTCCAACAGAGTCTATCAAAAGCTTGATTTCATAAATGTTGTTTTGCCTGTGACCAACTAGAACAACCTTTCTTGTAGATTTGCTGATAACTTCACAATATTCAGGTTGAAAATCTACATGATATCCCTTGTCACAGATTTGACTCACAGATAACAAGTCATGCTTGAGTCCTGGGACATGAGCTACATTGTTGATGATGACATTTCCAAGATTAATATTGCCATATCCCAATGTTCTTCCTACATTACCATCACCATAGGAAACTTTTGGGCCAGCCTTCTCCTCATAGTCTGATAGCAGGGCTTTATTTCCAGTCATGTGTCCTGAACATCCACTGTCCACGACTAGGGTTGCCTCCCTGTTACCCTGCAATCACAAGCAATTACTGAGAATTAGTTTTAAGGATCCAGACTTGCTTGGATCCTTTGGCATTCTTAACTTTGTTAGCTTTTGCAGCGGAATTAACATTATCAGAGTTTGAGCTAACAGTATCAGTGTTTACACTTGCAGTATCAACTTTAACCCATTTCAGATTGGGTTTCAGTTCATAGTAATTATGATAGATAGCATGATATTCTCTGCAAGTATAAATGGAATGCCAAGTGCTTCCACAGTGTGTGCATAAAGTCTGTGGCTTAGTTCTAGCAAAATCCTTCTTTACCTCAGACTTTGTAGGTAAAGAATTTATATTTTTATTTTTCTTGCAGAAATTTGCAGGATGCTTAGTACTACCACAGTTATGACATGTCTTTCTTGGAGCATAACTAGCAAGCATTGGTTTATTTCCTGAAGTGATGCCTACTTTCCCATTTCTGTTCTTGTTTGACACTTTCTGTTTCTTAACAGATTTTAACTCCTTCAGTTTATGCTTGAGTTGTTTATCTGTCATTGAACCAATATTAACCTGTTTAACACTAGTTTTTACTGGTTTACTTTTAACAGCTTCTTTTTCATTTTCAGACAAAAATTTACTGGTTCCATGTACAAAGTGAGTTCTGATTTTAACTTGATTTTGAAATCTAAGTTCATCCCTCATTATAACCTAGACCAACAGTGTCTGTTTGTAAAATCTGTTGAGTGTCCTTTCCAGAATTAGTCCAAGTTCTAATTTTATTATTTGCTTCCTCCAACTCTGACTCTAGTTGTTTATATTTTTGAAGCAAATTCTGTTCTTTACAAACAGCATCATCTCTCTCTTTCTGAACTTGCTGCATGTTTTCAAGTTTTTCTTCAACAAATTTATTTCTTACCTTAAGTTCAGAATTTTCAGCTTTTATCCTCTCATTTTCTAAAGTCTGATCCCTATAACTTATATGCAATGACTTAAGATAAATTCTTAATTGAGCAATGTCATCAATATTATAAGCATAGGTAGTTAGAGGTACCTGATTTTCAGAAGTTTCTGATTCAGTAGTAGCCATGAGAGCATAGTTCACTTCTTCATCAAAATCTGAAGTATCTGCCCAATCTCTGCCTTTAGTGTAGAGTACCTTTCCAGTTTTACCTTTCTTGCACTCAGGAGCATAGTGACCCATCTCCTTACACTTGTAGCATTGAATTTCAGACTTATCCTTCTTCCCTTTAGAATCTCTCTTATCAGACTTCCTGAAGCTTTTCCTGTCTTCATTTTGAATCTCTAGAAAACCTTTTTCCTTTCTTGAAATTCTTGAAGCCCATTTTCTTGAAAGTCTTCACCATCAACACAGCCATTTTCCTCATTTCTTCTTCATCATCCTCAGAGTCAGATGATTCAGAAGAATTTAAATCATAATCAGAGTTTGATGATTCACTTTCTGAATGTATGACCAAAGCTTTTCCCTTCATTTTCCTTCTTGATGCCTCTTTCTTCTGAGGCTTCTCTTCAACATTAAGAGCAACGGACTTTCCTTTCCTGCTTGATCTCCTGTTTCTCTGCTCCATTTCCAATTCATAAGTTTTGAGCAGCCCATAGATTTCATCAATCTCTGTTTCAGCAAGATCATAGTTGTCTCTAATAGTGGTTGTTTTCACATCCCACTTTTCAGGTAGAGAAAGAAGAAACTTGAGATTCGAGTCTTCTAGATCATACTCTTTGTTGACCAATGACAGATCATTGATCAGTTTACAGAATCTATCAAATGTTTCTGTCATGGTCTCTTCAGGTTTAGCCTCAAAATGCTCATACTCTTGTGTGAGTATGTTTCTCCTATTCTTCTTAATAGCCGCAGTTCCTTGACACCTGACTTCAAGAGCATCCCATATCTCTTTTGCAGTGGTGCAGTTAATGACTTTGTTAGACATAACATTGTCTAAAGCACTATGCAGTAAATGCCTAACTTTTGCATCCTTAGCAATTGATGATAGATCTTCAGGAGTCATGTCCTTCTTTTCCTTTGGAACCATTTTTGCTTCTTCACCAGCAACTGCAACAGATAGCTTTGTAGGATTGTGAGGACCTTCATAAATCCTGTCAAGATATTCTGGATCTGTAGCCTCCAGAAACATAGTCATCTTGACCTTCCACATAGCATACTCTAATGGCCTGAGAATAGGAACCCTGATTGGTTCATAACAACTCACAGTAGTAGGAGCCTTTTCAGAAACAGTAGGTGTTGGTGGAGGAATTGCTGCCATGATTATTGTTGTGTTTGGATCTTAACCTGTAATAAAGTAACAGATTGGCTCTGATACCACTTGTTAGGCCGAATACACAATTAATAATCAACTTCATATGAGAGTTTAACAAGTAAAATGTTTATGCACTTAAAAACTTCTTGTATTAAGAACCCTCTTCGTGATGTAAAAATATCACAAAGAGCTGCTAGGTTACAATAAAGATAATTCGTTGTACGATACCCTTCTAGGGTTAACCTAACTGTATTTATATAACATACAACTACGATACAATCTCTAATTGATATTCCTAATAATCAGCTATACAGTGATATCAATTACAGATTGTCACTCGTCTCCTAAGTCAACTCGATCTCTTTGATAGCTATCCAATCTTCAAAGATATCGCTTCCATAATAAATCTTCAATCACTGTTGACCAGTAGACGCTTCCTTCAGACAGAGTTTGACAAACTCTGTCGAGCTTCCATCTGTCAGAGTTTACACTAAACTCTGACTGCTTCCAGCTAAACTCTGATAATTCACTGTAACACTTAAACACTGTTTAAAACACATCAATTATATTTAACATATATATATATATATATATATATATATATATATATATATATATATATATATATATATATATATATATACGTACACAATCACAGCACAGACGTGAGGAGAAAAGATAGAAGAGTGAGGGAGGGATTAGCGAGAGGTACGGGAGAGCGATTGGAGAGATATCGAGGGAGAGTGAGAGATGATTTTTTAGAGGAGAAAACAAGAACAGAGCCCCCATCGACTGAATTGGTTTTGGGGGAAAGTATCTGTTAATTAGGGATTTGGGAGATAATAGGGTATTTTGGAAATCTTATTAATGCTGAAAATTAATTCAAATCAATTAAACAACTTTTAATAATTCAAATTTTAAAAATTAAAATTTTCATTTTTAAAATAAAGAGTACAAAATTACGGACACCCAGATATTTTCAAAATATTTTTAGGATCAACAATGAATTAAATATGAATTTTACAAATAAATATCCTTTAAATGCCATAAAACTCTTTAAGTAAATATAAAATACTTAAACACCCAAAATAATTCACCCAATAATTTCAAAAACTAATTAAATATACAAAGATGATATTACAAAAGATTTCGTGATTTTTAATAACTCTGATGATTTTATAAAATTTTGCGAAGATCAATAATGCATAATTTAAATAGATTTTAGTCATAAAAATTCAAATAAAAATACACAGACTCACATTTCACATATACATCATCATAGAAGCACGTAAACATGAGGTCACATATATTTAACCTAAAACATTTCACACCATATATTCCACATTTAATATTAAATAATAATATTTATAATTACAAAATTTCTAAGGCGTTATATCCTTCCCCCCCCCCCTTAATAGGATTCTGTCCTCAGAATCTACCATAAGAAAATAAGTAACGGGACTTCTCAAACATTTCTCTTTCAATTCCCAAGTTGTATTCTCAACTCTAGGATTCCTCTATATCAACTCATATATCGATAGGCTCATCATGTAAGCCCTCAAACTTCAAGATAAACTTAAACCATTAATTTACAAGTCTTGTTAATTCTACACGCTTAACATTCGTAGGTGAATGTCTATTCTACCGAAAATCAGACATGACCTATTTGTATAATGGACTATGCCCTGTACACAACACCTCAATTACTAACCCAATCAATCCATAACAATTCATTCATATACAATACTAAAACAAAACTTGCCATGACTTGCAACAATCATATAAGCGAAGAAATCTGCCTTTACTCGCAGTAACAGGTAAATAAATAAATCTTTAAAACAAATATCCATTGATACCACTTCTACGCTCCTACTCATAACTCAGATTTCCCCAGATAAAACTCTGAGAAAAAAAATATCAAAAAATCCCCCAATAATTCTTACTCCCCTTTCACGTACAATGTTACTCGATGAGGGAATAACTGGGAAACTTCTATCCATCCTTAATCCCATTGTTTTACTGAGTAACCTTTTCAAAACTAATAACCATTTACCTTGAAACGTATATAAATCTTATTCGCAATACAATTATTCTGGGGTCACTACCCCTCAATACCATTCAAAATCAAACTCCAACTCTAATATCCCCTAATATCAAAACTCGACTTCCGAACCATGACTCTACATATCTTACAAATCGTTAAAATTTAAACTGTAAACATTATAACTCCCATATTTATCAATAACTCACTTCCTTGAACTATTTCATTCTTCTACATTCGTCAACTTCACCTTCTGCTTCTGTCAACTCCGCTTGGTACTTCCTACTTTCCTCTAACGATTCATTCGCAATAATCTAGACTTTTGGGTCTTCCATCTATAACTTCCCAATTTCCTTGAGCATTGTGTGCCTATTAAATCTTCCCTGGTTCATTGGGTTGCACTGACACTTAAGCGGTTTTTGATCGCTTCTTTGACTCCTAAAAGCTTTCTTCACCTTTATCCATTTATTTCTTGACTTATAGTCTTGTCCACTGCTATAACTATCTTGATAAAATATTTGACAATCTACAGAAATTCCTAGCCGATCCTTCAAAACGGTTGATCTCTGCTGGCATTTTAGGCCTTTCCCGATTCATTACTGTTTCGTCTTCGCATAATTCACTTTGATCCTTTCGTCATATCCTGAAAATTATAATTCTTCCCATTCCAATACTCATACTTAGAAACCTTATGCGTGCTCTTCCTCTATCCTTAAATATCTTACTATGCCTTCCGATCTTGAGTCCTCGAAATTGATTACATTCTTGGTAGTAAATAATTAATCAACTTTATATCTCAGTCTGGTGATAATTCTGGTAACTCATCAAGTCACATATTCGAGAAATCTTAACCACTAAACTCTGCTTCATTTTAATTATTTCCTTATTGATATCTCCCACATATATATAAAATAACCTTAAAATTTTATTATAATAGCCTCTTAGTCTGCGTCACCATTAAAACTCCTTTATGCACTTTCTGACTTGAAAGACAACTTATATATCTCTTGAAAATCTTAATTTCACCTTCGTATTCTCACACGTTGCCTGAAATTTATAATTAACTATATAATCCAATCCTAACTCACACTCAGCTCCTTTAACTGCCATCCCACTCATATTCTTCATATTGTCATTTATAATCATCTTCAACTTCTAGCTTCTAATTCCGTCACTTCTCACCACACTATTCCTTCTGCTCACACTTACAGTTTTCCACATTTATCATAGTACAATTGCAGTTTACTCCTTCTCGAAATCTTACCTTCCAATAATGGTGGTCCTGCTGGTCTCAGTAATTCATATCCTATAGGTAACTATCTTTCCTTGTTATTCTGGCTTTCAAAATCTCTTAGATCTTACATTCCTTTCCAGCCAAATTTCACATCCTTTGTTAACACCATTCTTGAAAATTTCCTGGTCCTGTATCTTCCTTTTCTTATTGTCTTCTCCTGTCCCGGTCACTCTCTTTTACTCTTAATATTCGTAATCCTTCGAACTATATTCACCTAAATTGCTATCTCGAACACAATCCCTTTTCTCCTTTATCCAGAGTTCCTATTTTGTTGAAATTCTTAAAACAACTTGTCTAACTCTACTTTGCATTGCTCAAATTTTCCAACTTCAATTTTAAAATTTCTGTATCCAACAGTTGGTCTCGAATCGTTCAAAATTTTACTTACAACTTTAATAAAATTTAGCAATCTCGTGTCCCTATTATCAGCTCCTTATCCAAACTTAGCTTTCCCGTATTACCTATTCTGGTACGCGTGCTATAAATCCAACAAGTAATCTATCCCAATATTCAATCCCTGCTTTCACATTAATTCTCAAACCCGATCAGCCAATTCTCAATCGATGTAATTGTAGCGTGGACCACTTACAATGTCATCATCTCTATCTTTACCGCTTTCAATCATTGATAACTTCAAGAATCTCAAGGGTTTACAATAAAAAGGAATAAATAGAATAGGCAGGTATTAACATGTATGAATTTAAGATGAGTTTTGTTTGATAAGAATTTTATAAAAGAATTTTAACTGAGAGATCAATATGATCATTGAACTAATTTCAGGTTGCATTTGTCACTTAGGTCAACCGCCATAGCACAAGAAAGGGGCCAGCCTTCTGTACTTTCATGACAAACACAATCAGTGGCATCCCACCAGACTTATATCACATAGATAAGATGTCCCTGAATCCCCTATATACATAGGGTTGTTCATCCCAGTTAGAATAAAGAAGGTTAAGTATTCAAGGAGAAACAGAAAGAATCCAAAAGTTTATATATATATATATATATATATATATTGTTGAATAAGGAATATCAAATATTTGGGAAAAATAGAAAGAATTCAAGGGTCTCAATAATTTATATGCATCATGTTGAATCAAGTGATCCCTTGGAAAATAGAGGTATCTTTGAAAAACAGGAATGTGTTTAAATGAATCTGAAAAAAAAATTCGTCATCAATTAAAGTATAGTTGATTATTAAAAGTGATTGGGGTATTATCAAAATAAGAAGAAATAGAAAAAAAGGTTAAATCTCCTTAATCAATAAATTAAATGAAATCAACGGCTAGTAATGAATAACCACGCCATTCCTCCAACTGAAGCCAGTAATCGCATTTCACATCTTGTTTACAATCCTTTCGCACTTTCTATATCGCTCGCGGGGTAACTAAAGTCGGAAAAGAAACTCTAGAAGGTACACGAAGGTTTGCACGTAGCGTGTAATAACCCAAGTTTTTGATAGAATTAAAACTTTTCTTATTACGATTAAGTACATCAGTGAATAATGATTTCAATGAACAATGGTTGTAATGAATGGATATTGCTATGGATAATGATCCCGATACATATGTGTATTTTATGTACAACGGAATTCAATGATTGACGACATAGATAAGAATAATCTATCATCCAGGAAATGAGCTAGAGTACTCACAATAATAATTACAAAACGGAAAGAGCAAGTATGTACTAGTAAAGTACAGAGAGAATGAATGTATGTGAACGAAGTTAGAATGCAGAGAATCCAAGCATTGTTTATTCCATCATTGACAGGGAAGTCAGGAAAATAATAATTGGATTATGAATTGAGGATATTAAATATTAGAAGTCCAAGGGAGGATATATTATGAGAGGAGAATGGAATTAAGAATGAAGTCCTAGAGTTAAAGGAAATGAGAACATTTGAGAAACCGCGAGAACGTTTTCTGAGATAAAGAGAAAATGCAAAGGAAATTGGACACAACAATGGTTTGAGGTATTAGGCCAAACTATTACAATGGAGTGCAACATATAAATTGTAGCATGTGGATTTAATTGATTTAAATGAAACAAAAGTGAAGATGCAAGGGCATTGGTGGAATAAATCATGAAAGGGCAAGGACATGGAGGTAAATGGCATAAAAAGGGAGTAACATGTTTATAAGCCAACATTTGGCACCCTTTGATTGGCTATCATAAAGCTACTTTTTGGAGGATAATATCAAGTGTTAGATACAAGTTATACATATCATTTTAATACCAACCCACCAAGTTAAGAAAAGAAAGCAAAACAAAACCATTTTCTTTCAAGAAGAAAACATTCGGCCAGATTTCCAAAAGCTCAGTAAAACGGGCATATCTCCTTCATTTCTCAATGAAATTTTGTGTTCTATAGCTTGTTGGAAAAGTATTGAGATGCTCTACAACTCTTCTTCAGGAGCCTCGTCCAGAAAAGCAAGGTAAGGCCCTCGTTTTTGCAGTTCTTTGAAGAGGTAAATAGTAACTCCGAAATTACTAAGTTGTGTTCTTGTTTTGATGATCAAGATTTAGCTTCCTAAGGACAATCTAAGGCTTATTGAAGGATCATCAAGATTTTTTAGTGTTATTAGAGCATCAAGGAAGGTATAAACCTCAAGCTTACTTTGTTATATTATGAGTTATATGCTAAGTTTTAAGATGGTTTCAAGATGTGTTCATGTTAGTGTACTTAGTGATTGTTTGGATTTGTTTTAATATGAAAAATGGTGGGTGTTGGATTGTAGCCACACCACTAACTTTAGAGACATGTGTAGGTTTTTTTTTGAGGTTATGGATGTATGGTATGCCCGGTGTGGCTTGGTTATGTTGTGACAAAATGGAAATGTTCGAGTTATAGCCGTCGTAATGAAGAAATTTCTTTAAGTCTTAAAAACAGTCAATACCCGAGACATTAAAATGATTTTTAGCACCACCACTGCCTATGGTTACAAAGATATGGTTGTCTAGTTTGTTTTGCCGAAAGAATCGAGTTAAAAGAGTTTACAGTTTAAGAGTTATGCTAGTTTTAGTGAAAGTGGTTCAAAGGATTTTATCGCAGAAATGTAACCACTTTGATGATGATTTCGAGACCCTTAATTGTCGAATTAAGATGTGAAATTTTGTGATTAAATGCTAAGGATAGGTAGCAAGGTGTGTGCGAAGGTGTCGTGACAAAAAGATTATTTTCCAATTTTATAAAAATGCATAAGCCGAGGTTGCGCAAGTGAAAACCCCTAGTAACGTGGCTTTGAAATCAGCTTTATAAGTGATTAAGTATAACTTGAATTCATGGACCAGTTTCGAACCAAACTTATGATTTAAGTAATTGTCGATTAACATGGACTTAGTATGAGCCTAAAGCGAGCTAGTAATGCCTTGGTTGTGTTTCGCTTACGTGTTTAAACATTGAGTTATAAGTGGATTATCGAGGGGATTAACCGTATGTTTTTCATTTGACTTTGTCTAGATTGTCCGACATTGTCGCGAACCCCTATCACTTCTCGAGCATCAGGCAAGTTTTCCAAATCTATACTTTGAAGTATTGATTATATAATACTGCTTTTGCTATGTATAAAATTGTACAGTTTTGCGATATATCTTATTTCCTGTTGAAATAGAATTTGACCTTTGGATTATATAAGATCTTTGAGTTAAGTATTTATGAACCGGTATACCTTGTAGCTCTAAATATAAGAGCATATTCATTGTTTTCGACTCTAAACCGGGAGTCGGTATTCTGAGATATGTAGATAGCCGTGGAAACCCGGAAGGATTCCAGCGGCAGAATACTATGTATTTTGAGGATTTTTATTACTAAACATTATTTATAAGTATTAATTATTTGAAAATAATTTGAGGAATGTTATTTGAATATTACCTCATTCAAAGGTTATTATTTGAATATGATTTGATATTTGGCTTATAAGCTAGATATGAGATATTAGTTATAAGCGGAGTTTTGCAAATGCCCTTGATGTAAGGCGTATGATTGTTATTCTTTATTATGGACCGGGAGTTGAGATATTTCTCTATATCTTGAAGATTACTTCTGATAAAGATATTGAATCAATATTATTCAATCGTTATTTATTTAATGAATATTATTTGGAATATTCATTTAAGGTTTTATTTTATTTAATGAATATTATTTTGGAATATTCATTTAGGGTTTATTTATTAAGCGAATATTATTTTATATATTCATTTGAGGATTAATCATGAACAATTATTTTGTCTAAAAATATTCTTTAAGCGATTATGATTTAATACATACTATTTGAATATTTATTAAATACTTTTAAACTAGTTTTAAAAATGGTTTATCTTATTTGAAATTTATATTTGACCTTCAATAATTATGAAGAATATTTCTGAGCCTTATTATGATTATTTTATCAAGGGGAGGTTCCCAAACTCTGTTTTCCATTTAAATCTAACTTTTAAGAAGATTTAAATGCTTGCTCAAACTTCCAAAATATAGGGAACCTTACTTGAGAGGCTGTTATTTATTATGGTTGACTGCCCGGTCATAAACTTTTGAAAGTATTATTTTCATTCGCAACTTTAGTTGCTACAAGTCAAAATGAGTCTTTGTTACTTCCTCAACACTCGAGGAGTAAGATTGATGGAACAAGTTAATATCCATTAACATGCAATAGCTTGAGAAATATTGGTGAATTTTCCTTTCCAAATCTGATACAACTACTTTATGGAGCTGTATTAACAAGCATTATATTTTGGGAAAGGAGGACGAACTTTACGTTTCAGAGTCATGGATTCTATTCGAACTAGGAGTCGTGTAAGAGGCCGAGTGGCGCCGGTCCATCATTGGCCCAACCGTTGGCCAGGGAGTTCTAGGGGGTGGTGGACAAGTAAATCCGTCTGTTCTTCCTTCTACATGTAGAGAAACAAATCTTTAGATGCGTAACGTACGACTGATCATCGTAAGGTTTTGGCTCCTGCGCGTCAATACTCCAGTATTAGTTCATCATCCAAATTTGGATATTTTCTGCAACATTATCGAGAGCACCCCGATCGGAAAGCTACGGTTGGGTGACCGATAAGTGTTGGCAGGGTTTGGAAAGTGTTCAAAACTGACGTTACAATGGATTACCATGTATCATCTTTTTATATTATACTAGAACTTCGTTCATAGTATGAATAACAAAGTTTGCAGAGATATTATGAAAATGATATTTGAAGTACTACAATGGTACTGTTTTTGAATATATTTCGATAAGGAAATACTTTCGATAAAAAGATATTTTGACAATTATTGTCTTATACCCGCTTTATTCTGGGTTTAAGTTAAAGGTAGAGTTATGCCATACTTTCATTACCTTGCTGAGCTATTGCTCACTCTTGCTATTGCTTTATATCTATTATAGAGCAGTGAAGCAGGATGTCAAGGATACAACACATACCTCTCCAGCGAGTGGTAACCGCAAGACATTTTCCAGAAGCAGCTTCTAGCAGTAATCCCGGGAGTAGTATGAACCAGTTGGATCGGACTATAGTTTTGTTATTCATCTTATGTATAAATATGAATAGTATGAGAGGATTGTAAGCATCAGAAGACATTTGGGTATTGTAATAATAATCATTTATTCTGTAGTTGTTATATTGTATCGGTTCTGAGACTCTAACCTATGTATGTGTGTGAGATATATATTGTGGGGTCACAATCAGTTGAATTGTGTACATTACGAGTAATACAGGTAAAGCAAGGAGTAAATGGATCGTGACTACTCTAAACCCCTGACCTCGGATTTGGGGTTGTTACATAGCGTCTTCCAAGCCGACAGCTCCAGTCGTCTATTTAGCGTATGTTGTTCCGAATTATCTGCCTCGTCCTAAATTCAGTCTCTGGATGAATCGAATTTCTGCTCGTGCGATATGTCGAAATACAAATAACATCGCAACAGTCGTCCTAATATCCTAATACGAATCTTATCCTAAATCGTCATATCTAATGTCCCACTTAAATACATAGACCTAATCATCCTAATTTATTTCAGTGACATCATCCTAATTTGTTTCAGTGACCATAACCTGTCGCTCTGATACCATCCTGTAATGCCCCGACGTCCCAATATTGAAAATATACTTTTTATAATAAAATAGACTTTGATACAGGGGAATTTTGGAAAATTTTGGCATGAAGTATTCGTAAATCGGACTATCCACCTGTATTTCAACCCAACCCAAATTCCAATTAACAATTACAAATAAAACTTAATACACCAACGATTCCTCACCAAGGATCGATTCTAGGTTATGGTATGAAAAAAGAATCTATACTATACAAATTATTACAACTTCTATCTCAAATTCCAATTACAAACCTTTATACCGTCTAAACCATAGCGCAAGCCCATTTAGCATATGCCCATGCTGGCTCTGTATCTAACTTTTAAAGAATGCACCACACTCTCATTTGAATTATAATGCACAGGTATCCGACTTCTTAACCCTAACTGAAAGGAAAAGGAAACCAAAGCAAGAGTGAGCCAACAACGCTCTGCAAGTTAATAATGTAGTGAAACAACAATATCTCAATAGTTCATTGATGAACAATATCAATGACCAATATATCTCAAAGAAGTAATTCAATTTTCCATAATGGAATACGACCTTTCATTTTCTTCAATCATATCTATTCATCAAAACATTCCTTTCTTTAAAACAATTTTATCATTGAATTATGCTTTTCATAAAACCTTTTAAAAACATTTAAGTTGATTGGAGTTTTTCCACGACTCCGGACTATACGGGTGATCAGCCAGGTAAAGTCCCCATACCGGACACGAATCCCTCTGGACCTTGAAATTGGGTTCCCAATTAGGCAACACATTGGCCTTTAATAAAATTGATGGACTAGGACCACCCTAGCCTATTACGCTAAAAATGCTGGACCGGCGTCACCCGGCCTCTTACGCCTCCAATCTGAAGAAATCCGTAGAAAACATTTTGATGGAATCCCCCACATTAAAATCTTTAAAACATTTCACTTTTAAGTCCTTTATACTCACTGATAACAGATCAGCCCAGTACAAGGAATTTTAAAAACATCTTTAATTAATTAAACCATTTTAGGGAGCATCATTAAAAGATTAAGGGACAGAGAAGCAGTTAATATAAAGAATCATAACAATAAAGCAATAAGATTTAACTAAACTTGGTAGGGTTCAGCAAGACAGAATCGTATATCAACAAGGAAACATAAATCAATTAAATAACGGAGCAATTATTAAAATACTAGAATTTGAACAGCAATTGTAAAGAAATCAGAGAATACAGAGAATTCGAAGTTCAACAGGAGATTTAAGTTACTACACTGATTATAACCACTCATTTCAAAGATTATCAACTGATGAAAATCCGTTGCAAAGTTTGAACTAACATGAAAGATTTAAATAGTTAAAAACGAAGATTTAAGAAATTCTCAATTATTTGAGGTGTCACTCTTGTCAGCTAAGCACTCATAGGCTTCAGCTGCCAGAACCGGCATGACAATAATGAGTTTAAATAGTTAAGAAGATCTCAATTCATTCTTGGCTTTAACCGTTACTGAGCAACACATGTGTTACCCAGTAAAGAACAATTGTAGAAGGGGGGTTGAATACAATTGTATAAGATTTTTGACTTACAGTAGAAATAATAACACAAGTAGGAATAAATAACAGCTTTATTAATTCTGATATAAAACTGTTACAAACTCTCAAGAAATTCTGATGTTCTTGAGAGCTGCTAGGTTACAAGATAACTCGTGTAAGCGATTACAATCATGTAAAACCTAAACTGTGTTTATATATATCGTACACAGTTACACTATCAATTACAAGATATATCAAATCAATTACATACGTCTTTTAGTACATATCTTGAATGGTAGCTGTGTTCCTATAAATCAGGAACCGACATATCAATCTCCCTTGATTCCTGGACTGATGTATATCCTCGTGTAATCCTGATCAGCCTCCAATTCTGATGATAACCTAATACTGACGGTGCATTACTGATGATGTCAGCGTCAGTATCTGATCAGTAGTTCAGATCCTGATCATCACTTGAGTCAATATCTAACAATCTCCCCCAATTTGTACTTTGTGAAATAAAGCACAAATTCCTTGATTCAGTGATGTCAAAAACTCAAAACAAAATACCTCCTAGAAATCGTTAGGAACACTTTCAGAAAGTCTTTGATAGAAAAGATTCGTCTTCAAGAAGTTAGTCAATAACTCTTCTTCCTTGCTCTCAAGAATTAGAATCAATTTCTTCTTCAGATTGTTGAGTTCTTCATCTTCCTCATTAATCTGATAAATACCTGCCCTGAGATTTTGAATTGAGCTTCTTGGTAAATCTAAATCTCCCAATAGTAAATATGCAAGTTCTTTCCCACCAGGATTCAGAGATAATATTTCTTGATAAAATATCACTTCTTTAACAGCTGAACCCCTTTGCATTTCAACTTCTTGTCCTACTGTATTCAAGTACATGGGAGTATAATTACCATCATACCTTGATCCTCCATCTAGAAATCTTCGTCTGATAGTTGTGTGAATCATAGAAGACCAATTGTTGTAGACTTCTCTTTCTTTAGCACTGACACTTTTATTCTTGAGCAAATAAAGAACATATTTCAATTCTTTTGCAGATTTGCACAGCAGCTCATGAATAGCCATCTTCTTGACAGTCTTGTCTTTCATGAAGTACAACAATGTCTCTATCTTCTTAGCACCAGCATGACAGTCAGTAATGATAGCAACAGATTAAAGTTTCCAAAGATAAGCAACAGTTAACTCATCACCAATTTTATCAACTAGAATATGTTGATCAGTTTGTGTTGTAAAAACAACCTCTGCATTATGAAATCCAATACCCCCTCTTGTTCCAGGTTCCAAACCCTTCAAACCAGATTGCATACTTGTCCGCAGTGGTGAAGATTCAGCAGACTCAACAGATTCAGCTTCAGCAATCAATGAAGATTCATCAGACTCAATTAGTGAAGGTCCAGTAATCAGTCCAATAGATTTGAAAACAACTGGTTCATTATAGTTGCAAACTCTGTTCTTTCATTTCTTGCTTTTCTTTTCTATTACTGGTGTATAATTCTGTTGATGTTCTGGAACAGGTCTACTTCTGTCATACCATATCAACTTATCAGATTCATAAACTCTTTTCATGTAATCTCTGGTTGCCTTCTTTTCAGTATCTCTTGCTTTTATCCTGATTTCTCTTTCTTTTTCAAATCTTCTGAATCTTTCTTGATCAATCTTCAAGTTCATATCATCAACATCTAGATTATGAAATTCAACTACAACAGTAAGAATCATGACCTCAAGTTCTTTCAAGATTTCAGCTTCATTAGAATCAGGAATAGCAGGTTGAGTAGTTCCAACATCAACATTCTGCGTTCTCACAGTAACTTTACCTCTTCTAGCTAACTGTGGTCTTTCATCACCAGCTTCTTCAGGTACATTGAATTTGTTATCTGGGGTCAGTGTAAGAAGTAGTGGAGATTTCTTCTTCTTTACTTTCTGAGGATCTTCAGTTATCTCATCAATTGTGATTCCACTAGACCTTGTCTGTCTTGAACTTGTTTGAACAGGCTTTCTTCCTCTGCCTCTTCTTCTACCTCCTCTGCCTCTCCCTCTACTTGCAGCAGGAGCTTCTTTCTGTTTAGCAATTCCCTCAAGAATCTTCTTTTGTTCTTTTAAGATCTCTTGAGTACTTATGTCAGAATTCTCTGCAGAGATCAAAGCCAGTGCCTCCCTAGTATGATGCTGTTGAACTTTAATATCATTGTGAAATACAATTTCACTCTCACCTGACTTGGAAGTAATCTTCTTAAAGAGATGTGGAGCATCTTCTATCTCAGCAATAAACAAATCCGCATCTTCTTCAGGAATTGTTGGAAGTAATTGATTCTGACCAGATAGTTGAGATTGTTCCTCTGTCAGAATTTAAGACTGCACCATTGTTCTTACTGTTCTCTTCCCAGATTTAGAAACATGAGTTGACTGCTTGGTTTGAGTTTGAGACATACTTCTCCTTGTTACCAAAGCAGCATTAGAGGTTCCTGGTGCATATGGCTGAGCACCACCATCATTTCCAGAAGTATCATCATCCTTTCTTACAACTAGATCAGGTGTGCATTTTGTTTTGACTACCTTCTCCCCCTTTTTGACATCAGTAGGATCAGTCAACAAAGATAAAATCAATTGGAGAGAATCTTCAATATTAGTCATCCTTGAGGACAAAGTAACAACCTTATCTTCCAAAGTATCCATCCTTGTGGTGAAGGCAGTGCTTAAACGTTGAATCTACTTAGCAATGGCAATTTCAGAACAATCCTTTACAAACCGAGCATGAAATTTTTCATTATCACTCTTGACAGAGTTAATTTCATCCTTCAAACCATTTGCCAGAATAGTTGTAGTCTTCAGATGATCTTTGAGATTAGGATCAGAAAGCTTAGTAGCGATATGACTGGAGTGAAAAAGAGCATTATTGAAATTTATATCAACAGTAGGCTGATTCCACTCAGTATACCATTCAGATCTCCTTGCAGCTTGAATATGTTCAGGAAGAAGATTGCTGTAATCTCCTATGATCTAAACTTGAGCAGCTGTAGATTTACCCATAGACTCCATAAACTTACTGGATGATCCATAAGTAGATCCTAGACTTGCTTTCATGACAGCATTAAGCTGAGCTGCTTCCGGATCATTATCAGTATCATCATCATCATCATCATCTGAGCTATCATTAGCCTCAGGAATTCTATCATCCATATTGTCTTCAGGATTCATAACTCCTTTCAATTTTAAATCAACGGCAGATGGTACTGTTCTATCCTGAAATCCTGCATTCAGATTAGAAACAATTCCTATATCTCTCTGTTTTTCTAAAGTGATCTCATCACTTCTCACAACATCACCTAAGTTACTTTCAATAGTAACTGCTACCACACTAGAAGTTTGAAACTTCTCACTCTGTTCTACCTCTCCTTTTGCCAGTTCAGGAGATTGCTTCTCTTCACTCTTCTTTTTCTCTAAGTGTTCACTCTCTTTCTCACAAGAAAAGTTCTGGCTCAACAAATTCAAAGAAATAAGAGGTGGCTGAGAAGAGTGGTCTGAAGTAATATAAATAGAGGTATCCCTTGTCTCAGGTCTATCTGTAATCATACTATCAGTAGTAAAAGAAGTAGAGATAGAAGTGTTACCTGATGAAGTAGTAAAAGATTCCATTGGTCTTGATGAGAGTGGTTATACCAGAATAGGTTGAGTATCATCAGGAATGGTATCAACAGTCTCATCATGAGCTATGCTTTCATCAGAAAGAGGGCTTGCATCAGTATTTGCTACTGATGGTTCTTGTGGAGCCAGAGGTTCAGAAGCTTCTTCAACATTTTGAGCTGAAGATTCTTGTGTGCTTCCCTCAAAAACAGTTTTTATGTGTACAACATCAAGTTCAGGAATCTCTAGAGCAATGTCAGAAACCCCTGTGCTGTAGAATCTATGCCTGCATCTTCACTTTGAGAAGATGGTTCTTGTAGGGCAGGAATGTTCTTGTCTTCACCTTCCCTTTGAGAAAGTGGTTCTTGTGGGACCATTCCTTTAACAATGTCTGCACCCACACTTTGAGTGGGTGGTTCTTGTGGGACTGGATCTTCAATAGCTGCTGAACTCCTTTGAAGTTCAGGTTGTGGGCTTGATCCTTTCAGAGGTGAAGTTATCCTCTGTTTCTTCTATCTATGAAAAACCTTTGCTTCAGCTTGTCTCTTTATCTAAAGAGGTGTTGGTTTATGACCAAGCTGAGCAACAATATCATTTACTTCATCCACAGACATCTCAATTATTCTTCTCTTTAGAGATGTAGGTGCTGGAGAATCAGAAATCTCAACAGTCTTCATAGGTGATGTATCAGGAGTAGAGATATCAGGAATGACAGATGTGTCAGGAACTGATGACTCATCAGGATTAATATCATCATTAAGATGCTGCATTTCTTCAGGAATGTAATACTGAGTCTTGTTTACTATTTTTCTTCTTTTCTTTGGCTTTACTGGCTTAGCCAATTCATCAATAACAGGAGCAGCAACTTCCTTTTTCTTCATAATTATCGAGATGGTCTTATCATCATCACTATCAGAATCAGAATCCTGTTGCAAAAACTTTCTCGTCCCACCTGTTTCTTTAGATACTCCAGTTTCAACCAAGGACTTAGCAACCTTGGGAGCATACTTCTCCGATTCCAGGACCCCTTATGCACCCCCTTGTGACTTCTGTTTAGTGAGGGTTGTAGTGGAGAAGTGCTTTGATCCTGATTGTCTGCCAGACACATCAGATCTAGCTGATGTCTTTTGGGAGACACCAGAGGTGGTTGACTGTTTAGTTAAGTGTATGTGTGATGTGCTTGTGTCAAGAACATAATGTGTTTGGTCCTGTTCCATAGCACTTGTGGCTGGGCCATAAAGTGCAGGCAATCTCTTTTTCAAGAGAACCCAGACCCCATCAGGAATGTAAGGATTTCCCTCAAAACCATTTGCCTTATCCAATTTAACCAAAGATTTGATATTGTTTTCAGAAATCTTAAAGATAGGCAAAACTGTATCATTTTCAAATTCAACATTGGGACATAAATGAGAGAAAATTAATTGAAAAAATCTAATAAAACAGACATAACCACATTTATCTGTTTTCCTAGCATTTAATGCTCTCAGAATAAAAGACCCATAATCAAACACAATACCATGAATTAGAGAGTACCCAATGTGAACTGAAGAAGTTGGTAGTGCATCAAAGTTAGAGACTTTGTTCAAGAAGCACCTACTGATGGTATCAAAGAAGAAATTTCATTCCTTCTTAAGCTTGGTTCTGTATAGCTCTCCAAACTTTCTTGGTTGTCCATTATAGCCCAGACTCGTAACAAACTCCAACAAAGAAGCATCAGTAATTGTTGTTGGAGTCATACCATTGAGAGAAGGTAATTGTAGAGCTTCAACAACCACTTCTGGAGTGACATGATGTGTAACTCCATTGTATGTAAAGGACAAGTTAGGCCTTACTGAGGGTTCACACATCCTCATCCAACACCACCAACCATTGTTAATGAATATGTCAGCAAAAATAACCTTATCCCTTTCAACTTCCACCCAAACAAAGTGGCAAAGATGGGATCTGGGATGGCTGCTAGCAATGGAGTGGTTTGGACTTCACTTTTTATTTTCCTGTTGAATAGATTAGTAGATAGAGAAAACAAGAAGATGTAATATTTGCATGTAATCTCTTTCTTATTATCAATGAAAAACCTTGTTTCTCTAATCTTATTCAATGTGATCAACATTTTTTATGTTTATGAACTGTTCTTCAAGGAATTAATTCAGAGAAGTAAACATGAAAACTAATTAAAGTAATCACATAAGTAACAAATTCATTAACAGTAACCACAGTGAAATCAGGGAACAGAACAATTAGGGAATACTTGAATTATACAAATTGTACTGATAGTCAAACCGTTGCATCAGGATTTGATGTTTGACTAAAGTCAGGATTGACTTTTCATCAGTATTCGACATCCATCAGGGTCTGACAATCATCAGTATTTGGTCTCCCCTTGTTCTCAGAAACTCTCATAGTTTACCATTCCCAATTCATTCACCAATTTTGTAAAAGTAGCTTCAGGAAGTGGCTTGGTGAATATATCAGATAGCTGTTGATCAGTGGGAACAAAGTGGAGTTCGATTGTTCCTTCCAGTACTTGTTCTCTTATGAAATGATATCTGATATGCTTAGTAAGAGAATGCTGGACTGGATTTCCTGTCATAGAAATAGCACTTTGGTTATCACAATAAATAGGTATTTTTGAATATGACAAACCATAGTCCATTAGCTGATTTCTCATCCGCATTATCTGAGCACAACAGCTTCCAGCAGCAATGTACTCAGCTTCTGTAGTTGATGTTGAGATAGACTTTTGCTTTTTACTAAACCAAGAAACTAGTCTTCCTCCAAGAAACTGACAACTGCCTGAAGTACTTTTCCTGTCTATTTTGCATCCTGCAAAATCAGCATCTGAATAACCACATAGATTAAAGTCAGACTCTCTAGCATACCAAAGGCCAAGTGATGAGTGCCTTTCAAGTATCTGAAAATCCTTTTCACAGCTATAAGATGTGGTTCTCCGGGGTTTGCTTGAAATTTTGCACATAGATAGGTTGCATACATGGTATCTGGTCTACTTGCAGTTAAATACAAGAGTGAGCCAATCATACCTCTGTAGTTAGTTACATCTACCTCAATACCTTGATCAGGATTAAGCTTAGTAGCTGTAGCTATAGGAGTTGAAGAAGTAGAACTGTCTTGCATGTTAAACTTTTTCAGCAAATTCTTTGTATACTTTGACTGATTGATAAAGATCCCATCATCAGTCTGTTTAACTTGCAGACCTAAGAAATAGCTCATTTCTCCCATCATGCTCATTTGATATCTAGACTGCATTAGCTTTGAAAACTTCTCACACAATTTGGAGTTAGTTGACCCAAAAATGATATCATCAACATAAACCTGAACTAACAGCAAATCCTTACCATGATTCAAATAAAATAAGGTTTTATCAATTGTACCTCTTTTGAAACCACTTTCCAGTAAGAATTGAGCCAGAGTTTCATACCAGGCTCTTGGAGCTTGCTTTAGTCCATAAAGTGTAGACATGATCTGGATATCTAGGATCAATGAAGCCAGGAGGTTGTTCAACATATACCTCCTCTTCCAATTCTCCATTCAGAAAAGCACTTTTAACATCCATCTGGAAAACTTTGAATTTCTTATGGGCTGCATATGCCAGAAAAATTCTGATGGATTCTAGCCTTGCAACAGGAGCAAAAGTCTTATTATAGTCTATTCCTTCCTGTTGAGAGTACCCCTTTGCAACTAGCCTTGCTTTATTCCTCACAATAATCCCATCTGAATCTGTCTTGTTTCTGAACACCCACTTTGTACCAACAATTGATCTACCCTTAGGCCTTGGTACTAGTTTCCAGACTTCATTTCTTTCAAATTCATTTAGTTCTTCTTGCATTGCTGTAACCCAATCAGCATCCTTTAGTGCATCTTCAACTTTCTTAGGCTCCTCCTTTGACAGAAAGTTATTATATAAACATTCATTCTGAGTTACACTTCTTGTCTTAACACCTGCATCAGGATTCCCAATAATTAAATCAGGAGTATGACTTTTGGTCCATTTCCTTGCAGATGGTAAATCATTCCTTGAATTGGATGCTCCCCCTGGATTGGTGTTATCTTCAAAAGAACTGGAATCATTAGAAGCTCCCCCTGAGATAGTGCTATCTCCTCCTGAAGTGCTGTCAGGATTTTCACTTGAATCTGTTTCTGATGAATCTCCTCCTGATGTTTGAATTGTATCAGTACTGATGGTATTTTCCTGTTGCTCCCCCTCAACATTTGCATTATTTGAATCATCGTCAGTAACTGGTGTTTCATCAGGCATTGGTCGATCGTCAGGATCTGATGGAGTATCAGTATCTGACATTACTTCATCAGAATTCTTGGTAGCTTCATTTGCAAAGATCAAACTATCATGTCAGTCTTCAGCAATTCCTGTTATCTTCTTATCATCAAAAGAAACATTGATAGACTCCATGACTGTCCTTGTTCTTAGGTTATAGACTTTAAAGGCTCTTGCTGATGGATAGCCAATAAAGATTCCCTCATCAGCTTTAGTCTCAAACTTTCCTAGCTGTTCAGGATGAGGTCTTAGAACAAAGCACTTGCAGCCAAACACATGTAGATGTTTCAGACTTGGTTTCTTCTCTTTGATCATTTGATAAGGGGTGACACCATGTCTGTTGATTAAAGTAATGTTCTGAGTATAGCATGCTGTGTTGACTGCTTCTGCCCAGAAATATGTAGGTAGTTTAGCTTCCTCCAACATTGTTCTGCCAGCTTCAATAAGAGTTCTGTTCTTCCTTTCAACTACTCCATTTTGCTGGGGTGTGCCAGGAGCAGAGAATTGTTGAACTATTCCTTTGTACTTGCAGAACTCTTCCATTACTGAATTCTTGAATTTAGTTCCATTATCACTTCTTAGAATCTTGACTTTGTATTTTGTGCCAGTCTCAATGAGTCTCACATGGTCCAAAAGTATCTCAGCAGTTTCATCTTTTCTGTGCAGAAAATACACCCAGGTAAATCTAGTATATTCATCAACAATGACTAGAGTATACCTTTTCTTACTGATGGACATAATGTTGACTGGTCCAAACAAGTCAAGGTGTAGCATGTGATATGGTTCTTCAATTGAGGATTCAGATTTACTCTTGAATGATGTCCTCCTCTGTTTAGCCTTCTAACAAGCATCACAGAGTCCATCTGGAGTATACAACGCCTTTGGTAATCCTCTCACCAAATCTTTCTTAACCAACTCATTGATGTTGTTGAAGTTGAGATGAGAAAGCTTCTTGTGCCAATTCCAACTTTCATCTACTATTGCTTTACTGATGAGACATGTTGAGGGACCATCAGTATTGGTGTACACGTTTGCTTCATAAATGTTACCACGTCTTTGACCAGTTAAGCCAATCCTTCCAAATGTTTTACTGATCACTTCAAAGTGAGTATCATTGAAGTTGACATGATAACCTCTGTCTGTGATTTGACTAACACTAAGCAGATTGTGTTTGAGTCCTCTCACCAGAGCTACTTTTTCAATGATGACATTTCCAATGATTATATTGCCATATCCTAAAGTTTGTCCAATGTTGCCATCTCCATAAGACACTATTGGGCCAGCTTTCTCCTCAAATTCTGATAGCAAGGTTTTGTCTCCAATCATGTGTACAGAACATCCACTATCCATGACCAATACATTTTTCTTTTTACCCTGCAATCAGAAACACAAAGAGCTCAGTTAGAATTTTTAAGAACCCACACTTGTTGGGTTCTTTTTACATGCAATTTAACATTTTAAGCAGCAGAAGTCTTTTTAACAAAAGCAGTTCTGTCAGATTTAAATCCATCAGAATTTGTTTTGTCATTATCAGAATTAATAGATGCATGCTTAGTATTCAGACTCTTTGTTTTACAAGAATTTGCACTTTTATTAAACTTTGGCAAAGGATCATAATGATTGTAGTACAAACTATGGTATTCTTCACATGTGTAGATAGAATGCCATTTACTGCCACAGTGAAAATAAGGATTCTGTGGTTTATAAAATACTGATCTATTCCTAATGTCAGACTTAGGAACTACAGTAGCCTTTTTTTTACTCCTCCTGCAATCAATAGCAAGATGATTAGAGTTACCACAGTTAAAGCATGTTTTCCTTGGTGCATTTGGAATATACTTATAATTATTCTCTTTGCTTATTCCAATTTTACCATTCCTGTTCCTCTTAGCAGTTATGGTTTTCTCTCTATCTGTCATTTCACAGATTCTGTCTCTCATTTGTTTCTTAGACAAAAGACCTATATTTTTGACAGATTTAGACTCAAAATTTTGTGTAGAAGTTGATCCCTTTTCTAAAGTAGATTTGGGATTTTCTGGATACAAATACTTAACAGGTTTTAATTTAGTCTTTGTTCTGTCTATAACATGTCTATAGGTTTTTGGATTTGTTGACTCATTCACAACAACTCTTCCTGGTTTTGTTATTTTAGTAGTAACAACTTTACCTTTATTCTTCTTTTTGTCCTCTGGTTTATAACCTAGACCCTCTTTCCAGTTCTTATCTGTGATAAGATCGTGTGTTTTCTTTCCAGAGTGTGTCCAGGTTCTGAGTTTCTCATTAGCATCATTAAGTTCCTTTTCAAGTGCAGTACATTTAAACTCCATTTCTAGCTTCATGTGCTTAGCCTTATCACATTCATTTTGTACTTCTTGCATAAAGAGTAACTCAGCTTCTAGATGATCATTTCTTTTAGTCAATTCTGACATCTCAGATATTATTCTAGCATTTTCAACAGATTGACTTTTAAAGCTAATATGCAGAGACTTTAAGAAAGATCTTAACTCAGAAACATTATCAGTATCAAAATCAAAAACAACTTCAGGTACCTTATTTTCAGGAGCAGCAATCTCATCTACATTTACCATTAATGCATAATTCACCTTTTCCTCTTTAGAGTCTGAGGAAGAGTCCATCCAATCCTTGCTTGATGAGATAAGAGCTTTGGTCTTGGCCTTTTTGTATTCAGTTGTAAGTGACCCATTCCATCACAGTTGTAGTATTTGACTTTTGACTTGTCAAACTTGCTACCTTTGCTTTCATTCTTCTTGTACCTGTTCTTGTCAGTATTGAAAGGTTTCTTCTGAAAGTTGCCTTGTATTCTAGCCTTTCTGTACTTCATCTTCTTGAAGCCTTTGACTATCATAACAACCATTTCCATCACGTCAGAAGCAGTAGAGTCATCATCAGTATCAGGATCTGATAATGAGTCATCAGTACTGGACTCAGCTACTCTACTTCTTCTTCTTGAAACCTCCACAGCTTTTCCTTTTGATTTTGATTCAACATTTAAAGCAACAGCCTTTGCTCTGTTGGTTTTCTTATTCTTCCTTTGTTGAACCTCAAGATCATGGGTTCTTAGCATCCCATAGACTTCATCAAGAGACACAGCATTAAGATCATATTGATGCCTAATGATAGAGGTTTGAGTATCCCACTCTTCAGGCAAAGCTCTAAGAAACTTGGTGTTCGAGTCCTCTGGTTTATACTCTTTACCCACCAGAGATAGATTATTCAATAATGTCAGAAATCTATCATACAGATCAGTGAGGCTCTCATCAGATTTTGCATCAAACTGTTCGTACTCTTGAATCAACAGAGCCCTTCTGTTCCTTTTGATAGATTCAGTACCCTGGCATTGAGTTTCCAAAGTTTCCCAGATTTCCTTAGCAGTTTTACATGCTATCACTCTGTTTTACATGACAGCATCAAGGCTATTATGAAGAATATTCTTCACATTTGCATCTCTGAGTACTTCAGCCTTTTCCTCAGGAGTCCACTCAGCCTTTGTCTTCTGAACAAAGTGCTCAGGTATAGTATCTGTTCTAGCAACGAATCTCTTAGGGATATATGGACAATCATATATTCGATCGAGATAGTTAGGATCAGTTGCCTCCAGATACATCAACATCTTTACCCTCCATGTGGGGTATTCAGCCTTTTTGAGAACAGGGATTTTAATACTTTCATACTTGCTTGTCGACATCTTAAGATCGTTTCTGATTGTAATTTATCAGTTTGCTCTGATACCAATTGTTACCCAGTAAAAGACAATTGTAGAAGGGGGGTTGAATACAATTGTATTAAATTTTCGACTTACAGCAGAAATAATAACACAAGTAGGAATAAAAAACATCTTTATTAATTCTGATATAAAACTGTTACAAACTCTCTCAAGAAATTCTGATGTTCTTGAGAGCTGCTAGGTTACAAGATAACTCGTGTAAGCGATTACAATCATGTAAAACCTAAACTGTGTTTATATATATCGTACACATTTGCACTATCAATTACAAGATATATCAAATCAATTACATACGTCTCTTAGTACATATCTTGAATGACAGCTGCGTTCCTATAAATCAGGAATCGACATATCAATCTCCCTTGATTCCTGGACTGATGTATATCCTCGTGTAATCCTGATCAGCCTCCAATTCTAATGATAGCCTAATACTGATGATGCATTACTGATGACGTCAACATCAGTATCTGATCAGTAGTCCAGATCCTGATCATCACTTGAATCAATATCTAACAACATGCCTCAATAATAGTATAAATCTCGAATTAGTTTACATAAATTTGAAAGAAAATATATTTTGAAGAATATTAGCATAGACGATGAATATTGAAATAAATTAATTTTAAAATAAATCACCATCTGAACGATATGTGGGGAAAATAAACAATGACAGAATAATTTGAGAATAAATGTTTGTAACTTATTAGAAGAAAATGTCACTGGGAATAAAAATGAAAAGTATAGGCACTAGCACAATGGTTTGAAAGAAATATCGTAAAATTAACAGAACAGGTTCACGTTATTCAGAGTAAAAACGAAGAGTATAATTTCTTGCAAGAAGGGATATCGAAAGAACAAATAAATAACACAGAAGGTTTTACATCACTTGAACAATAAGTGAGGTATAGTAAACTTGCCTCAATACACAGGGTTTCTATTTCCAATACTTTAACTCCTTATCACTTTACATCCGTCTTTACTTGACCTTTCTTCGATCACGCATCCATTTTCCCTTTATCACTTGTCAATCCCGATAATTCTTTCCTTCCTCTACATTCCATTTCCACATGCTCTGGCTCTTAGCTGGCCTCCTATGCATACCTATATATAAGTAAAGTACTACTTCAGTACGCATATAACCTTAACCATCTAATTCTATTCTACCCAATCGTGTCCTATTTCGCTTTACAATTAACCCATATAGTTCATACAGATCATATTCTAAAAATAGTAACATATAATCACATAATCACATAAGCACTAAGCACGTATTATTATTTTACACTTGTATTTCATATCACACCTATATCCTTTACACATCAGAAATCTTTATCAACATACTCCCAAAATAATAAAATAATTCTAATAAAAATTGGACAGCACCTCCTTTAAAATAGGGCCTGACCTGTCGGAATACAGTCAACCAAATAAGAAATCAAAACATTCTATGTATCCATCACTAACATACATCGTTTACAATCCTTCTGGCCATCTACACACTTAGCACTTTATATACATTCTCGCACCATTCACAATCGACTTCACCGTAACTACATTTCACTTAATACTCAGAATCCAGCTAATACTCGTAATAACAATCATAATTATCGATATACTCACATTAAACAAGTCACTGACTGAATAACATATCCATGATTCAATTAACATTTATTAAAGAAACTAGTTACACTTATCGAATTATAACATTCGCACTTCTGCAACTTTAAACCATTATTCCCCAAAAAAATCAAGTTATAATTCTACATAAATACAAGTACCATTATACGATTTACAATTTAACTACAACTCGTAAACACAAACCATTTATATCTGTTCACTCAAAATCAAATTAACAATTGAAACTTAGATCGCAAATCCGTGTAAATATTTATAGTCAAACAATTTACACAATTTGAATATTATTCCAATAATAATATAATATCACATTCTAGGAAAGTGTAAATATTATTTTTAGAAACTTTACAAATTTTCAGAAAATTTTGACGGCATCCCCTTTACACGGGTAGCCTACCAGTCGGACACAGCCGACACAAAACCAACAACAATCAACAATTATAATCACATGTACATTAAATCACTAATTTCACATATTAGAAATCCGAATCAAAATCGACACTCAAAATTAATTATCATCAAAACGAATTGATACAATTAAGCTTAAGCAATAATCGGGAAACCCATCAAAATTTTTGGAACCCAACTTACGGATCTTACATAATTAGACCTCAAAATTTTTGGAACCCAACTTACGGATCTTACAGAATTAGACCACAAGAACAATAATAATAGTCGACTATACACAGGGAACAGCAACAACGAGCCATATATCAACTAAAAGCCCCAACATTTCGACTCCAAATAACCCGTATACACACACTATACTACACACGTAGCAACAGAATGCTTGAATATCACCACAGCAGTATTACCAAATTTCAAAACGAACTAAAACCAGGAATCGTACACATACTACAATCGGTAAAATTCACACACACCTTCTTCACTATACACACAAACTCGCGTATGCAGCTCAGCACAACACCCACGACTATACAACCACCGTACACAATGAATCACATAGCCACACATGCAGCTGCTGCACATAGAAGCAACAACGACTCACACACACGTTCATCGTTGAACCACCCAGCAGCCATCACACCCACCTCACGCAACTATTTACACACCCAGCCACAGATTCTCGCGCAACACCTTTACACACACGTTGTATATATATATATATACGCACACAATCACAGCACAGACGTGAGGAGAAAAGAGAGGGGAGTGAGGGATGGATTAGCGAGAGGTACGGGAGAGAGATTGGAGAGATTTCGAGGGAGAGTGAGAGATGATTTTTGAGAGGAGAAAACAAGAACAAAGCCCCCAGCGACTGAATTGGTTTTGGGGGAAAATATCTGTTAATTAGGGATTTGGGAGATAATAGGGTATTTTGGAAATCTTATGAATGCTGAAAATTAATTCAAATCAATTAAACAACTATTAATCATTCGAATTTTAAATGGGAAAATTTTGAAAATTAAACTTTTCATTTTTAAAATAAAGATTACAAAATTACGGACATCCACATATTTTTAAAATATTTTTAGGATCAACAATGAATTAAATATGAATTTTACAAATAAAGATCCTTTAAATGCCATAAAATTCTTAAAATAATATAAAATACTTAAACACCCAAAATAATTCACCCAATAATTTTAAAAACTAATTAAATATACAATGATGATATTACAAAAGATTTCGTGATTTTTAATAACTCCGATGATTTTATAAAAATTTTCGAAGATCAATAATGCATAATTTAAATAGATTTTAGTCATAAAAATTCAAATAAAAATACACAGACTCACATTTCACATATACATCATCATATAAGTACGTAAACATGAGGTCACATATATTTAACCTAAAAAATTTCACACCATATATTCCACATTTAATATTAAATAATAATATTTATAATTACAAAATTTCTAAGGCGTTATAGTCATAGATAGCCTGCTCACGGCAAGATAATTCGAAATATGGACATCTTGATCAAGCTCTAGGTTGGCTGTTGCTCTTCCTATAAGTGAAAAAATTAGGCATCAATATCTTGCCTAATATGAATATGAACATTATTATAATGACTGAAATTCAGGTATATATACAATTTACAAAATGAAGTGAAAATCTTTATATGCACTGTGCAAACTAATGAGTTATAACTAATGACCTTTGTTTGGATGTACTTGAATGCTGGAAAATTCTAATGGATTTGTTTTCCATTTGCTTTATGCTGATAGAGAGCTATAAATGATATCATTGCCAACAAGAAATCAACGATCTTATAAGAACAAGTGAGTTTATTTAATTGTCAGTGCGTGTAGTGCTAATTCAGTTTCTAATGTAAACCAACTACCATATTTGTTACGTCGTCATCTGTAGAGCATCTAACCGAAGGACATTATGGGCATCTTCCAATATGTCAGGAAACACGGATCATCATTTTAACTATCCACTCCCCAACTCTCTAGTAATTGACAATTGATAGAGTGTCCATGTGAAATTGAATACACTCGTCATTTTCTGTAAGCGTTACTTATATTTGATGTATAAACATTTGCGTGAGATAGAGTAGGGATAGCTCTATTAATGATTTCTAACTTATCTTCCTATGCTCTAATATTCAATATAGCTTTTTTTTTTTGTTATATAGTCTAAAATTTACATATGAATTGTTCTTTCATTAAATTACCACTCTCGAGCATTCTACATTTGCATCTCCAACTGATAAGATAAGCAAATTCTCTTCTTATTCACATTGGAGGCATAAGCCTCAAAATTTATTATAATATCACAATGATTTATATAACAAATCCCTAATTCTCAATAATTGAAATAAACATAATAACGGAACTTTCCGTTTCCAACTAATAATAATATTAAAGGTAAGTCATATTTTCCCATAATAATATATTAACATATATGTCAATATCCCCCCTCAAACTCACGATACTCAATCGAGAGTTTGCCAAAAGAAAAAACCATCGTTCCAATCAATATAATCGCCCACTTCGATCAGCTTTTTTCATTGTCACCAACATTTCATCCTCGTCTTCATCATCGTTGTTTTCATCGCCATCTTTTTTTTCACTGCCATCATTATTGTTTCTATCACAAATCTTCTCAAAGTCCCTCTTTTGGTTTGCATTGATTTGGATATAGTCTCTTCCACAATCTCATCATCATCGTTGTGTTTTCGTCTTTTCTTCAACTCCGTATTCAAGATTTTTTTCTTCCATATCCAAGAATTCTCGCAATTTTTTTTTACCCACAAACTCTTACAGGATCTGTTTTTTTCCACATCCACGAACTTTTGCAGGATACTTTTTTCTCACACCCACGAACTCTTGTAGGTTTCTTCACACCCATAAACTCTTGTAGATTTTTTTTTCGCACACCACTGGCTCATTGTAACATGATAAGATAGTCACAAATTCTCTTCTTATTCACATTGGAGGCATAAGCCTCAAAATTTATTACAATATCACAATAATTTATATAGCAAATCCCTAGTTCTCAATATTGGAAATTAACATAATAACGAACTTTCTGTTTTCAACTAATAATAATATCAATGGTAAGTCTCTATTTTTTCCATAATAATATATTTACATATCTGTCAACACCCACCCTTGTAATCCCTCATCTAAAAATGACGTGGTAAGCAAGATTTAGAGAATGGGAGCAAATATGCACACTCCACGGGAAGTAACTCATCCATTTTTCTTCTCCAAATTTGCTAGTCAATCTTATTCTCTAAAATTGCCACCTAGACTCCACATAAATTTTTCATTTTCTTTGCAAGCTACCAAACAATTTTATTCACAAATAATGATTTTATATTATAACAGTTTTTTCAATCTCTACAATTTACAAAATTATTATTATATATTATTATGATTAACAATTATAGAAAATAGACTTGTAGATGCTTAATATGTGCTATACCATATATATAACCACTCTTTCGTTGAGGTTGGCACTGGCCTTATACACAGGCCTAATTTTAAAAATCTAAGAAAAATAGATTTTTTTTTATCACTCAATTATTAACTCCTTTAGAATATAGTCACTAAACATTCAAATAGTTAAAAATAGCGATTAACGTACATATGTTTTTGTTTTAGTCATTGTGTTAAGTATGAATGAGATATAAGTTAAACTAATGTTGTTTTGAACTTAATCATGTGACGTGGCTTAATAAACAGAAATTTAAACTTTATTAGCATAGAAAAAAAATTAAATACGTCATTGTCATTATTTTTCATACGATTTATCATTTTATTTAAGAAATAATTTCTGTTTGATTTGTCATTGAACAGATGATTTTTTTTCTCGATTTGATCTTGTTAAATTTTAAATATTCAAAATTTAAATTTAGTATCTACTTTTTTAATCCGAAATTTTGGCTAATGATCTAAAAAAAATTCAACTATCAGAACTTATTTTTGTGCTTAAATTTGGATTTTTAATTTTTAAAACCCAAACATATGAATCTGACACACTTATATATATATATGATATTATTAATATTTCTATACATATATAATTTTTACTCCTATTTTTATCCCGATAAATTTTTAAAATGCAACTATTGTTAACAAAGCAATTGATTTGAATAATAATAAATAGATTTATCAAAAGATAATAAAATTTGTGAAATAAATTATAATGGTGATAGATTTGAACACGGTACTATGTTTAGGAGCTAATTTCTATAAGTTATGCCATATTACCGATATATTTAGCATTAATAACCATATTGGCATTATTTTAACAACAAAATTTACGGAATGACTAAAAACTAAAATAAATGTAACGTTGATCGTTATAATTAAATATTTGATAATTTAGTGGTTATTTTCTAAAAGTGCTAATAATTAAGTGATAAAAATATTTATTTTTCCAAAAATCTAATTTGAAAGTTTTGGCAAAAAGCACTATGTCGAAAAATTTTACAAATTAAGAGAAGAATGCATGTTCTAATCAATATCAATATATTCCTAATGTCTGCTAATATTGTATTTCGAAAATTACTGCTTTTAACCTTCATTTTTTTAATCTTCTTTATTTCTTTGATGCCCTTTTTTGTCATTACACAGAAAAATTACAGCTTTTATCCTTCATTTTTTTAATCTTCTTTATTTCTTTTATGTCCCTTTTTGTCATTACTCAGCATTTGGAGCGACCCAATTTAAATTGGATCGACCCAAATCTAAATCTATACTATTTTTTTATCATTACACAGCATTTGGAGCGACCCAATTGGATCGACCCAAATCTAAAGCTCTACTATTATCCTTCATTTTTTTTTATTAATAATATAATTAATGATAATCAGCCTAGTGCCTTTTTCAATTAAAAGATGTTTACTTATAAATGATATGATATTACCTATTATATATACTTAAAATATCATATCTTTCAATCAATAATTTTTTTTTTCTCTAATCAGCATTTGGAGCGACCCAAATCTAAACCTCTACTATTATCCTTCATTTTTCTATTAATAATATAATTAATGATAATTAGCCGATTGCCTTTTTCAATTAAAAGATGTTTAGTTATAATTGATGATATTACCTTTTATAAATACATAAAATATCATATCTTCCAATCAATAATTTTTTTCTCTCTAATTAAAACACGTTGACTTTTAATTTAAAGCATAATATTGCAATAATTAATACATACCCAAAAATATGAAATCATATCTTCTAACCACTAACAAAATATAATAAAAATTCGTATACAACGAATAATATCCTTTAGATTTTTATTTAAAAATTAGAATTGTTAGATCTAATGATTAAATATATTACATGATTAAATTTATTTACTAAATACATACCCAAAAATATGAATTCATATCTTCTAATCACTAACAAAATATAATAAAAATTCGTATACAACGAATAATATCAGTTAGATTTTTAGTTAAAAATTAGAACAGTTAGATCTAATGATTAAATATATTACATGATTAAATTTATTTACTAAAATTTCAATGTTCGAATTTTTATAAATACCTAAAATATCATATCTTCCAATCAATAATTATTTTTTTCTCTAATTAAAACACGTTGACTTTTAATTTAAAACATAATATTGCAATAATTAATACATACACAAAAATATGACATCATATCTTCTAACCACTAACAAAATATAATAAAAATTCGTATACAACGAATAATATCCGTTAGATTTTTAGTTAAAAATTAGAACTGTTATATCTAATGATTAAATATATTACATTGTTAAATTTATTTAAAAAATACGTACCCAAAAATATGACATCATATATTCTAACCACTAACAAAATATAATAAAAATTTGTATAAAACGAATAATATCCGTTAAATTTTTAGTTAAAAATTAGAACTGTTAGATCTAATGATTAATATATTACATGATTAAATTTATTTACTAAAATTTCAAGGTTCGAATTTTTATAAATACCTAAAATATCATAGATTTCAATCAGTAATTTTTTTCTCTCTAATTAAAACACTTTGACTTTTAATATAAAACATAATATTGCAATAATAAATACATACCCAAAAATATGACATCATATCTTCTAACCGCTAACAAAATATAATAAAAATTCGTATACAACGAATAATATCCGTTAAATTTTTAGTTAAAAATTAGAACCGTTAGATCTAATGATTAAATATATTACATGATTAAATTTATTTACTAAATACATACCCAAAAATATGACATCATATCTTCTAACCACTAACAAAATATAATAAAATTCGTATACAACGAAAATATTCGTTAGATTTTTAGTTAAAACTTAGAACTGTTAGATCTAATGATTAAATATATTACATGATTAAATTTATTTACTAAAATTTCAAGGTTCGAATTCCGTCAGCGATACTATTATCCTTCATTTTCTTAATCTTCTTTATTTTTTTGATGCCCTTTTTTTACCATTACACAGCATTTGGAGTGACCCAATTTAGATTGGATCGACCCAAATCTAAACATATACTGTTTTTTGTCATTACACAATATTTGGAGTAACCCAATTGGATCGACCCAAATATAAATCTCTACTATTATCCTTTATTTTTTTTATCTTTCTTTATTTCTTTGATGCTCCTTTTTGTCATTACCCAAATCTATCTCTGTCATTTTTCACCTTCAAGTCCAAGCCGCTCAAATCTTCACACTGCTGGATTTTGACGCATGTTTGCACTTTTCAGATTTGAAAGCTGGGTTTTTCACCAAATTAACATCTCAACCCCCTGAAGTGGGGACGGGTCATATATGTTTGGTTCCGGTTTTTAATTTGGCCTTAAAAGTTAAGTTTTTATTGATTTCACAATATTAAAAATTAGACAGGATAATATTTGTTTGGTTTTGATTTTGATTTGGCATTTAAGAATTAAAGTTTTAATGAATTACCCGATGTTATAATAATATACAGGACACCAGAAAGGTACCTTTAAAATATTTGCTTGGCCTTTCAATTTTCGAATTTACATGTCATAATAACAAAGGTAGTGGGAAAGATTACCAGTTAATAACATTGGCACAGTACCGATACAAGAGGTAGCAAGGATGAAGGGCATACTAGAAATCGATCAAATAATTTATCTAAATGGCGGAATCCCACATGTCATGTGACATTTTAATCGGTTATGTATTTTAATTAAATGTAATGAACCACTTTATATTTAAATTTAAATAAAAATATGTAGACAATCAGTTACAACCAATCATGATGTCACGTTACTTGCACCATATTATTTGTAAATAATCTTGGGACTCAATTTGATACTCTAGCATTATAGACATTATTTTGTTTTCAAGCAAGTTTATGTTCTTTATGGAATTTTTCAACTTAAGGTTCATGGGGTAGACATGCTACGTACCAGAAGGTCTTATGGAATAGCATACTTTTTATCGGATGTCTCCGAAGGAACTATGGAATAGCATACTTAAAAGCTCAGACCCATGGCACAAGCCTCGCCCTCTGGGTCAGGCAACATTGCTCTTATTTATGCTCTAAATATCTTCTTTACTCGCGTTCAATTTCACTTCATATATGATCTCATATTTAGCACTTTCACTTGAGCTCCACATTAAAATATAAAAGCACTAACTTTTCCCTTTTTCAGTTTAGTTGGATTTTTGAGAGAGAATAGGTAGTGGAAAATGTGATTGTTATAATTTGTAATCATACATTATTTGAAGATAAAAGTGAATAAGTGAGCTTCTTACAGAGACCTGTGTTTTTGGTAAACAGTATTATCCTTCATTTTTTTAATCTTCTTTATTTCTTTAATGCCCCTTTTTGTCATTACACGGCATTTGGAGCGACCCAATTTGGATTGAAACAAAAAATTCTATTATGATATTGTACTTATTTTCAGTAATGCTGTAGTATTACGATTGCACCTCCAGCCTTTCTCTTCTCCTCCAACTACATAATTTTAAATATTGAAAACAAAATACAATACAAGAAAAAGAAGTTTGCATTTATAAATATAGATTACAAGCAGAGAGAGATGTTTAGTTACAGATAGACTACAGAGCCACAACATAAGTGATAAAAAGAAAGATGTTAGTTACAGATAGACTACATAGCAGCAACATAAGTGATAAAAAGAAAGATGGTCTACATGATGATCAAGCTAATAAAGTATTGAAGTAATTAACAAGCCTGAACCACAGAAGCAACTTCCATTTTATAGGTACTGTTTATCATAACGTGGGTAATGGGTTTATGTATTCCCATTAATTTTATTTTTGGTCACCCCTCTAAGTTGATCACAAAAAAATTAACAACCCATCAAAATAAGTAGTTTAAAAATATATTCAAATTCAAATTATTATATTCGTTTCAATAAGAACATACTTTTAATATAATAAAGTCAATAAAATAAAAATTCAACAATTTCAGAAAGCGAGAGCCATGGTGAAAGACCTTAATTTGAATATAAACTATAAATCTACTAGAATATTTATCTGATATTTTGACTTGCTTATTTAATTGTATAATTTACTTATTTTTAATAAAAGAATCTATATTAATAATATATATACACTGTATTTTCATACATGAATTTACTAATACAGTTTAATGGTCACGCTCTGGTGAGAATGAGAACAGTGAGAACACACATATTCACCACATTTCAAGCTATTTTAAAGGGCCTCTCTAGGGGTATCTTCACAAAAAAATTCTTATAATTCTACCCTCTATCCATTCATAAAAAAAATTAAAGGGTTAAATATCAAATTGGTCACTGAAGTGGAGGCCATATATCACTTTATTCACTGATTTCAACGGGATCTCATTTGAATCAGTTAAGTCATAATACATATCAAACAGATACATCTAAATATGTGATCGAGAATTAAAATAATTTTTTATTAAGTTCAATACATTTTTCTTCAATGCCACCGTAACCAAATGAAAAGTCATGGGTTCTAATATTTTAGATAATATATTTAAAAATTTTAAAATTTATTAACTATTTATATTTAATTTTCTAGTTATTTTATTTGATTTAATTAAAAATAAATAGTAAATAGTTTTTAAAAAATTTAAATATATTATCTAAAATATTAGAACCCATGACTTTTCATTTGGTTATGGTGGTATTGAAGTAAAATGTATAGAACTTAACAAAAAATTATTTTAATTCTCGATCACATTTTTATAGGTATCTGTTTGATATTTATTATGACTTAAGTGATTCAAATGAGACCCCGTTGAAATCAATGAGTAAAGTGATATATGGTCACCACTTCAGTGACCAATTTGATATTTAACCCAAAAATTAAAATGAGAACAGTGAGAACACACATATTCACTACATTTCAAGCTATTTTAAAGGGCCCCGCTAGGGGCATCTTCACAAAAAAGTCTTATAATTCTACCCTCTATCCATTCATAAAAAAAATTAACAAAAAAAATTAAAAAATTTTCTTGAAATGTGGTCTCATTGTTCTCCAACATTTACATATTATATTAACTATGAGGTCTCATAGTTAATATAATATGTTCTTGATATTATATGAGCTTTAATGTTTTGGAGTCATTGGGGGTGAAGGGATTATCATTTCCGCATTTGAATAATGAAGACAATTTATTATTGTTTTCCATTAGAGAACAGTATTTGTAAAAATATTTATTACATTTATTGCAGATTTTGATGGATTAAATAAATTTTCAACATTGTTAAAATAAAATTATATGCTACTTTTTTATATAAATTTTAGCATATCATTATTTTATTAAATACTTATATAACTATATAGAATATCTTTCTAAAAATTGATTATTTATATAATTGCATACAATATCTTTTTAAGAAATCAATCAAATTTGTTAAATTTTTGGTATTATCATTTTAATTTAAATAAGATGCCGTGTACGAAATACGGGCAAAATGCTAGTATCTATCTAGTATCTATAAATTTCTGACCATAGTAATGATTAGAGGTATCTAATATCTAGAAATTTAGGGCTTAATAACTATGTTCGGAAGAAGAGAATAACTCAATAACATGTACAACTAGAAATTATTTAAACTTGGGAGGACAATTGACAAAGTTATCCTATACAGAGTATAGACTACTGTGATATTGGCCGATCTTTACATAGAAGCCCGTAAGTTAATGCTATCAGGTACGGGAGGAATCTTTTTAAATCGTGGCGGAACCATTGTCAGGTTTTTACAACCAATTCTATCAAGACCTTTAAGAGAAGATAGAGCACCATCTTTCACTTGCCATTCTTTCATATTTGAGAGATATTCCAACTTTAAAAATTGAAGACTTGGAAACGAGTTACGATCGCAGACCATTTTTTGCCCTGTGTATGCCCCTATCAAGTAAAGGTTGGTAAGATTTGATAAATTTCCCAAAATGGGCATCGGATCTTTCCTTAACCTAGTACCTTGCAGTGTTAAATATGTGACTGAATCAGGCAAAAATTTTAGATCCGAAGCATCATCTATTTTACATCTCAACAAGACGTAGTTGAGACGTTTGCAAGATGAAAGAGGTTTAAGTGTTGGAACAAGATTATCACAGAAACATCTGAGGCAGAATGACTGGAGACTTGTTAAATTAGCTACGGAGTCCAAAGAGTACTCACCTGCTGCTTCGTCTGTTATAGACAGTGTATGGAGGTTGGTAAAGTTCACAGTATCGATCTGTATCCAGTTCTCATAACACGACATTTCTAAAGTCTGGAGCTTTGTTTGGTGCCTACCTATGTTCAACCTCCCTACATCTAATCCCCGGTTACAGTCTAGAGAACTTAAATGTCTCAACTCTTTTAGCTCACAGATCTCTTTAGGAACTTTATACTGGGAATATCTCTCACCACATAAAGTTTGTATCTTTGTAAGATTGCCTAGAGTGGGGGGAATTACTAAAACTTGTTTACGATGATTACCCATTAAGCCTAAGAACTTCAGGAGAACTAAATCGCCTATTTCTTGTGGTATCTCATCTGATTCTACAAGTGTAAAATCAAGTACTTTAAGATATTTAAATCTTGTAAACGTCAACTTGATTACTTCTATTTTGACATAGGAATTAGTTTCATCAAGTAGTGCTAATGAACGCAGCTTTAAATCGTCAGAACTAGGCCCAAGTAATAAGTACTCACCAATTCCTTTGTGAATGGCGTGTCGTGGTATCTCGCGCAGCAAACTGGGATTTGGATTTTGTTTACTTGAGTCAAAAATGTCCAACAACTTGTGCTCTCTTGCCTTTTGTATGGCAAGATCACGTACAAGATCGTGCATCCTGCACATATAAAGTTGTCCATTGAATCGGTATTCTGCTATCTGGATCATATTGCGATTAACTAGCTCAATCAAACAATCCTCAGCCACATTCTCCATGAATAATCCATCTCCTTCTACAGCTTCAGATATGAACTCCTCTGCAATCAATAACCTCATCAACTTGTCAACTAGAAAAGTACGATCTTCTAGGAACCTTGCAAGATATAGAAAACATTTTTTCATCTGCAAAGATAAGTCATCATAACTCAAGCTTAGTATTTCTTGAATTTCCACGGAGTCATCCTTCAAGTGTCTCCATATATGATCTTTCACCTTTGACCAATCCTCGTAGCTATTCTTATGCAATAATAGTCCACTCAGTACCTCGATCGCAAGTGGTAAACCCCGACATTTACCTACCATCTCTTTTCCTATCTTCTCCAGATTCTGCTTTGGTTTAGCTCTCTTACAAAACAACTGCCAGCTCTCATCAAACCTTAGAAAACGCAGTTGATGTACAAAACATTTGTCGTCTACTCCTTCTGCAACTTTTTTATTTCGGGTAGTTATGATGAATCTGCTACCATTCTTTACGGGAAAAGCTTTTTTAATCTTTGTCCAGACTTTTATATCCCATATATCATCAATTACTACCAGATAACAATTACTATCCAGAAGTAGGTCATGCAGGCACCGCAGCAAGTCTACCTCATCCATCTTCTGCAATGAATCTGGTTCATGTCCCTTGAGAGATTTTATTATCTTCCTCAGAACATTTTCGATGCTATAATCCTCGGAAACACAAACCCAAGCACGACTTGAAAAATGGCTCAACTGGCTAGAGTGATATAGCTTACCGGCAAGTGTAGACTTTCCCAATCCTCCCATTCCATGAATAGCAATCATGCTAAGAGATGTATCCTCTTTACAAAGCACAGCCAACAAAGTCTTAAAATCATCCTCGAAACCGACCACATCCACGTGATTTTCAAAAGAGGTTGCTCTTAGAAATGTTCTCTTTCTCGGTTGCACATTCGAAGTGGCTAAAATGTTGCTAATATCATATTCTTCTCGCCTGTTCTTAATCCCAATGATTCTTTCCTTGATGGATTCGATCTCCTTGCCAATATCATAAAGGTTGGCTTCTTTTCTGCAGATGCAGATAGAACTCCACGCAGATTCTAGAAAACTTTGTTTACGAAGTGCATGGTCCTCTTGAGAGGCACTAAACCTCTCTAGGATTTTTAAATCATCATCTGCAACCTCTTTAACATTGTTTATCCATATACGGATTAGTTCCTCGTCTTGCCTTGCCTCTGCATATCTTACAGAAGACTGTAGGTAGCTCAATTCATCTTTAAGCCACCTAATACCATCTTTAACTCCAATCCTAGTGTTAATTTCTTGGGTAAGAAAAGAAGCAAGTTTTTCAATCGCAATAGATACAGTTGCGTCAACCATTCTTAAGAAATTTTTAGAAAAAAGAAGGCAAAAGTAGAATGTAACTGAAGAAAGTAGAAAGATTGGTGGAAGGGCTGTTTTTGATGATGATTAAATGAAGGAATGTGGCATTGACTTAGTACAAAGATACAATGGGAAGATGATGGTGGAGGGTATTAATACTGAACAAGTTGAGAGGCAAAGGTGGTAACGGAGAAGAGTAGTGCTAGAGGGTATCAAAATTTGTTACCAAATCACATGATATAAATTATTTAGTATTTTGGGATGTTTTAATTGGATGGCTCTGGCAGGTCCATTATAATTATAATCAATCAAAATAATGTCAAGTCATTTGGTAACAATTTTTGGTATCCAATTTGATAGTTATAGCATTTTTCAATGCAGAATGAAAAAGAATATGCTTTTCTAAAACAAAACTTCAAGTGGTACACAAGAGCTTAAGGCCCTTGAGGATTTGGTTGGTTTATAATATATGTGGATGTTATCGCACTAATATATACAGGTATTTAAAAAATAAAATTGATGTATGAGCGGATGATTTGCGAATAAACATAGAAAATATTCATACAATTCCGCTATATTTACTAATTTATAATACAATGTCTGTGGATGGTCCAATACGCGGGTATTCAACCATTACGGCAACCGCAATACGTGTTGGCGTGTTGGTATCAAAAGTCACGCGTAAAAGCCTTAATCTTATGTTGTGTTCACTCGGGAAGAATGGAATGTGGTAGGAATGGAATGAAAATTGTAAACAAAATTTATGACAAAAGAAGGGATGTTAGGGGAAATAATGAACAAATATGAGGGTGAAGAAATTTCTTATGATGAAAATTGCAAGGAAAATGATGATGATTGGGAATAGAGCATTCCTTCCAAAACATGTGGGTTAGAACTTTAGTTTAAATTGTGTGGAAAGGAATGAAGTAAGGAATGAAAATTTAAAGATTTTTCCCAATCTTCCCCAAATAAGAGTATAAATTTCATTCCATTCTTCCCTCATTCCATTCAAGTGAAGTGAACATAGCCTTAAGTCTTGCGGAGCAAGTATTTTGTAATTCAAATGTACATAAACTACGCCAGTATAAACTCTATCATCCAAACATTAAGGCTCCAACGGTGGTTGTTTGGTTGAACTTAAAAAAAATTATTAATGATTTAAAATTACTTAAATGGAAATTTTAAAGTTAGAATTTTAAATTTATATTTACTTAGGTAATTTTATTATTTTATATAATTTATGATTTTTTAAAATATAAACATAAAAATATTTTTATAAGTCATACATACGTATGCTAATATTAATTCTTGTCAAATAAAATTACAAAAACAGTTTAAAGTCTTAAAATCTAATATGCATTCAAAAAACTTATTAACTTCGACGAAACAGAATGAGATATGTTGCTGCTTCACATCTGCTCCGATCCTTCGAGAAATTAACTGAGATAACACATGTTTTGTATTGTCCATTGGTTTATCCAGTTTTGTACATTTCTGTATTTGCTGTACACGGTCATAACTGTACATGTAAGTTGTAACATCTGTTACAACTCTCCTAAAAAAAAAAATTAACATTTGGAAACTATATATAGTGTTAAGTTTATATATTTTTATGTGTGGAACCTCCTGAACTCTGGGTAGTTCTTGTTGTTGAATTCGTCTACATCTGTAAGAGTCCACTCTATTTACATTTTACTTTGCTTAATTATAGTTAGTGTCAGTTACAAATTTACCTACCTAGTTTACTTTTCTTAATTATGGTAAGTGTCAGTTACAGATTTACCTACCTAGTACCTACACATGCATGTCTCGGCTGAAACTTTAACGCTCGACCTTTTATTATCAAGAGGCACGGGCTAAAAGCCTTGCCGATAAAACTTATACTTTTAGCTTGTCGTATTGAACATTTGTTTGGTAGTTATTATGGACATTCTCGTTTAACCTGTCAGCAAGTGTTCAAAGCACGTGCACTGATTTATGACCTGCAACAAGAAAAATCTGTTAAGGAATGTATAATCAAATTTAGTCTTGGGTTTGAATCTGAATTGCCAAGTTATTAACCTGGTTGTTGCAAAATCATGGTTAAATCAAAATCGAGGTACGACTCATGTTGCATTAGGCCATTGGTAATTTTAACTTTACCACCTGTGGGTTCACTAAAACAAGCAATAACAGAGACTATATAGAGACATGATGTTTAAGAAAATTTACGCGAAAGTGCGTGATATAGTGCTATGACATGGTCAGCCTTTCTTAGCACTGGACCTTTTTCGTGCAATGATTCAAGCAGCAGCAGGGATGACACCATGATTTTGACTCTTTGGTGTCCTCACAGCAGCAGTCATTCTTAGTTCTGTAAGATTGGTTCTTTTTTACATAGACACTACGAAATTAGCCTATTAGGCCTCTCTCGGAAGTCGGAGCATCATTATGCATAGATGGTTGATCTTTCGTCCTTATTATTTTCACAAAATTGATGACAATGGCTATCGAACCAAATTTTAGTAAATAAGATGCTCTGTTTAGCTATCTCGCCTCAAAGAGAGAAAGGAACGAAGCTCCTTTCAGGTGCATGCAAGATTTATCTTCATCAGATACTTGCGGAGTAAGCTACAGACGAGCGGTTACTTGCAGAATAAGCTACAGATGAGCGGTTACTTGCAAGTTGTAATCATAAACTTCATTATTCCCTCTGTCCAAAAAAACTTTTCCCATTTCTCGTGGACACGTTTGCTAATACACACTTTTGATCGTTAATATTTTTAATTTCGTATTAGTTTTAAATATAAAAACTTCACTATATTAAAGTACTCATAAATACGAATCCAACAAGATCATTCATGACTAGATTTAATCTTATAGATTAGACGTAAATTAGTAATTTGTCTCATGTTATGAACAGTACCGACATTTTAAACGAGAAGAGTTTTAAGAGACGGAGGGAATATTAGTTTATTACAAGCCGTTTTAAGAAGTGTCCAAAAATTACTCCGTTTGAGACTGTGAGTTTCGCTCCAACATTCACAACATTGATCACAAAATGACTACTATCAGCTTGGCGACCGTCATAATTCGGTATCATTTATTTTATATTTATTTTTTTATAATCATATATTTAATACTTATTTATTTAATTTGTCAAATCTGTAGAATGTCGAGTACATTCGTAAATTGTTGTTCATATCAATTTAAATCAAAAAATAATTATTGTTTTTGTCATAAAGGAAAAAATCAACACTTGCTTATAGCCAAACTTGGAAATCAATAAGTTTGCAAAACTTGTGTATTTTGCATTTTGCCTAAATACACAAGAAAGTAGATAATTCTGAAAATTATCCTTAACTTTAAAGTTTATATATAATTCTACAAATTAAATTTTCAATTCCCAAATTTAAAATGGTACATACATACATCACTACTTCACTATTCAGCCATTAGTTGGTATTAGAGCTGGCAATTCGTGTCGTGTCGTGTACTTTCGTGTTTCGTGTACCAAGTGGCCAAAACGAAAACGAAACGAAATAAATTCGTGTACTCAAATTCTGAAACGAACACGAAACGAAACATTTCGTGTAAACACGAAACGAAACGAAAAGTACACGAAATATTTCCGTTTACACGAAAATGAAACGAAAACCGTGTACTTTTCGTGTACTTTCGTGTACTTTTCGTGTACTTTCGTGTAAAAGTCTTATGCAATACTGTACAAGTCTTATGCAATACTGTACTTATCTTTTGCAAGTCATCGTTCACCACTCAGCCACTTGATTGTATGAAAGCGAAAAATATTGTTTAAAATAATAAATGTTCAATAATGGAAGTATATACGATTATTCCTTCCGTTCCGCTCAATTATTTACGTTTTTTATGGGATGTCCAGCATGCATTTTTAGATGCATTTTAAGAATTGTTTCATAGTTTATTTTTTAAAAAAAATTTCTTGTATAAAAATTTAATGCAATTGTTTAAACTTTTCAAAGGGTGTCAGGCATATATTTTAAGATACATATTAAGGATGGTTCCATAACTTACTTTTAAAATTTTCTTTTTGTGTATAAAAATTTAATGAAAAAAATAAAATTTTAAAAATAAATTATGAAACTATCCTTAAAATGCAAGTCAGATACTTCTTAAAAATTATAAACAATTGGGTGGAAGAAAAAGATTATAAATAAGAGAGTAGGGAGTCTGAGATATATCTCAAGTAAGTTCCCTGAGATACATAATTTTTATATATAAAAATAGGATGGATATTTTAGTAAATTTAGAGATTTTAATTAGCCCTGCGGGCCCAGTAAGATTTAAAGGATATTTTGCATATATCTTAGGAAAAGTTTCCTGAGATATATCTCAGGGTCCTTTTTCTCTATAAATAATTGAATGGAACGGATTGAGTATTAAGTGCTCGTTTGGTTGCTTATGGGTATTCACTTCCCGCGGAAGTTTTAATATCTTGGCAATTATTTTCTTGCATCAAGTTCCTGGGAAGTTGAAAATTATGTTTGGTTGTATGTAGGAGTTAATAAATCATGGGAAGTGTAAGTTACCAAGGGGAGGGTGGGTAAGTAACTTCCTACATTTTATGGGAATTACAAATACCCAGTAACTTCTACATCCTACATGAATGTTAACCAAACAAGTTTATAATTCCCTACTTCCTAGGAAAATCAAGTTCCCATATAATTACCTATCAACCAAACAACTTCTAAATTTTATGTTTATCAAGTATCCCAAAAGTAGGACCTCCTTGAATGACCCAGACTCGCAGCAACCTAACAGAAACTCAGCACAAAACCCGAATTAACACCTTTACCGAATACACACATACACAGCCGTTTTTATATACATGGTGGGAAGTGAGATTAAACAGCATGGGGGTAAAAATTAGGGCTTAAATTCGAAGAAGATGACCCAAATCGGCCTTGTAGATTAGTTACCCACAAGATGGTGTGTATTAAAATTTCAAGATACCAATGATTTGAGAATTTAAATCTCCAAAATCGATCCAAATCGATCGTGCGAATATTCATAATTCTCCTCTTTTACCCTCTATCCAGCCATGCCATCGAAATTGAGTTTGGGTAATTTTATTTTTCGGTAAAATTCATTATCGAATTTTGGTGGGTTTTTTGTTGTTTTTGAATATGTATATATGTAGATCGTTACATTATAAATCGTCCCATATAAGTTTTATTGATTATCGAGTTATTTGGGTTTCGCCGAAATATTTTTAAGTGACGGGATTTTATTTTGTAAGCATCAATTGTCATTTCTGTTTGTATGTATGGGTTTTTACTTGTTAGTCGGAAAATTCTTGTTAGCCAGAAAATGGTTTGACGCTTTGTTTGCTAATTTCAACACCGTAATTTTGTAGATCGTTGAATTCTAAGTAGGATACATTTTTTAATTAATATTTATGGTTTGATTTTGTTTCGCTAGAATTTTTGGTTGGCCGGTCGGATAATTTTTCGGCGACCGTGTTCTTCATGTTCTTGAGTGTTATTGAATAATTCTTTTCTTTTTAATTAATTGTTGCCTTGTTTGATCCATTGGAGAAGAAAAGGTAGGTACTAAAATGTTTTTAACCTTTTACCATTTTATTTTTTTCAAAATTACTTTTCCTAAATGTTTTCCTGATTAATGCATTCTTGATAAATTGATTTCTTGATTAATTGATTCCCTGATTAAATGTTAATTGATATTTGTTTATTTGATTAGTTGACCTAATCAATTGTTTCCTTGATTAAATGTTTTTTTTGATTAATTGATTCTATCAGTTATTGATAATTGATTAACCAATTCCTTTATTAATTATACTGTTTTTGAATAATTATTTGACTATTGTACCATTATTGGGTGTACCGAAATTGTCGGTTTTTGGACCTTACATAGGTGGTTGTTATCTGTCGCCAGTTGGCGAATTATATCTGTTGACGAATTAGTGTTAGTTGATTAAGGTATCTATCCAAAAGGATACTCCTTTTGGCTAGAGTAATGTTTGCTCTTGAGTTTAATTTTTCAGGAAGCAGTTTACATGCGAAGAAATGATGGACGGAGGAAGAAACGAAAGTTTATAGAATGTCTTAATCTTTGTTTTAGGGAGCTTTCTGTGTTTCAATGATTTTGGGGTTCGTGGAGGGCACTCTTTTCCCACTTGAGTTTTTTTCCCAAATGATTTTACTCTTATGGGTTTTTAACGAGACCCTTCTTTGTTCTCTTTGTGTCCCTATTGATGGGGTTGAGAATTTTGAAGATCGGTCATGATATATTTTTTGGAGTGCAAGTTTCTTTGAAGTAAATATTGGTGACAAATTGGGATTAAGTAGATGTGGTGGACAAGCGGATTTTGAGATAACTGAAGATTGGATCAACACTCCTTTTGGAGTGTTGATTATATTTTTAGTTGGTTACTATTGTTTTTGCCTTTCTGTATTTTTACCTTTTGGGTAGTTTTTTCGGACTTAAAGATTCTATTGTCTAAACATCCGGGGGCAACATGCGTGCCATTCGGTTAGAAAATAAACTTTTTTGAATGAAATAAACTAAACCCCTTTTTCCACTTCCACCGGTATTATATTTTGGTACAATTCATATACGAGAATGTATATTCTTTAAAAAAAAAAGTATCCCAAAAGTAAACTCAATGTATATAAATAACTAAATCTTAATTTGGGTAATTAATTTAGCTTACAGCTGTGACACAAATAATAGTGTGCATTGTAGGAGAAGTTGGTGGTTAGTTAATTAACAACTCTACTTAAAGATAGACCATATGAATGAGGGGAATATCTGAAATTTTTTGTGCATATAGAATCTTCATATTATGATTACATACCGTAATACTTTCTCCGTCCCATCCAATTGTTTATACTTTTTAAAAGTTATCTGGCATATATTTTAAGATGCATTTTAATGATGATTCAATAATTTATTTTTAAAATTTCCTTTTCTTGTATAAAAATTCAATGTTTATATTTTTATATGAAAAAAGAAAATTTAAAAATAAATTATGAAACTATCCTTAAAATACGTATCGAACACCTCCTAAAAAAATGTAAACAAATAGGTGTAACAGAGGAAGTACATGATTAAATTTTGTTTATATAAGTCGTGCTTGCCAGTCCATCCATCAATTTCAGGATGTCTCTATGTACCCGTTTCTTTACTTTTTATTTATCAACTTATTTACCATAAATAAGGCCAATTTAAAAATTGTCTAAACAGTTTGTTTTAAAGAAATGGGCTTAAGCGCAAAAAAGTTGATTTTCATGATCCGCCGAACACGCACTTCATCTTGGTTCGTCTTCTTTGGGCTTCAGTTTTCTAATAATTATATGGGTGTTTGGGATATTAAATGAATTAGCATGATAGCTCATGCGACACACGAGCATTCTTTAAATTCGTATAATTTAGTTGTTTTGATTTTTGAAATAGATGATTCGTAATTTTTGAAATTTTATATGCTATTAGCGTGATACATTTGATAAAATATATTCTTTACGAATATTGATAATAGCTTGAACTTCTTAGCTAAATTACATATATGACTGTAACAATTTACTCACATTTAAGAACTCATATGAATTTTTATAAATAATTTTAGAAACATAAATTAGAAAGAGTAAACAATGCATACATTAAAAAATCTACCCTTAAGGTAATAGACTCACATGTAGACATATATTGGCAAGTACTCAAATGATAACTTTTAATATTATAATGAGAACCGGGAACTAACCTCACGCTCTTAACATGTATTTATATATAGCCGCACATTTTTATATCTCCACCTTTACCCTCCCGTCTCTTACATTTCTAGAAACATATTACACCATTTTTGGCAATGGATTTCATGTGCCTAAGGATGACCTCAGGTTAGAACCCTGAGGTTAAAAAATATCAATACAAATTTAAAGGTATTTGTGTAAATTACTGATAAAAATTTGATATTTTCAAAAATGCCCCTATGGGACCCTTACTTTATAGGTAATATTTCTTATAACCTTAGGGGAGATCCCTGAGATTGTCCTCTGACCCAGTTTTCTCTTTTGGCAATACACCCACGTTATCACCATCTATCCTCCACTTGTACATCTCCTTCATCATCACCGTTCAGGATACATATATACACAAATGTATAACGTGTGTGTCCGCGCGCGCATATATACACCATCATCACTCAGTCATTTCTTCGTGTCACCAAATCGATTACCATTCTACCAATAACTTACGAACACTTTTGTCACCGAGTTCCAGCCACATTCCCGACTACACCTTCGATAGCTTATTCATCTCACTTTTCTTCCTCTCACAATAGAAATCAGTATATAAATCTCCACTAACATCGTTTTCATCCACTCTACCACCGTCAATGCCATCACTGACACCTTCAAGCACTATCAAAATTTTAGATCTAGAAATATTTAGTATTTTTTTTTAAAATTTTTTGTATAATTTTGATTCAAATTTTGGTGATTCAAGTTGAATATTTGGTGATTCTATTTTGATTTTGGTGGTGTACGTTGTTAGGTCCCGATAGAGGGCTATTAACAAATTTTACGGCATTTTAAGAATATTTATCCCTTTTTAAATATTTTACCGAGTCGTTAGCAGTTCATAAGTGCCGAATTAAAAGACAAGGGAAGAAAATACCACACAGGAGTTTTTTCCTGGTTCGCGATGGCACAACCTCTAATAGATTTGCTCACCCCTACCCCAGTCCCCGAGCTCCTCTCCGGACTCGAGATTTCCTTATAAAATAAACTCGCTCCTTTAGTAGGCGAAGAAGCCTTTACGACCTTACAAATATTTGTCTTAGTGCGTAACTACCCGTCACCACCTCAAAATAAATGCAACAAATACAAGACTCGTCTTGGTGCGTAACTACCCATCACCACCTAAAAGTCGTTGTAAAACCTACACAACTTATCTTAGACAGCAACTCCCAGCTACTTCTTCAAAGTTGATGTAGAACCTTGGTGTAGACTATTGATTCTTGGCTTTTGTCGGTCTTGGGTCTTAGATGAAAGGTCTTGGGTCTTTCCTCTTCTTCACAGTGCAAAGACGACTAACTTCTCGCTAGCGCGTCTAGGACTTGGGTCTTAGAACGTGAATCACCTCACTTCAACTTCACCTCACTACAAAAGTTAGACAACAATATCTACAAAACAAATATGGTTATGGATATATAAGTTGGACTAGTATGTTACGGTACTAGGTCCAAAAGGTAACTTTAATATTCGTATAGGAATATTAAGTTATATTGTAAGTATACTTTCTTTGATATTAAATTACAATCAAAGTATACTTTTAATTACTCCCGATAGATATAAATATTGGTGGAGTAATATTGGAAGATCTTGTTTAAAAGCTATAGTGCTTTAAGGCTTCGAATTGTATACCTTTGTTTGACTAATACAATGTCAAGGTATAATTATAACTTCTCGCACGAAACAAACTTTTTAGCCACACGAAACAATAAAAGTAAATGCAATAAAAAAAAGTTGCTAACTTGTGCTTTTTAGAAGTAGTATTCTTTCTTTCGATAGATCGTTTAAATCTAAGAATACTTTTATTACAAAACTCCGTTAAGATGAGATTAAATATATATAACTCGGAGTTTATTTATAAATGAAGTCCTTTAAGCTAATAGACTTAAGGCTTTTAAGATGTATATGTTAACACAAAATCACGCAAGCGTACGTGGTCACAAGTAATATATGAATAAGTCGAGTTCGTTCCCACAGAGATCTGGTTATGGTTTTAATTCAGTTATTGTACCTATGCAACAATGTATGGTTATTACTCACTGCTAAGACAAATAACAAATTTGAGTTTTAATTAACTAAACTAACTAAGATGCAAATTATCAACTAAGAATTAACTAACTAACGATAATTAAAATCAAATTACTTACGCAATATGAGCCATGGAATCCTAACTTCATTAAATACTTCGCTTAGATCTGACGCCTTTAATCACTATATGCAATGGTTATGATATCTGATCGGACAACACGAAACAAGTATACGCTACATCTCAGTATACGAATACCAAACTAAACATACATCCACAAAAGAGATAGAAGATGAATAGACACCAATTATGCTTAGACCCTATATGTCTATAGAATTTGAAAACATAACGGTTGAAGAACAAGTTATCCATTAAGATCATATAGGGCAATATAAGTATTTTCATCTCATACTACGAATCATGTTGATAAACAATCATGAACCTATGCTAGCATGGCAAGTTCTAAATCTCAAGATCCAGTTTCACTTCACAAGAGATTAACAAATTAGATGTTCGCGACGCATCTATCAATTAAGTATAACCATGCGAGGATATCAAATATACATCACACACAGATTTTTAAGCATCAAGATACTAAGCTCCATAAATAAATCCGTTAGAATCCCATGACAACGATTAGTTCAAAGTTGAACCTCTCGTCATCATGGGATCAAGTGAAACCATGATAACAAACAAGATATGGAAGAAAGAAGCAATAAAATTATTAAAACTAAGAGTTGAGAAAACAAATCTAGAATCCAGAATAACACAAAGGATGAAGTAGATCTAGATCCGTTGCTTGTCACGAGCGTTGAATCCTTATCTCCTTTTCTCCCTTGCAGATCTAAGCTATATTATGTACAAGATATCTAATTGTCTAATTGTCTAATTACAATGCTAAGATGTGTTTATATAGGCTCTAGATTTCTTGTCCAGCAAGAAATTACCTTCTATTACAATTAGAATTCGATTTAGGTACTAACAACTGCCCAAAATACAATTAGAATTAGAAAAAGGGCAAAACAGTAATTTCCCTGCTCCCATCAGTCTGCTTGTCGCGCAACCTGCGCCCACCACACGCAACTTGCGTGCGCGAATCCTGTTCTAAGTTGTAGAAAATCTTCCAGGCTTCGCGTGAGCTATAAGATCGCTGAAAACGGACTTCTAGAACTCCAGATATGGCCAAAACAGTGAAGACTGCGCAACCTTCCCGGAAAATCCGAATTTTAATCAATTAATCCTCCAAACACGATAGAAGCATCCCCCATAATTGACATTCTTGTAAGTCTGCACAACTAAGAAAAACACATAAAAACTACAATAAACTTGAGGCCAAGTCAATCAATTTAAGCCGAATTTAAGCGATCCAAGTGGATATAAAATCCACTTATCACACCCCCAAACTTAAACCGATGCTTGTCCTCAAGCATAAACAATTACAACTAACTAACTAACTAGTACCACTTCCGTAGGTGATCACGGTTGCATTTGGCATATGCAACAAACCATTTAAACCCCTAGGCAGCCCTAGTGGACGAGTAAGGTCTCGTGAGGGCCTATAGCGAATGTACCCACAAAATCCAATGCAATGCATGAATGAAACTTATGTGAAAATGCAATTAATCTAGTACTAATATCCTACCATACCTTCAAATCCTCTCATGCCATATCAACTTAAGAATCAAAGTAAATACGCAATGTCTTGGTGTCGAAAGTGCAAGTATTCACATAGTCTACTCAATGAACATGCATAAGTTATCACAAGTCCATGTCAAGTGTAAGAATAAGTTAGTAAACATGCTAAGCCTACAAGAGTACATCTTTGAGACAAAACTCGGGATCTCATACGCAAAAACAAGCAAACACTCACAATTCACTCACAAAAGAATATTCACTCAAGAACAAGGGTAAGTGTATCACTCAATTCCAACAAAATCATAAGCATGCTTGACATTTGGTATCAATCTAACTCGTAACACAACATACATCAATGACGATAATCAAAAGGTCTTTATTTGGGTTGTAACGGGGCTAGGGACAAGGTATGTCAGATAAGCCAAAACAGGTGAAGTGTCAAAAGCTAGTAAGTACCATGATAAATCATACACAACACCCTATTTTCCTCCCCACATAATTTTTACTAAAACAAACACTCACTCGACTAGTCGACTAAAATAGGATCACAATAACACAAATATGCTCTCATAATATAAATTTCTGTTTTTTTTTCTTTTCTTTTCTTTTTTTTTCTTTTTTTCTTTTTTTTTTCTTTTTTTTTCGAGAGCTAAAGCAACAATAATATAGACAATAACAATGATCCCACAATTTAATTACACATGCCGACTATCAAGCAACAACCAAACCCAAATTTCAATATTTCCCCCAAAATTATGACCAACAATAAACCTCTCCTTGCATACCTTATTACTCCCTTAAGCACCCTACTAGCCTTTGACAATGTGGGTTCAAAATAATGTAGGCCAATACAAGAAAAAGGTCTAGGCAAGTAATGTTTAATGTCACCGAAAAAATAGGATTAAGGTCAACGGGCTAACTAATTGATCATGTAAACATGGTGTGGTAATGTGGGAAAATATGTGGTTATTCCTAAATGCCTTTATCATTTTAATCGTCAAATAATGTCATGCGTTTCAAGAAAGACCTCAAACAACTGCTAGCAATGCAAACAATCTGTGGACACTCAAGCAAACGAATAAATTGCAACAAATATGCAATAAGGCTCAAAAACTCACTTGGTGGAAAAACATACTCAATCCCAAGCAAAAATCTCTCTAATGCACCTATTTGTATTCAAATAATGCAAACTAAATCAACTTGCACATATTCATGTCCTTCTAATTACTCTCAACATTCAATAAGTCTACTAGCTTCAACTTACTAGTGTATGTGTGTGCACAAGAACAAAGCATATCACTTCTCAATCAAAAGCGTCAACAACACAAAATACCTATCAAGCATGGGTGCAAATGCAAACTACTATGAACTCACATGATATACAAACATAAAAACAGAATGTCCTATATGAAACAAACGTAATTAATACGAACATAAATGCATAATTTACTACTACTAATAAGCAAACCATGAAATCCTACATGAACAAATAATACAACTACCAATCCCTCAAACCACCCCCAAACTTGAAAGATTCAATGTCCTCATTGAATGGAAGTAAATACAAGGGAAAGTAGAAAACATACCAGTATACAACAATGCTTTGGTTGCCTCCGAAGAAGCGCTCATTTAATGGCATTAGCTTGACGTTACTTCCAAACCTCCATTAAGGATGATAATAGTTGGTCTGGTCTTCTCTTCGTGAAACTTCATCGTCATCACGGCGGCAGACTTTCTGCCCCTTCTCCTCGCTTAGTCTATTCGTGTAACAACTATGTCCTATTCCAATGCCTTCATCTGTTGACCCAAAATCTGTCAATTTGTAGAACAACACACATTCGCGGGCTTCGCTTGAATATAATGGAGGAGGGTAAATGTAAGTTGCTGAAGCCTTTGGTTTCTCAAAGAGAACTTCCTCCATTGGCTCTAATGCGCTACCACCATCTTCACACTTTGAGACAAGTAGAAGACCTGCATCTGTCTTATGATCATCAGCCTCTTGGAATGCACATACCAATTCTTGAAATTTGCATAGCTCATCAGTGTCCTCTTGGTACGCACATACCAATTCTCGAAATTTGTGTAGCTCATCAATGTCTGTCCCGAATTGTACCCTTTCCAAATCATCCACCTCACTAGCTTGATCAAATTCCTCACATGGCTTATGAACGCTCACCTCACCTTGGAATTTGTCTTCCTCAATTATGCATGCAGTACCCTGCTCCAAGTCACCGTTATTTTCAGGAATTACATCTAGTAATTGTTGTTTCTCTTGTTCCACAGCACTCACAGCTCGAGCAACTAGAATCTCCAAAGATTTGATAGACTCCTCCCTACTCTTTACAAGCATCCTAAGCTCCTCCATAGTAACAACCTCATCAGACTGAAAAGTAGGAGTAGGTTGCTGATGTTGAAACTCTTCACTTCCAAAGAAATATGACATATCTGGAACATCTTGCTGGTACTGTTGAGGATGGTATTGAAAATATGGTTGTTCCTCATAAGTGACATATGGATCAACTCCTTCGTAGTAACAATATTGTGAGGGATCATGAACGCCCAAACACTGCTCACATTGCTGAGGCATGGATGTCCTCGAATAAGCCCGCCATGGCAACTCCTCGCATGCCATCTTCAAACACTCAAGTACCTGAAACACACCGAACTAAACAAGATAGGTAAGAAAAATTTGAGTCAGTGAACTCTAATGACCACTATTGACAAGCACATAAACCAAAAATAAAATACCGATGATCCCCGGCAGCGGCGCCAAAAACTTGTTAACACAAAATCACGCAAGCGTACGTGATCACAAGTAATATATGAATAAGTCGAGTTCGTTCCCACAGAGATCTGGTTATGGTTTTAATTCAGTTATTGTACCTATGCAACAATGTATGGTTATTACTCACTGCTAAGACAAATAACAAATTTGAGTTTTAATTAACTAAACTAACTAAGATGCAAATTATCAACTAAGAATTAACTAACTAACGATAATTAAAATCAAATTACTTACGCAATATGAACCATGGAATCCTAACTTCATTAAATACTTCGCTTAGATCTGACGCCTTTAAACACTATATGCAATGGTTATGATATCTGATCGGACAACACGAAACAAGTATACGCTACTTCTCAGTATACGAATACCAAACTAAACATACATCCACAAAAGAGATAGAAGATGAATAGACACCAATTATGCTTAGACCCTATATGTCTATAGAATTTGAAAACATAACGGTTGAAGAACAAGTTATCCATTAAGATCACACAGGGCAATATAAGTATTTTCATCTCATACTACGAATCATGTTGATAAACAATCATGAACCTATGCTAGCATGGCAAGTTCTTAATCTCAAGATCCACTTTCACTTCACAAGAGATTAACAAATTAGATGTTCGCGACGCATTTATCAATTAAGCATAACCATACGAGGATATCAAATATACATCACACATAGATTTTTAAGCATCAAGATACTAAGCTCCATAAATAAATCCGTTAGAATCCCCTGACAACGATTAGTTCAAAGTTGAACCTCTCCTCATCATGGGATCAACTGAAACCATGATAACAAACAAGATATGGAAGGAAGAAGCAATAAAATTATTAAAACTAAGAGTTGAGAAAAAAAATCTAGAATACAGAATAACACAAAGGATGAAGTAGATCTAGATCCGTTGCTTGTCACGAGCGTTGAATCCTTCTCTCCTTTTCTCCCTTGCAGATCTAAGCTATATTATGTACAAGATATCTAATTGTCTAATTGTTTAATTACAATGCTAAGATGTGTTTATATAGGCTCTAGATTTCTTACCCAGCAAGAAATTACCTTCTATTACAATCAGAATTCGATTTAGGTACTAACAACTGCCCAAAATACAATTAGAATTAGAAAAAGGGCAAAACAGTAAATTCCCTGCTCCCATCAGTCTGCTTGTCGCGCAACCTGCGCCCACCCACGCAACTTGCGCACGTGAATCCTGTTCTAAGTTGTAGAAAATCTTCCAGGCTTCGCGTGAGCTGTAAGATCGCTGAAAACGGACTTCTAGAACTCCAGATATGGCCAAAACATTGAAGACTGCGCAACCTTCCCGGAAAATCCGAATTTTAATCAATTAATCCTCCAAACACGATAGAAGCATCCCCCATAATCGACATTCTTGTAAGTCTGCACAATTAAGCAAAACACATCAAAACTACAATAAACTTGGGGCCAATTCAATCAATTTAAGTCGAATTTAAGCGATCCAAGTGGATATAAAATCCAATTATCGCACCCCCAAACTTAAACCGATGTTTGTCCTCAAGCATAAACAATTACAACTAACTAACTAACTAGTACCACTTCCGTAGGTGATCACGGTTGCATTTGGCATATGCAACAAGCCCTTTAAACCCCTAGGCAGCCCTAGTGGACGAGTAAGGTCTCGTGAGGGCCTATAGCGAATGTACCCAGAAAATCCAATGCAATGCATGAATGCAACTAATATGAAAATGCAATTAATCTAGTACTAATATCCTACCATACCTTCAAATCCTCTCATGCCATATCAACTTAAGAATCAAAGTAAATACGCAATGTCTTGGTGTCGAAAGTGCAAGTATTCACATAGTCTACTCAATGAACACAAGTCCATGTCAAGTGTAAGAATAAGTTAGTAAACATGCTATGCCTACAAGAGTACATCTTTGAGACAAAACTCGGGATCTCATATGCAAAAACAAGCAAACACTCACAATTCACTCACAAAAGAATATTCACTCAAGAACAAGGGTAAGTGTATCACTCAATTCGAACAAAATCATAAGCATGCTTGACATTTGGTATCAATCTAACTCTTAACACAACATACATCAATGACGATAATCAAAAGGTCTTTATTTGGGTTGTAACGGGGCTAGGGACAAGGTATGTCAGAAAAGCCAAAACAGGTGAAGTGTCAAAAGCTAGTAAGTACCATAATGATTAGTACACAACACCATATTCTCCCCCACATAATTCTTACTAAAGCAACACTCGACTAGTCGACTAAAGTAGGATCACAAACATAAACATATGATCACAATAAACACAAACATGCTCTCATAAATTTTTTTCATTTTTTTCCTTTTTTCTTCTTTTTTTTTCATTTTTTTCTCTTTTTTTTCGAGAGCTAAATATAACACAAACAATAATATAAACAATAACAATGATCCCACAATTTTATTACACATGCCGACTATCAAGTAACAATCCAAACCCAATGTTAATATTTCCCCCAAAATTATGACCAACAATAACCCTTCTTTGCACACCTTATTACTCCCTTAAGCACTCTACTAGCCTTTGACAATGTGGGTTCAAATTCATGTAAGGCCAATACAAGAAAATGGTCTAGGCAAGTAATGTGGTATGTCACCGAAAAAATAGGATTAAGCTCAACGGGTTAACTAATTGATCATGTAAACATGGTGTGGTAATATGGGAAAATATGCGGTTATTCCTAAATCCCTTTATCATTTTAATCGTCAAATAATGTCATGCGTTTCAAGAAAGACCTCAAAACAACTGCTAGCAATGCAAACAATCCGTGGACACACAAGCAAACGAATAAATTGCAACAAATATGCAATACGGCTCAAAAGCTCACTTGGTGTAGGGAAAAACATACTCAATCCCAAGCAAAAATCTCTCTAACGCATCTACTTGTATTCAAAGCATGCAAACTAAACCAACTTGCACATATTCATGTCCTTCTAATTACTTACAACATTCAATAAGTCTACTAGCTTCACTTACTAGTGTATGTGTGTGCACAAGAACAAGGCATGTCACTTCTCAATAAAAAAGCGTCAACAGCACAAAATTCCTATCAAGCATGAGTGCAAATGCAAACTACTATGAACTCACATGATAATAACACGAACAAAACATGCATGAATTACTATTAATATGCAAAATATGATACTTAACCCTCAAACCACCCCCAAACTTAAAATATTCAATGTCCGCATTGAATAGGAGTAAATACGAGGGATAGTAGAGAACATACCTGACCATCGGAACCACATGGGTTGCCTCCCACGAAGCGCTGTCGTTAATGTCATTTAGCCGGACACGTCCATGCCTCCATCAAGGATGATAATAGTTGGCCTGGTCATCTCTTCGTGAGACTTCATCGTCATCACGGCGGCACACTTTCTGCCCCTTCTCCTCGCTTGGCCTATTCGTATAACAACTATGTCCTGTTCCATTGCCTTCACCGGTTGACCCAAAATCTGTCAATTTGTAGAACAACACACATTCACGGGCTTCGCTTGAATATAATGGAGGAGGGTAAATGTAAGTTGCTGAAGCCTTTGGTTTCTCAAAGAGAACTTCCTCCATTGGCTCTAATGCGCTACCTCCATCTTCACACTTTGAGACAAGTAGAAGACCTGCATCTGTCCCATGATCATCAGCCTCTTGGAACGCACATACCAATTCTTGAAATTTACGTAGCTCATCAGTGTCCTCTTGGTACGCACATACCAATTCTTGAAATTTGTGTAGCTCATCAGTGTCTGTCCCGAATTGTGCCCTTTCCAAATCATCCACCTCACTAGCTTGATCAAATTCCTCACATGGCTTGTGAACACTCACCTCACCTTGGAATTTGTCTTCCTCAATTAAGCATGCAGTACCTTGCTCCAACTCATCGTTATTTTCTGGAATTGCCTCTAGTATGAATTGTTGTTTATCTTGTTCCACAGCACTCACAACTCGAGCAACTTATCTCAAAAGATTTGAGAGACTCCTCATTACTCTTTATAAGCATCCTAAGCTCCTCCATAGCATCAACCTCATCTGACTGAAAAGTAGGAGTAGGTTGCTGATGTTGAAACTCTTCACTACCAAAGACATATGACATATCTGGAACATCTTACCGGTACTGGTGAGGATGGTATTGAAAATATGGTTGCTCCTCATAAGTGACATATGGATCAACTCCTTCATAGTAACAATATTGTGAGGGATCATGAACGCCCAAACATTGCTCACATTGCTGAAGCATGGATATCCTCGAATTTGCCCACCATGGCAACTCCTCACCTTCCATTGTCAAACACTCAAGTACCTGAAACACACCGAACTAAACAAGATAGGTAAAAAAAAATCTGAGTCAGTGAACTCTAACGACCACTATTGACAAGCACATAAACCAAAAATAAAACACCGATGCACCCCGACAGCGGTGCCAAAAACATGTTAACACAAAATCACGCAAGCGTACGTGGTCACAAGTAATATATGAATAAGTAAAGTTCGTTCCCACAGAGATCTGGTTATGGTTTTAATTCAGTTATTGTACCTATGCAACAATGTATGGTTATTACTCATTGCTAAGACAAATAACAAATTTGAGTTTTAATTAACTAAACTAACTAAGATGCAAATTATCAACTAAGAATTAACTAACTAACGATAATTAAAATCAAATTACTTACGCAATATGAACCATGGAATCCTAACTTCATTAAATACTTCGCTTAGATCTGACGCCTTTAATCACTATATGCAATGGTTATGATATCTGATCGGACAACACGAAACAAGTATACGCTACTTCTCAGTATACGAATACCAAACTAAACATACATCCACAAAAGAGATAGAAGATGAATAGACACCAATTATGCTTAGACCCTATATGTCTATAGAATTTGAAAACATAACGGTTGAAGAACAAGTTATCCATTAAGATCACACAGGGCAATATAAGTATTTTCATCTCATACTACGAATCATGTTGATAAACAATCGTGAACCTATGCTAGCATGGCAAGTTCTAAATCTCAAGATCCACTTTCACTTCACAAGAGATTAACAAATTAGATGTTCGCGACGCATCTATCAATTAATCATAACCATACGAGGATATCAAATATACATCACACACAGATTTTTAAGCATCAAGATACTAAGCTCCATAAATAAATTCGTTAGAATCCCATGACAACGATTAGTTCAAAGTTGAACCTCTCGTCATCATGGGATCAAGTGAAACCATGATAACAAACAAGATATGGAAGAAAGAAGCAATAAAATTATTAAAACTAAGAGTTGAGAAAACAAATCTAGAATCCAAAATAACACAAAGGATGAAGTAGATCTAGATCCGTTGCTTGTCACGAGCGTTGAATCCTTCTCTCGTTTTCTCCCTTGCAGATCTAAGCTATATTATGTACAAGATATCTAATTGTCTAATTGTCTAATTACAATGCTAAGATGTGTTTATATAGGCTCTAGATTTCTTGCCCAGCAAGAAATTACCTTCTATTACAATTAGAATTCGATTTAGGTACTAACAACTGCCCAAAATACAATTAGAATTAGAAAAAGGGCAAAACAGTAAATTCCCTGCTCCCATCAGTCTGCTTGTCGCGCAACCTACGCCCACCACACGCAACTTGCTAAGCGTACGTGGTCACAAGTAATATATGAATAAGTCGAGTTCGTTCCCACAGAGATCTGGTTATGGTTTTAATTCAGTTATTGTACCTATGCAACAATGTATGGTTATTACTCACTGCTAAGACTAATAACAAATTTGAGTTTTAATTAACTAAACTAACTAAAATGCAAATTATCAACTAAGAATTAACTAACTAACGATAATTAAAATCAAATTACTTATGCAATATGAACCATGGAATCCTAACTTCGTTAAATACTTCGCTTAGATCTGACGCCATTAATCACTATATGCAATGGTTATGATATCTGATCGGACAACACGAAACAAGTATACGCTACTTCTCAGTATACGAATACCAAACTAAGCATACATCCACAAAAGAGATAGAAGATGAATAGACACCAATTATGCTTAGACCCTATATGTCTATAGAATTTGAAAACATAACGGTTGAAGAACAAGTTATCCATTAAGATCACACATGGCAATATAAGTATTTTCATCTCATACTACGAATCATGTTGATAAACAATCATGAACCTATGCTAGCATGGCAAGTTCTAAATCTCAAGATCCACTTTCACTTCACAAGAGATTAACAAATTAGATGTTCGCGACGCATCTATCAATTAAGCATAACCATACGAGGATATCAAATATACATCACACACAGATTTTTAAGCATCAAGATACTAAGCTCCATAAATAAATCCGTTAGAATCCCATGACAACGATTAGTTCAAAGTTGAACCTCTCCTCATCATGGGATCAACTGAAACCATGATAACAAACAAGATATGGAAGAAAGAAGCAATAAAATTATTAAAAATAAGAGTTGAGAAAACAAATCTAGAATCCAGAATAACACAAAGGATGAAGTAGATCTAGATCCGTTGCTTGTCACGAGCGTTGAATCCTTCTCTCCTTTTCTCCCTTGCAGATCTAAGCTATATTATGTACAAGATATCTAATTGTCTAATTGTCTAATTACAATGCTAAGATGTGTTTATATAGGCTCTAGATTTCTTGCCCAGCAAGAAATTACATTCTATTACAATCAGAATTCGATTTAGGTACTAACAACTGCCCAAAATACAATTAGAATTAGAAAAAGGGCAAAATAGTAAATTCCCTGCTCCCATCAGTCTGCTTGTCGCGCAACCTGCGCCCACCCACGCAACTTGCGCACGTGAATCCTGTTCTAAGTTGTAGAAAATCTTCCAGGCTTCGCGTGAGCTGTAAGATTGCTGAAAACGGACTTCTAGAACTCCAGATATGGCCAAAACAGTGAAGACTGCGCAACCTTCCCGAAAAATCCGAATTTTAATCAATTAATCCTCCAAACACGATAGAAGCATCCCCCATAATCGACATTCTTGTAAGTCTGCACAATTAAGCAAAACACATCAAAACTACAATAAACTTGGGGCCAAGTCAATCAATTTAAGTCGAATTTAAGCGATCCAAGTGGATATAAAATCCAATTATCGCACCCCCAAACTTAAACCGATGTTTGTCCTCAAGCATAAACAATTACAACTAACTAACTAACTAGTACCACTTCCGTAGGTGATCACGGTTGCATTTGGCATATGCAACAAGCCCTTTAAATCCCTAGGCAGCCCTAGTGGACGAGTAAGGTCTCGTGAGGGCCTATAGCGAATGTACCCAGAAAATCCAATGCAATGCATGAATGCAACTAATATGAAAATGCAATTAATCTAGTACTAATATCCTACCGTACCTTCAAATCCTCTCATGCCATATCAACTTAAGAATCAAAGTAAATACGCAATGTCTTGGTGTCGAAAGTGCAAGTATTCACATAGTCTACTCAATGAACACAAGTCCATGTCAAGTGTAAGAATAAGTTAGTAAACATGCTATGCCTACAAGAGTACATCTTTGAGACAAAACTCGGGATCTCATATGCAAAAACAAGCAAACACTCACAATTCACTCACAAAAGAATATTCACTCAAGAACAAGGGTAAGTGTATCACTCAATTCGAACAAAATCATAAGCATGCTTGACATTTGGTATCAATCTAACTCTTAACACAACATACATCAATGACGATAATCAAAAGGTCTTTATTTGGGTTGTAACGGGGCTAGGGACAAGGTATGTCAGATAAGCCAAAACAGGTGAAGTGTCAAAAGCTAGTAAGTACCATAATGATTAGTACACAACACCATATTCTCCCCCACATAATTCTTACTAAATCAACACTCGACTAGTCGACTAAAGTAGGATCACAAACATAAACATATGATCACAATAAACACAAACATGCTCTCATAAATTTTTTTCATTTTTTTTCCTTTTTTATTCTTTTTTTTTTTCATTTTTTTCTCTTTTTTTTTCGAGAGCTAAATATAACACAAACAATAATATAAACAATAACAATGATCCCACAATTTTATTACACATGCCGACTATCAAGTAACAATCCAAACCCAATGTTAATATTTCCCCCAAAATTATGACCAACAATAACCCTTCTTTGCACACCTTATTACTCCCTTAAGCACTCTACTAGCCTTTGACAATGTGGGTTCAAATTCATGTAAGGCCAATACAAGAAAATGGTCTAGGCAAGTAATGTGGTATGTCACCGAAAAAATAGGATTAAGCTCAACGGGTTAACTAATTGATCATGTAAACATGGTGTGGTAATATGGGAAAATATGCGGTTATTCCTAAATCCCTTTATCATTTTAATCGTCAAATAATGTCATGCGTTTCAAGAAAGACCTCAAAACAACTGCTAGCAATGCAAACAATCCGTGGACACACAAGCAAACGAATAAATTGCAACAAATATGCAATACGGCTCAAAAGCTCACTTGGTGTAGGGAAAAACATACTCAATCCCAAGCAAAAATCTCTCTAACGCATCTACTTGTATTCAAAGCATGCAAACTAAACCAACTTGCACATATTCATGTCCTTCTAATTACTTACAACATTCAATAAGTCTACTAGCTTCACTTACTAGTGTATGTGTGTGCACAAGAACAAGGCATGTCACTTCTCAATAAAAAAGCGTCAACAGCACAAAATTCCTATCAAGCATGAGTGCAAATGCAAACTACTATGAACTCACATGATAATAACACGAACAAAACATGCATGAATTACTATTAATATGCAAAATATGATACTTAACCCTCAAACCACCCCCAAACTTAAAATATTCAATGTCCGCATTGAATAGGAGTAAATACGAGGGATAGTAGAGAACATACCTGACCATCGGAACCACATGGGTTGCCTCCCACGAAGCGCTGTCGTTAATGTCATTTAGCCGGACACGTCCATGCCTCCATCAAGGATGATAATAGTTGGCCTGGTCATCTCTTCGTGAGACTTCATCGTCATCACGGCGGCACACTTTCTGCCCCTTCTCCTCGCTTGGCCTATTCGTATAACAACTATGTCCTGTTCCATTGCCTTCACCGGTTGACCCAAAATCTGTCAATTTGTAGAACAACACACATTCACGGGCTTCGCTTGAATATAATGGAGGAGGGTAAATGTAAGTTGCTGAAGCCTTTGGTTTCTCAAAGAGAACTTCCTCCATTGGCTCTAATGCGCTACCTCCATCTTCACACTTTGAGACAAGTAGAAGACCTGCATCTGTCCCATGATCATCAGCCTCTTGGAACGCACATACCAATTCTTGAAATTTACGTAGCTCATCAGTGTCCTCTTGGTACGCACATACCAATTCTTGAAATTTGTGTAGCTCATCAGTGTCTGTCCCGAATTGTGCCCTTTCCAAATCATCCACCTCACTAGCTTGATCAAATTCCTCACATGGCTTGTGAACACTCACCTCACCTTGGAATTTGTCTTCCTCAATTAAGCATGCAGTACCTTGCTCCAACTCATCGTTATTTTCTGGAATTGCCTCTAGTATGAATTGTTGTTTATCTTGTTCCACAGCACTCACAACTCGAGCAACTTATCTCAAAAGATTTGAGAGACTCCTCATTACTCTTTATAAGCATCCTAAGCTCCTCCATAGCATCAACCTCATCTGACTGAAAAGTAGGAGTAGGTTGCTGATGTTGAAACTCTTCACTACCAAAGACATATGACATATCTGGAACATCTTGCCGGTACTGGTGAGGATGGTATTGAAAATATGGTTGCTCCTCATAAGTGACATATGGATCAACTCCTTCATAGTAACAATATTGTGAGGGATCATGAACGCCCAAACATTGCTCACATTGCTGAAGCATGGATATCCTCGAATTTGCCCACCATGGCAACTCCTCACCTTCCATTGTCAAACACTCAAGTACCTGAAACACACCGAACTAAACAAGATAGGTAAAAAAAAATCTGAGTCAGTGAACTCTAACGACCACTATTGACAAGCACATAAACCAAAAATAAAACACCGATGCACCCCGACAGCGGTGCCAAAAACATGTTAACACAAAATCACGCAAGCGTACGTGGTCACAAGTAATATATGAATAAGTAAAGTTCGTTCCCACAGAGATCTGGTTATGGTTTTAATTCAGTTATTGTACCTATGCAACAATGTATGGTTATTACTCATTGCTAAGACAAATAACAAATTTGAGTTTTAATTAACTAAACTAACTAAGATGCAAATTATCAACTAAGAATTAACTAACTAACGATAATTAAAATCAAATTACTTACGCAATATGAACCATGGAATCCTAACTTCATTAAATACTTCGCTTAGATCTGACGCCTTTAATCACTATATGCAATGGTTATGATATCTGATCGGACAACACGAAACAAGTATACGCTACTTCTCAGTATACGAATACCAAACTAAACATACATCCACAAAAGAGATAGAAGATGAATAGACACCAATTATGCTTAGACCCTATATGTCTATAGAATTTGAAAACATAACGGTTGAAGAACAAGTTATCCATTAAGATCACACAGGGCAATATAAGTATTTTCATCTCATACTACGAATCATGTTGATAAACAATCGTGAACCTATGCTAGCATGGCAAGTTCTAAATCTCAAGATCCACTTTCACTTCACAAGAGATTAACAAATTAGATGTTCGCGACGCATCTATCAATTAATCATAACCATACGAGGATATCAAATATACATCACACACAGATTTTTAAGCATCAAGATACTAAGCTCCATAAATAAATTCGTTAGAATCCCATGACAACGATTAGTTCAAAGTTGAACCTCTCGTCATCATGGGATCAAGTGAAACCATGATAACAAACAAGATATGGAAGAAAGAAGCAATAAAATTATTAAAACTAAGAGTTGAGAAAACAAATCTAGAATCCAAAATAACACAAAGGATGAAGTAGATCTAGATCCGTTGCTTGTCACGAGCGTTGAATCCTTCTCTCGTTTTCTCCCTTGCAGATCTAAGCTATATTATGTACAAGATATCTAATTGTCTAATTGTCTAATTACAATGCTAAGATGTGTTTATATAGGCTCTAGATTTCTTGCCCAGCAAGAAATTACCTTCTATTACAATTAGAATTCGATTTAGGTACTAACAACTGCCCAAAATACAATTAGAATTAGAAAAAGGGCAAAACAGTAAATTCCCTGCTCCCATCAGTCTGCTTGTCGCGCAACCTACGCCCACCACACGCAACTTGCTAAGCGTACGTGGTCACAAGTAATATATGAATAAGTCGAGTTCGTTCCCACAGAGATCTGGTTATGGTTTTAATTCAGTTATTGTACCTATGCAACAATGTATGGTTATTACTCACTGCTAAGACTAATAACAAATTTGAGTTTTAATTAACTAAACTAACTAAAATGCAAATTATCAACTAAGAATTAACTAACTAACGATAATTAAAATCAAATTACTTATGCAATATGAACCATGGAATCCTAACTTCGTTAAATACTTCGCTTAGATCTGACGCCATTAATCACTATATGCAATGGTTATGATATCTGATCGGACAACACGAAACAAGTATACGCTACTTCTCAGTATACGAATACCAAACTAAGCATACATCCACAAAAGAGATAGAAGATGAATAGACACCAATTATGCTTAGACCCTATATGTCTATAGAATTTGAAAACATAACGGTTGAAGAACAAGTTATCCATTAAGATCACACATGGCAATATAAGTATTTTCATCTCATACTACGAATCATGTTGATAAACAATCATGAACCTATGCTAGCATGGCAAGTTCTAAATCTCAAGATCCACTTTCACTTCACAAGAGATTAACAAATTAGATGTTCGCGACGCATCTATCAATTAAGCATAACCATACGAGGATATCAAATATACATCACACACAGATTTTTAAGCATCAAGATACTAAGCTCCATAAATAAATCCGTTAGAATCCCATGACAACGATTAGTTCAAAGTTGAACCTCTCCTCATCATGGGATCAACTGAAACCATGATAACAAACAAGATATGGAAGAAAGAAGCAATAAAATTATTAAAAATAAGAGTTGAGAAAACAAATCTAGAATCCAGAATAACACAAAGGATGAAGTAGATCTAGATCCGTTGCTTGTCACGAGCGTTGAATCCTTCTCTCCTTTTCTCCCTTGCAGATCTAAGCTATATTATGTACAAGATATCTAATTGTCTAATTGTCTAATTACAATGCTAAGATGTGTTTATATAGGCTCTAGATTTCTTGCCCAGCAAGAAATTACATTCTATTACAATCAGAATTCGATTTAGGTACTAACAACTGCCCAAAATACAATTAGAATTAGAAAAAGGGCAAAATAGTAAATTCCCTGCTCCCATCAGTCTGCTTGTCGCGCAACCTGCGCCCACCCACGCAACTTGCGCACGTGAATCCTGTTCTAAGTTGTAGAAAATCTTCCAGGCTTCGCGTGAGCTGTAAGATTGCTGAAAACGGACTTCTAGAACTCCAGATATGGCCAAAACAGTGAAGACTGCGCAACCTTCCCGAAAAATCCGAATTTTAATCAATTAATCCTCCAAACACGATAGAAGCATCCCCCATAATCGACATTCTTGTAAGTCTGCACAATTAAGCAAAACACATCAAAACTACAATAAACTTGGGGCCAAGTCAATCAATTTAAGTCGAATTTAAGCGATCCAAGTGGATATAAAATCCAATTATCGCACCCCCAAACTTAAACCGATGTTTGTCCTCAAGCATAAACAATTACAACTAACTAACTAACTAGTACCACTTCCGTAGGTGATCACGGTTGCATTTGGCATATGCAACAAGCCCTTTAAATCCCTAGGCAGCCCTAGTGGACGAGTAAGGTCTCGTGAGGGCCTATAGCGAATGTACCCAGAAAATCCAATGCAATGCATGAATGCAACTAATATGAAAATGCAATTAATCTAGTACTAATATCCTACCGTACCTTCAAATCCTCTCATGCCATATCAACTTAAGAATCAAAGTAAATACGCAATGTCTTGGTGTCGAAAGTGCAAGTATTCACATAGTCTACTCAATGAACACAAGTCCATGTCAAGTGTAAGAATAAGTTAGTAAACATGCTATGCCTACAAGAGTACATCTTTGAGACAAAACTCGGGATCTCATATGCAAAAACAAGCAAACACTCACAATTCACTCACAAAAGAATATTCACTCAAGAACAAGGGTAAGTGTATCACTCAATTCGAACAAAATCATAAGCATGCTTGACATTTGGTATCAATCTAACTCTTAACACAACATACATCAATGACGATAATCAAAAGGTCTTTATTTGGGTTGTAACGGGGCTAGGGACAAGGTATGTCAGATAAGCCAAAACAGGTGAAGTGTCAAAAGCTAGTAAGTACCATAATGATTAGTACACAACACCATATTCTCCCCCACATAATTCTTACTAAATCAACACTCGACTAGTCGACTAAAGTAGGATCACAAACATAAACATATGATCACAATAAACACAAACATGCTCTCATAAATTTTTTTCATTTTTTTTTCCTTTTTTATTCTTTTTTTTTTTCATTTTTTTCTCTTTTTTTTTCGAGAGCTAAATATAACACAAACAATAATATAAACAATAACAATGATCCCACAATTTTATTACACATGCCGACTATCAAGTAACAATCCAAACCCAATGTTAATATTTCCCCCAAAATTATGACCAACAATAACCCTTCTTTGCACACCTTATTACTCCCTTAAGCACTCTACTAGCCTTTGACAATGTGGGTTCAAATTCATGTAAGGCCAATACAAGAAAATGGTCTAGGCAAGTAATGTGGTATGTCACCGAAAAAATAGGATTAAGCTCAACGGGTTAACTAATTGATCATGTAAACATGGTGTGGTAATATGGGAAAATATGCGGTTATTCCTAAATCCCTTTATCATTTTAATCGTCAAATAATGTCATGCGTTTCAAGAAAGACCTCAAAACAACTGCTAGCAATGCAAACAATCCGTGGACACACAAGCAAACGAATAAATTGCAACAAATATGCAATACGGCTCAAAAGCTCACTTGGTGTAGGGAAAAACATACTCAATCCCAAGCAAAAATCTCTCTAACGCATCTACTTGTATTCAAAGCATGCAAACTAAACCAACTTGCACATATTCATGTCCTTCTAATTACTTACAACATTCAATAAGTCTACTAGCTTCACTTACTAGTGTATGTGTGTGCACAAGAACAAGGCATGTCACTTCTCAATAAAAAAGCGTCAACAGCACAAAATTCCTATCAAGCATGAGTGCAAATGCAAACTACTATGAACTCACATGATAATAACACGAACAAAACATGCATGAATTACTATTAATATGCAAAATATGATACTTAACCCTCAAACCACCCCCAAACTTAAAATATTCAATGTCCGCATTGAATAGGAGTAAATACGAGGGATAGTAGAGAACATACCTGACCATCGGAACCACATGGGTTGCCTCCCACGAAGCGCTGTCGTTAATGTCATTTAGCCGGACACGTCCATGCCTCCATCAAGGATGATAATAGTTGGCCTGGTCATCTCTTCGTGAGACTTCATCGTCATCACGGCGGCACACTTTCTGCCCCTTCTCCTCGCTTGGCCTATTCGTATAACAACTATGTCCTGTTCCATTGCCTTCACCGGTTGACCCAAAATCTGTCAATTTGTAGAACAACACACATTCACGGGCTTCGCTTGAATATAATGGAGGAGGGTAAATGTAAGTTGCTGAAGCCTTTGGTTTCTCAAAGAGAACTTCCTCCATTGGCTCTAATGCGCTACCTCCATCTTCACACTTTGAGACAAGTAGAAGACCTGCATCTGTCCCATGATCATCAGCCTCTTGGAACGCACATACCAATTCTTGAAATTTACGTAGCTCATCAGTGTCCTCTTGGTACGCACATACCAATTCTTGAAATTTTTGTAGCTCATCAGTGTCTGTCCCGAATTGTGCCCTTTCCAAATCATCCACCTCACTAGCTTGATCAAATTCCTCACATGGCTTGTGAACACTCACCTCACCTTGGAATTTGTCTTCCTCAATTAAGCATGCAGTACCTTGCTCCAACTCATCGTTATTTTCTGGAATTGCCTCTAGTATGAATTGTTGTTTATCTTGTTCCACAGCACTCACAACTCGAGCAACTTATCTCAAAAGATTTGAGAGACTCCTCATTACTCTTTATAAGCATCCTAAGCTCCTCCATAGCATCAACCTCATCTGACTGAAAAGTAGGAGTAGGTTGCTGATGTTGAAACTCTTCACTACCAAAGACATATGACATATCTGGAACATCTTGCCGGTACTGGTGAGGATGGTATTGAAAATATGGTTGCTCCTCATAAGTGACATATGGATCAACTCCTTCATAGTAACAATATTGTGAGGGATCATGAACGCCCAAACATTGCTCACATTGCTGAAGCATGGATATCCTCGAATTTGCCCACCATGGCAACTCCTCACCTTCCATTGTCAAACACTCAAGTACCTGAAACACACCGAACTAAACAAGATAGGTAAAAAAAAATCTGAGTCAGTGAACTCTAACGACCACTATTGACAAGCACATAAACCAAAAATAAAACACCGATGCACCCCGACAGCGGTGCCAAAAACATGTTAACACAAAATCACGCAAGCGTACGTGGTCACAAGTAATATATGAATAAGTAAAGTTCGTTCCCACAGAGATCTGGTTATGGTTTTAATTCAGTTATTGTACCTATGCAACAATGTATGGTTATTACTCATTGCTAAGACAAATAACAAATTTGAGTTTTAATTAACTAAACTAACTAAGATGCAAATTATCAACTAAGAATTAACTAACTAACGATAATTAAAATCAAATTACTTACGCAATATGAACCATGGAATCCTAACTTCATTAAATACTTCGCTTAGATCTAACGCCTTTAATCACTATATGCAATGGTTATGATATCTGATCGGACAACACGAAACAAGTATACGCTACTTCTCAGTATACGAATACCAAACTAAACATACATCCACAAAAGAGATAGAAGATGAATAGACACCAATTATGCTTAGACCCTATATGTCTATAGAATTTGAAAACATAACGGTTGAAGAACAAGTTATCCATTAAGATCACACAGGGCAATATAAGTATTTTCATCTCATACTACGAATCATGTTGATAAACAATCGTGAACCTATGCTAGCATGGCAAGTTCTAAATCTCAAGATCCACTTTCACTTCACAAGAGATTAACAAATTAGATGTTCGCGACGCATCTATCAATTAATCATAACCATACGAGGATATCAAATATACATCACACACAGATTTTTAAGCATCAAGATACTAAGCTCCATAAATAAATTCGTTAGAATCCCATGACAACGATTAGTTCAAAGTTGAACCTCTCGTCATCATGGGATCAAGTGAAACCATGATAACAAACAAGATATGGAAGAAAGAAGCAATAAAATTATTAAAACTAAGAGTTGAGAAAACAAATCTAGAATCCAGAATAACACAAAGGATGAAGTAGATCTAGATCCGTTGCTTGTCACGAGCGTTGAATCCTTCTCTCTTTTTCTCCCTTGCAGATCTAAGCTATATTATGTACAAGATATCTAATTGTCTAATTGTCTAATTACAATGCTAAGATGTGTTTATATAGGCTCTAGATTTCTTGCCCAACAAGAAATTACCTTCTATTACAATTAGAATTCGATTTAGGTACTAACAACTGCCCAAAATACAATTAGAATTAGAAAAAGGGCAAAACAGTAAATTCCCTGCTCCCATCAGTCTGCTTGTCGCGCAACCTACACCCACCACACGCAACTTGCTAAGCGTACGTGGTCACAAGTAATATATGACTAAGTCGAGTTCGTTCCCACAGAGATCTGGTTATGGTTTTAATTCAGTTATTGTACCTATGCAACAATGTATGGTTATTACTCACTGCTAAGACTAATAACAAATTTGAGTTTTAATTAACTAAACTAACTAAAATGCAAATTATCAACTAAGAATTAACTAACTAACGATAATTAAAATCAAATTACTTATGCAATATGAACCATGGAATCCTAACTTCGTTAAATACTTCGCTTAGATCTGACGCCATTAATCACTATATGCAATGGTTATGATATCTGATCGGACAACACGAAACAAGTATACGCTACTTCTCAGTATACGAATACCAAACTAAGCATACATCCACAAAAGAGATAGAAGATGAATAGACACCAATTATGCTTAGACCCTATATGTCTATAGAATTTGAAAACATAACGGTTGAAGAACAAGTTATCCATTAAGATCACACATGGCAATATAAGTATTTTCATCTCATACTACGAATCATGTTGATAAACAATCATGAACCTATGCTAGCATGGCAAGTTCTAAATCTCAAGATCCACTTTCACTTCACAAGAGATTAACAAATTAGATGTTCGCGACGCATCTATCAATTAAGCATAACCATACGAGGATATCAAATATACATCACACACAGATTTTTAAGCATCAAGATACTAAGCTCCATAAATAAATCCGTTAGAATCCCATGACAACGATTAGTTCAAAGTTGAACCTCTCCTCATCATGGGATCAACTGAAACCATGATAACAAACAAGATATGGAAGAAAGAAGCAATAAAATTATTAAAAATAAGAGTTGAGAAAACAAATCTAGAATCCAGAATAACACAAAGGATGAAGTAGATCTAGATCCGTTGCTTGTCACGAGCGTTGAATCCTTCTCTCCTTTTCTCCCTTGCAGATCTAAGCTATATTATGTACAAGATATCTAATTGTCTAATTGTCTAATTACAATGCTAAGATGTGTTTATATAGGCTCTAGATTTCTTGCCCAGCAAGAAATTACCTTCTATTACAATCAGAATTCGATTTAGGTACTAACAACTGCCCAAAATACAATTAGAATTAGAAAAAGGGCAAAACAGTAAATTCCCTGCTCCCATCAGTCTGCTTGTCGCGCAACCTGCGCCCACCACACGCAAATTGCGCGCGTGAATCCTGTTCTAAGTTGTAGAAAATCTTCCAGGCTTCGCGTGAGCTGTAAGATCGCTGAAAACGGACTTCTAAAACTCCAGATATGGCCAAAACAGTGAAAACTGCGCAACCTTCCGGAAAATCCGAATTTTAATCAATTAATCCTCCAAACACGATAGAAGCATCCCCCATAATCGAGATTCTTATAAGTCTGCACAACTAAGCAAAACACATCAAAACTACAATAAACTTGAGGCCAAGTCAATCAATTTAAGCCGAATTTAAGCGATCCAAGTGGATATAAAATTCACTTATCAGTATACTTCCGTTTGACTAAATACAATGTCAAAGTATACTTATCTTTTAACTTCTTGCACTAAATAAGTTTATAGCCACTATAAATAAATTAAGTGCGATAAAACAAGTGGCTAAACTTGTGCTTTTAAGAAGTATATGTTGTATTAAGTATTTCTTATCGAATATCCCACGGAACACTAAAGATGTTAGTAAGGACTTCGAATAAATACTTTCTTGTTTACAAATTTGACGTATGTCAAATATAATCTCACAACATTTGACATTAAGTACTTTCTTTAGATCTTTATTGTAATATAAAGTTTCTTTTCAAAGATCAAGTACTTTGTTCAACTCTTTACTTATATATATTACAATAGAGATATAAGTTGAACTATGTTTATATTGTCGTTCTCTTTTATATAGAGACTTTTGGTATCTTATATAGATCCAAGAATAGAGATTAAGATGGAGTATAGAAGTTAAGAACAAATCTCAAATATAAACACTAAGACGAAGCTAAGAATTACCACTTTTAAAAGACGACCGGAAAAATTCGCCGGAGGTTCGGCCGGATTTTGGACGATGGTCGAACTTGGGTAGCCCTTCGGGAGGCCGGAAAGTGGTAGTAAATGAGCCAGCTTGGGTGAATAAATCTTGGTTGGGTGAATATATATGGATATATATATTGAAGAGAGAGAAGGATTTTGAGATGAAGTATATGTAGAGAGAGATTATAAATTTGAAAGTGTGTATACTTCTAAAAATCCCAGAAATTCTTTGGCTCAGCTTGTCTTTAAATGGGTGTGTGGAGGGGGGTATTTATAGAAGGAGTTGGGTGGAAGGAATAGTGGAGATTGAATTAAAAGGAGTGGTTGAGATTGAAAATGTGTTGATTAAGGACATGGCAAGTGGTAGTTAGTTGGGAGAGGTTTTGTGTTTCTTTGGAGTGGTTTGTGGTAAAAGAATCCCAGCAACTATTTGAGCTATAATATTCGTACCGATATTTAATTAAATACGTAACACGTAACGTTAATTAAATAATCAATAATATTCATAAATACCCAATAAATAAATCTAAAATTATGGGACACTTAGGAATATTATAAAATATAGTTCTGGAAAGTTTGGTCAATTTTGGTCAATGTTGACTTGGTCAAACATGGTCAAACGTGGGACCGACTGCCTCGGTTTTTGTGCCCAGACCAAATTTCTTGAAAAATTCCGAAACTTTTAATATGCATAGAAAATAGTATTTAAATGATCAATCTCAAGTTTCAAGTCATTCTAGCAAGTGGAATTATTTTATTTGGATTTAAAACGATTGAATCAGCTTTTGGTTCTGAATAAAATACGATTGGTCTTTTCTTGAAATAGATAAATCTTTTAACCAATGTTTTGACTAGAATAAATATTTAGAATATATTTCCTAAAGTATAAAATATTTTGATATTGTAGGAAATATTTTTGAGCAAAAAATAATTTTCTCCGAAATATAATATAATTATGAAGTGGGAGAAAAATTACTTTGAATATTTCTGGCACGAGATAAAAGTAAGCTCTAATATTCTATCATTGAATATTAATATGCTTGAGTATTAAAAGTCTTTTCTAGGATGTAAAAATATTTTTAGTACGAAGACAGAATATTTTTCGAATAAAGACGGATCATTTTTAAATGTAGCACGAGTTCTCTAAAGAATATTAAATCTCTAATATTCCTTGTTCGAACTTGTCGCCTTATCAATGTTGCAACTAAGATCTAAAAAATATCAGATCATGATATTCTTTTTCGATCTTATTGCCTTGGTATAGAGATATATTCCAGAAAATATATGACTTTGATTTTTCAGCAAAATGGAATATCTCTTATATTTTGAAGAAAGGATGATACATTTTTGTTAGAATTGACCATTTGACTTTTGACTGAATCAATTAAATAAATGACCTAGTGGAGAGGATTCTACGTGTATTTAAATTTTATGTTAAATCGTACAAATAACAAAATAAATATTATATCGAAGATATCCTTTCAATCTTCCCCTTTTTTGGTATTCGCCAAACAAACATAAAATTTAAATTTTTGAAGTGTGTGTTTCCCCTTATTGTATGCATGATATTAGAAAAATATTTTGCACATAAAGATATTTAAATTTAAAGGAGAATACTTATCAATCCTTTCCTACGATAATAATTGATTCCTGCAAAAAGGCAAATCAATTGTCAGATATAGAGAAATCACAAAAATTTTAATTTTGAATAGGTATTCTGTTATTCTATCTTCCCCTTTTGTTTGGTAAAGTGCCAAAAAATTTTTACTAATTACTCTTTTTCTTCCCCTTAATAAATTCTATCTTTCCTTTTGTTAGCAAAACAATTATTCTTTCTTCCCCTTAATATAGCTTTAAAGATAACATTAAAAGAGTAAACCAAGGAGAGATTATACTAGCATGTTATTTGTAACAAGAAAAGTTTACACTAGTAGAATAGATTTGATCCATAATTCTACGACATGTATGGACAGACGATATTGCTTGTATCAAATTAGAATCACAAGGTCATGTGTTTTAGCAAAGCATCGGTAAGGAATTAATTATGTTTTAATATGCTTTTATAGCAGAGTGTTTAAGAATTGTCAGTATAACAAGTTTTGGAAATGTCTTAATCTGTTTACTCGTTGCAAATTATGTCAAAAACCTGTGATAGTGTCAATTTATGAAATATACATTGAGCAAAGACTCGTAGAATTTAGGACAGTACCAAATCATATCAGTTCGTATCGCACAAATCATAATACATGTGAATCTCCCTAAGCAACTTTAATGGATATACAAGCATAATTCAAATCAAAATATACATATAATAAAGCTGTTTGTTGTATTACAAAGCTGTCTAGATAATGTACCAAGAGAATTACAATTTCTGAGTCTAGTACATTCTAGTCATATTACACAGTCTACATCTCTAGATTTTTTGTTTACATAAGTAACTTCTAATACAATCTAGAGAAACGATATCGTTCAACTCATTTTCCTAATACAAGGTGTCAATACAGTATTCAGTACACATTTTTTAACCACTGCTTGTATTACAATAACTTAAAGCTAATACAATCTAATTCAAAATACACATTTTGTACTTTTACATCAATAAATTCTAATACAATCTCATTACAGTTTGCCCTATTTCTTGATACAAACCTTAATCTTTATACAGTTTGAGTCATAGTATGTATTACAAAGTACAGATTACATGGAAAATAACCTAATACATTCTAATGCTATTAGACAGTCTGCATACTAGGAATAACTTACATTAAGAAATCCTAGTACAATCTAATACAAATTTCATCTCTGTAAAATAGGTTACATTGGCAAAATCTAATACAATTTAGTAAACCACTTTTACATCATCAAATGCTAGTACAGTCTAGAGAATTGAAAGGGAATGTATATGTTATAGGGAGAATATTGTATAACAATATTTTGGAGGTTTGCTGGATTATCGGAGCAAAATACGGATATTTTGCTAACAAATGAAGAACAAAGGATTAGGGTTTGTGTGTATGAATGTGGCTGAGCTTGATAGGTGTTTTTCAGGTAAACTGTTTCTCATCCGTATCAAGGTGCCTACGTACCCTATTTATAGGGATCAAGCCTGACGTAGTTCTTGGGCCACAAGTTACCTAGGCGGGCTAGGGTTTCAAGAGATAAGCCAAAGTCCAAGCCCATGTAGCTAGGGCTGACATGGCAATGAGTCATCAATCCTATCCTTGATCCAGCTGTAGAAGCCTACGACCTCGAACGGATAAGTTTGGAATGAAAGATCTATCAGGCCATCAGGGCCCTTGCATGCGACCTAGAGAGGCCTGGCCACGCAAAGCGATCCCTTGACGGGAGCCAAACGAAGCGATCCCCAGGTAGCGACCCCGGTAGATGCGACCCCGAGGCTGAGTGGCATGAGAGGCGCATAGGCCTAGTGTGAGAATAGACAAAGTGCTCCTGTAGCGAGGTGGCCTTATGGCGAGGCGCTACACCGCGAGGTGGAATCATGTAGCGAGCGAGGTGCCCCTGTAATGGAGATATTATGTCTAAGGCATGCTGGGCTGATTCCAATTATGGGCTTTAGTGACCCAATCTTCATCTTCTAGGTCCATCATAGATTATGAACCATCAATTTAGCTAACCAAATCAATTCAGCCAATATGCCAGATTTGGGCATAACAACTACCCCCCGAGTCCATATTGCCATTGGAGATGCGATGTGGACTCAAAGAATACGAGTTGTCACTGCGAAGCGAGCCCAAAAACAGACATAACCATTGAAGTAGTCGCGACCCCAAGAATTTGAAAGGTTTTGACAGCTGTTGTGTCTCGAGATGTGTGTCCAACGGACGAGATTTCAACACGTGTCCCATGTCTTTCTCTCTCCTCACGACTATATATACTCCTGTCACTATCATTTCCTTTTTTATTCTCACGAACACATTATTGAAGTGCTGTCAGTTTGCTCCCGGATCAAACGCAAAGAATTCTCAGGCTCTTTCACCAGCGACCCCAAGTTTCTTCCAATTTCTTCATCTTTCTTCTTCAAAAAGTAAGTATTTTTTCTCTTCTTGCATTTAAATTACTGTTCTTCATTACAATTGCACGATTAAATAGTGTAAATTGCATGCGATGCGAACCCAAATAACTGCGATCCCAAAATGTCAATTTCATGATGCGACCCGTCCTCGCTATTGTAGGGGTGCGATCCGTGACTACTTAGATAGAAACATAGGTTAAGAACGTTAGCCTTTCCCCTAGGATTGCGACCCCCCATATTCTCTGTGGACGACGCAAGAACACATAGAGCCTTTCTATCCGCTTGTTTCTTTCCTCCTTCATTTGTTTTCTGTAAGGACACACACTTAATCATTTCACACTTTTCAGATGTCTCAAGACGATAGCTCAAGGACACCTTCTCCTATGCCTGATATACAAATCAGCGATGCTGCAGCAGCCAACATCGCAAAAGCTACGAGCACTAGTGAGAGCTCGTTCAAACTATACTTCGACCCTCTATGGTCTAACGAGGAATATACCCGCGAGGTGCCTTTGACTTCGTGGAGAACAAAGCATCCTTCCAGCTCGCGGGATCAATCTCTGGATGTACTCCCAGCCGGAGACGAGCCCCGTACTATGACTGACATTGAGCATGACATCGCCACTTTGACCAAGAAAGGAGATGAATTCAGCGCTAGGGTGGTAGAAATTCTCTCCAAAGCGCCTCCACCGCGAACCATGCCTCCATCCCAAACCGTGTCACCCATTCACATTAGCGACTCTCCAACAGACTCATTAGGCGATGCCTATTACGACATCGAGGGAGGTGCTGATAACGAAGCCAATTCTGATGACACTGACTACGAAGAGCCTTCCTCTGATGATGGCGGCCTCGATGAAGTAGCCAAGGTCGTCAATTTTACTGACTACAATTATGTTCCAGAAGCTTCCCCCGAACCTTACGAACCAACTCCTCAACCTGAGTTAGAAGGAACCATTTATGTTGGTGGTCCTCGTCCTGAAGACATCGAGCCAGGCTCGAAAGTAAAACCCGGCCAACCTCGTGTTTTAGGCTGCAGAGATTTGTCAACGACCCTAGATACAGAATCTTTATCTAAGGCGGTTGACATTTTCAGGCAAGAAGGCAAAATTATCCTTCCAAAATCTGCGATGCGATGCTACCGCTTCGATCATCGAGAGAATGGTGGCAGAGTGCCTCGCATGGTTCTAACCTCGGCCATGATGAAGATAGGCGTATCCTCTCCCCTTCACCCTTTTATCAGGGATGTTTGCGAAACATACCATCTGGCTCCAATCCAAATAAACCCCAATGGCTATAGAGCCATGATTGCTCTTTACATCCTCTACCACAAGCTCGGCTACCCTGAATTGGATGCGAGGACCATGGGATACTTCTTGCAATTGAAGCGATGCGGGGCATCAGACTTTGGCTACGTTTATTTCTCCATGTGGCCAGAGTTCAACAAGAAGGAACTATACCACAGTGCCCCAAGTAACGCCGGGTCGTGGAAAGGCCCTTATTTCTACGTCCACGACGTGCCCAGAGTCAAGACCTCTTTTAACTATCTTCCAGGTATGGAACTTAACCTTTTAATTTCATCCCCCTTTCATTCAATCCATGAATTAACCCATCCTTCCTGAGATCGCAGTTGGTCAAGTGCGAACCGTCCTAAAGGGCGAAGAGAAGTAACGTGCCGATGATGTGCTGAAGACCCCACGGGAGGCTCGCAACATTAGGACTCTTCTTTCACTTGAGAACCTAATCGAGTGCGGTTTTCTGAAAGAAGGGGTCGGTCTTCCTGAGAAAACGAGGCCCTCAGGAGCGAGGAAGACCTCCTTAAAGAGAAAGGCTCGCGAGGAGGCCTCGTCCTCTCGAGTTGTTGTTACCACTGACGAGGGTATTCTCCTCGTTATAATATGACTATTATTCTGTCCTCGCTGATTTTAACACTGCATTCATCCTTACTGTTCTCGCATTTGCATAACTTGTATTATTATCATGCTTCTAATATCAGTTTACTTCTATTTTTCAGGCATGTCGGGTAAAAGTGGTCGCAGACCTCCTTTTCTCCAGAAGAGCGGGGCCATACCCGTTCCGAAGACTGCTCCAGTCCCTCCCAAACCAAAATCTATTGAACTGCCACCTCCTCCACCTCTATCTCTGAACACTGAGATCATCCAGCGAGCCCAGGGTACCCCTGAGGACCATATCTCCAAGAAAGCTAGAAAGGATGAATCTCTGCTCCCCGCTCCTAAGCATCCAGCCACCGCCACCCCCGTTCATCACCTTTTCGCGAAGCATGGGTATAACCATGCTACCGAAGAGGAGTGCACGAGCTGGGTGGGGGCTGAGCTGATTGATAATGCCGAGTCCCTGTCCAAGTGCTTGTCTGAAGCGTTCATCCGTCAGACTTCTCATCTAAAGGAACTGAAGACTCTTGCCTCCGCTAAAACCAAACTGGAGAAAGAGGTCGCAGTCCTTAGATTCCAGAAGGAAGAGGACAAGAGATCGCTGATGAAGACCCACAGGCTCGCCCTCGAGACAGAAACTGCTTCTCTGCGATCCGAACTCAAGAAAATCACGGATGAGAGGAACATGTTTAGCAAGTCCCTGAAGGAGGCGGAGGAGCTTGAGGAGACTCTTCGGAGAGAGCACGGGGAGGAGGTCGGCAAGTTGAAGAAGGATCTCGAGGCTGCCAAGCTCGACCATGATGCTGTTGTGGAGGCCGCCCAAGTTGAATTCATGAAGACCTTCATCCGAAGGGTTCCTGACTTTGACTGGGAGAAGCTCGGGCCTGGAAATGCCGAGTTCGCTGAATCTCTTCGTAAGGAAATAGAAGAAGAGGATGCGAAGGAGGCGGCCAGGCTCGCCAGCGAAGCCACCCAAGCCAACACAGCTGAAGCCTCCAAGATTTAAACTATTTCTTTGTTTCTGAATGTTGAACTGGGGATGCGGACACCCCTTGAATGTCTCGCAATCATGTAATATTGTTTTATTTAACTTTGATAACCTCCAACTGAACTGGGATCGCATGGCGACCCTTTCTTTGTGAATATTGCAATTTAACTTTTCCATCCAATATTGCCTCGTTATTTTTTGCACATAACATATTTGCACAAGTAATTTAGCTTCGCTTCTTTAGTTGACTTCGAGATTATATCTTTATTTCATCTTTGTTGAATTATCTTGAATAGTGCTAGATTTGCATGCCTTTGCTTAGATTCCTTAGATTGTTGTAGCAGTAACTTCAAATGCGATCCTTGCATCGTTGAGATGGTTTGGACCTTAGCATGTTAATGTTAACAAACAGGCAAGTAAAATGTACAATAAAAAGTAATTCATAGATAAATTGAACTTTTATATTGATAAACGGGGCGAGGCCCAAACAAGTTGACAAGCGGGGCGAGGCCCAATAAGTTGACAAGCGGGGCGAGGCCCAATAATTGATAAGTGGGGCGAGGCCCAAATAAGTGGTAAGTGGGGCGAAGCCCAATGCCATTACATCATAAAGGGAAGGTGTCTATACGACCACTACCCCCCAATATTTTGTATGGATTTATTCATGCGAAATAGATAGAAACTACCAGAAGCGATGCCTTTACTGATAGTATTTGCGCAAATGTTCCGCGTTCCAAGCTCGCGGAATGACCTTATCCTTCATGTCAGTGAGGTAATAAGTTCCCTCTGAGAGAGTAGCATAGATTTTGTAAGGCCCTTCCCAATTAGCACCAAAGACACCGTGGCCTGGGACCTTAGTGTTAGGCATGACTCTCCTAAGCACGAGGTCACCTGTCTTTAAAGAACTTGCTTTGACCTTTCCATTATAGTACCTCGCTGTCCTCTGTTGGTAAGCTGCGAGGCGAAGCTGAGCCTCGCTTCTTGTTTCTTCTATCATGTCTAGGTACAATCTATGATTCACCTCGTTTGCGTCGGGATCGTAGTGTTCCCTTCTAAACGACCCGGAGCCCACTTCAACGGGGACCATAGCCTCGCAGCCATATGTTAAGGAAAAAGGAGTCTCCCCAGTTGTGGTCCTTGGGGTAGTGTTGTACGACCACAAGACCCTTGGTAGTTCTTCTGGCCAACTGCCTTTGCTCTCCTCTAACTTGGCCTTCAAGGTATGTTTGATGATTTTGTTGATGGCCTCAGTTTGACCATTTGTTTGGGGGTGACTTACAGCTGAAAAACTCTTCTTAATTCCCAAGTTCTCACAGAATTCTTTCATGTCCTTGCTATCAAATTGCTTTCCGTTATCTGATATGAGCTGATAAGGAATCCCATAGCGACACACTATTGCCCTGTACACAAAGTCCTTGAGTTTCTTCGCAGTAATAGTGGCTAGTGGCTCGGCCTCGGCCCACTTGGTGAAATAATCAACGGCCACAACTGCATACTTGACACCTCCTTTGGCCTTAGGTAGCTCCCCAATTAAGTCAATGCCCCACATAGCGAAGGGCCATGGGCTCGTTAGCGAGGTGAGGTGTGACACCGGGGCATTGCTATAATTAGCGATCCTTTGGCAGTTATCACACCTTCTAGCGAACTCGAAAGCATCTCTCTTCAAAGTAGGCCAGTAGTACCCTTGGCGGAGAATCTTTTGGGCTAGAGAACTACCCCCCGAGTGATTGCCACATATTCCTTCATGAACTTCTCTGAGAATGTAATTGCATTCCTCTCCATCCACACATCTTAGGAGCGGGGTGTTGAACCCTCTTCGATATAGGACCTCGTCATAGATGACATAGCGAGCCGCCTGATATTTGATTTTTCTTGCCTCTTTCTTATCTTGAGGCAGGGCTCCAGTTTTCACATACTCCCATATGGGGGTCATCCAGGTCGACCTTGGGGTCGCTATCTCCATAACAAACTCTTCTGGCACACTGGGTTTTGTCTGAATTTCCAGTGGAATAATTCCAAGTAGGGTGGCCTCGCGACGCGACCCCAACTTTGCTAATGCATCAGCCCTTTGATTCTTTTCTCTTCTAATGTGAACCACTTTGATATTGTTGAACTTTTTCATCAACCCCTGTGCACATCGCAGATATAGTTCAATCTGCTCGCCTCTAGCTTGCCACCCACTCCAGAGTTGATATGTTACTAGCATGGAATCGCTGTAAGCTGTGAGATTTTCTACCTTCATTTCAAGTGCCAATCTGAGGCCAATAATGAGAGCCTCGTATTCTGCTGCATTGTTGGTGGCCTCGAAGGCGAAGTGCACTGCACTTTGTATCTTGCGACCTTCTGGAGTTACTAACTCGATGCCGGCCCCAGCTCCTTCCTTATTTGATGCTCCATCAACATACAGTTCCCACCACGAGGCGGAATTTTCTTTCTTGACCTCGCTAGATGCGGCCTCTGGGATCGCTATGATGGCCAATTTATCTTCCTCAGATTGAGGGAATTCTAAAATGAAGTCTGCAAGTGCCTGACCTTTAATGGAACCACGAGGCTTGAACTCAATATCAAATTGGCTGAGTTCCACTGTCCACTTCAACAATCTTCCCGAGGATTCTGGCTTATGCATTACCTGCCTCAATGGGTAGGCTGTACGAACCTCGATGCTATGGGCCTGAAAGTAGGGCCTCAATTTCCGCGAGGCCAGCACCAAGGCATAGGCTAGCTTCTCCATGTTGGTGTAGCGAGTCTCAGCATCCAACATCCTTTTGCTAACATAGTACACAGGATACTGTACTTTCTCCTCCTCGCGTACTAGCACCGTACTGACCGCATGTTCTGATACTGCGAGGTAGACAATGAGCGTCTCCCCGTCCTTGGGCTTAGATAACACTGGTGGCGAGCCAAGTTGCTCCTTGATATTCTGAAAAGCCTCCTCGCATTGAGGGGTCCACTCAAAGTTTTTTCCAACCTTCTTAATTGCCTTGAAGAATTCATGACATTTATCTGACGATTTAGAGACGAACCGGTTAAGGGCTGCGATCCGTCCAGTTAGGCTCTGAACTTCCTTAACACTTCTTGGGGATCGCATGTCCACCAAGGCCTTTATTTTTGATGGGTTCGCTTCAATTCCCCTGTGATTGACAATGAACCCCAAGAACTTTCCAGACTCAACCCCAAAGACACACTTCTGTGGATTGAGCTTCATTCTGTACTTCCTTAGTATATCAAACATTTCAGCGAGGTGGGCGATGTGATCCCCAGCCTCTTTGGATTTCACCAGCATGTCATCTACATAAACTTCCATTGTCTTCCCAATCTGCTTCTCAAACATCATATTAACGAGCCGTTGATAGGTGGCCCCAGCATTAAGGAGACCGAAGGGCATCCCTATGTAGCAATAGAGGCCTCTATCCGTGATAAACGAGGTGTGCTCTTGATCGGGGCCGTACATGGGTATCTGATTGTACCCAGAATAAGCATCCATAAAAGAGAGGAGTGCATGCCCTGCTGTTGCGTCCACTAATTGATCAATCCTTGGCAATGGGAAACTATCCTTTGGGCAATGCTTGTTGAGATCAGTGAAATCCACACATGTTCTCCATTTTCCGTTTGGTTTCTTCACGAGGACAGGATTCGCGAGCCAGTCAGGGTAGAATGATTCCCTAACGAGCCCAACCTTGAGTAATCTATCCACTTCTTCTTTGAGAGCCTCGGCTCGCTCTCCACTTATTGGTCGCCTTTTCTGTCTAACACCTTTTTTGCTTGGATCCAAGTTGAGCCTATGGCACATTACATTAGGATCGATCCCAATCATGTCTTCATGCGACCAGGCGAACACATCAAGGTTGGCCTTCAGAAACGTGACCAATCTCTCTCTCAGACCAGAGTTGAGTTGCGACCCTATTTTCAACACCTTTGAAGGATCCTGCACATCAACAAGAATAGGGATTGTGTCTTCAGCGGCCCCCGCTCGCTCCACATGCTCTGGGATGCGAGGATCCAGGTCTAGATCATATTCACGAGCCTGACTAGATTCCGCCTCGCAGGAGTTTACACCTGCGTGCCCAAACTCCTTGACAACAGTTGTTGTCTGAGTGATACCATTTGGCAGTTCTGTCAATGTAGATGTTTCTTTACGAACCCATTTCCCCTTTCGGGCTCGCACAGCGGCCTGCTCTGGGCTCTCCTCGCTATCACTATCTGTGGCCTCTTCAACAATCCCTTCCTGGAGAACCATTACTGGCTGCGAAGTTTCCATCATTAAAGCACCTGGTACTGGTTCTACCTGAATTCCCAAATTATCAAAATAACCAGCTGGGAGTTCCTCGATGGATATGATGTTGCATTCACTTGAGGGTCGCGAGGCCGATTTGCGGGCCCTATCTTCCTCCTCGCTTTCCATCCTGTCTACCATAGATATGCTACCCTTTTCAGCGGACTTAAGGGCCTTGTTGTAACATTCTCGTGATTCATGCTGTGCCCCCTTGACACATCCTACTCCATTTGGGGTAGGAAACTTCATGGAGAGATGATAGATAGAAGTGACCACCCTCATTTCCTTAAGTATAGGCCTCCCTACAATTGCATTGTACGCTGAAGGTTGATCCACCACCATGAAGTCTGCGATCTGAGTAGTGATGCAGGGCTCGTCTCCTAAGGTCACAGGAAGTCGTATGAGACCCTTGACACTCACCGAGGCTCCAGTAAAACCATACAAGTGTCCCACAGTTGGGATGAGATCTTTATCCACGTAGCCCATCTTTTGGTAGACTTCGTATGTCAGGAGATTCACAGCACTCCCATTATCCACCAGAACTCTATAGACATTCTGCGATCCAATGCGAATTCGAACAACGAGGGCGTCAGAATGAGGGTGATGAACCCACTTCGCATCCTCCTCAGTGAACATGATGTTCGTATCTTCCCCCTTAAAGAGCTTTGGGGGTCGCTCTTGCAAGTGATGTACATTGGTCAGAGGTCGCTCCCTGGCCTCGCGAGCATACCTCTCTCTGGCTTTGTTGCTGTCTCCCCCGATGTGGGGTCCTCCAATTATCACATGAATACTTCCGCCTCGCGCTTCCCTTTCTTTAATGACTGGGTTCTGTTCAGGTGGGGGGGCTTGATTATACCCAAGGCCAGACTTGGGATTATGTTTCTTCACCTCGCGAACGGCCCACTCAGTTAACTTTCCTTCACGAATTAACTGATCCACTTGCTGCTTCAGCTCTCGGCAGGTTGATGTATCATGCCCTGTTTGTTCATGAAAGGCACAATACCTGCTCGTGTTTGCAGTCCCTTTCAGACCCATCGGTGTAGGTTTCCTGAATATCCCCTTGCTTTCATTGACTGCATAAATGTGATCAATTGGGGCGACCAGAGGGATATACCTGTCTCCATCTCTTGCGGGGCGAGGTCTCGGTGGGGATCGCCTCAGAGGATCGCGATCTCTCCTTTTTGGGCTGGGGCTACGACTTCGATCCCGTCCTCGCCTCGGACTCCTGGAGTCCTTTCTTTTTACTCCCCGATTCCTATTCCAACTGCCACTCCTTTCATTATTCTTCTTCAAATCTGCGAGTGACTTCTCAACACGCTTGAAAGGCTCAGCGATCTTGTGCAATTCAGAGAGAGTACTAGGGGTCTGCTCCTGTAACTTATTCCAAAATTCTGTTCCTTCCCTTACACCAGCGATGAGGAAATTTTTCACAGCTTCGTCATTTGCTCCTCGCACGCGAGGCACCTCAGCATTGAACCTCTTGAAATAATCATGAAGGGTTTCGCCTTCCTTCTGTTTTATGTTTGCTAAGGTGGACACAGGGGGTGCATAGAGCATCGAGGACTGGAACTGTTTAATAAAGATGTCCACGAGTTGCTCCCAAGAATCGATGACAATCAATGCCCCTAGCTTCGAAAACCACTGCTGAGCACTTCCCCTAAGCGAGGCCGCAAATAGTCTACACCTCGCTAGTAACGAGACCTGATAAACATCCATTTCATTGTTGAATCGAATCACGAACTCCGCTGGATCAGTGTCGCCATTATAGGTCATATCATGCTGATGGCCTCGAAACACTGCAGGAAGCGGAGCGGTTCGAATTTCGTGAGTAAAGGGCGATGACGAGCCCATAGTGCTAAAGATCCCTTTCTCACTGTTCATCGCGTCCAGGGCCTTCTTCAACTCCTCCAGCTTATAGTCTCCTACCTTAACCTCCTTTTCGGCCTCCTTTTTACCTCCAGTACTTCCATGATGAGACTGGGTCTTTTTCAGGACACTAGATTCCTCCTGGTCATTCCCACGATCCTTCTTTTTACGATCTTCTTCAAGATATTGAGATCGTGCCTGGTCTCGATGAGATGGGGGTCTGTCATCGCGACGATGGGACCGCTCGCGCTCTCTACGGAGAGAGGGGGGTCTGTCATCGCGACGATATGACCGCTCGCGATCTCGAGGAGACAGCTGTCGATGCGTGCCCTGACTTCTGTTCTTAGGTCCTTCATGACGGGGCGCATTAGCCTTTTCCAACTTTAGACGAAGGTCGTGCTCAGTTAGCTTCTTTCCGAGACGATCAAAAACACTGACCGATCTCCCTTCAGATGAGTCGACCTTGTCATGCGATTCCCCTTTCTGTCCGAGCGAGTCCTCCCCTTCATTCCAGTCAGGGTTGGTTTGATCTGTTAGGACATCATCGAAGTCATCAACAAGTTTCTTAGGGGGGAGTTTGCTTCCTTCCCCGGGTGCTTTACCGCCTGTCCTCGCATTCCTCTTCGATCCTCTAGAGCTGTAGCGCCTCTCTACCTTTGCGACCCTTTCATGCACAGCGGTCACCTGCTCGCCGAGGCCTTTTAGGAAAGACATGACCTCGCTGTTCAATGTCACCCTCTGTACTGGGGGAGTGTGTTCCTCCCTGTTCCCAATTTGAGAGTTGTCCTTGGAGGCCTCGTCCTCTGGGGGGCCTCTAGTCAGCGGATCGTCCTTGTTCACCTTACGCGACCCCGGGGTCTCACCATCGTTCTTCTTCTTGTGTGATTTAGTCATCGTTCTCCCAATTCAATGACTGCCCCTCCTTCTAGCGCCAAATGTTATAGGGAGAATATTGTATAACAATATTTTGGAGGTTTGCTGGATTATCGGAGCAAAATACGGATATTTTGCTAACAAATGAAGAACAAAGGATTAGGGTTTGTGTGTATGAATGTGGCTGAGCTTGATAGGTGTTTTTCAGGTAAACTGTTTCTCATCCGTATCAAGGTGCCTACGTACCCTATTTATAGGGATCAAGCCTGACGTAGTTCTTGGGCCACAAGTTACCTAGGCGGGCTAGGGTTTCAAGAGATAAGCCAAAGTCCAAGCCCATGTAGCTAGGGCTGACATGGCAATGAGTCATCAATCCTATCCTTGATCCAGCTGTAGAAGCCTACGACCTCGAACGGATAAGTTTGGAATGAAAGATCTATCAGGCCATCAGGGCCCTTGCATGCGACCTAGAGAGGCCTGGCCACGCAAAGCGATCCCTTGACGGGAGCCAAACGAAGCGATCCCCAGGTAGCGACCCCGGTAGATGCGACCCCGAGGCTGAGTGGCATGAGAGGCGCATAGGCCTAGTGTGAGAATAGACAAAGTGCTCCTGTAGCGAGGTGGCCTTATGGCGAGGCGCTACACCGCGAGGTGGAATCATGTAGCGAGCGAGGTGCCCCTGTAATGGAGATATTATGTCTAAGGCATGCTGGGCTGATTCCAATTATGGGCTTTAGTGACCCAATCTTCATCTTCTAGGTCCATCATAGATTATGAACCATCAATTTAGCTAACCAAATCAATTCAGCCAATATGCCAGATTTGGGCATAACAGTATACATATTTATCCAGGTACAACCATATAGACTATGAGGCATGATGTATAAACAATTAAGATATAAGGCTAAGAGTTAGAGTGATTATACCTTTGAAGTTTAAATCTAGATTATACAAAGCCAGGAAATGACTTTAATATCTGCACGTAGAGTTGTTAGACAAGTATAATAGAGATAATGAGTAAAAACTTTGAGATAAGACATTTAGTAACAAGACAGAATTATATTACAACTGAAAATTTGTTCATTTCAATCACTGTGGTTCAGTGATTAATTTGAACATATCCCTGAAACTTGATTAAAAATCAGCAGAAGTACATACACTTCTGACTTCCATCCAACTAAGTACCAGACATTACAAACATTCAGAAACTGTAACGGTCCCAAAATCCGGGGTACAGATTTGGGGCCACCAACCACAATCAACATAATACTAACTTGGATATAAACATTAAATAAACTGATAAAACATTAAAACCCCTTAACCAAGATCGCATACAGGTTATGGTATGAAACAAACTATCGAATTACTTTATTACAACTCAATCTCAGAATAATAAAAATATTATACATTTTGTGAATATACAAACCATTGTCTAACTATATCTCCAACCTTGACAATTCTCAATTCACTATCTGGCGAAATCCATAACTCGACTGTCTCCTCTCGCTGCCCGGAGATTAATACCAACTGTCCCCTTACGAGGTCTACTAAACTTCTCTATTAACTGGAGAAAACAAACAAAAGCAAGAGTGAGCCAACAATGCTCAACAAGTGCATAAAGTGAACAATTTCAATATCGAAACAATCTGATAACAAGAGAGTTTCAACTCATACTGTGAAAGAATCTGTGATAATACTTTTAAATTTCCACGAGGGCCAATACTTCACCATAAATGTGGTGCAATAGGAACTAGAACGAATAAGAGTTTTGTTCAACCAAAATAAGCATTAAAAACTTCAAAGAAACCAGGCTTTAACTATTCAATACTGATACTCGAAAACTCAAGGTCAAATGATATCAATCGATAATGATACTTGGGAATTCAAGGTCAAGCGATGAGAATCAATGTCCACTGGATACTCAATTTATAGATTAGAATTGGATTTTCATTTTGACGCAACGAGTTAAAGTGGATGATCAGTCACACTAAAACTCTGGATATACTCTCTTGGTATATCAAAATACTCAACTGGATCCAAGGCCTCGTTTGGACTAAAATATCATACTCATACTCTGACTGGCGTCCTCAGTCCTGAAAACATTTTCATTTAATAAAAACTTCCAATTCTATCTTTAATACTCAGGTCAGGGGTCGGGACAATCGACTGCCCTGTCTCAACCAATAACTGGAAAACTCATGTTCCAGGATAACAACTTATGATTAGGAATTAATAAGAAATGACATCATCGTCTGGTATCGACAAGTTCGATACCACAAAGGGGAAATTATAAAGAACGTCAATTTAAAAGGTATCAACCAGATCGATACGAATACTTCGAATTATAACTACAGCAGATTATGCAAGGAGAAATTTCAGTTGAGCAAGAATGGAAATATAATTTGCAATAAGATTCCAACAATGAAATTCTAGACTAAAGCAACGATATGGTCAAGTACCGGCATTTAATAAAACTTATACATACTGAAGAATTTGAGCTTCCATAAGCGGAGAAAACAGATTAAAACAATAATTGTAAAGATAGTTTCAATAGGGAAATGTTTAGATCAGCTCAGGGAACATTGTCCGAGTGGATGTCCATTGATAAAAATATAGTAAATCAGGCATTGTGCCAGCGGGTTCTCATAAAAGTTACGAAAACTTAAATGTCCTTGTTTAGAAAATTTTCTTAGGAATATTTGACAAAAATAGAAAAAATGTCATTCCGTTGACAGAGTGTAAAAAGGTTATTTGCAAGATTCTTTGTAAAACCGACATATGAATTATGGGTGGGGAAGAAAAACAACATCATACTAATTTGAAAAAGTATATAACTCATCTTTCAACTATACTTGACTAACTCATTGCATACGATGAATAAACTAAATTGCATCACTTGAATAATAAGTGAATAGCAACAACACTTGCCTCGATTTGTGGAGTTCCTGATCCTAGACTCAAATTCACATAAGTCCTTACTTCGTAACTCATCGGCTTCGATACTCGTCCTCCTGCTTATCTTTCAGATTACCAGCGCTCTATCGTTGGCCAGGTTTCCTATTCGAACCATTATCAAGGCCAAATGTTAATTTAGTATTCAATCAAGCAAAATCTTATTATCTTGCTTTACTCTACCCATACGCGTCCTATATCGCTTACACATATAACATAAATAACATATACATCATATTCGCAAAATAGCGTTAGTATACCTAACTAAGTCAAATAAACACTTTACACAGCTGGCCACTTATTACTTAGATATCAACTAGGCAACAACTTCACAACAAGTTCATAATATACTTTTAAATCCTCAATCAAGTAAATTAAATAGATTTAAAATAGATTTGCAGGGGATTTTTAGAAAATTTTGGCATGAAGTATTCGTTTATCGGACTATGGGCACAGCCCCTCAATATCAATCTAAAACAATTCAACCCTGCTTTTACAAAAATAAATCTGCCTCAACTTGCAGCAACATAAAAGTAAACAATTAATGAAAAGTACCCGCCCGAACATGCGGCAACTAGCACATAAGAAATTTATATTACACTACTACTTACGCTACACCAATGATCGTATTTCTCACGCATTTTAATGATACACGTGACAATCAATCATTGATGTTCGTAAGCCCTAGGGAACAACCCCTAGCACTAACTATTACTTACGCTATATCGATGATCACACCACTCAAGTATATTAATTATACCCGTGATAGCAAATCTTGGATATTCGTAAGCCCGAGGAACTAGTTGAAGAGAATTTCACAAGTCTTTAAATATTGACATTTAAGACTTGTGATCCCATTGCAACTCCTCGCAGATAAACACATAATCAAATAAATATAACAATTAATCTTCGATAAATAACATTTGAAAACTAAATCAAAACAACTACACAGCCACTAATATTTATAATGACTCACCCAACTCAAATCCATATGCAGGACCCATCACCATTTAACCACATATAATTCGCCGTCAAGAATTTGACAGGTATAGCATCCAACAAACACTACGACTTGACCTACAACATTTAGCATATAAACATTTACGACATAGCACCCTTATACGACTCCCCACCTTATATAACGAATAATAATGATCAACTTATAATCAATTAACCACATACCATCCAATACCAAGTAATTAACAATTATGATATTCAACAAATACTCTAACTCGACTTACAACATTCAACACATATACACTTACAAATTAGCCAACCCACATAACTACACGTTATATGACAATAACAATTAATACTTAAAACGTAACAATTACTAACCCGACATATTATCGGATTCACATCTTTTCTCCATAATTATAATCAAAACATATTATCGAACTCGAAATTTAATCCCACAATTAATTAAGAATTTATGAACTTTCTGAATTAAACTACGAAAATTAAATCAATATATCAAGATTAAATCTAATCAAATTACAACAATTAGCATAATTTAATCTAATATGCAAATTAAATAATTACATCAGAAAATAAATTAAATAAATAAAATAAAAATTAATACCTTTCCGATTTTCCAATTTCCACCAAAAATCTCTCTCTCCCTCTCTCCCCCCCTTCTCTCTCTCTCTCTCTCTCTCTCTCTCTCTCTCTCTCTCTCTCTCTCTCTCTCTCTCTCTCTCTTCCCCTCAACTGCTGCTGCAACTCGCGCCACCAACGGCCGCCACTCATTCCCTTGCTCTCCTCCCTCGCCAGACCACGCGACCACCACCACCGCCGCCGCGCGGTGGGGTTCTTCCCCTCCTACCTGCTACTGCTGCACTTATACACGCATACACACTCTCTTACATACATATACACACACACATGTATATATATATATATCTCATCTATTTGATTTCAATTTCTCCCCCAATTCTATAATCCCTAATTTCTCTCTTTTCCCCCAATTCTATTCTCTCTCGCCGCTACCCTATCTAGCTGCTGTGTTTGTGTTTTCTTTTGTTATTGGGCTTAGGCCCAATTCTATTATATAACTACTTAACTCCGAGCCCAAAAAAACACTACTTGTTCACTTTTAAAACTAATACGTATATTCATAAATCGAATTTAAATAAAATATTCAGAAAATTAAACTTTTCACTTTAAAATAAAGAATATAAAATTACGAGCACACACATATTTCGAAATATTTTTCGGATCAAAAATGAATTAAATATGAATTTTTCAAGTTTTGATCCTTCAAATACAATAAAACTCTTAAAATCATTTTAAAATACTCAAGCATCCAAATTAATCCACCCAACAATTTTAAAAACTCAATAAATATATAAAGATGATATTACACAAGATTTCATGATTTTTAAACCCTCCGATAATTTTATAAAATTTACAGAGGGTCAAAAATACATGATTTAAATATACTTAAATCCTCAAAATTACAAATAAAAATATACTGACCTTCACGGCTCATACTAATCATCATATAATCACACAAACATAACTTCACACATATTCCACTTTCCAACAATACTCACATAATAATATTCATAATTTATATAAAATAAATAATTCGAAATAAGAAATTTTCTAGGGCGTTATAGAAACAATAGAAAGTTAAACTTACAAACAAAAGTACATCTGAGCCTAAACAGGCTTACATCATCATTAAGAGACAACAACTTATCAGAAAATTACAAGCAAAGTGAAACCATAACAGCAAAGATAGACCAGAACCAGCAAGGATCACACAGATCACACAAAACAAATCAGCCAGTAGCATTTTCCATTGCAGCCACAAAACCAAACTCACCAACAAGATTAGGCACACCATTTTCATCTAAACCTCCTATACCAACATTAACAGTCTCTAACTCATTGACCAGAACTACTTCATCTATCACTTGAACTTGATAAGAGTTAACAATTTCCATGTCTAACACCCCATTTTGTCCTAAGGTAGATGCAGCTAAACTCTCAATATACCCTAGTCTATCCTTTATTTCCTCATTCTCAGCTTTTAGCCTTCTAATTTTTAGGTTTTGTTCCTCAATCATTATTTGGACACAATTATAGTCAGCTAGATAGACATTTTCTTCAGGAATCACCTTAGGAAGGAGAGTGGGAATGGGAGGTTGAGGTTCACAGTACTTGAGTGGGACTTGTGCTCTAATGTGTATGGGAGTGATATGTGAATCAGCAAAAAAATTGAATTGCTAGGCATGTTGATGTGAAAGATGTCAAACAAAGAAGCAATTAATAGTCCATAGCGCATGTAATCAACTAGATTAGCATTTATCATGTTCAAGAGAATAACGTAAGAAATACTAAACTTGATTTTGTTGAAGCTAAGGAGATACAGAACTTTTATATCATAGAAGTCAAAGAATTTGCTTTGATTTGGTTTTGGAATCACATTGGCTCTAAGAAGGCAAGCAATTGAAACTTAGGAGAAAAATGTTTGTAATGGATACGACAGTTAACATCACAAAGTCCTAAAGGGATATCTGAGTCACACAAAACACTTAGCATAGAGTTAAATTCACCCTTATTAAACATAAATTAGGAATAAATGTCTAAACAAGGTTCCTCAGTTAGGACAGCAGGTAAATGCAAGGCTTTGTTGATGGTCTTATGATCTATCATGATGGATTTTTTATCAACTACAGTTGTGAAGTGCAAGACACCAATTAACCCTTTAGTAATTCTCATATTAAGGTAAAACTTACCCATCTTATTTGTTCAATACCTTTTTCCTAGATGACACACTAACCCTTCCCATCTAGCTGCCTTAACTATATCAGCCACTGCACCATGAGCTTGGGTATTGATACTAGGTTGGATATTTTTGATCATTTCCAGGAATTTCTTAGAATCAAAAGGATTTATGAGTTCAGAGTGTGTAGGTGGATCTGGATTAGGATTAGGCATAGGTTGAGGATTGAATTTTCTTGTATAGACCTTTGGCCAGTAGGGCTTTCTTGGTCTAGGGTTAGAGGTGTTTGGGGATTGGAACTTTGAACTGTGGTAAAAAGGGATAGAAGGACTTTTGAAGTTTCTTTTTGGCTTTCTGTTTGGCCTGAGGTTTTGTAGTCTTGGTGGGATCACTCTAAAAGTTGAATTTTTAGAGTGAATGAATTGGTGTTGTTCCATGTTATCAAGTAGAGAGGGGTTCTAAGATTTATGTTTGGAGTTAGGGTTTGAAGGTAGTTGAGTGAATTCCATGGTGTAGGCAACTAATATAGTATAAAGCATGTTGCGTAAAATATATAGATGTGCAAGTGTACACAATCGCAAGCAAGTAATACAGTAGTAAATACCAGATATCGTTCCTCCAGGACTGTCTATTCGTATTAATCGCAAGTAATGTCTAACAATTCAGTTTCAGTTATCGAACAGAAATATTGATTGTTGATTTTTATAACTAAATTAATTATAAGAACTAAATTAACCAACTAATTATACTAAAGAAGAGAGTTTAATGAGTTCCAAATATAAGAAGATAAGTCATGATAATTACTTCCCCCTAACACATGAAAAACGGTAATAGAGTTACTTAGTACTTAGCAATTCCATAGTCTACTAGCTAGAATTCAATGGTCATAGGTTTCTCTCGAAATCACTATGGTATAATTCCTATCAAATAAACTAACATATGTCTATGTCAATTTACTCTTCAGAATTTAATTAAGCACCAATTCACATAGCTATGCATGGTCAAAATATATGTCTATACCGTAACAATATTATAATCACGAGATTTATAAACATGCACCACTCAAGTCTTATGTCAATTAACTATAACCCTCTCGGTATTATAATTAACTCGTTAACCTACTAGAGTTGATCAGACAATAACAAGTATTAGTAAGAAAATCACTTGAATGAATAAACCGTAGAACTGCATACAATACTCCTTAACAAAACACCAATAATCCCATGCTAGGGTTCCATAAAAATACCAACTTTATAAAATTAGTTCATAATCGAACTTTCAAAATCATCCAAGAATTGATAACACATAAACATGATTAAAAGAGTTAAGGAGAGAATTCTAAACAAAAAGATGAAGAAAACAAATCCAATTGAACGTCTCCAATGGTTGAATCTCCGTCTCAAGCTTCTTCTTTCTCTTGCATGTGCCTTTCTCTCTCTCTCTCTCTCTCTCTCTCTCTCTCTCTCTCTCTCTCTCTCTCTCTCTCTCTCGTATGATGTAAGTCTCTATTAGGTCTGATCTATATCTAATAATATCTCTAATAAAAGTATTTTTAATTATTTAAAATAATTACAAGGAGATTTCCCAATCAAAATTGAATTCCAAAAATAGAAATTCGTAATTAATTTTTGGGCTCTGTTTCTGGGCTGATTCGGCTGGATTTTAAATTCAAGACCACTTCAAAAATAAATCCCTGCTCATAAGCTTTCCGTGGGCTGTTGAATCGTCAGAATCGGACTTGTAGATTTCCAGATATGGCCCAAACAGTGCAGACTGCGCAAGCTACCCGGAAATTCCGAATTTTAATCAATTTTTTCTCCAACTCTTGCTATTTATACTCCAAGCCTTCCTTTATTATAACTCCTTGATACCTACAATAAAACATTAAAATTTATTAAATAAAAATCAAAATCAATACAAAATAACTTAAATATAGGGACAATATTAGGATTAAATGCACGCTTATCAAAGAAGTTAGGTGCTGTGTATGCAAGAAGAAATATATGCAAGGCTATTTATAGACACAGATGATAATTTAAACTTAACAGTGTATGAGAATAAGATAGATTTACTATTGTATGAACAGTATTAATATAACATACATGCAGATTTTGAAAAAAAAAATGAGCATTTTAGGTGTTTGTAAGTTCAAGACACGCCTGTTTGTGAAAACCAATGTAAGGACACATATGCAAAAATCTTCAGTTTAGATAATACATGCATCTGACTGTCATAAGAGTATAAAGGAATAAGGAATGAATTTAATTACTAATAAAGATGCTTGGAAGGACAAGTCAATTAATGCATTGAAGCCATAAAGGGAGACATTAGAATAAGAAGTTGTGCTCAATGTCAAAAGAAAGTACTTATGGCCCACTATGATGTCATGAAATTTTGAAAACTGTATGCAGGTTACATGTGAGAAGGTACAATACCATAAATGAATGTACAAATGATTGATAGGACTATGACATTTTGGAAAAGTTTTGTCAGATGCCTTGAAAGTCAACAAAATCTTTTTATACACTAGATGCCAAATATGTGACCTTTATATACACAGAACACAATTTATCTTTTGAAAAGGCCATGTATCACATAAATATATTATAACAGATCAGGTTCAGCCATATTCAAGTCATATACCACAGAAAGGCAACATTTAAATAATTTGTGACTGATTAAAATGCACACATAATTTCCTAAATTCTAAGTGGCCAATCACACCAGTGATCCAGATACTGGGATTTTCTAAGGGATTCCTAGCCAGGTCTTAGTGTGAGGGCTTGTGTGTGTTGTGAGTACTTAGACTATTCTTAAATCAATAAGCAAAACCAAACATTCTCACAGAGATAACTTATCAAGAACTTGATTCTGTAAACAATCAAACTAATCATACATGAACTGTTCCTTCACATACACAGACAATCATTCCAAGCCATGCCAAATCATCTCTAGTCCTCTCACACTGGCATGTTCACATATGTTTTACACATATTAAAGGTTAGATAATATCATTATCATAATCATCCTTAATCATATAATATCAACAAGTAAGATTTGAAAGATAGGTAATTTTACACCATATTCTCATATACAAATTTCTTCATATACACATTCATGACAAATTGGAATCAAGTTTAGGCCTGAGACACTGTTAGATACAAAGAATTCAATAGCATTCAATTTAGCAAAAAAAAAAATTCAGATATAATCCATTACATTTAATTCATCAGAATCACATATTATTTCTTGCAGATAATTATAAGTGTAAAATTCAAATTATTCAGATAATATAGAGATAGGCATTATCAGTATCAATTTAGAAGCAACTAGAATTAATAGTACACAATCATAGCAAGACAAAGTATATCTAATTTCAAAATAAAATTGTCAAGTAGTGTAATCTAATATACATCATTACCAGTCAAGCATAATATATAGAGGTCATGTTTAAGCCAAAAAGCTCCAGATTATACAACACATGCTTTATCAAGAAATAAACAGTTAACTCATGAAGTAATATTAGATAATGTATAATTCTCACAGAATTTAAACTCAGAGTATTTAGAGGTCAAACCATAAAGAAATTCATAGGTACAGTATTTTAACTCTAATTAACATATTAACTCCAGACTCAATTTACCAATCAAGGAACACTTTAGTCAAAAAAAGAATGAGTCATGGTTACATGAAACAAATCTGACTGTAGTAAGATTAATTCGAATAAAAACTAGTTAAACCAACAGATCAGGTTTACAAAATTTGAACTATAGTTTTTATTAAATCACATAACTTGCAAATTCATCTCAACATATATCTCATAATTCAAATTACCAATCACACAAACATAGGTATTTCACATCTTTGATTTACCATTGATAATGATCATATAAACTCTCAATTGTACAGATCTACTTAATCACAAATGATAAGCATACAACAGTATTCACTTAATCAAGTTCTCTGAATCACAATAATCATACACATATTATTCATCAAAATACTAAGTTAATCATACACTTCAACTCGAATGAGAGAGGAGTCTTACCAGCGCCCAAGAACTATGCCAAGTTCTTGAGACTCACCTGGTTAACTCAGTCGCGGACCGTGTTAACCACCAAGTTCATCACCGAGTTGACCTTTGACACCACTCTCCAATCTTATTGAGGCTTCTTATCATCTTGGTGGAGCCGATTTATCCTTAAACCGATCGAATCCTGGAATTAAAACACTCAAACTCAACGAAGTAGGGTTAGGGTTTTGATGAATAACGTAAATTGAAGAAATATATGAGTGTATATATATATATATATATATATATATATATATATATATATTTGTGTCGAATTCGAGCTTTAACCATCAATTTATTGAGGAAATTGAGGATTTGAGCTTCGTACTCATTTGGTTTGACCCACCCAGTATGTATTTATATCAATCAATTGATTTAATTGATATAAATGGAGAAGAGAGACTTGATTTCGTGTTTTTGAGCATTGAATCGATTTAGGAGATTACGGTTTGGTCAGAGAATTGAAGAGCGGCGAGAGAGAACTCGAGAGAGTTGAGAGAGAGAGATGTGGCGAAGGTTTGAGGCTGAATAAACAGTATAACCTAAAAATGGAATACTTTATTATATATATTTTAGTAATAGAGATGGTTGAGATTCATTCATATTAAAGATGAATGATCAGGATTTTAGGGTTTTGATAATGGACCGGGTCAGCTGAAAATGCAACTGGGTTGGGCTCCTTGATTGGGCCTTTTTGACCGAAAATAATCAAAATAATGCTAATTTTTATTTCTGAAAATAGTTTTGACAAGTCATTATTATTATATATAGATATATAATAATATCCAATAATATGAGAAAATATTTTATCATTTTTATACTTTTTATGTGAGCATAAATGTCAAAATTCTAGATGTCTCAAAAATATTTTTCGAAATTAATTCCAAAAATATTTATTCAAACAGTTTTATCTCCTTGATAGAAAAATAAGATTCTCATTAAAACCCGGTCGATAAAGTTTCATGTGTTATCGTTATCGACAAATCTGAGTTTTAGAGTGCCTTAATAATTCGATCAAAACGATCTCTTTTTCGTGAGACCACTATAAATTGTAACAAATAATTTCACAAAATAGATATAAATATAAATAATATTTATATAAATATATAAACCATTTATTTTGGAAATTCCAACATTCCCAAATCTAAACGGAGTTTAGCGAATCTTTCGGAATTTAATGATTTTGTGAATATGTCAGCGAGATTGTACTCAGTTTCAATATGAGCCATTTTAATGTCGCTTTTATTGACATGATCAAGCAAAAAGTGGTGTCTCACATCTATATGCTTGGATCTTGAATGTAACACGGGATTTTTGCTAAGATCGATAGCACTCGTGTTATCGCATAAGATGGATATAACATCAAATTTAATATTGTAATCGGCTAGTGTTTGCTTCATCCACAAGATTTGACCACAACATTTTGCAGCCGCTATATATTCAGCTTCCGTTGTGGAGATTGATACCGAATTTTGTTTCTTGGAGAACCAAGAGACTAAGCAACCTCCCAGAAACTGACATGTACCACTTGTACTTTTTCTGTAGACTAAATGTCCGGCATAGTCCGAATCAGAAAAACATACTAAGTCGAATAGTACTCCTTTCGGATACCAAAGACCTACATTGTTAGGTCCGGAATAATGTAGAAGGGGGGTTGAATACGTTATTTAGCAATATTTCGATTTTTGATGTGAATATGAAATCAAAAAATACTGAATCGAAATAACACAATTGTTTGGGAAATATCTTTAAATAGATAAAACCCGAAGGTTTGCTACACAATCTAATCTTATGGATCAGCTACAAAATCAAACACTCCTAAGGATAGTTTAGGCACGAGGACCTTCTACCCGACACTTCCTGAAAGTGGGCTAAGCCGACTTTCCTACTAGATGGACTGTCTAGTAGCTTACACAGAGAAGATATAAGAGAGAGAATAGAAAGGTGTGTGTTGAGGTGTGTTTTGAAATGAAATACAACAGGCCTATTTATAGATTTTAGAAAGTTACTATGCGGCTTAATATTTCGTCACTGCTGACGAACCTCCGCCTGCTTTCTTCTTTTTTTTTTTTAACTTTCTGCTTTCCTTTTTTTCAAACACCACCTGCTTTTGTTTTTGTTTACTTTTCATAGTTACTATTCATATGAATAGTAATTTTGGTTACTATTCATATGAATAGTAATTTTAGTTACTATTCAAATGAATAGTAATTTTAGTTACTATTCATATGAATAGTAATTTCGGATACTATTCATATGAATAGTAATTTCAGATACTATTCATTTACCTCTTAATTTGACATCCTTAAATATTCAGCTTCCAACTAACTAGAGGATATCAACACTGCTCTAAACTCAATCATACCTTTTAACAGTTTTTCTGAGTTAGATACTTCGATTCCTTTGTGAAGTATTGACGCCTAGTGCAACTGGTCTGGTTCATAGACGACTAACATTCACTCGTGGTCTTCGTATCATGTCTTTAAGAACACTGCTAAGAATTGTGCAACCATAAAAACTTTATCTCTGGAATCTTTTGGCCCTTCAACTGAATCATCTATACATCTTATTTTGTCATTGAGGCTTGATAATGTTAATGAACTTCTTTCAGCGACTTGATCCTTATTGATGTCTGTTCTTCAAATTTCACGATCCCTGTATCGAGTTAATATTATTTATCTTTTATCCTAGTTGAGTTATATATGTCCTCTATTACATATTACATTACATTATGCTTTACAATCTCCCCCTATTTGATTGTTAGGGTTTGACAAGCAAATTTCTAGAGGATAACTCAACTGATACAACAAAAAATAAAGTTCAAAGATAAATAATATTTAAAGTGCATTCTGGATCATATATATACATTTTCCAGATTTCTAAAATTAACCAAGTGCAAGACAGTTGTTCCTGTAGACTGAACATATCTTCAAGTTTGCCTTTGCTTTCTTTCCACATAGCACTAATACTCCCATTAGCTTTTCCTTTCCCAAAATAAAGTTAATTCCGTGTCAACAACCTTTTCCTTGCCCTTACGCCTAGTTGATATTTCTTGAACATCCAACTTCTCCCCCTCAGTTGGGTTATCCTCCAGAGTAGTAGGATGTGAAGTTGGTAAATCAGACGAAGATGACTTTACCAAGGAGTTGATTGCATGACTAAACTGGGTTGTCATGGAACTTAATTGAACCTGGAATGTTTCATGTTGAATAAGTTGCAAATTTTTTATTTCTGCAATGGACTTACAGATATTTGACAACTCTTTCTCCATTGTTTGGACCCGTGTAAGGAGTCTGCTGTATTCCTTTCTGGTTATAGGTGCATGTGGTTGAGTAGGTTGCTCACTTGTACGTTCTGCAGGTGTTTCACTCAACACTCTAGATTCACTCGGTTTAGTGGTTTGGGTTACACTTACATGTTCAGTTCGTGTTTCTCTCAACTCTCCTCTAGAGCTTCCACCGATATGTGTACCTGCAAATGAAATCATCCTAGCCCCTTTTTCAGAGGTCACAGATGGTGCAATGAAAGTTCGTGAGCTTCCGTCCTCGCGTGAAGCGAGTTGCCGACCACTAGTAAAGAGTGGTAAATCTCGAAAGAGATCCCGAGATTTTCCCTCTGGGAGGTTAAACTTGAATCGATTATATGGCACAAAACCCAAGTTTCCCTCGTATGTCTGTGAAGACACTTGGTTCATAAAAGAACCACCTACAGATGGATCTTTTCGTAAAATAGAAGATTCACCAGCAGTTATTGAGGTAGGTAATTCCACCTCGGATGCTTGTGAAGGCATTTGATCTTTAGAAAGATCATCAACCACTCTTATGTTCCGTGAAATGGAACTCAAGGCAGTTGCTCCCGTCAATTCATCCTCATTTACATTTTCACTCATTTGACAAGGAAGAATTGTTTCACTAATAGTTACAGTTACCTTAGGTTCATTTGGTTTACATCTTTTAGAATGAGGTAGAGCTGCTGATGTAACTAACTCCTTATGTGGTGTTGCTGAGGCACTATCTCCCTCAAAAGTGTTGATGGCTGGTCGTTTAAGTGACAATTGAGGTGTAGGAGTTTGTTGTGTTTGTGTTGCATTTGTAGAATGGGATCTTTGACCTGTGATAGAGTCGGTGGGATTTCCTTCTCTTGGTCGGGTAAGATGGCTACTGGGGGCTGTAGAAACTGTATTTCCTGTGACACAATAGGGAATATAGAGGTTGGAATAGCAGGGATTGAAATATTACCTTGTCGTATACCTGCTCTCACTGGTCTTGGTAACAACGGAAGTGGGACAGTCTTTAGATATTCAGTTAGGACTGTAGGCACATCCGTATATTTCTTTTTGCTTATGTAATTAATTACATTCGTATTTATGGAAGAACATTCCACCTTTTGACCATTTTCCAAGCGTACCCTGTCTTCATCATTCAAAAAATCATTTAATATTAGTTGTAGAAACCTTGGATATAGACATTTGACATTTTGAGTCCGAACATCTCTTGTTCCTAAATGTTTCATCTTTAAAATGATTTGACCAAGCACTATTTTTCCAAAATTAATCCTCAAATTATTGGCGACCGTATACCCTATTTTCTGAATAAATTTAGGTATTCGATCTTGATTTGTTCTATCTGAGGAAAAAACATGGTTAAGAGTGTGAAAGAAGAAATTCCAATACTGGGTTAGAAACGTTCTATAAAGATTACCAGTATTGAAATTGCCATTTTGGTATATAAAATGAAAGAACATTTCAATCTGTTCAGGTGTAGGATCAGAAACGAGATTTTCCGTAGGAAAATGAAGAATTCGATTAACATCTCGTTCAGTGACCCTAATCGACCTACCAAATAGTCGATATGTGAATGTACACCCGTCCTGTCCAGAAGTGTTAACCGCACTGCAATATAGTTCATGTAATGCATCATGGTTAAGCTGCACTGGTGTAACTAAAGCATAGCGAATTAATGAATGTTCATTCAGAAATTGTGTCCAATCCCGAAATTACTCATCCTGAATGGTTTCGATTTGCTGAATGGAAATAGGATTCACTTTTGCAACTGAAAAACTTCCCTGCAATGCCATTTCCAAAACTTTGAGAAAATTCAAAAACAAGGGTTAGTTTTTATAAAGGATGATGTATAAAGCAAGAATATGAAATCCGATCTAAAAACCACCAGCTAGATTTGAGAGATCTTTCCGATCAAAGCTCGAAATATTCAGCAATCGTGTGTATATACTCTGTATATCTGGAAAATGATGATGTTAAACACAAACAAAGACTCATCATTTATAAGGTTTCAAGGACTAGTGGGTTAGGTGAGAGCGTGACAGGTTAGGTTAGAAAAGAAATTAAATGCATTTATCACCGCTCAATAATTCTAACCAAACAACCTAACCAGCCGAAAAACATCTTATCACCGAGACCTATCAGCCTATGTACACACACATACACACTTATTATTTCTAATTATTGTGGATTTAAAATAATCAATCAATAATTCAAGAATTATTCCACAATAAATAGACAAACTCACAATTAAATAGACATAAAATTAACAAAATATCATTAATTGATATATGTCAATAAAATATTTATTTAATTATGCTACAATTGACACAATTATTTACTAACTAATTACCATAAAAGATAGCATTTATAAGCATGGCAATTAATATAGAGATAACTGTAAGATGAGGACTGGATGCAAAGTAAATTCACAAGTCCTAAAAATATGGACATTTAAAATACCTGTGAATTTATAACAAATTGCAGTTATTGATTATCCAAAATTAATTAGACATATTTAACATCCCAAGTTCACCAACTAACCTGGAGAAAGTGGATTCATCAAGTGGTTTAGTAAAGATGTCTGCAATTTGTTGATCTGTGGGAACAAAATATAATACCACAGTTCCATTCATGACATGCTCTCGTAAGAAATGATACCTGATATTAATGTGCTTAGTCCTGGTATGTTGAACTGGATTGTTAGCAATGGCAATGGCACTCTTGTTGTCGCACAGAATTGGAATTTTGTCCAACATGAGTCCATAGTCCTGAAGTTGATTCCTCATCCACAGGATCTGAGTTCAACAACTACCTGCCGCAATGTATTCTGCCTCGGCTGTCGAGGTAGATACTGAGTGTTGCTTCTTGCTGTACCAAGATACCAATCTCCTTCCAAGAAACTGACAGATTCCAGAAGTACTCTTGCGATCAATCTTTCAACCAGCATAATCAGAGTCTGTATAGCCAACCAGGTCAAAACCCGTATCCTTAGGATACCAAATTCCAAGATTTGGAGTACCCTTAAGATATCTCAATATACGCTTTACGGCTATCAGATGTGATTCTTTAGGATCAGCCTGGAATCTAGCACATAAACAAGTTGCGAACATAATATCTGGTCTACTAGCAGTTAAGTATTAGAGAAAGCCGATCATACCTCGATACTTCGTGATGTCAACTGACTTACCAGATTTGTCTTGATCAAGCTTGACAGCAGTTGGCATCGGGGTCTTGACAGTAGCTGCTTCTTCCATCCCATACTTCTTCAGAAGATCCTTTATGTATTTTGATTGGCAGATGAAAATACCATCAGGCTTCTGAACAACTTGAAGTCCAAGGAAGAAGGACAATTCACCCATCATGCTCATCTCGTACTTACTCTGCATTAGCTTAGCAATCTCTTGCATAGCAAATCATTAGTAGAACCAAATATTATATCATCCACATATACTTGCACTAGAATTATATCATTTTTATGCTTTTTATGAAAGATAGTTTTGTCGATGATACCTCTTGTAAAACCATTTTCAAGTAAGAACTTGGAGAGAGTATCATACCATGTTCGAGGGGCTTGCTTGAGACCATAGAGAGCTTTGAAGAGAAAGTACACAAAACCTTCCAATTCCTTGTCTTTGAACCCAGGGGGTTGTTCAACATAGACTTCTTCTTCTAGATCTCCGTTCAAAAATGCACTCTTCACATCCATCTGAAAAACCTTAAAGTTGGAGTGTGCAGCAAATGCTAAGAACATCCTAATTTCTTCAAGCCTTGCAACTGGAGCATAGGTTTCATCATAATCAATTCCCTCTTCTTGAGAGTAACCCTTTGCTACCAATCGAGCCTTATTCCTCATAACAATACCATTTTCATCCAGTTTATTCCTAAACACCCATCTAGTGCCAATTACAGATTTACTTTTTGGTCTTGGCACCAGCTTCCAAACTTTCTGCCTCTCGAATTGATTGAGTTCTTCCTGCATTGCAATTACCCAATCCGGATCATCTAGAGCTTCATCAACCTTTTTAGGTTCAATTTGAGATAAAAATCCTGCGAAATTGCATTCATTCTGTGTTGCTCTTCTAGTCTGTACACCCGTGTCCGGTTCACCAATGATCTATTCAAAGGGATGCGCTCTACTCCATACCCTTTGTCTTGGCAGATTTGATCTTGATGATTCCCCAAGTTCATAATTGTGTTGAGTGTGGTGACTAGTAGATCCAAAATCATTATTTGCTCCCCCTAAGCTGTTGCTTTCAGAGTTTAAAGAATCATTAGTAGCAGATGTTTCTTCACTTGATTGGGGTTCATCGTTCACTTGCTCCCCCTCAACATGTGCTGCTGTCTGATCTACTGGTATAGATTGAACAATAGAGTCTGAAAGAGTATAAGAATTTTGTAGATCAGCATTTATTTCTTCATTCTCAAATCTCAGCTGGTCATGTTCATCAAAATCTTCAAGTCCTGTTATCTTCTTATCATCAAAAGACACATGGATAGATTCCATGACCACTTTTGTTCTTAGATTGTAGACTCTGAATGCTTTTGTGGATAATGGGTATCCAACAAAGATTCCTTCATCAGCTTTTAAATCAAATTTGGAAAGCTGTTCTGGATGAGTCTTAAGAACAAAACACTTACATCCAAACACATGAAAGTATTTCAGGTTCGGCTTCTTATTTTTCACCATCTCATATGGTGTTTTACTATGCTTGTTTATGAGTGTAGCATTCTGTGTGAAACAAGCAGCTTGCACAGCTTCAGCCCAGAAGTAAGTTGGCAGCTTTGCTTCATCAAGCATGGTCCTTGCAGCTTCTATGAGAGTCCTATTTTTTCTCTCTACTACTCCATTTTGTTGTGGAGTTCCAGGTGCAGAGAATTCTTGTTTTATTCCATTTTCTTTACAAAACTCTTCCATGACTGCATTCTTGAACTCAGTGCCATTATCACTCCTTATGATTTTCACTGTATGCTTAGATCCTTTATCCAGTTGTCTGACATGCTCTATTAAGATTGATGCAGTTTCTTCTTTCTTGTGCATGAAATATACCCATGTATATCTGGTGTATTCATCAACAATAACCAAAGCATATCTTTTCTTTCCAATAGACATTATATTTACTGGACCAAATAAATCAACATGCAATAAGTGATATGGCTCAAGAATTGAGGATTCAGTCTTACTTTTGAATGAAGTTTTCCTTTGTTTTGCCTTTTGACATGAGTCACATAGGCCATCTGGAGTAAAAACTGATTTGGGCAATCCTCTCACAAGATCATTCTTCACTAGCTCATTAATGCTGTTGAAATTCAGATGAGAAAGTCTCTTGTGCCAATCCCAACTTTCTTCAATTGATGCTCTACTCAGTAGACAGATTGCAGAGCCATCAGAGTTTGTTGAAAGCTTGGCTTCATAAATGTTACCATGCCTGTATCCCTTCAGAACAACTTTTCCTGTAGATTTGCTTACAACTTCACCGTGTTCTTCAAAGAAATCCACATGATAACCTCTGTCACATATTTGACTCACACTTAGTAGATTATGTTTGAGTCCTGAGACTTGAGCTACAGTTTCAATGATGACATTCCCAAGATTGATATTGCCATATCCTAGAGTCCTTCCTATGTTGCCATCTCCATAAGAAACACTTGGGCCAGCTTTCTCCACAAATTCTGATAGCAGGACTTTATTTCCAGTCATGTGTCCTGAGCATCCACTGTCCAGAACAAGGATATTTTTCCTGTTACCCTGCAATTAAAAAGACCACTAATGATTAGTTTTAAGGACCCAGACTTGCTTGGATCCTTTGACCTTATTAAGTTTGTTAGCTTTTGCAGCAGAAGTCTTATCAGAGTTTGTGCTAACATTCTTTTTATCAGAATTTATACATGTAGAATCAATCTTGAATTTATTCAAAGAGGGTTTAAGTTCATAATAATCATAATACAAATTATGATACTCTTTGCATGTATAAATAGAATGCGAAATACTACCACAGTGAAAACAAGGATTCTGTGGCTTAAACATAACTGAACTACTCTTAACTCCTGACTTAAGAGGTATAGAGTTTGTATTCTTCCTGCAAAAATTAGCAAGATGGTTAGGATTTCCACAGTTATGACATTTCTTCCTAGGAGCATTGGGAATAGGCATATAGTTATTGCTTTTACTAATGCCTACCTTTCTATTTCTGTTTTTCCTAGGTTCTTTTACCTTGTTCACTCTTTTTAACTCCTTCAGCTTGTGTTTAAGCTGTTTCTGAGACATTAAACTAATATTTATTGATTTGACTTCATCCTGTTTTGGTTTGTCAGATTTTGGTACAAACCTCATATGATTAAGTTTGGGTTTTGCAGCCTTTTCAGTAAATACAGGTTTAGAGGTCTCAGCTTCTAGGTTGGAAGTTTTCTTTTTATCAGTGTAACCTAGACCTTCTTTCCAACAATCATTCTCTATGATAATCTGAGCAGTTTTACCAGAGTTAGTCCAAGTTTTAATAATGTTTCTTCCTTTAGAAAGTTCAGATTCAAGATACGCATGCTTTTTCAATAATTCACTTTTAACAATAATAGCATCATCTCTCTCTTTCTGAATTTTTAACATCTGGACTAATTCTAATTCTAGATAGTCATTTCTCTTTCTAAGGTCTAGACTTTCAGATTTTATTCTTTCATTTTCTAAAGTCTGATCTCTGTAACTAACATGCAAGTTTTTAAGAAAGATCCTTAACTCATATATATCAGTAGTATCAGAAGCTAGAGTAGAGTGAGGTACCTTGGTCTCAGTAGCTTCAGAGATACTATCAGCATTTGCCATCAAGGAGGAATCAAGCATAAAAAGTATAAATCATTTGCTGAAGCAAGAGTCGCAGCAGATATCTATACATCTCAAGAGTTTAAGCCATCTCTTCAGTTGATTTGTTCTGCGGATGCACTACGTCCAACATATGCAGAGGCCATAACTCAAAACAAGTCCTCTAACAAAATTGTTTTAGGAACCATCCCTAAGAAACAACAAAGAGTGTTGATTCAAACCGATGAGGATACCATTGAAACTACTTATGGCAAGTTCAATTATCTTTATCGAACGGGAAGAGCAGCTACTGAAAAGGAGTTTGTTGATGAACATTACTTCACAACAGACAAGAAGAACGTTAGCTACTTCAACATCTATCCTAATGCCAGTCCAGAAATGGTGTATGAGGCATACCGGTATCACCTCATCTTTAGAGTTTGAAGTGTCAGCCCAGTCCTTTTTCCTTATGATGTAAGCTTGACCTTTATCAGCTTTGGCTTTCTTGCACTCAGGTGCAAAATGTCCTTTCTCACCATAATTATAGCATCTGATCTTAGACTTATCCACTTTCCCAGACCTGGATTCCTTTTCCTCAGCTTTTCTGAAATTCTTCTTTTCGAAATTTGAATCTCTTCGTATGAACTTCCTTCCCTTCCTGAAGTTCTTGTAATCCATCTTCTTGAAGCTTTTTACCATCAGGACTGCAAGTTGTATCATCTCAGCATCACTGCCATCATCATCAGGGTCCATGAGATTGTCAGAGTTTGAGTCATCATCAGAGTTTGATGACTCAGTATCAGACTTTGTAATAAGAGCCTTTCCATTAGATTGACTATTTTTCACAGCAACTTCTTTAGAAGTTTTTACCTCAGCTTTAAGAGCAATTAATTTGGACTTGCCTCCATGCCTCTTGCTTCTTTGTTCCATTTCAAGCTCATGAGTCTTGAGCATTCCATAGATTTCATTAAGAGACATGTCTTCCAGATCATAATTGTCTCTGATGGTAGTGGCCTTTAAATCCCACTTCTCAGGAAGAGCCAACAAGAATTTCAGATTGGAGTCTTCAAGATCATACTCCTTATCTACCAGTGACAAGTCATTTAGCAATTTCAGGAATCTGTCATATAGATCTGTTAAGGACTCATCAGACTTTGAGTCAAAGTGCTCGTACTCCTGTGTGAGTATTGTTCTCCTGTTTTTCTTGATGGCTTTGGTTCCTTGACATCTGACTTCCAAAGCATCCCAAATCTCTTTAGCAGTTTTGCATCCAATGACTCTGTTAGACATAACATTGTCAAGAGTGCTATGTAATAAATGCCTTACCTTGGCATCCTTGCTAATAGAAGAGATATCTTCAGGAGTGTAGTCTTTCTTCTCCTTTGGAATCATTTTCTGTTCCTCTTCATCAACTGCAACAGACAATTTAGTCGGCTTATGTGGACCATCATGGATTCTGTCTAAGTACTCTGGATTTGTAGCCTCTAGAAACATTTCCATCTTCACCTTCCATATGGGATACTCTGATGCCCTGAGTATTGGAACTCTGATTGATTCATACCTGCTTGTTGTTGGGGTTTGTGTTTTCTTTGTCATGATTGTATAACTTTTTGGATCTTAACTGTTGTATAATAACAGAGTGGCTCTGATGCCAATTGTTAGGTCTGGAATAACGTAGAAGGGGGGTTGAATACGTTATTTAGAAATATTTCGATTTTTGATGTGAATATGAAATCAAAAAATACTGAATCGAAATAATAAAATTGTTTGGGAAATATCATTGAATAGATAAAACCCGGAGGTTTGCTACACAATCTTATCTTATGGATCAGCTACGAAATCAAACACTCCTAAGGATAGTTTAGGCACGAGGACCTTCTACCCGACACTTCCTGAAAGTGGGCTAAGCCGACTTTCCTACTAGATGGACTGTCTAGCAGCTTACACAGAGAAGATATAAGAGAGAGAATAGAAAGTTGTGTGTTGAGGTGTATTTTGAAATGAAATACAACAGGCCTATTTATAGATTTTAGAAAGTTACTATGCAGCTTAATATTTCGTCACTGTTGACGAACCTCCGCCTGCTTTCTTCTCTTTTTTTTTCAACATTTTCTTTCCTTTTTTTCAAACACCACCTGCTTTTGTTTTTGTTTACTTTTCATAGTTACTATTCATATGAATAGTAATTTTGGTTTCTATTCATATTAATATTAATTTTAGTTACTATTCAAATGAATAGTAATTTTAGTTACTATTCATATGAATAGTAATTTCGGATACTATTCATATGAATAGTAATTTTGGATACTATTCATTTACCTCTTAATTTGACATCCTTAAATATTCAACTTCCAACTAACTAGAGGATATTAACACTGCTCTAAACTCAATCATACCTCTTAACAGTTTTTCTGAGTTAGATACTTCGATTCCTTTGTGAAGTATTGACGCCTAGTGCAACTGGTCTGGTTCACAGACGACTAACATTCACTCGTGGTCTTCGTATCATGTCTTTAAGAACACTGCTAAGAATTGTGCAACCATAAAAACTTTATCTCTGGAATCTTTTGGCCCTCCAACTGAATCATCTGTACATCTTATTTTGTCACCGAGGCTTGATCATGTTAATGAACTTCTTTCAGCGACTTGATCCTTGTTGATGCCTGTTCTTCAAATTTCACGATCCCTATATCGAGTTAATATTATTTATCTTTTATCCTAGTTGAGTTATATATGTCCTCTATTACATATTACATTACATTATGCTTTAAATACATCAGTGGTTCCTTTTAGATATCTCAATATCCTTTATACCGCGGATAAATGAGATTCTTTAGGTGCTACTTGAAATCTATCACACTTACAAACACTATATTGTATATCGGGACGACTTGTGATAATATAAAGCAAGCTACCAATCATACCCCGATATTTCTTAGTGTCCACGGTAATTCCGTTAGGATCTTCTGTTAATTTTTCAGAAGTAGACATAGGAGTAGAGATGGGTTTGGCATTATCCATTTCGGATTTCTTTAACATCTCTTTGCAATACTTATATTGAGAGATATGGATGCCTTGGTCAGATTGCCTAATTTGGAACACCAAAAAGAAATTTAATTCTCCCATCATACTCATTTCAAATTCTTTACTCATATTTTCAGTGAATTCTTTACATAGTGTACCATTGGTTGAACCAAAAATGATGTCATCCACGTATATTTGTACGAGTAAGATATCATCTTTCTCTTGTCTCATAAATAAGGTTTTATCAGTAGTTCCCATTTTCAAATTGTTTTCCAGTAGGAACTTGCTCAACCTTTCATACCAAGCTCTTGGAGCTTTTTTCAAACCATAAAGAGCTTTGTATAATTTATATACATACTTTGGATGTGTGGCATCTTCGAAATCTGGAGGTTGTTTTACGTAAACTTCTTCTTCTAATATCCCGTTTAAGAAGGCCGATTTTACATCCATTTGATATACTTTGAAATCTTTGTGACACGCGTAAGCTAATAACATTCGAATCGATTCAATTCGTGCTACGGGTGCATAAGTTTCATCGAAATCTATACCTTCCATCTGGGTATAGCCTTGAGCGACTAATCGCGCTTTATTTCGAACAACCGTTCCATTTTCATCTAACTTGTTTCTAAACACCCACCTAGTTCCAATTATGGAAGTATCCTTGGGTTTTGGAACAAGTTCCAAAACTTTGCTACGAGTAAATTGTAATAGTTCCTCTTGCATGGCAGAGATCCAATCCTCGTCTAACAAAGCTTCTTTCGCGATCTTAGGTTCTATTTGTGATAGAAAGCTAAGATGATTCACAATATTTTGTACTTGTGACCGCGTTTGAACTCCTTTATTTAAGTCTCCAAGAACATTGTCCAAGGGATGACTTCTAATTATAGGTTTCTTTTGGGAGTTCAACTTCCGTTTCAACCAATTCTAGTGGATTTCTTGGAACGGGGTTCCCGACATCAATATTTTTGAATTGTCGAATAATATTTTCTACATTATCTTGTTCGACATCGTCATTTTCAACAAGATCTTTGTATCTCGATGGTGGTTTGCTTTCATCAAATACTACATTCATTGATTCTTCCACCATTAGAGTATTAAGATTAAATACTTGATAGCCTTTGCTATTTGTAGAGTATCCAAGAATATACCTTCACTTGATTTAGGATCAAATTTAGTAAGATAATCTTTCAAATTTAAAATAAAACATTTACTTCCGAATACTCGAAAATAGCTTAGTTTCGGAGTTTTGCCAAAGTAAAGCTTGTACGGAGTCTTTTGCTTTATAGGACGTAGCAAAACCCGATTAAGAATATGGCAAGCGGTAGACATTTCTTCGGCCCAAAAATATTTAGGTCGATGATATTCGTTAAGCATTGTGCTAGCCATTTCTTGTAAAGTTCTATTTTTTCTTTCAACTACTCCGTTAGATTGTGGAGTGTAAGGAGCGGAAAAGTTATGTGTGATACCATTTTCATCACAAAAGTTTGTAAAACTAGAATTCTCAAATTATTTACCATGGTCGGTTCGTGTGTAGACTATGGTACTATTTTGTTGATTTTGAATCTTTTTACATAGAGAAGAGAAAGATTGGAAAGCATCGCTTTTTGATTTGAGAAATTCCGTCCAAGTAAATCATGAATAATCATCAAGTATTACTAATGTGTAGGAACAACCTCCGAGACTTTGAGTAGGAACCGGACTAATAAGATCCATATGTGATAGCTCGAGAGGTCTAGAGGTAGATACCATAAATTTTGTTTTGTGAGAGGCTCTAATTTGTTTTCCGATATCGTAAGCTTCACAAGTATGGTCTTTTTGATAATTCAATTTTGGTATACCTCTTACATGATCTTTTGTTGATATATTTCTAATCAACTTCATGTTTGCATGTCCTAATCTTCGATGCCAAATCCATGGGTCATCGTTTGTATTTATTAGACATACATTCTCATGCTTGCTCATGTCACACGTATAGACATTTTTGTTTCGAGGGCAAGTGAGAATCAATTTCCAATTTTTGTCTAAAATACAACAATGAGTAGTATAGAAAATTACCTTGTAATCATTATCGCAAAGTTGACTAATCGAGAGTAGATTGTACCTAAGTCCCGAGACTAGTTGTACGTTTGAGATCTTGAAATGACTATTCCCAATGTCTCATATTTCGACAATGATGCCTTTACAACTATCTCCAAATGTAACACTTCCTGCGGTGACCTTTTTAATGTTGTTCAAAAGTGACTTGTTACCCGTCATATGTCTTGAACATTCACTATCGAGGTACCACATGTCTTGCTTAGCGGCCAGACAAACCTACAAAATCAATCAGTTAAACTTATAGGTACCCTTTTGTCTTGAGGGTCCTCGGGTTAGTCCATCATAAGTAACATTCGAATTTTCATGATAGAATCTCGGCATAGGATAATCATTGTTAGGCATGTAAACATTTCTAGGTGCATTATATTTAACATGATGATGTGTGTGTCTAGCATTATCATAAAATCTAGAGTTAACACGATGCACATTGTATCTATCATTTGCAAAGTATGGAGCATTTTGAGGATAGAAATTACGATTAGGAATATATTGATTTCTGGATGCATACCTACTAGCATTGTTATGATACATTGTGTTTCTATTTTGAAACATAATAGGTTGTTGAAACCTTTGTTGCCTTTGACCATTGTAAGCAACTTTGTTAAATGGTACTTGTTTTTCAACCTTCTTATATGGTTTTGATCCTTTACGAATCCATACATGCTTCCCTTAATTTTACCACTCTTGAATTTGCAATCAAAAACCAAATGTCCATCTTTTTTGCAATATGAACACTTTAGAGATTGTGGTTTAGGAGAAGCCATTTTAGGTTGCACTTTTGGTTGAACATCTCTCTTAGGAGGAGTGTTCTTATCATATCCCAGACCTTCACGGTTATAGGAAATTTTTGAGTGTACCATTTTATCTAACATCTCATTGCCTTTAGTAAATCTTTGAACAACAACTTCAAGATTTTCCTTTTCTTTTTCTAAGGCATCAATCTTGTTGTTAAAGAATCTTGCTTGATCCATAACTTGAGCCATGGGCTTGAAATTCTCTTCTTTTAATCTTTGAGTTTCTAATTGTAATTCTTTCTCTTTTAACTCAAAGTTTTGTGATAGTTCATTCTCCTTTTCAAGATTGTTTACTTGAGATTGAGATGTTATATTTTTTTGAACTAATGATTCGTTTAGAATCTTTAAGTTCAATAGCTCAACATGAAGTTCATTTATATTGTTGTTGAGTTGTAATTTCTCATTTTCCATCTCTTCTACTTGAAGTACTAAAGCCATATTTTCTACTTCAAGATTGAGAGCATTGTCTTTGAATTGGTTGACTTCATTTTTCAAGAGATGATTTTGATCACTCAAGAACATTATTTCACTTTCGTTTTGGATTTTTGAATCTATTATCCGAGTAAACTCTTTACTTTGCGTTTGATGCATTTCTTCGAGTTTCATTTTCTCGGACCACAATGAGTGAAGCCTTTTATCAACATCTTTATATTTGTTGTTGATACCGACTACAAGCTCAATCAAATCATACTTACTCATATCAACTAAATTCAAGTTAGATTCATCTAATTGTAATTTATTTGAAATGTAGTTGAGATTAGCGTTTACCTCTTGATTTAAAGTGGAGGCTTGTGTTGGTGTAGCTTCGTCTCCGATAGGCATTAAGCATAGATTGACAGTTTCTTCACTAGCTTCCGGAGCTTCTTCATCTTCACTCAAATCCTAACCATTTTCGGCCACGAGAATTCGTCCTTTAGAAAGCTTAGGACATCCTTTTTTAAAGTGACCCGGTTGTTTACACTCGAAACACACTCCTTGTGTTTCCTCCGGATTTTGTTCTTTATATTTTGGAGGAGTGTGAGGGGGATTATTATTGTTATTGGCATTGTTATAGGCATTAGTATTTTGAGTGTCTTTGCCTTTGTTATAGCTCGCTGTAGGAAAATTACTCTTGTAGTTAGGAGCATAATTTTGAGAGTAATTTGGCCTTCCTTTAGAGTTAAAAACTCTTTGTTGGTTATTTGATTTTAGGAAGCCTTTTCCATATCTTTGAGCTTTGCTTTGAAGCGCGCGACGAAGTTGTCTCGTTAGTAAAGCAATTTCGCTTTCATCGAGATCTTGCAGTTCTTCATTCAACTCTCCGTCGTTTTCATTTTCATCGATTAGTATAGCTTTTAAATCCATATTTTTCTTGTTGTCTTCCACTTTGGGAATGACCTTATCCGGAATATTGTCCTATTCGTATGCACGAAGGTTCCCTAATAAACTATCGATTTCATACTCATTTAGATTGTGCATCTCTTTAATTGTAGTAACTTTAACCTTCCAACTAGGAGGTAAAGATTTAAGCATTCTTCGGTTCTTTTCATTTTGAGTATAACTCTTTCCTAGTTGAGATAATTCATCGATTATATGAGCAAATCTTGTTTCCATATCGATGATATTTTCTCCTTCTTGGAGTTTAAAGTTCTCGTATTCTTCAATCAAAGTATCCATTCGAGAATCTTTTATATCAATGTTACCTTCATAGGTAACCACTAATTTATTCCACATTTCTTGTGCCGACTTGCAACTGTTTACTCGTTTATATTCTTTTTCGGTAAGTGCACTTGTAAGAACCATTTCCGCTTTTGCGGTAATATTCATCATATTTTCTTCATCGTAATTGTATTCACTAACCTTCTTTTCGATAATAACATCGTCAACCGTTTTTGTAGGAATAACAACTCCGTCTTCTATGGCCATCCAAACTTTTACTCCTTGAGATCTAGCATAGATGCGAAACCTCGTTTTCCATGTTGCAAAGTTGGTGTCGTCAAATAGAGGAGGGCGAGAGCTAGATAGGCCTTCACCGCAACCGATGGTATTTAGATATGCCATGTCGGATCACTTTTTGTTGTGCCTGTGAATATGCAAATCACTCAACAAACACGTTAAAAAGCACCGCTCTAATACCAATTGTTAGATCCCGATAGAGGGCTATATTAAGCTAGATGGGGGGTTGAATAGCTTAATTACCAATTTAAAATTTTTTATGGCATTTTAAGAATATTTATCCCTTTTTAAATATTTTACCGAGTCGTTAGCAGTTTATAAGTGCGGAAATAAAAGACAAGGGAAGAAAATACCACACATGAGTTTTTATCCTGGTTCGCGATGGCGCAACCTCTAATAGATTTGCTCACCCCTACTCCAGTCCCCGAGCTCCTCTCCGGACTCGAGATTTCCTAAAAAATTAAATTCGCTCCTTTAGTAGGCGGAGAAGCCTTTACAACCTTACAAATATTTGTCTTGGTGCGTAACTACCCGTCACCACCACAAAATAAATGCAACAAATACAAGACTCGTCTTGGTGCGTAACTACCCATCACCACCTCAAACTCGTTGTAATACCTACACAACTTATCTTAGACAGCAACTCCCCGCTACTTCTTCAAAGTTGATGTAGAACCTTGGTGTAGTCTATTGATTCTTGGATTTTTTCGGTCTTGGGTCTTAGATGAAAGGTCTTGGGTTTTTCCTCTTCTTCACGGTGCAAAGATGACTAACTCCCCGCTAGTGCATCTAGGACTTGGGTCTTAGAACGAGAATCACCTCACTACAAAAGTTAGACAACAATATCTATGAAACAAATATGGTTAAGAAAATATAAGTTGGACTAGTATTTTACGGTACTAGGTCCAAAAGGTAACTTTAATATTCGTATAGGAATATTAAGTTATATTGTAAGTATACTTTCTTTGATATTAAATTACGATCAAAGTATACTTTTAATTACTCCCGATAGATATAAATATTGGTGGAGTAATATTGGAAGATCTTGTTTAAAAGCTATAGTGCTTTAAGGCTTCGAATTGTATACCTTTGTTTGACTAATACAATGTCAAGGTATAATTATAACTTCTAGCATGAAACAAACTTTTTAGCCACACGAAACAATAAAAGTAAATGCAATAAAAACAAATGGCTAACTTGTGCTTTTTAGAAATAGTATTCTTTCTTTTGGTAGATCGTTTAAATCTAAGAATACTTTTATCACAATACTCCGTTAAGTTGAGATTAAATATATATAACTCGGAGTTTGTTTTTAAATGAAGTCTTTTAAGCTAATAGACTTAAGGTTTTTAAGATGTATACTTCTAAAAATCCCAGCAATTCTTTTGCTCTTAGCTTGTCTTTAAATGGGTGTGTGGAGGAGGGTATTTATAGAAGGAGTTGGGTGGAAGGAATGGTGGAGATTGAATTAAAAGGAGTGTTTGAGATTGAAAAGGTGTTGATTGAGGACATGGCAAGTGGTATTGTGTTAGTTGGGAGAGTTTTTGTGTTTCTTTGGAGTGGTTTGTGGTAAAAGAATCCCAGCAACTATTTGAGCTATAATATTTGTACCGATATTTAATTAAATACGTAACATGTATTGTTAATTAAATAATCAAGAATATTCATAAATACCCAATAAATAAATCTAAAATTATGGGACACTTAGGAATATTATAAAATGGGTTTTATATCAAACGGGCCACTGATCACATTAAAAAGTATCAAGTAGCTCCTCAGTCTCCACGGGGACTCATTTAAGCCACTAAACTAAGAAATATATCATTTGCCCCCCTGCATTCACAAAAATAATACAATTTATGGTGGCCTAAGTGTCTTGGATAAAATTTATGGTGGCCAAAAAAAGTTCAATCTTGGATAGATTGTATTATTCTTACTTAGGCCACCATAAATTGTATTATTTTTGTGAATGCAGGGGGGCAAATGATATATTTCTTAGTTTAGTGGCTTAAATGAGTCCTCGTGGAGACTGGGGAGCTACTTGATACTTTTTAGTGAGATCAGTGGCCCGTTTGATATAAAACCCATTATAAAATGAAGTTCTGGAAAGTTTGGTCAATTTTGGTCAATGTTGACTTGGTCAAACATGGTCAAACCATGGACCGACTGCCTCGGTTTTTGTGCCCGGACCAAATTTCTCGAAAAATTCCAAAACTTTTAATATGCATAGAAAATAGTATTTAAATGATAAATCTCAAGTTTCAAGTCATTCTAGCAAGTGGAAGTATTTTATTTGGATTTAAAACGATTGAATCAGCTTTTGGTTCTGAATAAAATACGATTGGTCTTTTCTTGAAATAGATAAATCTTTTAACCAATATTTTGACTAGAATAAATACTTAGGATATATTTCCTAAAGTAAAAAATATTTTGAGAGTGTAGGAAATATTTTTGAGCGAAAAATAATTTTCTCCGAAATATAATATAATTATGAAGTGGGAGAAAAATTACTTTGAATATTTCTGGCACGAGATAAAAGTAAGCTCTAATATTCTATCAATGAATATTAATATGCTTGAGTATTAAAAGTCTTTTCTAGGATGTAAAAACATTTTTAGTACGAAGACAAAATATTTTTCGAATAAAGACGGATCATTTTTAAATGTAGCACGAGTTCTCTAAAGAATATTGAATCTCTAATATTCCTTGTTCTAGCTTGTCGCCTTATCAATGTTGCAACTAAGATCTAAAAAATATCAGATCATGATATTTCTTTTTCGATCTTATTGCCTTGGTGTAGAGATATATTCCTGGAAATATATGACTTTGATTTTTCAGCAGAATGGAATATCTCTTATATTTTGAAGATAGGATGATAAATTTTTGCTAGAATTGACCATTTGACTGAATCAATTAAATAAATGACCTAGTGGAGAGGATTCTACGTGTATTTAAATTTTATGCTAAATTGTACAAATACCAAAATAAATATTATATCGAAGATATCCTTTCATAAGTGGTGGTGCACATTCAAATATAATCTACATCTCCATATTTACACTCCTACCTTTGCTATTTCGGTGACTATTCACACCGTCTTCAACAATACACCAACGCTATCAGTCACACAGTCCTTCCTTCATGTCACCAAATCGATCACTACTCTAAAAATAACTTTCGAACACGTTTGTCACTGAATTCCAATCACATTTCTTAGCACACCTTCGATAGCTCATCCATCTCATTTTTTGTCCTCTCACAATAAATCCGACTTCCGAGTAACTGCTAAAATATCTATATTTCACCAACATACCTATACATCTTAATCTTATAATTATTTGTATTACATCTATAATATAATTTATAATATTGTGTTCTAACCCAACAACGCTTTTTATTAATTGACAATCAATACAATATTTATATCTCCTATGTAAATAATTTAATTGATCGCAAAACCATGTTTTAAATTTGTATAAAGGATAGTCTTTTTATAATTGGTGAAAAAATCATGTTGGCCTATATTAAACATAACAGATAAACAACATAATTTTTTGAATAAATTTTTTAATTATTAGCAAGGGAGTAATATTTGATAATTCTCTAGCTTGATTAAATCTTAAAATAAATATTAAATAGAATAAAGCATGGCGTCGTATGTACCCCTTCTATAGGGTTTTGGTCGGTTGGGCTTCGAGACTTCGGTCATGAAGTGTTACCAACCTATTATCAATGAAGATTTTAATTATATATAAAAAATAGAATAAAGCATGTGAGTTCTTTATGCATGTAGTTAATGATTTTTAGAATGTCATCATAAATCTCTTTGGTATAGCGGTTGGAGGTGAATACATAATTCATTCCTAAAACTTGAAGGACATGGGTTCAATCCTCATGATCAACATTTTTTTTAAACATTAATATAATAGAGGGGTAAATGTATAATTTACTAAATAGCTTGAAAAGCCTTGTTGGCCTATAACAAGTATAATGAATGGATAAGTGTTATATAAGTGATAAATAGAAGAATATTTATAAATTATACTAGCTTATAACCCGTGTGATGTACGAAAAATTTTAAATATTTTTATCTTAATATTTAATATTTTTATCTTACTATTCATAATTTTAATATTTGTTTTTTAATTAGAAAGAAAATAAATTATAGAAAATAATAAAATGTAATAATACGTATTTGATAGTATTCTAAATGATAGTTTTTTTATTGTATATTAAAAATAGATAAATAACTTTTTAAATTTAATATGTTGTTAACGGGAATTGAACCTAGAAATTCTTGGAGTAGTTTATAACTCACTTCCTATGTCCCATATTTTGACTTTTTAAAGTTAAACTGATCGAGTTTGACTAATAATCAATAAATATTGATAAACATATAAATTACAAAAAAATTATCATAAGAAAATTTATGTGAAACACTACTAAAATTGAAATTTAATTTGTAAAAATATAAAATAATAAATTATAATTTACGATCAAATTTCGATGAATTTGACTTTGAAAAGTCAAAATGGGACACAATAAGTGGGACGGAGGGAGTAATATAAATGTTTACTAACAATACGGTGAAAATAGATAATATAAATTTTTAACTAAAATATGTTATTGAGGGGAATTGAACATTGAACTTCTAGGAGTAGTTTATAAGATGATATAAATACTTAATAATAATATGTTGTTGACGGGAATCGAACCTTGAACCTATAAGAGTGTTTTATATATTATAAAAAGATTATTTTTTAGCATTACATCCAATTGTTCTCATTAATCTGTCTCAAAATCCAACGGTTGTTATTGAGTGTACCAAAAAAAGTATACCAAACTACCAACCAAATATACCATATTCCGCTTATAATAGTATAATATAGATAGATATGTATTTGGATAAATTTACTTATTAGCTAGTAAAATATTTGCTAAATTAAATTAAATAAATATATTTATATAATTTTTGCTAATAAATAAATATATTTTTTAATATAATAATCTCAATATTTGCATTTTAAATTAAAAATATGTATAAAAACAAAAGTATAAAAATATAAATTATTAAACAAGTAAAGAAACCAAGCAATATGACGGGGTCATAGCTTTCTCTCATTAGGTTTTTGAATTTGTCAAAATAAAAGTGAAATTAAATTAGATTTAGGATTCCACTTAGAATCCTCCCGCGAAGACGACATTTTCCTGTATCAAGTCAAAGTGGTCAAATCTAACCAAAAATGTTTCCCGACACATTTTAGACATCGACTTAGAATAGAAATATCAAGTTGATGGTATTTTATATTCTAGGTTATTTATGTCAAAAGATTTAGGCATCGGATAAAGGCACGAATATCGAGGAATTTCAAACATTGTTTTTACGATCTAAAATTGCTCAAATTATTTAAAAGCGTGTCGTTCTTAAATGTTTTACTCTCAAATATTCTTGATATATTTGTCTAATATTTATAATCAAATTGCCTTGCCAAAAACCATGCCAAAAGGCCAAAAAGAGATTTTATTCCAAAATACCTGTAATTCCTTATTTATCCAGATAAAATCTTTTCAAATTCAAACTTAAATACTCCTTGGACCTCATAGTCATTATTTCATAACGAATATTATGTTTGAATATTTATCAAGTCAAAACTTTTGTCTAAGTTGTTGGTAAAGAAAAATAAATTTCTCGGTCGTTCCGGAAGACAATTCTTACATTCGAAAAATTTGTAAAAATAATCACTCCCCAAACTTTGAGAGCCAACAAATTGCTGAAGAAAACACTCCCCAAACACTCTCTCTACTGCCCTCTTTGTGCCAAAAACGTAGCCTTGAGTGAAGCCATTTTTAAACCTTGATATATCATCATTTTGGCTTGTTTTTCTTCATAAATCTTGCTCTCCTTCACACACCTTTGGTCATCTTTGTTTTTCCACCTTCCAAGCCTTGTTTAGGAAGCTTGTGAGTGACCTTTTGAGCCTAAGAAAATTCCCCCTTGAACCCCAAATTCCGGCCATTTTCTGGCGACTTTTCCGGTGAGTATTTTTGTGTGTTAAAGCTTCGTAACTAGCTTTTTCTCTTGTTTTCTCTCTAGATCTCAAGGGTTATAAGTTGGTTTCATATTATTATATATATTTATATATATAACCGAATATATAGCTTGTATATTGTGCTTGCTTGGTCATCTTCTTACATATACTAGCTTATATTCACTTAATCTTGCATTTTGCTCTTATATACACTTGTTCTTGAAGTTAATTCGTTTAGTGTATATTTTGGCAACTTTTAAGTTCTTGGAAGCACTTAAAAGATTATCCTAAGCTTCCCCCAAGTCCTTTGATAAACCCATTTTGGGTGTAAAAGGCCATTTAGCTATCTTTTGGTTTGGTTAACAAAGTTATAGTCTAGTTTTATCTTAAGTGGTATAAACTTGATTCTTTAAGTAACCAAAAGTATTAGCTCCCTTGTATTTGCTCAACCAAGTCCTTAATCTTTATCTTGAGCTCAAAAATATTTCAAAGGGCTTAAAAGAGCAAGATCACTTGAATTTGTTTTTAAACAAATTCTTTTTCTTCGGCCCCTTTTGGTTAAAATATTCGGCCGAATATTTTGTGTATATATTTGTACATCTTCTTGCTTGCTTGCTTGCTTATTTGTGTGCTCTTACGTGTTTATATATTTTACGGACTAATTTAACGCATAATAGCGGCCCTCGTTATTTTATAACGAGCTACTTTTACGCACGTGTGAGTTGTGTTTATATGCTTGTGTGTGGTGTTTATAATTAGTGTGCTTGTTTTTCTTTCGATCCTCGTACTTGCGAGTTGAATATTTTTTTTTCGGTCCTCGCACTTGCGAGTTGAATATTTTTCTTTCGGTCCTCGCACTTGCGAGTTGATATTTTTCTTTCCGTCCTCACACTTGTGAGTTGAATATTAATTTAACGCGTAATAGCGTTCCCGTGGCTAGTACCGTAACATACTAGTTTTGCACGGATTTAATATAAATCTCTCTTATAATATATTGTTTGTTTGTTAGACTTGTTTTCTAATCTTTGCAGTGAGGTGAAGTGAAGTAAGGTGACTCTTGTTCTAAGATCCAAGTCTTAGGCGTACTAACGGGGAGTTAGTAGCCTTCGCACCGTGAAGAAAAGGGAAGACCCAAGATCTAAGACCTAAGATCCAAGACCGGCAAAGTTGTAGAAGTACATTGTCTAGGGGATTACTACAAAGTATTTGAGGAGGTAACGGGGAGTTACGCTCCAATATAATTCTTGTAGTGGGTATTTGCTATTTATTGTGAGGAGGATACATGTATGTATTGCTCCAAGATAAATAAATAGTGGTATAGGAGTTGTAAATGCTTCTCCGCCTACTATAAAGGAGTTTCTTTATAATGGAAGAAATCTCAAGTCTGGGGAGGAGCTCGGGGACTGGAGTAGGGGTGTTCGAATCCATTAGGGGTTGCGGGCATCGCGAACCAGGATAAAATCGACCGTGTTATTTTTATTTCCTTCTTTATTTTTCCGCACTCGATTTACTTGTTTACAAGTGACGAATTTTAAAAGAGGAAAGAAACTTCGAAAAAGCCAAGCTTTAAATTTTAAAAAGGTGATAAGTTATTCAACCCCACCCCCCCCTTCTAGCTTATCTAACCCATATACGGGACCTATCACAATAAAAAATAAATTGAGAAAAAGTGCATAATTACTAACATTCAACTTATTAACATATAAGTTATAAGTTGAGTTGGCAAATGCCTTTCATAAATCTTATGAACTTATAGGCCAAAAGTGATTATATAAATAATTTTGAATTTGGTAATTCAAAGACTGCTTTCTTCTTTTCAAAGCATGATCTCATTATAGATTAGCTTATAATGTGGTTGCTTAGAAATTATGCTACATTTATGTTATTGGGTACTTATAAGAAAGCCATTTATGAATTCATGGTATTGATTACAATTGGTTATGTTGTATGTCTTTGAACTGTGGGAATGGTGTTTTTCTTGATGATTATCGGGGTGGTGCTTTTCGTGATGATGACCATGATTTGGGGTTACCAAGTGATGATACTGTAATATATGTGATTTTAATAATAATAATAATAATAATAATAATTTTTTTTAAGAGAATAGAATAAGAATTAAATTTCTTTGTACTTGCTAATACGAAAAGGGTTTTATTTTCTTTAAAATTCTTAAAGTCCTATCGAGATAGATGGATCAATAGGTTATATATAATTAGACCGTATCTATCTATTATATATATAATATATAAACAAGACATAAAATTGGTGAGACATTTTAATGCACTTGAAATGTCTCAATTGCCCTTGTATTCATTAATTAAAAAAAATGTTGTCAATGGGAATTGAATCTTGGTCCTCATTTAATTTTGCACTTTGTCATACCACTAGGCCACACACTCACGTGTTGTTTATCAAACTCATAATATATATGTATGTGTGTCACGTGAGCCTAATTGAAAGCAAATAAAATTTATCTAGATTGAAAGCAAATATGTTTATAACAAAATTTATTAATATAATTATTTGAGATATGAACACTATGTTAATTAAACAATTAGATTAATTATATAATTATATTCAAATTACAAAATTATGAATTATATTAGGTATACGATTTAAATAATCGTTGTATTAGTTAGTGTAATTGTGTTAACAAGACAAGATATTGTTAAAAATAAAAATACTATTTCTACTATTGGAATCTGAAAGGATGAAAAACTGAATTAAGTTTGTTAAACTTAATCGAATTAAAGAAGATTGGGTAACAAATAAGATATAATGTTATCAATCATTATATGAAGAGAAAGATTAAAATTTTAAATGAACAAAACTCGACAACAATAAAACTAATGTTTGAACAACGTTAGTACAAAATTTTATGCACAATATAGGAAAATAACTCGTGTCTCGCATGAGTTGTTATACTAATATAATATAAATTAGTAATATAGAATATGTGGTCTACTTATACATATTCATAAATTATTGAAATTTGCATTAAGTATTCATTTATCTTTTAAGATTGATTCTATCAATAATGGCAATTACCATCATGATCGGGTAATTACCATCATTGTTTGGTATCGTTGTAAAGTTCTGTCTTTTAGGTAATTATTCTCCTTTCTCAACCTCCTAGAGATCAATAACTATCGAACCATATCATGGGCAAATATGTTTCAGATCAAATGCCTCAATAGACTGCCGTAGGTGTCCCCATCCCCGCTCCTACGACTGCAACAATATGCTAAACACACGCACACTCAACATACACATGACACAATAACCGTCATATATCAGATTTTATCACCGCCTGTGATCCCTGACTCAAAATTACCACCACACACTCACCCATCTCTTTTATTCATCATTTACAACATATTTAACAAAAATCATAACATATCTCTATGCTTCTTGAATCACTAACATATCCTATACTTTATGTATCAAAATTCACATGTGCATATTCTAACATTAACATATGTGCCTATTCATCTGATACCATGTCAAGTACAGTCGCTCAAAAATCTTAAGGTATTAGAGGATGGCCGAATCGGATATTTATATTATATTCTAACACTCTGCGTGCTTGAGCTCTGACACCATGTTTTTTATTATATTGATAAAAACACTCTTTAACTTGAATTGTAGGGAACATATAATTTTTGTTAATCACATGATATATTTGTGCATATAGATCATGATGATATATATTTTGGAAAAGAAACATTTTATAAAATATAATTTTACACTTATATGCCCAAATGATGAGAAGCTATGATTTATTTTATGAATTAAATCATCTATTTACAGCTTTTTGACCGAAATTTCAATAAACTAATAACACTTTATTTACATGTTGTATAAAAATAATTTTAAAAAATGTCCCGTACCTCGTACAGATTATTATGCTAGTTATATTCATAAACATACAAACAAAAACCTATTCTTAATAGCCGCACCGAGGAGAAGTAGAGGTCGAAAAACAGAGGCACAGACTTGGAATCCGAGTGAGGCGATTTATTCGTTTTAATTTTATAATTAATTGTTCATATTTTTGGAATTGATTATTTACATATAATGGGTTGAATTGTGAACCATGTTAATTGAGTTACTCTAAATGAGATATGCCATGTTATGTGTGTATATTTTTTTATTAAGTTAGTTAGGCTACAAAAATTTAACCAAGTTTTATATTTTAATATTGTTATGATGTACATGTACAGTATCATGTATTTTGTTATTATTATATTGTATTTTTGATTTGTTAAACTTGTACACCCAATATCCTCTGATCAGGTTTCATTTTTGTACATGTAGTATAGTCCCGGAGTGGTTTAGAAAATATTATTTATTTAATTAGCTATTTGGTCTATTGTTACATACAAATTAATTACTTGTATTTTATAATTAAATTAAGTGAATTTTGTGACTTTGCATGAGTTGTCACCTATATGGTAAAGAAAATATGTATGTTAATCACAAATTAGATCGTGGGACGGGAGTTTAGAGGATCATTTGCGGATTTCGTTAGTATTTTAGTTGCAATTTTTGAGGTACGGATTCTTTCTTCTTTTATTCAGCGCTACTCATGTTAGGATTAGTTATATTAAATATGTTTTGCTTCCAAATGTATTCACTTGAATTTTGATCATTTTGACTCGTTGACTTTGAAAATAATTTTTAAATCTGTTTTGAAGTATTAAAATTTTTGAATCTGTGACTTTCTGAAATTTTGCAAATTATATAATTGTTGGAAATGTTCAAATATTTGTTTATTGTGATTTCGGAGATTTTGCGAAATGTTTTATTTGAACCCTCAGCGATATAGGGTATACCGAGTCAACCAGATGTAGGAGTACTACGGCCATGTCAATGCGGCACCAGTGACATGACACTTCCGTGGCAGTGTGATTGGTCACGGCGTATCCTTCTGATAGCTCAGGTGACGAGCTTTTGCGCATTTTTATATTTGTTTCAGGATACGTGGGTGCACCCAGATTTTGATTAGATTTGTGATTTGATTTGGCGGTAACGTTGTATATGCCGTACACGTTATCTGATTTGTTACACACATTAGGTACCCTATGATGTGTGTATCTGTATCTGTTCTGTTCTGATCTCGGTATGAAGTATCCTAACCCCTCGTTGCTTCAGCCATGCTTATTTTAAAATAAATGTTTTATTATAAACTGTCAAATATAGATAACTGTTCTTGTGTTTTATAAACTGTGTTACCCTGGGCAAATAAATGTTTTATCATAAACTGTCAAATAAAACTGTGTTACCGTACTGGGCAAATAAATGTTTTATTATAAACTGTCAAATATAGATAACTGTTTTTCTGTTTTATAAACTGTATTCCAAATCCGTACTGGGCAAATAAATATTTTATTTTAAACTGTCAAATATAGATAACTGTTTTTCTTTTTTATAATCTGTATTCCAAATCCGTACTGGGTGATTGGCTCATGCCGTATTCCTTTTCTGGCAGGTGCTTAGGGGGATCTGGGGCTGTGTGATGGAGAGTTACCCTTATTCCATTGATTAGGACTTATAGATTTCTAGCATTATTTAGACTTCATAATTTATGGGTGATTAGAGTTACCCTTATTCCATTGATTAGGACTTATAGATTTCTAGCATTATTTAGACTTCATAATTTATGGGTGATTGGCTCATGCCGTATTCTTTTCTGGCTTTTCTGGCAGGTGCTTAGGGGGTCTGGGGCTGTGTGATGGAGAGTTACCCTTATTCCATTGATTAGGACTTATAGATTTCTAGCATTATTTAGACTTCATAATTTATTTAAAGATAATTTTAGTACTCTGTTTGCATATTTATGGATTATAAGTAATCTTTCCTTTTATTTTAGAAATGGGTGTTACAAAGAATATGTGACAACCCGGGTCAAATCCCGAACCTTTTTCGAAAATCGGGTCGAGTCCCGATTCTGAATCCGAAATAAGCTAAAGTAAACTGGTCCAAATGCAACCAACTTGGGTAATCCACAAGTACAGACCCCTAGGGATCATGATTTGTTAGTCCAATTAGTAGTAGTATTTTGCCTTATAAACTGAACAGAAGTCCCAAATCTTCTCGATGTGGGACTATGTTGGGACTAGGATGTTACAGATACAACATGGGATTTGTTGAAGCCAAACAATTGGTTGGAAATGGTCATAGGGAAGATGTCTCTCGGACGGAGAAAATGAAATTTTTGATTGTGACTTTGTTGAAAGTTATTGTTGTTCTTAGCAACAAGTTGATGGTGTATGACAAGTTGATTTCTTGGTTCGAGAGAGAAGAGACTGGGGAAGGAGGTGTTAGTATTGTAAACAGAACAAGCCTTGAGTCTGTTTTGCTGGAACCTTTGCAGATTATTTCTTTTAGATCAAAGCATGGAGATTATGGAGTATAGCGGATGGTTGTCTTTATTCCTAGGATCAGGTGTTTACAGGGAGCAGCCTGTTAGTGAATTTGAAAGGTGCTCTAAAAAATAAAGGGAACATGGTCTTAATGAGAAGATGGAGGATCAATGGATGACCATTGATGTCATGAACATGAGATATCTTAAAGAGGAAGAATTGCATCAAAGACAGAAAAATGACGAAATAGTTTTTTAAAAAATAGTATTGTTTTTAGATATTCTCTTATAACTAGAACTATTTGGTATGTATTTTCAGAATTTGAATCTTGTTAAGGTTTGGAGTTTGTTTTTCCCTTGATAACGTGAACTTGAACTATGGTCTGAAATTTTATCTCATTTATCCTTCACCTCGACTTGCAAGCGTATGGTCCCTCTTACATTCAAAATTATAAAATAGATGTTTAATATATATATATATATATATATATATATATATATATATATATATATATATATATATATATATATATATATTATGCCCCTATTTTTGGATAATTAATTTTTTTATTTGTTTCCAATTTCAACAGCCAAATGATCACCATCGTAACAGAACAATAGGCAAATTATCAATGCTATAATTTGCATATATAGCAAATAGAACAAGCATTCACTTTTATTACCGGTCAGTAGATTCAAATCTTAAACCCGTATCAACAATACAATTCCTGAACACACTAATTCTTAGTCTTATCAAAACAAGAACCGAGCTCTTGGTGCAGAGCTTCTTCAAGCCAAACCTCAGATTCCTGCATCAACTCGGGACTTAATCTGAACATCAAAACACAAAACTCCATCTCATCAAGAACTCCATCTCCATTCACATCACCTTCTCTCAACATGCTCATCAACTCATCATCTCTCAAATCTTGCAGCCCAAGCAATGCAGAGTTTTTCTTCAAGCTCTCAAATGTGATCACTTCTTTTTCCTTGTCCATCAATAATCTGAACCCATTGCACAGCTCTTTGATCAGACCATCACCTCCTAATTTATCAGCCATTGTTGGCAACATGTCTTGAAAATCATCACCAACTCTTACACCACCAGCCATCTTATGTAATCTTGAATATAAAAAAACTATGTTGAAAAATATAGAAACAGAGAGAAGAGAATGAAGAGAAGTAGAGGATAAATGAGGGTATATATAAGATCAAAAAAATGGGTATGAGTTCGAGGAAAGAGGGTAGGGTCGTATATGAATGCCAACCCACGTACAGGCAAGATACAGAATTAATTGCTGCAAAATGCAATTACACATCTCCTTCTTAGAAGAAACCTGTGAGGGGGCAGAAGTGGTATTTTGACCTTATTTTCCTATATAAAATAGGCTTTTTACATCTGACTTTTTCAAAATTTGTCTGTGAATGATTTTAAAGACAATGAATGTCCCTTAACTTGTGAGCTACTCTGTAAAGAACTCCCCTACTAGCCAACAATGTGTATTGGATTCACATGACAAAAGCTGAATAAGAGTGGGCTTCCTACGAAACAACAAGGGGTTTGGATGCTTTGATAATAGGAGAAAGGTTCAACCAACTCACTTTCCTATATGCCTCCAAAATTGCTAAGAAACTCACCTACATCTTTGGGAAATTACTGTATACGATACCTTTTCTCTCTCTCTCTCTCTTTTTTTTTTTTTTAAAAAAAAGTAGTACATTTTTAATTTATTTTGATTGATCGGTTTAAGAAGTTCTTTAATCGATCACCTCATTTCATAGGTGTTCGATAACAAATTCACGTGAACATGCAAAAAAAATATTGATTTAGAGATAAAATTATCGATGTTCAAATTGGATTGGGATACAAACCCATTAATGAAAACTTAGTTATTCTCTTCTTTCCATTTTATATGTCTTTTTTGACATTTTAATAATTAAATTATTAATGTTTGATTAAATATTGAAAATTATTTAATTATTAGTTTTAAAAACTGAAAGTTACATTTTAAAATAGGTTGAATATACTTTTTAATAACATATCTTTTACTTATTTTTCCCAATCATATAATACGGAGTACATATAAATTTCAATCTTGACCAATTTAATCCATAAAAATTAAAAAAGGACTCGGACATTTCATTTAGGTGTCCGAAATGAAAATTCACTTTATAGGTAATTTCGGTGGACAATTTTTTCTATATAAATAAGGGAAGAAGATTCTTTATTATCTTTACTTTTTTGTGTTGACCTTTTATCCTTTACAAGGCAAAGTCTTTCCTAGCAGATTCTACAGTTCTTCCTCCGGAAAGAATTAAGCGAAGACTCAAGTCATGATTAATGTATTTTGGACTTTTGGATGTACAATAGTTAACAGAAAAGCATGAGAAATCCAAATTTTGACAAAGCTCCGAGTACACATGCATACAATGAGAGAAGTGGTCTTCCCGTGCCGTCATGGAAAATTGTGTCTACACGGATTTTATTAAGTTCTTTACTCGTCACCGAGGATTTCGTATTAGTTTGGTGTACTTCAGTGGCGGAGCCACGTTAAGGCCAGCACAGGCCTGTGCCCACCCTGAAAAAAAAATTTCCCTGAAATTTTTTTTTTTTTTTTTTTAAAACATAGTCCATAGCAAAGTTTTCAAAGTCCAGGCCCTCCCTCACAACCTCTTGGTAAGTTTTTACTTGTTTTCATTTGAAATTTCTCCCCTAATGAGTTAATTATTTTGTGTACTTAGATGATTTATGATTTTGTTGCTCATTATTCAATTGTCTTATGTCTTTGTTTAAGTATATAATCTGAATATATATGTTAGAATTGTTAATTAGTGGTATTGATGATCTCCGCTCCCCAAGTGTTCGATAAAATGTCCCTTTGATTTAGTGGTAAAAAAAATCCGCGCTTCGCGCGGGATAAAAATAAAACCTCACGGACCGTTGTTGCCCTCCCTCATTCCGTGGGTTGCCTCCGCCACTGGTGTACTTACAAAATGGTTGCAAGAATATTAGAGCATCTCTAATGGGGTTGGTTAAGGGGGTGTTTGGAGAACTTTTTTTTAGAATAAGTCAATTTATTTTAAGACAAAGTTAGAGATTTCTAACTTTCAAACTTATTTTCCAACTTATTTTTGCAACTTATAGAATCTCAAACATATATTAAATACTTGTATAAAAAAAATTTATCAAAAGATGAAATTTTTACCCGAAAATAAGTTCATAAGGACTTATAATAAGTCCAGCCAAACAGGCTCTAAGATGATTGGCTAAAATGATAGAAAATATTGATTATGTAAAACTAGTGTAATAACCCGTGCGAGGCACGGGTCATCTTCTAGAAGTTGATATAAACTTGTTTATTTTTACGATTTAAAGAATATATATTGACATGATTGTATAGTTTCCGTTAAAACATGTTTGTTATAATGTCCCAATTTTGTTTTATATAAAATTTGATTTAATTATTCAGATAAGCACTCCAAATAAAATATTTCGTGGCATATAAATGTGTTGGATATAGTATAACACATTTACACCAATTTTTACAAATTTATGTCACAAATAGAAAACATCTAATAATTTGTTATTATTATAAATTTGGGTAAGAGAACATAAAATTTAAATAATAAGGAGGGGTTTTCTGTTTAATTCTCCTTAATATTTTTTATCACTATAAATCAATTTTTGGAATGATATTTTTTTAATATTTTATCTTCATTTTTTTTTTCATTTTTTCATAAAGAATCTAGTCAATACATAAGAGGGAGAAATAAAGTTCTTTTGATATCTTTCTCTTTCAAGGTATATTTAAGAATACAATCATAAAATAAATTAGTCGTACTGACATATTTATTCATATTCCAGTTATAATTTTGACAACTCAAGAAACCTGTTATTTACCCACGTAATGTTTTACAATAAAGATGTTGTCCAATCAGTATATAAAAAACTAATTGCATAATTTAAAATTTTATCTTTTTAGGCAAATAATTTTAACTATCTCATAGTATATAATGTGATTAATCGATCATAATATTTTGTGTATGTGCATGCTATGCAATATACTATTTTCTAAGATATTTGTTAACTTGACTGTATTTTTAATCCTTTTTACAATTTATTTTGAATTTTTTAATATTCTTTCCAACCAAAATTTCTTTATGTGTATTATACGACTTTTAATCGATGTACATATGATATGAACTGATTCCTATATTTTGTATTATTATATGTTATATGATCTTTTTTCAAGGAAGTGTATCTTTCTCAACTTATTTACAAGATTCATTTTTTTTTTAACTTTTGTACTATATGACATTTTTAAGGATCTCATCTTTTAATTATATATTGTTATGTAAAAATATAAAATATATTATAGTTAATATTATATGTTAGAAATGTTTAATTAATTGAAAATAAATCAATTTACATTGCGTGATATTATTATCAAATTTTTAAATTACTTGTATATATAATCACATACCATGTTTTGTAAACTAAAATACAATATTTTAAAAGTAATGTGAATTACCATTATCTTTTGCTCAAAAATTAAAGTAGCACTAAAAATAGAATAAATAAGAGGTCAAATTTATCTTAAAAAATTAAACTAAAAACCAAAATATATGTAGTACAATGATCAGAAGGATGAATTGTTTGGACGAGGTTAATGATTCAATTCACAACAAAAATAAACTAACTCATTTAAAATAAGAGCGTGGAATTAAATTTTAAAATTAGTGTATATAATTACGTACCATATTTTGAAAAGTAAAATTTCAAAATTTGAAACTAATATTTGTCATTACTATTTTTACTCATAAATTAAAATAATAGTAAAAACATGATAATATAGAGATCGAACTTATGTAAAAAGAGTTTTAACTCCAAACCAAAAAACATAATGTAGCATAATGGTTTGGAGGAAGAAATATATGGAGGAGGTTGTGGGTTCAATTCCCCACAAACACAAATAACTTAATTTTTCTCTTCAAATAAGGGAGTGGCAAATCAATGTAATTTTGTAATATATTAGGGCAAACTCGTAATTTCACAGGGAGTTTATTGGCTCAAAATGCCCTATGTGTACCATATATTGTGAAACCTAAAATATAATATTTTTAAAATAATGCGAATCACCACTATTTTTACGCAAAAATTAAAATAATAATAAAAATAAGATAATGGAGAGGTCGGGTTTATGTAAAATGTTTTTTAATTCAAAATAATAAAATCCATGTAGCACAATGCTTAGTAGTATAACTTGTGTAGATGAGGTTCTAGGTTCAATTCACCACGAAAACAAACTCATTTTTTTCCATTTAAATAAGAGAGTGGCATTTCATGTAATTTTATAACTTGTAAGGGTATAACTTTAATTTTACAGGGGGTTAATTGGCTCAATACCCCTAAATTATCCATGTGTTGCTCTATTATATATAGAAAGAGATTTACTGAACCTGTAAGGCGTTGTGCTTCATGGTGCTGACTATATTGATTGACTATATTTTAAAAATAGTATATTATTATTTTAAGTTATTGTGAATAGAATATATAATTTGAATACGGTAAGAATTGATGTGGAATCTTCTTACATATTCATAGAGATTCGACAAATATAGACAAGAGAAATGATCCATTGGAGTTGATTTTTTTTACATAATTTCCATAATTTTATTTACAGTATGTTTTAATTACTTTTATCTAAGGGTCCTACATGATTGGAGTCTTACAAGAATGTCATGTGAGGAAAAAGGAGAAATTATCAGTACCATAATGGATTAAAAATTGGGCTTTTGTTAGGAATATGTTGTACTTGATGATAACTTCACAATCAATCAAATTGTATAAGGTTTTGTAGCTGTCAACGGATGAGGATTTATAACTCTATCCGTTGACAGGTAGCTCACCAACGGATGAGGTTTTGTAGCATACTGCGGTATCTCTATGTTATCAGTTGATAGTGTTTTTATCCACAGTCATGTTGACCATCAATGGATAGGCAGAATAGGGTAGCCAATTGTAAATAAACTATGCTATGTAATTCTGTCTAAGTGAAAGTGTATCAACGGATGAAGACAGAACTCTATCAACGGATACAACGCAAATCCACTCTATCAACGGATACAACTCAAATCTCAATATCAACGGATACAGCTCAATATATCATCAACGGATGTCAGTGTACAATGTCAACGGATAATCATTGACACTTACTTCTATGCTAAGCTGGGGATTAGCAGTTGATAAGGACAGGTTTGACTGACAGATCACATGGGTTGATAGTAGATACAAAAAGCAGTATGGCAGCCATGCTTTGGAAACACAGAAGAAAGAAGCATTCCGTTTACACTATGAATACAAGAAAGGTGCAGGAGACATGTCTGTTCACAAGGACAACCTTTCGGCTACATGTGTATTTGGAGTGGAGTAGCAAGTCAACTTAAATTAGATTAATATTATCTTATTCCTGTAGCACTTGTAAACTTGGGATATATAACCGAGTGTAGCAACTTTTTAGAAGGTAAGAAAACAAATACATTTGCTTAGGATTTTTATTGAATATCCTTAGAAAGCAAAGAGTTGTAAAATAGAAGCTGTGTACATTTGTATCACAGAGTTTTCTTCGAATAAAAGCTTCAGGTGGTGCATTTAACCACCTGATTTTTATGTGTTTGTGCATTAATCTTTTTACAGCAATTATCTAAGTATAGATTTCTGGAGTTCTTATCAGAAATTTATAAATATCAAGAATTGTATTCAACCCCCCCCTTCTACAATTATACAAGTGTGTAATCTAGGAATAACAATTGGTATCAGAGCAAGCTTTTAACATATTTGAAGTTTAAAGATCAACACACTTCCAACATGTCTAAGAAGGATTATGGAGTAAAGATACCAGTTCTTGATAGAGAGAATTACTTTCACTGGAAAGTAAAAATGCGTCTACATCTCTTGTCTATTGATGAGGGTTTTGTGGATTGCATTGACAAGGGTCCTCACGTTCCAATGAAGACTGCAACAAGAGTTGGCCTGGCTGAAGATGTGCCTGACACTCTCATTCCCAAACCTGTTTCTGAATGGAGTCTTGAAGATATTGCAGAAGTCCACAAAGACAAAAAGACCATGAATATACTGTTCAAAGGTCTAGAAACAGACATGGTTGGCAATGTTATTAACTGTACTACCTCCAAGGAAGTATGGGACACTATTCAAACCCTTTGTGAAGGAACAGAACAGGTGAGGGAAAACAAGATGCAACTACTAATCCAACAGTATGAACATTTCCATTTTAAGAGTGGAGAAACATTGAATGATACATTTAGTAGATTTCAAAAGCTACTAAATGGTTTGAAACTGTATGGAAGAATCTATCAAGTTAAAGATTCTAATCTCAAATTTCTGAGATCACTGCCCAAGGAATGGAAGCCAATGATTGTTTCTCTAAGAAACACTCAAGAGTACAAGACATTTACTCTTGAAAGGATCTATGGAACTTTAAAGACATATGAGCTGGAAATGGAGCAGGATGAAGAGATTGAGAAGTCTCAAAAGAAAAGTGGGTCAGTTGCACTTGTTGCCAACTTGGAGCAGAAGGAGGAAAGGACAGAAGCTGCTAGTTCTACACCAAACAGGGAGGTTTGTAAAGGTAGAGCAGAATCAAGCAGGAGCAAGGAAAAGATGTCTGAGGAATTGAATGTCCTTCAGCAGGATGAATTGGATGAGATAGATGAGCACTTAGCTTTTCTGTCTAGGAGATTCTTGATAGAATATATTTTTATATATATTTTAGATGATTTTATTCTCATATTTATTGTGTTTTGCATTGATTTGGATTTTTATTTAATATATTTGATTGTTTTATTGTAGGAAATAAAGAATTCATGACTTGGAAGGATTTGGAGCAAAAAGAGCTATTTTGGAGATAAAATAGGAGAAAATTCGTATTATTGGGCTATACAGGCTGCCTGCACTGTTTGGGCCATATCTTGAGTTCCAGAAGTCAGAATTTGACGATCTTACTGTCCACGCGAAGCTTGTGGAATTTTCTTTAATTCAGAGGTGGTCCAATAAGCAAAATCAAACTGGAAGAGGCCGGAAACAGAGGAGAAAAGGAAGTTACGAATTTTAATTAAGGAATCCTATTCAGTTATGGAATCCTACTTGTAATTGATTTAGAGTATTAAAATACTTTTATTGGGCAAGACTTTTAGAGCCTATATAAACACATCTAGGGTATGATGAAAAGAGGATTAGGATGTAATATTAGATCAGATAATATAGTTTAGAGTAGATTATTATTATTAGTTGGAGATGTAGAGAAACACCATGACTCTTCTTTTGGGTGACAACATTGAAGTTTGAAGGTTTTGTTCTCTTAATCTTTTCTTTGTTCTTATTAGTTTTATTATGTTTTCTTGTTTTACTAGTTGTTTTACTTGTTTAATTATTAGCGAGTAGTTATTTCTAGGGCTTAAAGGGAAGCCATGTTTGCACTAATATTGGCATGATTTTCATAGTGGTTTGATTGGTTATGGTTAATTCTGATTGATATGTTTTAATCATTAATTTGTGTAATCGGCCGATATCATGGGTTAATTATATGCAAATAGGGGTATGGATCGAGAGATTTACTTCCTAGAGGTACACATACGATTAGCAGAATTGAATTTGAGTGCGGAAGCATCATTGGATTTCTGAGAGCGTTAATTCTTGGAAGAGATTAACTTGACTCTAATTACCTGATTGATTGAATTACTAAAAGTGGTTAATTGTGTTGAATGTTTCGAGAGTGTTAATGCTTGAAAGAGATTAACATACTCTAGTTATAGGATCACATTGATTTGCTTTAGCTTAAGAGCCAATTGTGTAAGCATGGTGGACCTGATTGCCCTAGGTTTTAAATAATTTGTTTATCACCTGTTTAATTAGTGTTAATTTAGTTTAATTAGTTAATTAATAATTTCACATATTCGTCTGACCCTTGAAACAATTAGCGATAACTGAAAAGGAATTAGTAGAACCTGTCTCCTTGTGGATTCGACCCGCTTGCCATCTGTACTAGCAATAGACACCGTGCGCTTGCGGTTAGGTATAATTTGACACATCAAGTTTTTGGCGCCGCTGCCGGGGAGATAGCGAGTTTCTGTTGATTTTAATTTAGTTGTTTAGATTGTTTCCATTGTCTCGTTGGAACCTTTGTTCCAATTGAGGCAGATTTTATTACGTTTTCTTGGCTTTGTTGAGTGTGTCTACAGGTTTGCAATGGGTGAAGTTGATACTTTTGCACTACTCTCTTCCATGTTGGAGGCACGCACTCAAGAAATTGCCTCATTCAACCCTATAGAGCCCATTATGCGTCCAATGAGTATCAATGAGATGTCACAAGTGGCCCCTAAAACTTACAACTTCTGTCCAATTTGTGGTGTCCAGGGTCATTATGGTTTGGAATGCTATTACAATGTCTACAATTCTCAGAGTGCTCAGTGGGGACAAATGAATTCTTTTGAAGAAGGATATGGGTACAATCAGTATTCAAACACTTTTGATCAAGAATGGGTGAATCAACCAGATTTCTACTACCAGGACAATGGTGCTCAAAATTTCTCATATCATAATCAGCAACAGTTTGAGCAACAATATTATCAGTCATATGAGCAGCCACCACAGCAAGAATATCAATATCCTCCTCTACAAGAAGATCTACATGTTTCTCAACCCAGTGTAGATGTGCAAGCTGATCAGACAAATGAGATGTGGGATATCTTGAATAAAATGCTAAAGAGTTTTGAAGAATTAGAAACTCAAAGTTTGGCGATTGAATCTCAAATTGCACAGTTGGCTAACTCTTCTACTACAGGGCAGCTCGACTATTTACCATCATCATCCATCCGATCCGAAGAGGACCTGATTGCTATCAATCTCACAAGCGATCAGGAATATGATAGTTTCTCCATGTATGTTGATGATGAGGCCATTGATAAAGTGAAGGAGCATGCCACTGATGACGAGATCAATGATGTTGCTGCTACTGAGGACAATGTGACTGATGATGAGGCTACAAAGGAAAGCAATACAGAGATGGTTGTTGTTTCTCTTCCGCAATCTGTGCCTAAGCTACCATGTATTGATAAATTTGCTCTCGATCTAGCCTCTACTTACAAGGCTTCTTTGCTCAAGAACACTTATTTCAAGGCTGATGTGATAACAAATATTGTCCAAGATGATATTTCTCAAATTCTGGTTGAGGATCCATACAAAGTGGCTCCTACGTTTCAAGCTCGAGAAGAGGGAGAAGATGGAAGTGTCTTATTAGCCAATGATGTGATAAGCCAAGATGTCCGAATGGCCCCAGTGAAAGTGAGGAGTGAAGAAAAACCACCACCAGAACCTCCACCTTATGTCAAGGGAGTTCAATATTTTCGTGGTGTTGAATTTTATCGCTGTTTTATCACAAAGTTTTCCAAAACTACACAAGCACTCTCTCTATTGCTTATTAATGACATATTTTATTTTACTGATGCTTGTTTGGAGACTTTCTGCAGGATAAAGACGATCACTAACACTCTTGATACTTTTTGTGGTGGCGAGTTTATGATCGAGAAAGTGGATATTACGCCTTTACCGGAGTATTTTTGAGGAGGTCAAGCTAATGACTCTAAATAAGCGCTGCTTGGGAGGCAACCCAAGATTTCATTGGAGGATCGGTGCACTTCATGCTTTTGCATAGGGGAGTACTTCTTTCCTTCTTTCATATATAGTAGAATTGTTTAGTTATAAAAAAATTTTTAAAAAAAAAAAAAAAATTTGTGTGTTTAAAAAAAAAAAAAAAAAAAAAAAAAAAAAAAAAAGTTAGAAACGCAGGCTGCGCCTGCGTTACTGTATTAGACGCAGGCTGCGCCCCTGTAACGCAGGCTGCGCCTGCGTTACTGTCCTTCCCGCAGTCTGCAGACCTGTCACGCAGGCTGCGCCTGCGTGTCTGCATGTGGGGCAGTCTGCTGTGTGTTCACTTAATAAAAAAAAAAAAAAAAAAAAAAAATTTTTTTGTCAACCTCCCTTTCTATTTATACGCCCCCTTTACACCTAATTCTTTTCCTATTTCAATTCCAAAACCTCTCATCTCTCCACCAAAAATTCTAAACCTATTTCTATTCTAATTCTTATTTCTTATTATTATTATTATTATTATTATTATTATTATTATTATTATTATTATTATTATTTTTGTATATATTTTTTTTCTTTTCTTTTATATATTTGCTCATTGAGGACAATGAACCACTTAAGTGTGGGGATGAGTTCTCAATGATAAAAAATCAAAAAAAAAAAATTATATATTATAAAATTCAAAAAAAAATTAAAAAAATTGAAAAATACCAAAAATAACTCTAGCCATGCAATTTGATTAGTTGTTGTATTTTGCTTGATACACCCATGCATGCGTAGAATTCTTGTGTTCTTGACGCTTTTGTATGAGAAGTGACGTGCTTTGTTCTTGTGCACACACTTTCACTAGCAAGTTGAAACTGGTAGACTTAATTGGATGTAGTAAGTGATTAGAATGACATGAATATGTGCAAGATGACTTGGTTTTCATGCTTTGAGTACAAGTAGGTGCGTTAGAGAGTCTTGTTACCTGGGATTGATTATGTTTTGTCACACCAAGTGAGTTTTGAGCCTATATGCATATCTTTTGCATGATTTTTCGTTTGCTTGAGTGTCCACATGTTGTTTACATTGCTAGCACTTACTTGAGATCTTTCTTGAAATGCATGACATTACTTGATGATGAGATGATAAAGGCACTTAGGTTTAACCTCGTATTTCCCATATATATTTCCACACCTTTTAAACATGATCAATTAGTTAACCCGTTGAGCTTAATCCTATTCTTTCGGTGACACACCACATTACTTGCCATTATCCTTTTTATTCTATTGGCCTTACATTGAATTTGAACCTAAATTGTCAAAGGCTAGTATTGTGCTTAAGGGAGTAATAAGGTGTTCATAAAAGGGAGGTTATTAATGATCATACCATTGGGGAATATTGATTTTGGTTGATGCTTGTTAGTCGAAATTCATAATAATATCTATGGATCATTGTGCTTATTCCTTAGCTCTCAGAAAAAAAAAACAGAAAAAAGAAAAAAAAATAGAAAAAAAAAAAGAGAAAAAAAATAAATAAATTTGAGAGCATTCTTATGTTTGTATGATCCTTCTTCATTCGACTAGTCAAGTTATTATGTAAGGGTTATTGAAAAATCCAAGTGTGGGGAAGTATTTGTGGTTTTAATAGAAAGGGAATTGAATAATGATTATTGTTGGGTACTAGCTTTTGACATTTAACCTGTTTTAGCTTTACTTGACATACCTGGTCCCTAGCCCATGTTACAACCCGAATAAAGACCTTTTGATTATCATCAGTGATGTATGTTGTGTTGAGAGTGAGATTGATTGCGAGTGTCAAGTTGTGTTTATGATTTTGTTGGAATTGAGTGATACACTTAACCTTGTTCTTGAGTGAATATTCGTTTTTGAGTGAAAGGTGAGTTATTACTTGTTTTGGCATAGGAGATCCCGGGTTTTGACTTAAAGATGTATTTCTTGTGGGCTTAGCATGATTACCAACGATTTTTACACTTGACATGAATTTTTATGACCTTCTGCATGTTGGTTGAGTAGACTACGTGAATACTTGCACTTTCGACACCAAGACATCGTATGTTTACTTTGATTCTTAAGTTGATGTGGTATGAGAGGACTTGTGTGTGTGGTGTTGTGTTAGCATTGATCTGTTGCATGGTTGGATGAATTTTGTGGGTACATTCACTATAAACCCTCACGAGACAACACTCGTCCTACTAGGGCTGCCTAGGGGTTTAACGGCTTGTTGCATATGCTCAATGCAATCGTGTCATCTACGAAAGTGATGTTTGTTAGGACTTAGTTTTTATTTCACTTATTTGCCCGAGGACGTGCAAATGCTTAGTGTGGGGATGTTTGATAGAATATATTTTTATATATATTTTAGATGATTTTATTCTCATATTTATTGTGTTTTGCATTGATTTGGATTTTTATTTAATATATTTGATTGTTTTATTGTAGGAAATAAAGAATTCATGACTTGGAAGGATTTGGAGCAAAAAGAGCTATTTTGGAGATAAAATAGGAGAAAATTCGTATTATTGGGCTATACAGGCTGCCTGCACTGTTTGGGCCATATCTTGAGTTCCAGAAGTCAGAATTTGACGATCTTACTGTCCACGCGAAGCTTGTGGAATTTTCTTTAATTCAGAGGTGGTCCAATAAGCAAAATCAAACTGGAAGAGGCCGGAAACAGAGGAGAAAAGGAAGTTACGAATTTTAATTAAGGAATCCTATTCAGTTATGGAATCCTACTTGTAATTGATTTAGAGTATTAAAATACTTTTATTGGGCAAGACTTTTAGAGCCTATATAAACACATCTAGGGTATGATGAAAAGAGGATTAGGATGTAATATTAGATCAGATAATATAGTTTAGAGTAGATTATTATTATTAGTTGGAGATGTAGAGAAACACCATGACTCTTCTTTTGGGTGACAACATTGAAGTTTGAAGGTTTTGTTCTCTTAATCTTTTCTTTGTTCTTATTAGTTTTATTATGTTTTCTTGTTTTACTAGTTGTTTTACTTGTTTAATTATTAGCGAGTAGTTATTTCTAGGGCTTAAAGGGAAGCCATGTTTGCACTAATATTGGCATGATTTTCATAGTGGTTTGATTGGTTATGGTTAATTCTGATTGATATGTTTTAATCATTAATTTGTGTAATCGGCCGATATCATGGGTTAATTATATGCAAATAGGGGTATGGATCGAGAGATTTACTTCCTAGAGGTACACATACGATTAGCAGAATTGAATTTGAGTGCGGAAGCATCATTGGATTTCTGAGAGCGTTAATTCTTGGAAGAGATTAACTTGACTCTAATTACCTGATTGATTGAATTACTAAAAGTGGTTAATTGTGTTGAATGTTTCGAGAGTGTTAATGCTTGAAAGAGATTAACATACTCTAGTTATAGGATCACATTGATTTGCTTTAGCTTAAGAGCCAATTGTGTAAGCATGGTGGACCTGATTGCCCTAGGTTTTAAATAATTTGTTTATCACCTGTTTAATTAGTGTTAATTTAGTTTAATTAGTTAATTAATAATTTCACATATTCGTCTGACCCTTGAAACAATTAGCGATAACTGAAAAGGAATTAGTAGAACCTGTCTCCTTGTGGATTCGACCCGCTTGCCATCTGTACTAGCAATAGACACCGTGCGCTTGCGGTTAGGTATAATTTGACACATCAATTCTCTAAGCTGAAATTCAAGAGAAACTCTGGGGTGGCCAAGCCATTTAACAAGGATTTTTCCACAAGCAACTATGTGGATAAATCCAAAATTAAATGCTACAATTGTGGAATTGCTGGTCACATGATAAGTGAATGCAGGAAACCTAGATCTGAGAACAAGGGAAAGTCAACTGAGACTGTTGACTACAAGAAGAAATATTTTGATCTTCTCAGGTAGAAAGGAAAGGCATTCTAGACCCAAGAGTATGACTGGGCTGCTGATGACAATCATTCTGATGATGATGTTGAGTTTTTCAACCTTGCATTGATGGCTGATTCTGGAGAGCAGGAAGCAAGTTCAGCTAGCAATCAGGTATTTTCTACTAATCTCTCTGAGCTCACCAAAGAGGAAATGGTGTTATAGATGAAATGTCTACTGAACTATATCACTTGAGTGTTACTCTTAAATCACTTACTAAAGAGAACAATAGGATTAAAGAGTCTAATCTATTTTTAAGTGATAGAAATGCTGCTCTAGAAGCTCAATTTCTAGAATTTGAGAAAATGAGAGTTGATTGCAATAATGCTAAAAGTGAACTTGAAGCTGTGTTAAAAAGAGAACTGATTTTAAAAGACCAGCTTGAAAAAGAACAAGGGATAATTGCTAAATTTCAAAGTTGTAGGAATATTTCTCAAAACATCATAGAAGTCCAGGGAATAGAATCGTTTGTGAAGGATACCTGGACTCAAAAGAAAAAGGAGCTAGAACCTGACCTTGAGGATCTAGAGACTATTTGTGAATCAACGGATAGTGATCATCCGTTGACAGATGAACCATCAACGGATGAGAGGTATCCGTCGACTAACAAAAAGTTTGTTAGTAAGAAGGAACTCAAGAAACTGGATATCAAGTATGGTCCAGTCAACAAGAACTTTGTTAGTGGTGAGAGTAGCAAAACCAAATCTAGTGGGAAGGCTAAGGCAGGTGATTTACATAACAAAAAGGCTGTTGGTAAATTAGATAATGAAAAGGTAGAAATTGAGGGTAAAAAGAAAAAGAACAGAAATGGTAAGATATGAATCAACAAGAAAAACAATTATTCTCCTGACAAGTTTGCCCCTAGGAAAACTTGTAGTAATTGTAATAGTGTCAATCACCTATCTTCTAATTGCAAGATTGTCAACAAGGCTCCTGTTCATGTACCTCAAACAATACCATGTATGCCTGCAATGCCTGTTATGCCTGGTTTGTATCAAAATGCTAGTTTTTCAAATCCATATGTGAACATGCCATATGTGTCTAATCCTTATTTTCAATCTGTGAATGTGTCACAAATGTCATGGAGCATTCCTAGCATGAATAATATGTATGCCAATTTTCCACAAATGCATGCATCAAATATTCATGCAAATGAGCATTTGTCAAACCCCATCACTCAAGCATCTACACCTAAGTTGAAGAATGCTAAGAGTGCAAAGTCAAAGGCTAACAAGAAAGGACCCAAGGAAGCTTGGGTACCAAAATCAACTTGATTTGTTTTTGGAATGTGTGCAGGGAAACAGAAGGAATCTATGGTACCTAGACAATGGATGCTCTAGGCACATGATAGGAGATTCAACCCTGCTCACAGAGTTCAAGGAAGGAGCTGGCCCTAGAATTACCTTTGGAGATGACAGCAAAGGATATACTAAGGGATATGGCCTGATTTCAAAAGGCAATGTCATTGTTGAAGAAGTGGCTTTAGTTGAAGGTTTGAAGCACAATTTGCTGAGTCTCAGTCAGATTTGTGACAAAGACGACAAAGACTATGAAGTAAAGTTCACAAAAGAAGCCGGTGTTGTTTCTGCCAAGGAAGACAACAATGTGGTATTGACAGGTTTTAGAAAAGGAAATGTTTACATAGCTGACTTCAATTCAGCATGCTCAGAATCCATTACTTGTCTCTTCAGCAAAGCAAGTAAGGATGAGAGTTGGCTATGGCATAAGAAGCTGTCACATTTGAATTTTAAAGTTATGAATGATTTGGTAAGAAAGGATCTTGCTAGAGGAATCCCTCAATTGGAATTTGTCAGAGATGGACTGTGTGATGCCTGCCAATTAGGGAAACAAAAGAAATCATCCTTCAAAAGCAAGACAGAGTCATCCATTGTTAAGCCTCTTCAATTGCTGCATATGGACTTATTTGGTCCAGTAAATGTCATGTCTATTTCAAAGAAGAAATACTGTCTGGTGATTGTAGATGATTTTTCTAAGTTTACATGGACCTTCTTCCTGCACTCCAAGGATTGTGCAAGTGAAATCATCATCAATCACCTCAGAATACTAAACAATGGTTCTGAAGACAGAGTACAAAGAATCAGGAGTGACAATGGTACTGAATTCAAGAATCCCACAATGAAGATTTTCTGTGAAGAAAATGTAATTGTCCATGAGTTTTCTGCTGCCATAACACCTCAACAAAATGGGGTTGTTGAAAGGAAAAACAGAACTCTCGTTGAAGTAGCTAGAACAATGTTAAGTGAATCAAGGTTACCAACATATTTCTGGGCTGAAGCTGTCAACACTGCATGCTTTACTCAGAATATTTCCTTGGTCAACCAAGCTAGAGGAATGACTCCTTATCAGTTGTTAACCAACAAGAAACCAACTTTAGCTTTCCTTCATGTCTTTGGATGTAAGTGTTTTGTGCTAAGGAATCATGGAGATAACTTGGGCAAATTTGAAGCAAAGGCAGATGAATCTATTTTTGTTGGATATGCAGCATGGAAAGCCTATAAAGTCTACAACCTAAGAACCAACATTGTTATGGAATCTGTACATGTTGTGTTTGATGATCAAAAGATTCTAGGTCTAAATGATGGAGACTCCCATGAAAAGTTGGAATTTGAGAATGAAGGTGAAGGAAGAATGTACTATGATGATGATGAGGAAGATGAAGATCATGACCACAGAGATCCACCAAGAGTTGTTGTACCAACTAGAAGTGATGCTCACACTGGAAATGAAGCATCCGTTGACAATATTAGAGATGCATCCGTTGACAGAGATTCTCAAGCATCCATCGACAGGCAAAATGATGCATCCATTGACAGTCAACTTCATAATTCAGCAAGGACAACAAACTCATGGGGAGTTTCTCAGGGTGAAAATTCAATGCTAAATCAACATGATCATGCTCATAAAAATGAAGCAACCTCATCAAGATCAAACCTTCCACCTGCAAGAAAATGGACTAGAGATCACCCATTTGAGTTAATCATTGGTGAATCAAATTCAAGAGTCCAAACTAGAAGGGCCACTCAAGCAGAATGTCTATACAGTAGCTTCCTGTCTCAAGAGGAACCTAAGAAAGTGGAAGATGCCCTTCTAGATCCAGATTGGGTCTTAGCAATGCAAGAAGAGCTAAACCAATTTGAAAGAAATAAAGTATGGAAGCTTGTGCCCAAACCTGATGATAGAAGTGTCATAGGTACTAAATGGGTTCTCAAGAATAAGACAGATGAAAATGGCATAATTGTGAGGAATAATGCTAGATTAGTGGCAAAGGGCTATTCTCAAGAAGAAGGGATAGATTTTGATGAAACTTTTGCTCCAGTGGCAAGACTTGAGGCAATAAGAATCTTCCTAGCCTATGCAGCACATGCCAATTTCAAGGTCTATCAGATGGATGTCAAAAGTGCCTTTCTAAATGGGGAACTGGAAGAAGAGGTCTATGTCCATCAACCTCCTGGTTTTGAAGATCCAGAATTTCCAGAATATGTATATCTTCTCATGAAAGCACTTTATGGTTTGAAGCAAGCACCAAGAGCCTGGTATGACACTTTATCTCAATTTCTTTTGGAGAATCATTTCACTAGAGGTGCAGTAGATAAAACCTTATTTCATAGGAATATCAATGGCTCTTCAAAACTTGTTCAAATCTATGTAGATGATATTATTTTTGGGTCTACAGATAAGAAACTTTGCAAAAGGTTTGCCAAACTTATGCAAAGTAGGTATGATGTGACATCCCTAGATCCGGGGTCAAGGATCCAGGTCATCACGGTCCAATTTTCGATCCATATCAATATCTCTTGAGTTTTTTTTTATAACTTAATACTTATGTAATTGACCCCACACTAATACACACACACACCAGTCATATGCTCATAGAACAACATCCACAATATTAAAAGTTTAAACTTAACAGTTATTACAAACCCAGAATTCTACTAAGTACATTGTTGAATAATACTTCTACGGGAAGCATTTCAACAACCAAAAGTTTATTACAAACTTACACACTTAATTTACATAAGTCTACTAAGCCCCTTTCGCTTGTCACTACCTCGGGGATGGTCGCCAGCACTCGCTCAAAAGGTCGCCTTTCCCTTACCCTCTTGCGGGGTGTAGTGCGTAGAATCGGCATGGGACCTAGCTGCTATATACATAAGTGGCAAGAGTGAGCTATAATAGCTCAGCAAGATAATATTGTAAACTAGAATTTAAAATGTGAACAGGTATACATATATATGCTTATATAAGCAGAAACCAATTATAATCCTTAAGGAAGAATAAAACTCTTATTTAATAATACATCATCCACTTACTATTATAAGAAAGAAATCTAAAATAATATAATATCAGTTTCTCTTCATCTGTAACCATAATTCCATCATCTCATATCATTATTCAGTTTTCAGTATAGAAATCTGAAAACCATTTTCAATTCTTTCTTTCAAGTTTTTTTGGGGATTTTCACTGTTGCCGAATACGTAAAGACGATGATCAGTCGCCCTCCGTACCTGTCCTTTTTACTACCGGTAGAAGGAGGAAGGTACACCACTACATCCCCCTGGAGGAAGGTACACCACTACATCCTCCTTTGGCAACTCTTGGGCCGAGATAAAATATTGATTGCTGGAGTGTGCCGCACACAGCCTCCTACGCTTTTTGTTGCTATCCCCCTTTTTGTCAAATCATTATTCCATTTATAAAATATCATTCCACATTTCCATTTTCTCGCTTTCATTTCCACATATCATTCACTCATATCATTTCCATTCTCGCACATTACTTCTATAATATATATATATATATATATATATATATATATATATATATATATATAACATAATGCTTTGATTATGATCCAGACTTCTCTTTCATATTCAAGAAATCAAATATACTTTTATATTCATAAAATATTCCGTCTATTTTAAGAGTAGTAAATAATAATCAAATAATATTTATTAAACCACTGATACTCAAAAAGAATATTTTTAATATAGTATTATAAACCATATAACCCTAGATAACAACTGATACCATTCCCTTTCATATCTCTTTTACCATAGAGCATATTCGCTCCATTCGTAATCATCTCTATATCCATATTTCATAAATCATATCCATCTCTCTTTAATTTCCCAAAATCAAGGAAATATATTCTTTGCAACATAGCAACAATAGCATCACATATATATATATATATATATATATATATATATATATATATATATATATATATATATATATATATATATATATATATATATATATTCCATGATATCATTTTTATTCCGAAGATAATTAATTTTCAAAGTAGGGATAGAAGGATCTTGCCTCGAGCTCTGTAAGTCGGAAGTATAGCTCGTGGCTCTCCCGAAGTCTCTATAAACACAAAAAGGATCATTATCAGAACATATTCCACTTAACCACCTACGCTCATATAATAACACCCTTATAATATTCCATTACTATCTCAAAAGGTCTTGAGGACTTGACCATTCTTATTCCCGATTAAAGTTCTTAACGATTTACATTCTTTCCTTAACAACCACTCTCGACTGTAAAAATCCTCATAATTCATAAATTCCACAATTTGACAAAAGGTCAGTTGGTAAGGGTTCTTTGATCACCCTATTATAACATCCCAAAGTTTCATAATTTTTAAAAATGTCTTAGTATGGTAGTTATAGCCTCAAAGTTGGTACAACTACGTTTTCTCGGTTCTCGAACGTCTTTTACTAAAACTGACTTTTCTCCTAAACCGTTCATCAGATTTTAACGTACTTTATATCAAAACGATCTATGAACTAAGACCTATCTTATTCTGACCAGTTGGGATACCCTACTGACCTGTACAGATTCGGGTTGCTCTGTTTTTTAATAAATAATCACTGTTTTAACGAAAATCGGGCATTATAACGGCTATATTTTCATACTTTCCAAAATATTACTCCCCCAAATCCATCATCCACCTTATACACCATCACCTACACCATGTGGTCATCTTACCAACCATGGTTACAGGCACATACTCCTTTCATATTCAATCAAAACACATATCCACAACTATATAATCAAGATTTCATGGTTTATATCACTTAACTTCTAAACTAACCAAGATTAACCATAAACTCATAAGGGTGAGAACATTTATACCTTCCTTGAAGAGTGAATAACCCCTAGTAAGTCTTGAATGGTCCTTAAGTAGCCTTAGTACACTTGAATCAATCAAAAGAAATCAAGAACACAAAGTTAGTTCTTGAAAATCACTATTCATCATCATTTTTGATCCATCTTTTGACATAGCTATACTCAATATTTGAAGCTAAGATTTTGAACATACCTTGGGGTCTTGATTACCTTTGTTTTAAGCTATACAACACAAGAATCCAACCATGGGAGCTAGGGTTTTGAGCCCCATCTTGCTACTGGCCAGAACCTGGACAGGTTTGGTTCTCTCACTTTGAGCATGGATTTGACTAGGCTATACTACTTGGATTGTCATGAAATTTTGTACGAATCTTACCCATAGAGTGGAGAAGCTATGTTTAAAATTTGGTGATTTTATCATGGATAGAAATGGAGATATGAATTTTTCTTTGAGTGATATTTCTGCTGGGCAGTTTGAAGAAATGAGATGGGGGAGCTTTTCAACTTTGTTTCTCTTGTGTAAATGATGTATATCCCTTGTTTCTATCTTGATATATCAGCTAGCTACCTTTTGTAAGGATATTTTGGAGTCCACCAATCAAAACACTTCTTGTTTAGCTTCTTTTGGAAGATTTATCCACTTGGTTGTGTGTTTACTAGTTTACCCTTGCTCTTTCACTCTATTTGCTCTTCTAGCCTTGCCCCTTCAATATATTCATGAGCCACTCAATTAATTAAATTGTAAATGCAGCTCCTTGGATCCTCTTGGACCTACATGGCTTAGGTTTTGGGCCTTAGGGCTTTTTGTTTGGGCTTCGTTCAAAGTTCTCTGGTCATTTTATTGATCGAATGATTTCTGCGATCGTCTCAGTGGTTTCTCCTTTTTAAACCTCTTGTATACATATTATCCTCTCCCACATTGTATTTTAAAGTGTTGGTGTAGCTCTAATCATCAAACAAATATTAAATCCACTATCCTTGGTATATTCTCTTTATCTCAGAATTTGCTCTCTCGGTTTTCTCTCGGGTTCTCAAGCATTCTCAAACTCGTTTAACAATCTCAATTCCCTTGGCATTTCCTTTACTTGATCACTCCTTGGTTTATCCTAATTCCACTATTTCCTCAATATAATTAATCCTTGTTAAATCTCCATACTCCATAATATCCAATACAGTAGTGCTCAATTGAAATCAAATATCTTAAAAATCTATGCTCAGGAATTTCTGAAATCCGTCATCGTTTCGAGTCACTCATTTTCATAGTACGACGCTAATATGGTTTCTGATTATTCATTTTCTGTTTCACTTATAGGGTACCTACATACCATTTCCCTAAATCCTCAAAATTACTAATCATTTAAACACTGTAGCATTTCTAAAGTTAGGGTTATTACAGTCTTCCCCCCTTAAAAGGATTCCGTCCCGGAATCACGTTGAAGATATTGACGAATACCTTTCTCACATTACACCTTCTAATTCGCATATTACTTCCTCCATCCTTTAGTTTCTCCTTAAACATCTCTATCTTGTTTGTACAGAAATACACCAACATACCTTTGCTTGTCATTCATCAACATGCCATTTAGCTTATCAATAGCAGTACTTTCACTATCTTTTCCTTACCAACCTTCTCCTGCATTCCGTCATTTTATATTATCTCATCTCTCCTTCCTCTTTTTCCTAAGGGTATCGGCCACCACATTGGCCTTCTCTGAATGGTAGTGTATCTCACTATTGTTTAACTATGTTTTGATCTCTATCATGACATAAAATATTAATACTCCAACATTTGTATATATCACCTCTGTAAAATTTTCCAGAAAATAAGTTATAATAATATTCCTTGAAACAATTGTAAGAAAATATTGGTTATAATATATATTTCCTGTTCGTAACTATACGAGCATGTACTTTTCCTTCATCCTTAAAAATATTCTCACACCTTCTCTCATACTCTTAATCTCCTTTCTATAGAGTTCTTTGACCTTTAATAGATACTGATTTGGATGACACGAGAATAACTCACTTTCTTATATCACCATAGTTTACTTTCTCACAGATAGATTATTCTTATCTATATTATCTGTCCATTTACACCATTCATTGACTTAGTCGATCCCTAACCAAACATTTACACTTAAGAGGTTAAATTAGAGCGTACATGCAATTTCCTCCGGATACCTTATCCCATATGTCTATTGTTCACTATACGCTCTTTACATCTTGCTGATCCACCTTAGTTCCTTCATGATATACTATATTTTCCACCTCTGAAATTTCCCTTTATTATTCTCATCAAAATCTTTACCTCAAATTTTACTCATTCACATCTTTTGGATTAATCCTGTGAATACTTAACATCTTTAATCTCTCTCTACTACTTAGGGTATTAGTCACAATATTGGCATTCCCCCAATAATAATTATTGCACCTCGAAATCCTTCATTAATTATCCTCACTTCCTTTGTTTATCCTTATTCTGACTCTATCCTCAAAACACACCTTACTCTCAATAGTAAATCTCAATTATGCCTTAAAATGCCTCATATTTGTTTTCTTACTAATCATCAAATATACATATTTCTTCTCACGAATTTCCTTCCTCTCTAATATTGAAACGCTTCTAGCTCTAATTATCTCTTATTAAAATTTCCCTTGGAATCTCAAGTATTCTTGTGTAATCACGTATACTCTAAACCTTGCTTCTATTATCCCATCCATTAATGAAATCTTCTATATTCGAAAAAATTTATAGAATTTATGAAACTTTGAATTGAAACGAACCCAGAAACAAGCAAGGGTCCCACAACAATTTATAAAATTAAGAGTTTTAAATAACTTTTATTTGAAACAAAAGGATATCTGAGAAATCAATATTATGGAAGAACCCGTATGTCACACAAGGGAGGGCGTCCCCTCCTGACTTTCAATCACACAGACAGATCGTCCTTGTGTATACATATAGAGTTGTTCCTCTTAGTTGGAGTAAGGAATATAGAGGAAAATTTAAATCACGATGATAAATACTATCTTCCGAAAATAATCTTAGAAGAATATTTTTACTAAGAAAGATAAAATAAAATTTTGAAACACATTCCAAAGGTACCAGAAAGTTTTTTAAAAGATACCGGCACTTAATTAATAATTACCCACCAGTGGAGGAAAATTTGAAACTCAATAATATAATTTAGCAGGGCTTTAGGAGCTTGAAAATAGGTACTGTTAATAGCCTCTGCCCAATTGAAAATCCCAATAATGGAAGGTTTTCCTCAAATGCTATTTATATCTTAGACTGTGTACTCTCCAAAATTTCTTAAATTTGGCACTCACCATGTAGCCTTAACCTATCGTCTGCTTTTCCCAATTATCTTCATTTACCTAGTCGTGACTTGGCTCGATACTCTCTGCCTTTATTCATAATAGAACACAACCTTCTAATCGATATACTTACGTAATGTTGATCGTCTTATCCTGACAATGCTCCGGTATCAAGGACCCTTTTAAAACTATTCTTTATAATTGTATATTCTAACATACCACTTATACTCACGAGATTGTCTAACGTACACTTCCCAATACATCAAATATTCCCTTTTTCAAATCAATCCTGTGTGCTACATAAGTTTAACACTTTTAGCATAATAACCATTTCATTTAAGTCAATCTCGGAATTTCTCAATCTGTCTTGGTCCTTAAGGTATATCTTAGCTTTATCGATAAATCTCAGTTTCACCATTTCATCTCCACAATCAATTGAAACAATCAGTGTCTATTCACCAATCCACTTACAATATTTCTTCAAACTCCATTAAACCAAGAAGACTTTAAATACTCTTAACTTTGGCTTACCAATCTCCTCTCCCTATACTAAAACATAAACGTTTATTAGTAATAATCTATAAAATTATAATCACTACTTAGAATAAACGCTTCGTTCGATAAACCACCCTTGAACTCGATGTGAGTTCATATTTTATATCATTACATATATATCTATATGTGTATATTATTATCACTTTTGTTCCTGAGCAATATGACTCTAAGCTCTGATACCATCTGTGACATCCCTAGATCCGGGGTCAAGGATCCAGGTCATCACGGTCCAATTTTCGATCCATATCAATATCTCTTGAGTTTTTTTTATAACTTAATACTTATGTAATTGACCCCACACTAATACACACACACACACCAGTCATATGCTCATAGAACAACATCCACAATATTAAAAGTTTAAAGTTAACAGTTATTACAAACCCAGAATTCTACTAAGTACATTGTTGAATAATACTTCTACGGGAAGCATTTCAACAACCAAAAGTTTATTACAAACTTACACACTTAATTTACATAAGTCTACTAAGCCCCTTTCGCTTGTCACTACCTCGGGGATGGTCGCCAGCACTCGCTCAAAAGGTCGCCTTTCCCTTACCCTCTTGCGGGGTGTAGTGCGTAGAATCGGCATGGGACCTAGCTGCTATATACATAAGTGGCAAGAGTGAGCTATAATAGCTCAGCAAGATAATATTGTAAACTAGAATTTAAAATGTGAACAGGTATACATATATATGCATATATAAGCAGAAACCAATTATAATCCTTAAGGAAGAATAAAACTCTTATTTAATAATACATCATCCACTTACTATTATAAGAAAGAAATCTAAAATAATATAATATCAGTTTCTCTTCATCTGTAACCATAATTCCATCATCTCATATCATTATTCTGTTTTCAGTATAGAAATCTGAAAACCATTTTCAATTTTTCTTTCAAGTTTTTTTGGGGATTTTCACTGTTGCCGAATACGTAAGGACGATGATCAGTCGCCCTCCGTACCCGTCCTTTTTACTACCGGTAGAAGGAGGAAGGTACACCACTACATCCCCCTGGAGGAAGGTACACCACTACATCCTCCTTCGGCAACTCTTGGGCCGAGATAAAATATTGATTGCTGGACTGTGCCGCACACAGCCTCCTACGCTTTTTGTTGCTACCCCCCTTTTTGTCAAATCATTATTCCATTTATAAAATATCATTCCACATTTCCATTTTCTCGCTTTCATTTCCACATATCATTCACTCATATCATTTCCATTCTCGCACATTACTTCTATAATATATATATATATATATATATATATATATATATATATATATATATATATATATAACATAATGCTTTGATTATGATCCAGACATCTCTTTCATATTCAAGAAATCAAATATACTTTTATATTCATAAAATATTCCGTCTATTTTAAGAGTAGTAAATAATAATCAAATAATATTTATTAAACCACTGATACTCAAAAAGAATATTTTTAATATAGTATTATAAACCATATAACCCTAGATAACAACTGATACCATTCCCTTTCATATCTCTTTTACCATAGAGCATATTCGCTCCATTCGTAATCATCTCTATATCCATATTTCATAAATCATATCCATCTCTCTTTAATTTCCCAAAATCAAGGAAATATATTCTTTGCAACATAGCAACAATAGCATCACATATATATATATATATATATATATATATATATATATATATATATATATATATATATATATATATATATTCCATGATATCATTTTTATTCCGAAGATAATTAATTTTCAAAGTAGGGATAGAAGGATCTTGCCTCGAGCTCTGTAAGTCGGAAGTATAGCTCGTGGCTCTCCCGAAGTCTCTATAAACACAAAAAGGATCATTATCAGAACATATTCCACTTAACCACCTACGCTCATATAATAACACCCTTATAATATTCCATTACTATCTCAAAAGGTCTTGAGGACTTGACCATTCTTATTCCCGATTAAAGTTCTTAACGATTTACATTCTTTCCTTAACAACCACTCTCGACTGTAAAAATCCTCATAATTCATAAATTCCACAATTTGACACAAGGTCAGTTAGTAAGGGTTTTTTGATCACCCTATTATAACATCCCAAAGTTTCATAATTCATATATGCATATATAAAGCAGTATGGCAGCCATACTTTGGGAACACAGAAGAAAGAAGCATTCCGTTTACACTATGAATACAAGAAAGGTGCAGGAGACATGTCTGTTCACAAGGACAACCTTTCGGCTACATGTGTATTTGGAGTGGAGTAGCAAGTCAACTTGAATTAGATTAATATTATCTTATTCCTGTAGCACTTGTAAACTTGGGATATATAACCAAGTGTAGCAACTCTTTAGAAGCTAAGAAAACAAATACATTTGCTTAGGATTTTTATTGAATATCCTTAGAAAGCAAATAGTTGTAAAACAGAAGCTGTGTACATTTGTATCACAGAGTTTTCTTCGAATAAAAGCTTCAGGTGGTGCATTTAACCACCTGATTTTTATGTGTTTGTGCATTAATCTTTTTACAGCAATTATCTAAGTATAGATTTCTGGAGTTCTTATCAGAAATTTATAAATATCAAGAATTGTATTCAACCCCCCCTTCTACAATTATACAAGTGTGTAATCTGGGAATAACAGCTTTGATGAAGATCTACGATGGGCTTATTTTTCTTTTGAAAAAAAAATTTGAAAAATTTTTTTGGTTACAACTGACAATCAAGATCATGTGTGATGGACTGATGGGCTTCTTATGTGTTCTGGTCAGCATCTCAGGTACAAAACACTTCGTCTCATTTGTTCTTAGACTAATAGGCCCATCAGGTAACAAATGCTATTTGAATCCATTTTTGAAGGAACCCTTACAATTATCCATTTAGATAATTTTATTTTTTAAAAAAATATTTAAGATTTTTCTTTTTGGAAATAAGTATTTACTTGTAAAAACTTAAAGTAGCCAATAACCTCCAAACATCTAATGTACAGTAGAGGTGCATTTCCGGATTTACTCGGCTTTTAAAAGGTTGAGAATATTTTACCGAGCTGGAATTGTTTTCAAATTTGGGTTAATTCGATCTTAAAATGTTGAGAACTTATTTGCAACGAGTTGAGCTGGATGCCTGGATTCTTTCAGAAATTGGTTTCGGTGCACTTGTGAAAAAAATGAGACGAATATTTTAAAGTTCAGTTTTTCTAGTATGTGTTCAAAAGCATATGCTAAAAATTAGTGTTTGTTTAGTTGTCAAAATTTGGTTGGTAAAATTTTTATTAATAATGATAAACTTCCTGCATACATAAAAATCTCCGCCAATCAAAATTTTTCAACTCATCAAACACGAATTCTTAACATGTGTCCTTGGACACACTATACAAACCCTTTAAAACTTTGTACTCCTATATAATGAAAAATAGATAAAGTGCTGGGCTACCATGCTCGGGGTATGAGTATGTTAGTATGCAATCCGGATTAGTCGAGATCCGCACAAGCAGGCCCGGATATCGGATTATAAAAAAAATAGATAAAGAACTATATATTCCGAATGAAAAGAAAACACGAAAAAACAGAAGAAAAGTGGTGATGAAGTGTGGACGTAAAGCAGAAGCCTTATCTGTTTAAGGATGGGATGGGCACGACAACCAAGGCTCGCTCAAGAAAAACAATGAAAAATCAAAGAGTACATTGGTTATACATGTCATCTGGTCGTACGAGACGTAACCTAGCCATCTGATATCACGTGACAAAAGCTGCCAACGTGGATTAAATCATCCCCCTCCAAATCAGAATCTCGAGGAAACCCCTGCCATGTCACCACTCAAATATCTTCCCCTAAGAATAACATAGCCGTGCCTACATCCACAAAACCCCTTAATCTCTCACTTGTCTACACGTGTAACCATTCTCAACCTTTCGTTTCCTCTGGCCAATTATATTCCAACACATCTGTGAAATGACAAATTTACCCTCTAGTTTTTCGGTTTGGCCAATTATCGCTCCTCTCTTCCTTTATATATCAACTACTTGTTGTATTTATTTCCTTTTACACATATCTCTTCAAGTTACAAGATTGAAATAAAATTAACAAGTATGAGTAAGTGTGAGCTATGTAAGAATACGGCTAGGGTTTACTGTGAGTCGGACGAGGCGAGGTTGTGTTGGTCATGTGATGCCAAAGTGCACTCAGCCAACTTTCTTGTGGCGAGGCATGTTAGAAATCTTCTGTGCCACTCGTGCCAGTCTCCCACGGCTTGGAATGGTTCGGGGGACAAACTTGGACGGACTATTTCTGTTTGCGAGCCTTGTGTTGTTAGAAATTGTGCTGCGGAGAAAGTTGAGAGTGCTGGGGAAAGGGAAGGTAGTTCCGAATCAGGAACGGAGTTTGATAGCGATGATGAAGATGAAAATTCGATAGAGGAGGATAGTCATAATCAGGTGGTGCCTTTGTCATCGTTCACATCTCCGTCGTCTCAGCCGATGGTTAGTTCTTCAGGTACCCAAGGTCCAGCTGATATTGATATCAATATACCGATCAAGAGATCTTATGAATATGGAGCCGATCTTAAATATTCCAAGGTATAAATTTCTTTTACTTTGGCTGTTTCGTCGTTGTTGAAAATATTTTTCTAATGATTTTGAACTAAAATTCAAAGACTTTGAAAAAAGAATTTGAAGGGCAACCGAACTGTATCTATTCTGATTATTGATTACGATAAACTAATCTCCACAAACACTAGTGTTGTCAACAAAATCAGTTTAATTCGTAAAATAATGTTTAGGATAATTTAGCCTACCTTAAACAACGAAATATCAAGTCTCAACTGCAATAATACAAGTATATTTTTGTAGCCTAACTGGTGCTTGATGTTTTCTTAATGTAGGATGATGGCGACAGCAGTTGCATTGCAGGCGAAGGAAACTCATATGTGGAAAAAAATTCGTCACTAAGGCCTTTCAAGTTCAGGAAACTAGAAGTGAACCAGACAAGCAGGCCTCAAGGCAACGCAACTGGTTCAAGGATCGCGGAGCCAGTACGAATAATCCATCACCATGTAGGCGTGGCTGAACCAATCCGCGGATTTGATGCGTTTGAATGTGTAGATTTTGATCTGAATGAGTGTCCTTTTGATCAACATAAGTAGGTGTCTTAGATTTGTAGCTTTTTGTTGTGTTACTGCATCACTAATCCCAAATATCCCACTTGTATTTTGTGTTTTTTTTACCTATGTTTGCGATATTTGCGTTTGGATTGAAATGAGGAAAATCCCGTTTCATGTTAATCAGTTGATTTCTCTTTATTTGGATTAAAGTTTTATGAGAGATATTAATCATAAATTTGTTTTCTTTTTCAAATTTTTTGTTCGGATACATCTTTGGTTTGTGTTTCTTTATTATTAAATTAGTCAGGACACGTATTATATCACATACAATATCACAAAAGTACGATGATTATGAGAACTGGAATTTAATTCAGAAAAATGTTAAGAAACCAAATAATTTGTCCAAAATGATGTAGTAGGAGTAATAAATGAAATGGATCCCCTGCATTCACATCAATTCCATCAATTAAACATTCACATTTTAACACATCATCACTTACCGCATAATTTTGGACAAGTTTTTGAAAATTCCTTAACATTACACTTTATTGTGGAATAAAAACGAGGGTTTTAAATTGCGGCTAGGGTTCGTGCGTATTTAATGCTAGGGTTGGTGAGTTTCGAGCTTTAACGGCTGCATCTGCGTTTGAGACTAAGTGGTCCTCACAGAATGCCTACGTATCCCTGTATTTCTAGAGAATCAAGCCAACGTAGTTCTGAGAATGAGGGGTCATGTCCTTTATATAGGCATTGGAAGCCTTAGATTTAGAGGAAGATTAGGAGACTTGGTGGACAAGTCACCTCCTTGGAGAAGATTCTAGATCCTATCTTGTAGGAGTCTGTTTCCTTGTATGATTAGGTGCCTTGGAGGCTACTTTTAGTAGAAGTTATATCCTTATTTGACTCTTATTTCCAAGCTGTTAATTACCCTGAAATATTAATTACGGAATTAATATTAATTAGGGTTTTTGACCCTCATTTATAGGCCTTGTGTTTGGACCAGGCTCGGTCTAATTAATGCATCATTAATTATTTCTTTATGGCTTGTTTTTAGCCCATATCATTTGCCCCCAACTTCTAGGAAAACTGATCAGGTTTTCATAGAAGTTATAACAGTCTTTTTCGAGAATCGGGGTCGTTTTTATCCCTTACTTGGGACTCCTTATTTTTCGTACCCTAATATGGGGATTTTTGCTTACACTAGTGTTTCACATATATCGTGTTAGAAATAATTGATGTGAATATTAATCAGTGTTTAAGTGTTACAGTGATAAATCAGAGTTTAGCAGGAAGCAGTCAGAGTTTAGTTAAACGCTGACAGTTGGAAGCTCGACAGAGTTTGTTAAACTCTGTCTGGAGGCAGCGTCTACTGGTCAACAGTGTTTGAAGATTATTTAAGGAAGCAATATCTTTGAAGATTGGATAGCTGTCAAAGAGATTGAGTTGACTAAGGAGACGTGTAGCAATCGTAATTGATATCAATTGTATAGCTAATTTATAGGAGTATCAATTATCGATTGTATAGCAGCTGTATATCTTATAAATACAGTTAGGTTAATCATAGGAGGGTATCGATCATTGTGAAACATTATTCATTGTAACCTAAGCAGCTCTCTGTGATATTTTACATCACTGAGAGAGGAGTTATTAATTCCAAACAGTTTTTAATTATTTAAACGTGTATTCTATTGTTAATCTCTCATGCGATCTTGATTATAATTGTGTATTCGGCCTAACAATTGGTATCAAAGCCAATCTGTTACTTTATACAGTTTAAGATCCACACACAGCTATAATCAATGGCAGAGATACCTCCTCCAACAGGTTCAAGTTCTAAGAAGGCTCAACCTACTACTGTGAGTCGTTATGAGACAATCAGGGTTCTTATTCTCAGGCCAGCAGAGTATTCAATCTGGAAGGTGAAGATGATCATGTTTCTGGAGGCTACAGATCCAGAATATCTTGACAGAATTTATGAAGGTCCTCATAAACCTACAAAGCTATCTGTTGCTACTGCTGGTCAAGAAGCTAAAACAGTTCCAAAGGAAAAGAAAGATCTAACTCCTGAATATCTTTCATCTATTGCTAAGGATGCAAAAGTTAGGCATCTACTTCATAGTGCTTTAGACAATGTTATGTCTAATAAAGTGATTAACTGCACTACTGCCAAAAAAATTTGGGATGCTCTTGAGGTTAGATGTTAAGGAACTGCTGCTATCAAGAAGAATAGAAGGAACATACTCACACAGGAGTATGAGCACTTTGAGGCCAAATCTGAAGAAACCATGACAGAAACATTTGACAGATTCTGTAAACTGCTCAATGATTTGTCATTGGTTAATAAAGAGTATGATCTAGAAGATTCAGATCTCAAATTTCTTCTTGCTTTACCTGAAAAGTGGGATGTGAAGACAACCACTATAAGAGATAACTATGATCTTGATGATACTGAGATTGATGAAATCTATGGGCTGCTCAAAACTCATGAATTGGAATTGGAGCAGAGAAATAGGAGATCAGGCAAGAAGACAAAGTCTGTTGCTCTTAAGGTTGAAGAAAAACCCTTGAAGAAGGAAGCATCAAGGAAGAAAGCTAAGGGAAAGGCTTTAGTCATACATTCTGAAAGTGAGTCATCAAACTCTGATGTTGATTCAAACTCTGATGAATTATCTGATTCTGAGGATGATGAAGAAGAAATGTTGCAAATGACTGCTTTGATGGTGAAGACCTTCAAGAAGATGGGTTTTAAGAACTTCAAGAAGGGAAAAAGGTTTTCTAAGAAAGATTCAAATTCTGACAGAAAAAGTTTCAGAAAGTCTGAGAGAAAGGATACCAAGTCTGGGAAGAAAGACAAGTCTGAGATCAATGCTACAAGTGTAAGGAGATGGGTCACTATGCTCCTGAGTGCAAGAAGGGTAAAACAAAAAAGCACTCTTCACAAAAGGCAGAGACTGGGCAGACACTTCAGACTCAGATAAGGATGTAAACTATGCTCTCATGGCTTCTATTGAGAATGAATCTGAAGATTCTGAAAACAAGGTACCACTAACTACCTATGCTTATAATACTGATGATATAACTGAATTAAGAATTTATCTTAAGGCTTTGCATATCAGTTATAGGGATCAGACTTTAGAGAATAAGAGAATCAAATCTGAAAATTCTGAACTTAAAGTGAGAAATAAAATTGTTGAAGAAAAACTTGAAAACATGCAACAAGTCCAGAAAGAAAGAGATGATGTTGTGTATCTAGAACAGGATTTTCTAGGAAAATATAAGCAACTTGAATCTGAATTGGAGAAGGCAAATCACATAATTAAAACTTGGACTCATTCTGGAAAAGACACTCAAGAGGTTTTTCAGTCAGACACAGTTGGTTTAGGTTACTGTGAGGGAGATGAACTTAGGTTTCAAAACAAAGTCAAAATTAGAACACATCTTCCATCTACAAAATTTGTTCATGGAATAAATGAACCTAAGTCTGAAGCTGAAAAAGAAGCTGTTAAGAAAGAATCAGTAAAAACTAGTGTTAAACAGGTTAATATTGGTTCAATGACAGATAAACAACTCAAGCATAAGCTTAAGGAGTTAAAATCTGTAAAAAAACAGAAAGTGTCTAGGAAGAATAGAAATGGTAAAGTAGGCATTACTCAAGGTAATTATCCAATGCTTGCTACTTTTGCTCCAAGAAAGACATGTCATAACTGTGGTAGCACTAACCATCTTGCTAGTTTCTGCAGGAAGAACAAAAACATTAATTCTTTACCTTCCAAGTCTGAAGTAAAGAAAGATAATGTTAGAACTAGACCACAGACTTTATGTAAAAATTGTGGAAGTACTTGGCATTCTATTTATACTTGCAGGGATTATCATGCTATTTATCATAACTACTATGAACTTAAGACCAATTTGAAATGGGTTAAGGTTAATTCTGCAAGTGTAAACTCTGATAAAGTTAGCTTAAACTCTGATAATGTAAATTCCGCTGCTAAAGCTAACAAAATTAAGAAAGCCAAAGGATCCAAGCAATTCTGGATCCTTAAATCTAATCTTCTGTAATTGTTTGTGATTGCAGGGTATCAGGGAAAGTACCATAAGTACCCTAGTCGTGGACAGTGGATGTTCAGGACACATGACTGGAAATAAAGCCCTGCTATCAGAGTATGTGGAGAAGGCTGGCCCAAAAGTTTCCTATGGAGATGGCAACATAGGACGTACTCTGGGATATGGAAATATCAATATTGGAAGTGTCATTATCACAAATGTAGCTCTGGTTCCAGGACTCAAGCATGATCTGCTATCTGTGAGTCAAATCTGTGACAGAGGATATCATGTAGATTTTCAGCCTGAATACTGTGAAATCATCAATAAATCTACAGGGAAAGTTGTTCTAGTTGGACACAGGCACAATAATATCTATGAAGCAAAGTTATTGGCAAACTCTGATGGAAAAGCTGTGTGCCTGTCCACAAGAATGTCTAGTGAAGAGAGTTGGAAGTGGCATAAGAAACTCTCTCATCTTAATCTGAACAACATTAATGAGTTGATAAGAAAGGATCTTGTAAGAGGACTTCCAAAGTCCTTATTAAATGTTGATGGCCTGTGTGATTCCTATCAAAAGGCCAAACAAAGGAAGTCATCTTTCAAGAGCAAGTCTGAATCTTCAATTGTTGATCCTTATCATCTTCTACATGTTGATCTCTTTGGACCAGTGAATGTCTTGTCAATTGGAAGAAAGAAATATGCTCTAGTCATTGTTGATGAACACACCAGATACACATGGGTGTATTTTCTAGCAAAGAAGGATGAAACTGCATTTACTCTGATAGAGCATGTAAAGCTGCTGGACAAAGGATCAAAACACAAAGTCAAAATAATCAGGAGTGATAATGGAACTGAATTTAGGAATGCAACAATGGAAGAATTCTACAAGAACAGAGGATTGAAGCAAGAGTTTTCTGCACCTGGTACACCACATCAAAATGGTATAGTTGAGAGGAAGAACAGAACCTTGATGGAAGCTGCCAGAACTATGCTTGATGAAGCAAAATTGCCAACCTATTTCTGGGTAGAAGCAGTTCAAACTGCCTGTTTTACTCAAAATGCCACACTGATCAACAAGCATGGAAAAACACCATATGAGATGGTGAGAGAAAAGAAGCCAAACCTGAAATATTTTCATATTTTTGGGTGCAAATGCTTTGTGTTAAAAACTCATCCTGAACAGTTGACTAAATTTGAGTTAAAAGCTGATGAAGGAATATTTGTTGGCTATCCACTGTCAACAAAGGCATTCAGAGTTTATAATCTGAGAATTAAAGTGATCATGGAGTCAATTCATGTGTCATTTGATGACAAGAAAATAACTGGACTTGAAGATGTAGATGAACATGATCAACTGCACTTTGAAAATTGAAGACTTAGTCTCTGAAGAAGTAAACTCTGATGAAACTGATCTGACAAACCCTGTTGAAGCATACTCTGAACCTTTACTGGTAAACACTGAAGAAACTTCTCAGCCAGAACAAAGGGGAGAACCAGTTGAGGGGGAGCATGATCAAAATGATGACTCAAATTCTGATAGTGAGTCAACTGAAAAATCTGGATCAAACTCTGATGACTCAAACTCTGAAAGTGCAAAATCTGACAGTTCAAACTCTGAGTAGTCAAATTCAGGGGGAGCCTCAGAAAATGACTAAAGACAACAAGAAAATCAAGAGAACATGGATCAAGGGGGAGGATCAATACTGATAGAAGCCATTTACCTTCTGCTAGGAAATGGACAAAATCTCATACACATGATTTAATTATTGGATATCCAGATGCAACCGTAAGGACAAGGAGTGCTACAACAAATGAATGTCTATTTCATGCATTCTTGTTTAAGAATGAACCAAAGAAGGTAGAAGAAGCTCTTCAAGATATTGATTGGATAACACCAATGCAGGAGGAGTTAAATGAATTTTAGAGGAATGAAGTATGGACCCTTGTACCTAGACCAAAGAATAGATCTGTTGTTGATACTAGATGGGTTTTCAGAAACAAACTGACAGTGAGGGAGTTGTTACAAGGAACAAGGCAAGACTTGTGGCAAAAGGCTATTCACAGCAGGAAGGAATAGACTATGATGAAACTTTTGCTCCAGCTGCAAGATTGGAGGCAATAAGAATTTTTCTAACATATCCCTCTCACAAGAAATTCAAAGTATTTCAGATGGATGTGAAAAGTGCTTTTCTGAATGGGAAGCTTGAAGAAGAAGTGTTTGTTGAACAACCACCAGGTTTTGTGGACCCAAAATATTCAGACTATGTCTACAGGCTGGATAAGGCACTCTATGGACTTAAGCATGCACCAAGAGCATGGTATGAAACTCTGGCTCAATTTCTTTTAGAAAGTGGGTTCAACAGAGGTACAATTGATAAAACACTATTCTATTTTAACTATGGTGATGACTTGCTTTTAGTTCAGATATATGTTAATGACATAATTTTTGGGTCTACTAATGATAAACTCTGTAAAAAGTTTGCCAAGCTCATGCAGTCCAGGTATCAAATGAGCATGATGGGAGAGCTTAGTTATTTTCTAGGCCTACAGGTGAAGCAAACAGATGATGGAATTTTCATAAATCAAGCAAAATATACCAGAAATCTTCTCAAAAAATTTGGTATGCTTGACTGCTCATCTGCATCAACTCCCATGGCAACAGCAACAAAGTTGGACAAAGACACAGGAGCTTCAGTTGATATGACAAACTACAGAGGCATGATAGGGTCTTTTCTTTATCTAACAGAATACAGGCCTGATATCATGTATGCAACTTGTCTCTGTGCAAGGTTCTAGGCAGACCCCAGAGAACCACATCTAACAGCTGTGAAGAGGATTTTTAAGTATCTCAAGGGGACCATAACCTTAGGTCTGTGGTATCCTAGAGAATTAGATTTCAAGCTACTTGGTTACTCTGATGCAGACTTTGCAGGCTGTAAGATAGACAGAAAAAGCACCAGTGGAAGTTGTCAATTTCTGGGTGATAGACTAGTTTCTTGGTACAGAAAGAAACAGAAATCAATTTCTACATCTACAGCTGAAGCAGAGTATATTGCTGCTGGTAGCTGTTGTGCACAGATTCTGTGGATGAAGAATCAATTGCTGGATTATGGATTGAGGTACAGTAAAATACCTATTTACTGTGATAATCAAAATGCTATTGCTATGACAGGTAATCCAGTACAACATTCAATGACCAAGCACATCAGCATAAGGTACCATTTTATCAGAGAACATGTAGAGGAAGAGAATATTGAGCTTCATTTTGTGTCTACAGAACAATAGCTTGCAGATATCTTCACCAAGCCATTGAGTGAAGCTGTATTTACAAGGCTGGTAAATGAACTAGGAATGGTCTCTGGTTTTGACTAGAGATATTGGTTAGACTCAAAATTTTACTTATGTAATGTGTTGCTCATAATTCTATGGTATGTTAACTGCTATGTGAAATCTGTTGATAAACTCTGCTATGCAAACTCTGTTCGTTGACTGTTAAACTTTGTTAGCATGCTCTGTAAGTCATACATTGTTGACATGTTGGATAAACTCTAATAAACTCTGATAATGTTTTTGTCTGAATGTTAACACCAATGAAGAAATTTGTATGAAGCATGATTCTCAGTAATTAATAATGAATCCTTCTAACTTATTTTTGATCTAATCTTAGATTGTGCAGAAAATTAACACAGCATGATACTGTTTCATATTTATAGCATCTCTTAGTTTATTTATCCTAAACTCTGAGTCTGTAAATACTGTGTGCATTGCCTCTCATGAATATTTTCTGATATTGATGAGCTCTAAACTCTGTTAGTTATACACTGTTAAGTTAAATTCTGTTATTAGTCTACCCCAAAAATAAATGTATATAGACTGTTAGAACTCCTTTGAGATTATGTTGGTGTCTAGGATGACCCAGGAACTTGATGGTATATAGAAAGGGATAAAATTCTTTAATTTTTGGTGACTAGTCAAAGACTAGGAAGATCCAGGAACTTATCAAAGATGATAAGGGCTAAAATTATAGGATTTTTGGTGACTAGTTCCAACCTCTGATTACTGGACAAAAAAAGGGGGGTTATAAATTAGTTAAACATTACTGTATATAAATCGTTTACTACAGAGTTTAGCATTCATCAGACATTCAGTGTTTACTATGAGAGTTTGTGCATCCAGTGTTTAGTGATTTACTTTATGGATTTTATGAAAAATTAGATGCTCTAAAATTTGAATTAGTAAACTCTGCTATACACACACATATATTCACACCTGTGCAGTTTTTGAAAGGATTATGGTAATGCAGTTGGAGAATTGCCAAACGCTGACGAATTTTGTCTAATACTCTAAGGTAATTTATTTCAGACAATTTACATACTTGGGGTAAAAAGAGTTTTTGAAAAATGAAATAAATTATTGCCAACTGTTAATGAGTGTTGGAGTGGTAAAGTATGTTGGTAATGGGAGAGAAATTAGCAGTAATTATTGCTATAGTTACTGAACGTGCATAGTTGTTCCATTATATATATGCCACGTGTCCCACTCACCCACTAATGTATCCCACTTGCACAGTAATTGAGTAATTGGTTGAGTGTATTAATGTTAAAACGATTGGGTTTTACTTTTTCATTACAACTCTAATCATTTTTACTTACACGGTTATTTTCTTTGCACACAACCCATTCACAATTTATTGCTATCTCATTTGCACATTTTCACAAACACCTTTGCTACATATCTTTTTCACTCATATTTTCTTCTCAAATCAATTCTAATGGCCACTAAAGCTTTTACTGCCCAAGGATTGTTGTTTGTTCCCAACAATTATGCAGACCCGTTGAACAATGAAAAAGTTCCAGAGACGTTTCACTTGATACAAAACTTTTTGGGAGATTCAGAGATTGGAACAGCTCTAGTCGAACCACAAATAATTTCTGCCACACAGATTGCTACCTTCTGGAATAACTCTATGTATGATGATGGAGGAGAGAATGGGAATCCATCAATTATTTTCACTTATGAGGAGACAGAGTATGTGATTACTCCTGTAACTGTTAGAGATACTATGGGTTTCGACACTCACACTTCATACACTGTTGCTGGTGAGAATCAATTGAAGGAAATGTTGCAGCAGCTAAGATTTTCTGGTTCTTTAAACAAGCTTGGTAATGTAAAAAGGCCAGGGCTCAGGAAGGAATGGAGTTTCTTCTTTGATTGCATCACAAGAGCTTTTGGCAAGAAAGTCACCAACTGGGATGCCATTCCTACTGACAGTCTTCAAATCGGGTATTCTCTTCTCTATGGAAGTAATTTCGATTTTGGTAGACTTGTCTTAATGAATTTAGGTGATAGGTTGTCAGAGTCTAGTATTGTCTATTTTGCTAGATTTTGTCAATTATTATTCACTGCTTGTGTTGCTAGTGTTGAAACTTCTGAGAATGACACCATATTAGCCTTTAAGGCTAACAAGAGGATATTCTCTGATCTAACCAACAAAGATGCTAACAAGGAGCAATTACCTGATTTGGTGTTGCCACTTGCAATTCAAAACTTTCTACATCAACCTCAAGAACCTCCACAGTCTCCACAACCTCAAGAACCTCCACAACCTAACCCTGAACCTACAAACTCTGAACCTCACCAAACTCTAAACACTGAACTCATACAACCAACTCCAAACATTGAACCTCAAACTCAAACCACTGAACCACCACTTACCCAAACTCAACCTAAACAACAATCACCAGTTAACCAACCCAAACCAAAACATGGAGGTAGAAGAAAACACATAGCAGCAAATACACAACATCGATTGGCTAAAGCAAAAAGAGATTCTGCTAAAGTTCAAAAGGAGTCTTCTAGACCTAAAAGGGCTAGAAAGGAAAGGGCAAACAGACCTCTATCACCTTCTGTCTTAGATGATTCTACTGAAGAAGAGACAGTTGAAGTGCCTCAGGTTAAAAGAAGAAGATTGATTCTTGATGATTCTGATGAAGAAATGAACTTTGAAGCTCCAGAGGTGATTTCCAAGGAAATACCTACTGTTGAGACAAATACTGCAGAAGAAGCTGCCAGTACACCTGCCAAGGTACAAATGGATGAGGACAACAGAGAATATTTTACTGCTATGGATGATTTTGATGAAACTTTCATACCATTATCTGATCACATTAATGTTCCTCTATCACCTGTTATTGCAAACTCTGAAGAAACTGGTGCAGCTGATCAGCCAACTGTAGTACTTGATGAAACAGTGGCATCACACACTGAGCTATTCTCTGATGCTCACCAGGTTCCCGAACAAGGTGAAGAGGTTGAACAAGTTGAAGTTCCAAAGTCCTTTGAGGCAAGAGACACAACTGCAGAGATTGTTGCTGAAATAGCAGTAAATGTTACTGAACCTGCAGAGTTTGTTGAAGAGAATGTTGCAGTGCATACTGATCAAGTTGAAGATGCAGCTGTTGATGTTGAAGATGAAGGCAGTGCAGAATCAAACTCTTCTCAGAGTATACCAGTTCAAACTGATGCTAAGCACACACCTTTTTCTAAATCTTCAGATCAACATGACATTGAAGCTGAGCACTTTGCCAAGAATTCAAGGGATTGGTATAAGTCAGACTGTATTTTTCATATTGAAAGAGCAGCTAAATTTGTTCATCAATCTTCTACAAAGATCTCAAATCCTGATATTATCTCAAGTCTACAAGCAACCATTGTTCAAGTAAAGACTCTGAATGAAAGATTTGATGAGTAGAGATATGACTATGCAGAGGGATAATCAAATAAAGTTCAAGACCATTTCCAAAGCTCAAGAAACCCTGTTTCAGAGACTGGGTCAAGTTGAACAAAATCAGACTATCCTGTCTGGAAAGATTGATTCCATTGCTAACTCCTTGGAGCTGATCACTTCTATATTGATTCCTGATGATGTCAAAAAGGGGGAGAGATCTCTAGAGTTGCTAAGTCTAAGTGCAGGCAATCTCAAACTCTGACTAAAGAGGATGAAGATATTGAAGATACTGAAGATGAAGGAGCAGGAGCAAAGGAAAAAATGGAAGAAATTATTAAGAGCTGATCAAAGTCTGAAATTTAGCAAGTCTTCTAAGTCAAAGTCTGTTGGAATATACACTGATACTCAGGGTACTTCAAACACCAAGAGTTTATTATTCACTGAAAATCCACTTATTGATGAGGAATTGGCTGCTAAGTTATTTCTTGAAGAAAATGAAGAAGGAGCTACTCTTGAAGATATTAAAGCTGAAGAAAAGAACTTACAAGAATAACATCAGAAAGCTTTAAAGTCTGGAAAGTTTAAAAAGAAAGAAAAAGCTCCTAGGCTTGTTCTTAAAGGCATTGTGATTAAAGAAAATGTTGATGCTGATAAAAGATCACAATTATCTAAGAAACCAACAGAAGCTGAAGCTAGATTGAAGCTAAAAGGCATTGCTAAAGAAGGAGAAGACTCAAAGAAGAAGAATACAACCTCTTTTTCTACACAAGTTGTACAGAGACCTTTATCTACTCAGATGCAAATGGTTTTTGGGAAACCAACTCTTCATGATCCATCTCTGATGACTAGAGGTACTATTACTGATTCTCTGCATGGTAGAGCTTTAACAGGAAAACAAGGTCGAGATAAATCTGGATTGGGCTCTCATAAAGAAGTCTGAATGAACAATGGTCCTAGAGATCCTTCATCAATGGCTGTTCCAGGTCTTGGCGTTACTCAGGAGAGTTTAGACAGACTGGAGTCAGTACAGTTGATTCATCAAAGAAGTTTGGATAAAGACTTTCTACTGTATTTCATGGAAGATGGTACTGTATATAAAATTGGTGAGTATGATCTTGATTTGAAGCTATGGGAGGAATTAGAATATGTTTTATATCTTTTCAAGGTGAAAAATCGAAGGACACAACAAGCTGCAAATGTGCTAAGAAATAAAATGCTACATAATTTGGCAGTCAGAGGGATGAAATACAAAAGTCAATATGTCCCAAAATACAGAGATTATCATGGGAATATTATTGAGATGAAGAAGGGTAGTGCTAAATTGAAGACAGACCTGGGTATAACAGTACTTGATTTTAACTCAGAGTCAGCTAAAGCATAATTCATCAGACTGGGGAATGAGATGAGGAGAAACAAAATCTATGATCTGAGGTCTGCTATTTATCAAACTGGTGAAGATGATCCTAAGCTAAAGGAGATCAAGGAGGTCATGAGGTCATGCAGACAGAGCTTGAGAATGCTGAAAGAAGATTACTTATTGACTACCTTAGAACAACACTAGATGTTGAGGAGATTAAGGATTAAAGCTCTGTAAGAATTTTCTTATTTTCTGTAGATTTTGTTAAGTAGAAGTTAAACTCTGTTTGTATATTAAACACTGTATTTATTTATTTGTTTTGACATCATCAATTATTGTTAAACTTGTGCATTTTTGCTAATGAACAAGTTGGGGGAGATTGTTAGAAATAATTGATGTGAATATTAATCAGTGTTTAAGTGTTACAGTGATAAATCAGAGTTTAGCTGGAAGCAGTCAGAGTTTAGTTAAACGCTGACAGTTGGAAGCTCGATAGAGTTTGTTAAACTCTGTCCGGAGGCAGCGTCGACTGGTCAACAGTGTTTGAAGATTATTTAAGGAAGCAATATCTTTGAAGATTGGATAGCTGTCAAAGAGATTGAGTTGACTAAGGAGACGTGTAGCAATCGTAATTGATATCAATTGTATAGCTAATTTATAGGAGTATCAATTATCGATTGTATAGCAGCTATATATCTTATAAATACAGTTAGGTTAACCCTAGAAGGGTATCGATCATTGTGAAACATTATTCATTGTAACCTAAGCAGCTCTCTGTGATATTTTACATCACTGAGAGGAGTTATTAATTCCAAACAGTTTTTAATTATTTAAACGCGTATTCTATTATTAATCTCTCATACGATCTTGATTATAATTGTGTATTCGGCCTAACATATCGTCTTGATTGTAAAATGTGAAACAGTGCTAAACGGTGCTAACGGCGCTAAATGACACTAAACGATGCTTAAACGGTGTTAAACGGCGTTAAACTTTGCTAAACGGTGCTAACGGTGCTAAACGACGCTTAAATGGCGCTCGGCATAGGCTGCCGTTTTTCTAAAATGGCAACGTTTTCCTGTGGAGGCTCTTGGCTGAGTTCAATATTTAAACGTCAAACGTCGGCTTTTGAACGTCGAATGTCAACATTTGAACGCCGACAACCAGAAATTCTTAACTTTAACTTATGGTATAACTAATCTTTTTTTATTAGAATCTCTCATTCGATTATAGGGTGTGTTTGTCATGCCTTGAATGGTTTCACAAACCTTGAATTTAAACGACTTGTTTCTTAGTCCTCATGATCTTTTGGGCCTTAACTTGTTTGCTGAATCCTTGGTTTTAAGGTTATCATCAACCCTAGATTCTTATTCTAAGATGTGGAACTTGTGCTGAAGTTCTTTAGTTCTTGCCCCCCTTGTTTCAAATAGAGGAGGTCATGCTTTTTTAGTTGATCGTTCAAGAAGTTCACTTGCTACACTTGACTTCAGGTATGGTGTGCCTTGGTTGGTTTTCAACCCACTATCTTGATTCTAGGATTTCAACCTTCTTCTTATGTTCATAGAACCTTGTTTAGGTTTGAATTTGACTGACGGCTCTTAATTCAAGGCATTGAATTCAAACGACAAACTCGATCGGAGGCAGACAGTCTTGTTGGCCATCAAGGCTTAAATTTTGTGTTGAAATTTGAAGTTCAAGGCTTCAATCTTTAGTCTTGGAATATATTCTCTAGACCTTTCTTTGTTTCTATAAAGTATTAAACGTTCTGTCAAAATAGAGCACCCAATATTCCTTCTGATCGGGCATAGTTTTATCACTTCCTTCCTGGGGTTTTATCACTTCCTTCCTAGGGTACTATCTCTTGCCCCCCGACTTCTTGGTTGCATATGGTATATTCAACCATGAAGTCGGCAACCTTATCGGGGCCTCCTAGTTCTGGAGGAATAGGAACCAGCTCCTCTGCTGGTTTTCCTAGGTGTTCCTCATCATTATTGACATCCATGTCTTCAATCGAAAGGACCTGCCCCCCGACTCCATCAGGCCTTAAAGTAGATATATAACAGCTTCTGACCATTTTCTGGTCACCTTTTTGTTCTCCGTGTGTTAACCATGATTGATGTTGTCTTCCCACATACGGCGCCAAATGTTGTGGAATAAAAACAAGGATTTTAGATTGCGATTAGGGTTCGTACGTATTTAATGCTAGGATTGGTGAGGTTCGAGCTTTAAGGGCTGCTTCTGCGTTCGAGATTAAGCGGTACTCACAGAATGCCTACGTATCTCTGTATTGCTAGAGAATCAAGCCAACGTAGTTCTGAGAATGAGGGGTCAGACCCTTTATATAGGCGTTGGAAGTCTTAGATTTAGAGGAAGATTAGGAGACTTGGTGAATAAGTCAACTCCTTGGAAAAGATTCTAGATCCTATCTTGTAGGAGTCTGTTTCCTTGTACGATTAGGTGCCTTTGAGACTACTTCTTGTAGAAGTTATATCCTTATTTAACTCTTATTTCCCTGTTAATTACCCTTAAATATTAATTATGGAATTAATATTTAGTTCGGATTTTAGACCTCATTTATAAATCTTGTATTTGAACTAGGCTAAATCTTATTAATGCATTATTAATTATATATTTAGAACTTATTTTTAACCCATATCACTCTTTAATTTAGAGACATGCATGCTCAGATGTTCTTCGACATGTTTCATCTGGATACGTACATGTATGCTTTGAAGTTACTAGTATAGACCAGAGAGTTGAAAAACTAAAATTTTAATGTTATTCTTTGAAATTAAAATATTTTTGTGATACATTTCATTTTTTTATCGAAATTTTTACAAAATTATCCATAGATATATTCGAAGTTGATTTATTTAGCAGTTAATTTTATTTAAATCTCTCATTATAGTAATAATGGATAAATATAAAAATAACTAATTTAAATAACATTTTATATTATTTTTAAAAATCACGCCCATTTTAGTTGATTTCTAGCCAATATACTTTATGATTGGGAAAATGGATTCTTGGCTGGTTTTGTACCGCCATCTACTCATAAAATTAAAGTTAGTAGAAAGAGTTTGTTAGTAAAAATAATGTTATTTAGAATAAGGTGGTTCATATATTTCTAAATAGATTTACATTTTTATCTTAAAATACGCCTACAAAGTTGATAAGCCATCTATTTTATGATTTATGATTATTTTATGTTATATAATTATAAATATAAATTAAAATATTTATGTATATAGATATGATTCGATTGAAAGTAAATTGGATTTAGTTTAAATCGAAACCAACATCTACAAAATTTTAAAATAACTAAATCAAAATCATGAACCATACTTTTTTTTTTTTTGCTAAAATCATGAACCATACTTTAATTTCGATTTAAATTAATTTATACAAATTATGCGATTGAAACGATCAAATCGTGCAGGCCACAGTTAAGGTGATCGTGTTATAACGAGTAGCCTCACAGGCAAAGTTGTGGTCCCTACATTTCTGGGAGGCAGTCGAAGATTTGACGTAAAGTTTTTTCATCCCCATACATGTTTGTACCCTTGTATTGAAATTAAATTATAGATTGTTCGCGGATGATTGTTACTTGTTTTTTCGTGCTTCAGAGACAGAAGCAACTACTATGAAGGGGATTTTGAAAAGGTATGAATCAATTTCTGGGCAAGCTATCAATTTTAATAAGTCGAGTATCACTTTTAGTCCTAATACATCGGAGGAAGTTAGAGCAAGAGTGTGACGAGGCTTGAAGTTAACGAAGTCGAAACTCCTGGAAGGTACTTGGGTATGCCAATGGTGGTGGGGAAGAACAAAAATGAGGTATTTGGTTTCTTAATTGATAAGGTGGGGCAGAAGTTGCAAGGGTCGAGTAATGGGTCTTTGTCTAAGGGAGGGAAACTTGTTCTTCTTAAAACTGCTGCTCAGGCTATTCCAAATTTTTGGATGAGCCTGTTTTTGATTCCATTGAGTGTGTGTGATGCTATTGAAAAGAAAATGAATGGGTTCTGGTGGGGGAAGGGGACGAATGGTAGAGGGATAAGGTGGATGGCCTGGGATAAATTGAGTGTTTCGAAATTTGGGGGAGGTTTGGGAGTGAAGAGTTTGGGGAAGTTTAATACAGCTATGCTAGCAAAACAAGGCTGGCGGATTTTAAATGAGGTGAACCCATTAGTGTCTAAGATTATCAAAGCTAAATATTTCCCCAAGACTGATTTTTTAAATGCAAAGTTAGGGGCAAATCCCAGCTATATGTGGCGGAGTATTTTGTCAGCACAAGAGGCGGTTAGATCTGGATGTCGTAGACGTATTAGTGATGGTTTGAGTACAAAGGTTTGGGAAGTACCTTGGCTCCCTTCGGTAGATAATGGATATTTAACTACGACTGTTGCACCAGAGTTATAGAATATTGAGGCTCATAATTTGTTTGATGTGGATAAAGGTGGATGGGACGATGATATTTTAAATGATATATTTAACAGTCGAGATCGCGAGTTAATTCAGCAAATTCCTATTCCACTTAAACGGGAGAGGGATTCTTGGTTTTGGCTATTGGATGATAGGGGTATGTTTACGGTTAAGAGTGTGTATAAGCAGCTTCAGGGAGGGTATGATACGTCGTTTAGTGATTTCTGGAAGAAGTTGTGGTCCTTAAAAATCCCAGGAAAGGTTGCAAATCTGCTATGGCGTGTATGCAGTGGCTGTCTACCAACTCTTGTTGCTTTGGCTTCAAAACATGTTAGTGTTGATATTAGGTGCCCGTGGTGTCAGAGTGAGGGTGAAACAGATGCACATGTTCTTTTTGACTGTGGTTTTGCAAAAACAGTGTGGGCAATGACTGGTTTGCAGAGATAAGTGGAGAGATTGCAGAACGAGACTTGTTTTGAGGTATTGGTTCGGGTGTTTCATACAGTTACAAAGGATCACAGTGCTATGGTTGGAATGATTTGTTGGAGCCTCTGGAACCGGAGGAATAATTGGGTCTGGGACCGAGTGAACGGTTCTGCGTTTGGAGTAAAGGCTGCAGCGTTAAATTTACTTACTGATTGGAGGAAAGCACGTGTGATAGAGAGAAGAAACGGTCACCAAATTGCTGTGGCTGCTTAGACGTGGAGTAAACCACCTGCAGGGTGGAAGAAGATAAATGTAGATGCTGCTATTTCTCCTGATGGTTATGTGGGTATAGGAGGGGTTATTAGGGATGAGGAAGGTCACTTTCTTCGGGCGAGATGTGGCCGAGTTGCTGGACGGTGGAAGGCTAGGGAGGCTGAGGCTATTGGCTTGAAGGAAGCTTTGTCCTGGGCTAAGGAAGTAGGGCTGGATTGGTGTGTTTTTGAGTCAGATTCGAAACAGCTTGTTGATGCTTGTAATGGCCAGCAGGGAGCGAGTTATTTTCACACCATTGTGTCTGATTGTGTTGAGTTATGTAAGCACTTTGATCATGTGCTAATTTCTTTTGTGCGTAGGTCTGCGAATAGTGTGGCACACTTGTTAGCCATACATTCTTTGTCTGACCTGAGAGAATGGATTGTTCATCCACCTCAGTTTATTCATCATGTACTCGATTCTGATTCTTCTTAATTAATATAAGTGCATTTTGTTCAAAAAAAAAAAAAATTATAGACTTACAATTTACAAAGTTAAGAAAAGTACTCCCCGTTTATTTCTATCCATTTACTATTTTGGGATGTCCTATCAATTCTACACATTTCAAAAATAGTAAAATTTTAATAATAAAAAATACTATTACACCCACTAACTTTCTCTACTATCTCAAATTTATAATATAAAACAGTATTACGCCCACTACTTTCCTTCACTATCTCAAATCTATTATTAAATATTGATAGGTCCTACCATTTTATCCACTTTTCATCTAACTTTACTCATTTTTCATACATTTTCGTGGTCTCCGTGCCCAAATCAAATGCGTACTACTCACTGGGACGGAGGGAGTAAACATTTATGGGGTGTATTCGATGAGAATTGTTCAATTGTTTGGATTTTGAAAATTGAGTTATACTCCCTCTGTCTCTTAAAACTTTTCCTGTTTACCTTTATCACGTTTGTCAACGCATACTTTTGATCGTTAATATCTTTAATTTCGTATTAGTTTTAAATATAAAAACTTCACTGTATTAAAGTACTCATAAATACGAATCTAACAAGATCACTCATGACTATATTTGGACTTGTAGATTAGACGTAAATTAGTAATTTGTCTAATGTTATGAACAGTCCCGACATATTAAACGAGAAAAGAATTGTGAGACGGATGGAGTATTTAATTTAAATTTTAAATTATTTATTAAATTTGTAAATATTCAATTTAAGATTTAAAATAATTTTTTTAAAACTCTGTTAGGTCCCGTAAGAGGGCTATTTTAAGTTAGAAGGGGGGTTCAATAATTTAATATCAAATTTAAAAATTATTATGGCGTTTTAAAATATTTTTCCCTTTTTAAAATATTTTACTGAGTTGTTATGCAGGTTATAAGTGCAAAAATAAAAGACACGGTAAGAAAATACCACACAGGAGATTTTATCCTGGTCCGCGATGGCGCAACCCCTAATGGATTTGCTCACCCCTACTCCAGTCCCCGGGCTCCTCTCCGGACTCGAGATTTTCCATTAAAAATAACTCGCTCCGTTAGTAGGCGGAGAAGCCTTTACAACCTTATAAATATTGGTCTTGGTACGTATCTCCAAGATACTACCTCACAATAAATATAAAAACCCACAAGACTCGTCTTGGACCGTAACTCCCCGTTACACCCTAAAAGTCGTTGTGAAAAACCTACAGAACTTATCTTAGACAGCAACTCCGCGCTACTTCTTCAAAGTTGATGTAGAACCCTTGGTGTAGTCTTTGAATTCCTCGCTTTTGCCGGTCTTGGATCTTAGATGAAAGGTCTTGGATCTTTCCTCTTCTCCACGGTGCAAAAGCCACTAACTCCCCGCTAGTGCCTAGGACTTGGGTCTTAGAACGAGAATCACCTCACTTCAACTTCACCTCACTGCAAAACTTAGAAAACAATATCTACGAAACAAACTGTAATATAGAGAGGTTTTGGACTAATATGTCCTAGGTTAACTATAATATTCTTACACGAATATTAATTAAGATAAGTTCAATAAGCTTTATTTGCTTACGACTTTATGTGTATTCTTTTATTCGATATGACTTTTAGATCGAAGAATACTTTTAATACAATACTCCGTATAGTAAGATTTAAATATATCTCGGAGTTTGTAAATATTGATTATGTCCTTTAAGCTCGTAGTCTTATAAGGTTTATAATCGTATACTTTTGTTCGACTTTTTGTAAATGTCGAAGTATACTTAAAATTACTTCTTTATCGAAAATACGTCTATTTTCGAAGTAATGTATAAATCAAGTCCTTGTAAAAACTTTATAGCTTAAGGATCTTTGATAAACAACTTCTCGTTTGATTTAGTCAACTTTAGACTATTCTTATATATTTAAACGAGAGTGTTACAATATTACTTTAACAATTTGCACTTTAATATAATTTGGTCAATTAAACACAACACACAAATAAACGCACACGTATAGAAAAGTAACTCGCTTATCTATAGGATAAAACGAGGGCAACTATTATGCGTGAAATTAGTGCGAAAAGTAAAATCACTCACAAGTGTGAGGACGAGGAAAAAAGTGCGGAAAAAAAAATCACTCACAAGTGTGAGGACGAGAAGAAAAAGTGCGGAAAGTAAAATCACTCACAAGTGTGAGGACGAGAATAAAAGTGCGAAAAATATATAAAAGGCTTTCGCCACGATATTACGCGTTAAGATCAGTGCGAAAAGTAAAATCACTCACATCACAAGTGTGAGGACGAGAAGAAAAAGTGCGGAAAATATTTAAATAGAAGCTTAACAACTTATTTCCCCCGGAACACTAGAGGTGATAGAAGGGAAACAAATCACGCTTTAGCACAGTTATATATATCACAATAATAAATATTAATGGCCAAAGTAAGTGTGTTAAAGTTTTAATTAATTAAGGCTTTTAGATTCTTTTCCCCAGGAACACTAAGGTGATAGAAGGGAATCAAATCAAGCTGGATGTATTAATTTGACCGTCGTCAAATATAACCTCTTTTTGAGGTTTTGTAATGTTAGGTCCAAAATAGTTTGTAGAAGGGGGGTTGAATACAAACTATACCGTTTTATCGAATTTGCTATTTTCTTAAAATATTAAATCAAGAACAAATTGATGCAGAATAAAACGAATACCAATATTTCAAGTTGAATATAAAATTATATTAAACTTGATGGGGTGTGTCTAAATACACCGGTACAAATTACAAGGTTTGATGACCAAACTAATTATTACAAATTCTATGGAAAATTCGACATGAACTTTTCTATATTTGTAATAAAAAGATCGAATGCTTAAAAGCAATTCGAGAGATAAGTTCTAGGGAACTTAATTCGCTAGATAGTTCCAATAGTACAAGTAATCAAACTCTAGTGGCTAAGATATTGCAATGAATTCTAGAGATGATTTTACAAGTAATTAAAACTTCATTGAAGCTCAAGAGGGGAGAAGAAGATAATTCTATGTGTCTCTCTTTTATCCCCTCTGTATCTCTCTTGGTCTCTCTCTTTTCTCCTCTCGGCTCTGTCTGTGGAGAAAAAGAGTTGTGTTGTGAAGATGTGTGTATTTGTGTGTCTTATGCCTTCTTTATACAACCTCCTGCCTTGATTTTACTATCTTGAATTCTTGGAAATAGTATACACACTGTCGGTGATAGTATACAAGACCTCAGGAATAGTATAGCTAATTCTCGGTGATAGTATAGGCTCGGTAATAGTATGGCAGGAACTGCTGAGAAATAGTATAACTTCGGTCATAGTATAGCTGCTGAGTAATAGTATGATTTATTTCGGTAATAGTATAGCATACTATTACTGATCAGTAATAGTATCTATAATACTCCAGAAATAGTATACCATTAATTCCAGAAATAGTATAACTGAAATTCCAGAAATAGTATAACTGAAATTCAGAAATAGTATCAACGAATTTCTCAGTAATAGTATAACATACTATTTACAAGGCAGAAATAGTATAGCATACTATTACAAGAACAAACCAGAAAACTATTTCTTGTTAATAATTCAAGGATTAATTAAATTGTATAATTAATTCATTAAATTAATTAATTCTTCTAGAATTAATTTATTAAATAATCAATCAAATAATTTAGTTAATTGATAATATAATTATTATTAATTCTGATTTAATTAATCTATTAATTAATTTAAATAATAAATTAATTTGATTGAATTATTTACAAAATAAATTAGCCAACTTATTAAATTAATTAAAGGAGAATTAATATGAAGTCCTTTGATAATTATACTAATCCCAACTTAATTAACCTTTTAATTAATTTATCAAATAAATCAACCAAATGATTTAAACAATTAAGAGAGAATTAATACACCTCCTTGATAGCATAACCCTTGTGGTTTCTTCATCTGACAATTCGGATCATCCACAATAATTACTCCTAGAGCCAGTCTTGATACCGAAATCCTTGTGGTTAATTATTGTAGCACTTCTATTGCTTACACAATGATTTCTACTAATACCAGTCTTGATAGCTTGAACCACTTGAAGTGAATGAAGAACTTTCACTACATGATGTTGACACTCGATGCACGGTCTGCTTCATGAGTGACTAACTGCATTGACTGTTCTTTATATATTGACTTAAAAGCTGTGGTTCATGTTTTCCTTTTCTTAACTCTTTATTCAAACCTTTCTAATCTGTATTCTGCCACTATAGGAACCTCTGTCACTATAAATAGAACCCACTGTCTTGATTACTCCACTGACGCTTGATCAACTAAATAAACTTCTTCAAGTGTAGTATAACTCAAAACGTTAGATTGTCTTTGTCTTCTTTCTCTTGACAGTTGAACATTTGAGATCCCTGTGACAGTAGATATATACTATTTACTATTATATTCTTGTTATAGTTGAGTTGAATCCTCGATGTTTACAAATAGGGTAAACATATGACTTTCATGTAATATTTCGAATCGTTGTTCGAAATTTAATCCTTGTCCGGATTTTTATGGTCTCGGTTTGAGATCCGATATTAGAGCTTAAAGATGAAGAGAAGATGAAGATAGGGAGCTCTTATATGTATAAAAATATGGTCGGTTAAGAGCTAAAATATTACCACTTTTTGGATATCGCCGGAAAAGTTCGCCGGAAAAATTCGCCGGAGGTTCGGTCGAATTTTGGCTTTATGGTCGAACTTGGGCAGCCCTTCGGGAGGCCGGATAGTAGTGGTAGAGGAGCTTGCTTGGTGGGAGAGAGCTTGGTTGGTGAAACTAAGCTTTATGGAACAAAAACCTTGTATATATGTAAGTATATAGAAGAAAGAGAAGGTTTTTTAGATGAAGTATTTGTAGAGAGTGTTTGGATATATTTGGAGAGCTTACACTTCTAAATTCCCAGCAATTATTTGGCTCCTTAGCTTGTATAAAATGGTTGGGGGAAGGGGGTTATTTATAGGAGGAGTTGGTTGGAAGGAAGGGTGGTGATTTAAAGTAAAAGGAGTGGTTGAGATTGAAAAGGTGTGGATTGATGAGGTGGAAAGTGGTATTGTATTTGTTGGGGGTGGTATTGTGTTTCTTTGGAGTGGTTTGTGGTAAAATATCCCAACTGTTCTTATCCTTTAATATATTGCATCGGACTCGTATCAATTAACGATTAAATACGTAACATATATCGTTAATTAAATACCCGAAAAATAAGAAAATACCCAATAAATAATTCTAAAATTATGGAGCATTTAGGAATATTATAAAATAATATTCTGGAAAGTTTGATCAAATTTGGTCAATGTTGACTTGGTCAAACGTGGACCCACTACCTCGATTTTCGTGTCCGGACCAAAATTCTCAGAAAATTACGAAACTTTTACCATGCATAGAAAATAGCATTTAAGTGACCCATATCAAGTTTCAAGTCATTCTAGCAAGTGGAATTATTTTATTTGGATTTAATTTGATTAAATCAGGTTTCGGTTCCGAATAAAATACAATTGGTCTTTCATTGAATTAGATAAATCTTTTGACCAATGTTTTGACTAGAATAAATACTTAGAATATATTTCCTAATATATAAAATATATTGAGAGTGTAGAAAATATTTTTGAGTATTTAAAATAATTTTCTCCGAAAAATGGAATAAATTTTACGAAGTGGGAGAAAAATTACTTTAAATATTTCTGGCACGAGATAAAAAAGAGTATTAATATTATACCACTGAATATTAATATTTTTGAGGATAAAAGTATTTTGAGTGTGAAGGCGGAATACTTTTTGAATAAAAACTGATTGTATTTAAATATAGCACGAGTTATCTAAAAAATATTAATCCTCGAATATTCTTTGTTCGAGCCTGTCGCCTTATCAATGTTGCAACGGAGATCTAAAAAATATAAAACCTCGATATTTCTTTTTTGATCTTTATTGCTTTGGTAGAGATATATTCCATAAAAATATAATTTTAATTTTTCGCAATAATGGAATATCTCTTATAAGTAAAAATAGATATTTGCTAGAATTGACTTTTGACGGAATCAATTAACTAAATGACCTAGTGGAGAGTTTAATTAAGTGTAATTAAATTTTATGTTTAAATTGTACAAATACCAAAATAAATAATATATCGAAGATATCCTTTCAATCTTCCCCTTTTTGGTATTTGCCAAACAAAACATAAAATTTAAAAATTTACCCGTGTGTGCTTCCCCTTCGTGTATGCATGAGTTTTAGAAAATATTTTAGACTCGATTCGAAGCACTCGGCAAATTTCATTAATTGATTCCGGCAAAACAATTTATGACATTAATAAATATTGTTAGGCATAAATCATATAGAAAATTTGAAAATTTTAAATTAGGGGTCTAATTTTCTCTTTCCTTTTTTGTTTGGTATATAACCAATATTTCGAATTTCCTCTTCCCCTTTTTGTAAAAGAAGGTAAATGTTTGAACAAGTTTTTCTTTTATCATTGTAATTGGTGTTTTTACCAATTGATTTTCTTTTCTCCTTATGACTTCCCCTTGAAATATGATTCAATTTGAATCAAAATTCTTGAAATTTCAGTCTTTTATCTCTTCCCCTTTTGAATAAATCGGTTTAGATCTCAATAATTGGTGTGTCTACCAATTTCAGTTTTTCCCGTATTTTTCTTGCATTTTATCAAAAGTCTTTGTTTTTGTAACTTTAAAACTTCCGTTTTATCTATAAAAGGCTTATGTAAGCTCTTTAAAAAGTTCATTTACTTACGAAAATTTCTTTTCATTTTTGTAAATGAATCGCAAAGAATTTCTGCTTTTCTTTTGGTGTCGTACCAAGAAAGCTTTATATATGTCTGGATTCTTATCATAATTCTTTTTGAATCATTTTATGTTGATCTAAGTTGCTCATACTTCGGCAATCTTGATTCATACATAAGTACTTTTACATAACAAATTGACAATACATTTCATTCATGATCATTCAATCTTATCAAGTAATATTCAGTCTATAACGTTTTTTATGAACGTTTAGTACTGTATCTTGATAGACGTTCAGTATATAATTTATACAATCAATCTCAGAAGTCATTCAGATTTACAAGTGTATGAACTTTCTTAAATGTAATTTGAACAATCATACTAGATACATATATGGTATTCTTCTCTGAATTGTATTTCCATATAAGACTGCTGTGAGCTTATATTGGTCAGTCCTTTTATTCATAATCTGCAAATGAACAATACAGTCATGCTAGAGTTTTTGGTAAGAGAATCAGTCAAAAGTACATAATACTTTATTCAATATGCTTTTGACAGTTGAATTGTAAGAACCCCAAATTTTGGATATAATTAAAACTTTTTATTAAGTACTGATAAAATGAGGAACAATGATTCCGACAACAAGGTCACCAGCTCTAATGAATGAATGGAATGGATATGGATTCAAATACTTATATGTCATGAAGAATGCTAAAGGGTGACAACATAGGTAAGAATAATCTATCTCCTAAGGGAATAAGATATGGCAATTCCAAGCAGGAGAATATTCTCATGTCATCCAGATAGATAGCGATTAATCCAGTGGTTCCGTAAAAAGGTTAAGGAACGATCGAAAGAGAATACGGACAATTGTACAACCCTAGATGAATAAGTAAAGAATAAGGATGAATAGTGATTTTGGTGTAATTGAGAATATTATTAGACGACGCTATATAGAAGTATTCAGAACGGATTTCTGAGTTCGTATTCATGATCCAGGGGCGAAATAAGTGTATGTAAACGACATCGGATTCAGAAAAATAGCACTTTTATTTTCTCCGAGATTTTCCTGGACACTGTAAGACTTGAGGATTTATTTAAGGGATTTAAGGAATTTAAATTCGAGAAGTATTAAGAAATATGGAGAATGGTATTATAATTATTAAGAAGGTTTCCGGTAAAACCCTAACTAGGAATCTTTGAGATATTCCTCCGAACGATCAATCAAATTGAGCAATAACCGGGCAAAGAATCAAGCAGAGAGCCAAGGGATAGTCATGTGCAAGAGGATAAGGTCAAGTAGACAAGATATTTTCAATGCTAACTAGTACCATTAGAGATCAAACCAACTAGTTAGCTTAAAACACCTCATCTCACCACAAAATACTAACACATGTCCAAGGTGATGCAAGGGATGAGCAAATCACTTTATTAAAGTGCCTTTATGCTAGATATTATCCTAAAACATCAATAATGCAAGAGAACCAAGCAAGCCAACCACCCTTTTCTCTCTTTTCTCTCCCATTTCCAGCAGTTTACATTTTCCAGGGCAGGGGTCTTGGCAATTTTTTTTCACCTAGTTCTACTCATCTAAAAATCATGAAAAAATTCACGGAGCTTCTACACATGGAGATGAAGTTGTGGATTTAATTTCATAATTTTTGAAGATCGTTTGGATGGGTAAATAAATTCGAGAAGCCACCCTGTTTTTCCCCTTCAAAGAGCCACTTCGAATTTTTGCTTAATTCAAGAAGCAAAATCAAGCTTCCAACCATTGTTTGACCTCCAAATTTTTATGGTGAGTTCTATATTTCATAAAAATGATCTCCTAGAAATCTTAGCTTCAATCTCCACTTTTTCCATTTTCAAATAAATCATTGAAGATGAGGGTGAATAGTGATTTCTAGAAACTAACTTTGATCTCTTGATTTGTTTGGATGATCTAAGCTTGGTTAAGGTTATACAAGGACTATGCAAGGTTTTATAAGGCTAGTACACTCTCCAAGGAAGGTATAACCCTTGAAACCCTTGGTTGAATCTTAAGTTTCAAGCATGTTCTTGGTGGGTTTTAGCTTAGATATGATTATGATGTTATGTTAAGCATTTAAGCATGATTATGTAGTTGATTAAGTTAATTTAAGAGATATGATGATCATATTGGTAAAGTGATACGTTGTTGGACTTGTTGAGATGAATAACATGTTTACAAGTTGTTTAGATGCCCGGTGTGGCTTGGTATTGTTGTTATGATTTTTGGAATGTTCGATTTATAGCCGTCGTAATGCCAAAATTTCGTTAACCTTAAGAAAACGATTTTGACAGAACATGTAACTCCCTGTTTTGCTTCGTTTTCTGCCATGATAGGATAGATCATGTTATAAGCTTCGTTTTGATATAAAGATCGTGTGAAACGGACTTACGGTTTAGGAGTTACGGTCGGTTTACTAAAAGTAGTTCGAAACCGTAACCGAGTATTCGTAATTAAAAATGAACCCTCGTAAAATACGTAAGTCAGTGGCGAATCTTGGTAATTAAATACTAGAGGTAAAAAGGGAGGTGTGAGAGAAAACCTCATATGAATCGGATCATTTTTCGATTTTATAAAAATGTTCGAATCTAGGTTAAACGCGAACGAACCCCTTAAAAGTATAACTTTGGATATAACGTAGAAAACGAGCGATAAAACTCGAGATATAATCTTGGTTCGTAATCGATCAAATTTAGAACTTATACGACTTAAGTATACACTAAGTGTGAGTACGATGACATGTCTTAATGACGAACAAATGTCAAATCGTATCGGTAATAAAAAGAGTTACACTAAAAAGGGGTATAACGAGATAATTCGAAAACATGTTTCGACTTAAGTTAATACTTAACCTTTTGAAAAATGTTAAGTGATTAATCTCGAATTTCTTGACTATTATAGATCGCCGAGCTGACTCGGGACACCCTACCACTACCCCCACCCGTGCTCAATTACCAGGCAAGTGTTCAAACCTTTGAACCTGTTGTTGTGATAATATATGTATATGATTTCTGTTTTACATATGCCATCGCATGCATGCCTGTTTCCAATTATATTGTGACAATGGTTTTTGTGATACTTGTTCCCTGAATTGATATTGGCTTATAGACTAGATACGATTTATCAGTAATAAGCCGGATTGTTTTGGTAAGACCCTTAGCGAAGGGCATATGATATTCATTCTAAATATAGACCGGGAGTCGGTATTTTGAGTTATAGATAGTCATGGAAACCCGGAGGGATTCCAACGACAGATTATTATTTATCTGAGTAAGGTTATTGTTAAACGTTATTATATTCCATAAAGTATCAATTACTTGGAAATATTTCGAGGAATATTATTTCGATTATTCCTTTAAAGTTTTGATTACTAAATGAATATTATTTGGATATTCATTTTGAAGATTATTTATTAAATGAATGCTATTTGGATATTCATTTAAAAGAGTAAATATTAAATGAACATTATTTTCAAATATTCATTTAAGGTTTGACTTATTTATTGAATACTATTTTAAATATTTATTGGAGCTTAATTATTTAATGAATATTATTTTGAATATTCATTTAAGGAGGGATTTATTTATTAAATAATTCCATATATTCATTCGAGGATTACTTACGAGCAATATTATGAGTTAATAATATTCCATAATTATTATTGAGTAAATAAATATTCTTGGAATATTTATTTAATTCTTTTAAAATTCTTTTTAAAATAATTTATATTATTCGGAGATTACCTTCCACCTCCAGATATTATGTAAAATATTTCGGAGTCTTTTTACGACTATTTTATCAAGGAAAGGTTCCCAACTCTTTCTTTTTCATTTAAATCTATCTTACAAGGATTTAAATGCTAGCTCAAACTTCCATATTATAGGGGAACCTACTTGAGCAATGTTATTTATCTTGTTGACTTCCCGGTCATAATTTATCCTCTTCACTCGCAACTTGGTTGCTATGGACTCATTAAGTCTGTGTTTACCTTCTCATCTTTCGAGGGGTAAGATTGTTGGAACAAGTTGATGTTCGTTACCAAGCAATAGCTTGGAAGTTATTGGTGAATTTTCCTTTCCAACTAGATACGACTACTTTGTAGAGTCTTATCAACAAGTATTATACTTGGGGAAAGGGGAACGAACGTTACATTCAGAATCATGAATTCTATTGGAACTAGGAGTCGTGTAAGAGGCCGAGTAGCGCCGGTCCATCCCCTTGGCCCAACCGTTGGCCTGGGAGAGCTAGTAAGGCGGTAGACAAGTAAAGCCGTCAGTTCTTCCTTCTACCGGTAGTAAATCTAATTTGAGCTGTACGATCTTGACTGATCATCAAGATTGGAACAGCGGGCGCGGTGAATACTCCATCATTGGTTCATCATCCAAACTTATTTATTTCCTACAACATGATTACTGTTGGCAGAGCTGGAAAAGTGTTCGTAACTGGAATTGCAATATTTTCCTTGCAAGTTCCTCTTTATAATATCTTGCTTATTTTCGACATAGCAGATATTCCCTCATATATTTACATTTTGAGTTACCTGGTAACTTCATCGTTCATATTATACTGGCATCATTTCTGTAAATGCGTGGCATATGGTTTGAAAGATACTTTTGAACTGTTATATATTATCGTTCAGTTAAATATTATTGTTGGTGGGCTATTGCTCACCCTTGCTTTATTATTATATCACAACAACAGCTAGACCAGATGACTCGCACAAGGCGCACTCGATGCTGGCGAGGACGATGAGACTACCAGAGCCGAATAGAAAGCTATTGGTAGAATAGATTTATTCTTTCAGTACCAAGTATATAGTCTAGTATGACTCATGTAAATGGATGGCAAAGAGTATGTATTTATATTAAAATTCTCTTGGGTTGTAAGAACTCATAATGTGTTTAATAAAATTTGGTTGTTACTCTGATTTCATCTCTGGGACTATAACGGGTGTGTTTTATGTTATTGTTTTGGGTCACAAGGTTGTAATTTAATATTTATGTTGAACTGTGGATAGGAATTGAGACGGTAACGACCAGATCCCCGACCCCGGATTTAGGGGTGTTACAGAAGTGGTATCAGAGCGTACGTTATAAACCCCAGAGATGAGGCGACATTAAAACAATAAATTCACTAAGATAACAAGAACTCTTGCCAAGTTCATAGTCGGACTACTTAATGTAGTGATGACCTATAGAACTCTTATGGGAACTATTAAGTATCATGATAGTAACTTAGCTCGATATCCCATCGACAAGTAAGGCAACAGACCTTGAGGCATACGAGCAGCAGCGCGATGATGCTTTATTATATGTTGACGATCAGCGGGTAAATTCAATAGAGTACCCTACTGGAGACCTGGAAGAGGTTCCAGCAGATAAGGAAAATCTTGTTAGGATAAGGAGCTTACCCTCGAGGAATGAGGGTTGTAGCCAGAAAGACTGAGATGATTAAGGTATAGAGCTCAGAAAAGTGGGCATAAAGAACTAAGCTGTTAGCAAGAGAACTGAAGATTCATGTTGGATTCGTGGCTGGACTACTGGAGGTAGTACCAGCAAGTAAGACGGATTGGAAGAATTACTTGAGATCTTATACGGAAATAGATGAGAATCATTAGAGACTTTCATATTAACGAAAAGAGTGCTAGAAGGATGTATGATTATCAAAGGCATCGATATAAGGCGAGGAGCAGAGTCCCTAGGAATAGTTGAGAAGAGGCAGTAAGTGCCATATCATTTGATAAATGAATAAGTATGAATATTGTCAGTAATAATTTGCCATGAGAAGGCAAATGTCATAGGTTGTAATTTATGGAACCAAATTGAGGTTGATGAAGTTGTTTTATTCAAGAAAATGTCCATTTTATGAATGAATTAGTTAGAAAGTGAAAACATTGGGAAGTGACAACATGATTGGATAAAGTTATATAAGGAAGTAGTAAGCAAGACAATGATCTCAGAACCTACCGGAAGATAAGACCAGTGAGTCAAGACGAACTCGTAATGAGACTATTGTCAGAGACTAAGTATAGGGTTAATTTAACTCAGTGAAATGATGAACCAGAATCGTTAGATGCATGTGACTCAGAGGAATATTAAATTCTTTCTTTTCTTTGAATGGATTATAGTAGTTACCTTAAGTTTACTCCGACGCGGAATTATAACGGATCAAGTAATACGATCAGCAGTTAAAGAGAAAAATGTGAGAAAATCTTCCTGGAGCTAAAAGATGAAATTGGTAATGACCAAGAGTTGGCATTGTTTAATGGAAAAAGGGAGACTTTGTGCTTCCAACGACGCTTCGCATAAAAGATTAGGATGTGTGCTTGAGCAGCACGACAAAGTACTTGCGGATGCATTCGGACAGCATGGTTCACCAGGTTCGGATGGCCTTAGTAGTGCCAATTTTTGTGGAACAACCAACTCCGACGGTAATGTTCCTTCTGAGACTGGTAGTCAGGTATACTGACATTTGGTAATATTGAATATCAGGACGTATAGGTATCAGGACGTTGTGACAAGTTTCAGTTTAAAACTGTTAATTCCCTTCTAAGGGATGTATATAATTGGTTCCTCTCCAGGGGTTAAATTTCCAACCCGATGACGATTATTTCGTTAATTATGACTGCTTACGGTTCTACCTACTAGGAGGTTCATAGAACTATTCTTCAGGTTTCGAAACTGGTCTCCTTAGTGTTACCAGTCGATGGATAGATTGACCAAAATTTCCCTAATTCTGGGAAGAACTTCAACGAATTTTGGCAAACCTTGTCTTTCTGATTACCAGAGAACATCATGGAAGAGAGTAGAAACTGGGGCAAACCCCGTGAATTGGGTAAGGTAGCCGCTACATGGGTTGGTGGACAGACCCCGGTTATCGCGATTGATTGTAGAAATACAATGATGAAGTGAGATTGGACGAAAACAGGAAATGTAAGTAAGAAACCAGCCGGACTGAGAAACTCCGAGATTGAATTAAGTGAAATGGCTGTTATGCCAGGAATGGTAAGCTTGCGTGGCACGTGGTAGTGATAAGAATAGTTGAAAAGATAAAAATAGAGGAAAGGTGACCAGAGACGGTGCCGAGAAGTCGATTAAGACTTATATGGAGTAAAGTTTTGGAAAGGTAGAAAGGTATCAAAGTAGAAGGCACTATGCCAGCAATTGCTAGAAAAGTAATGCTAAATTAGCCAACCCCTAAAATCATATATAATTTTAGTGTGGCCAGTTGAGGGCAAGTCACAAAGGATTATCAAGTGACTAGACCAGCAATGAAAGAACAAAGCAGGGTTGCTTCTAAGAAAGCACCGACTGCAAGGCCTTCTGATATAAAGGAAACATTAATGAGATCGTAGGAATCTTCTGCTGAACAGCCTATGTTTTGATTGGGAATTCACTAGACCTTTTTAGGATGGGGTCACCCGTACTAAAGTGACTCATGTGTATATGGTTGTCCAAGATTACGAGTAAAATGGAAGTATAGTGACTTGAGATGTATGATGTTAGGGTATCGTGAATACCATGAATATATTATGACGGAGGAAAGTAAACAATGAAGGTATATGAAGAGAGTATAGAAATGGTTAGAAATTGAACAGTATGCGGTAGGAACTTTCTCTGAGGCAAGTACCTTTGCGAAGAATGATAAGCACTAGGAAATTCACGTTGAACTCGACCAATATCTTTCAGAACATCCTTGCTACCATTAGCAAGTTCTGTAAGAGAGCAGATAGACCTACGTTGTCTTTTGGAAGGTCAAATAGGTTGACCACTATCTGAAAGAAGAAATTAGCAGTAAGCTACCAATCGATTATCAAATAAGAATGATTGAAAAGAGACCCTTATTAAGGATACATGATTTGATTGCCAATTATAGGATGCAGGAATTCCTTGGCAGTTGAATTAAGGATAAGATATCCATAAAGTAAGGCAAACCCTGGGGAATGCATAAGGGATGGCACTAACCCTAATAAAGACATTGTGAATTCAGATGATATGAGTTGGATTTGCTAAGGCAACAATGACCTGTACAGATTATTAAAAAGAGTTCTGGAAAGAACAGAGATAGAATTATTAGGGTATTGATCAAAGACGTTTTGATATACCCTGTACCTAGAAAATACAGGAGGAATGATGAGGACGACCTAAGAAACCTTACAAGGAAAAGCTAATATTCTGAGTTTCCAACTAGAAGTTTGGAAGAGAATGTAAGACACAATAACAATATACCAGATGATGCATGTATGAAACCCTGAGGGAGTGTGGATTGAACCTATAAAGGTTGAGATTATCCTAAGATAAGGAAAGAACTAAGAAAAGAAGTATCCTAAGTAGGATTGGGAATAAACGTGATAAAGTTCCCACGGGTAGTTGGAAGGAATGACTTATGGAAAAAGACTGATAGATATATTTTTCTCCTTCAGCAGAGCTTAAGGGAGAATGCTTTCACCCAACAGTGATGAGAATGAGGTAAAAAAAAAAAAAATTTGAATTGAAATGGATCCGGAGAACAAGGATTACCAGAAATTACTATTATTAGGAAAGGCCAATGAGGTGGCCGACAGTCTAAGTATAAAGGAATAATTACAAATGTTCATACCGAAGAAACAGAATAATATTTGGAAGGACCTTGAAGGTCATATCGGAATGGAGGAATTTACATTCCTTCTGATGATTGTGCAAGAATCGACGGTAATAGTAGTTTAAGTAAAGATTCGATTCCTGTTGGGTCTTAAGCATATTACATACCTTAGAAGGTCCCGTTTTGAGGCAAACCAGGACCATGATACAAAAAAAAAAAATTTGACGAAGTAAACCATTAAGTTTCCAGTCTTTTATGGAAGATGCATGAGTGATAGTTTCATCAACCTGACTTAGCTGCGATGCTTGAAAATCTTCTGCAATTCTATCTACTTCATGTAATATCTACATCAAGTTCAGGAAGTGTTCCTTATGGATAAGGAATAGTGATTACTTTGTCTCCCTAAAGGATTGAAACCCGTACGGTTAGCTATGAAGGCACTACGTAAGCAACAAGCGATGGTGATTCTTCTAAGAAAGTAGATGACAACGTAAAGATAAAGAAAGTGCTGCTATTGATAAGCTAAATGGCATGTTGATGAATGACAAGCAAGTTTGTGTTAGTGTACTTCTGCGTAAACAAGATAGAGAATATGAGGTTGATGACTCATGATGCTAAATGTATTCCCGTGGAAAAAAAAAATTAATGAGACTTAGAGAGAAGGGCAGTTGAGCCCGAGACTTATTAGGCCACCTGAGGGTTTAAAGTGTTCGGAAGGTGGCATTCGAGCCAGTTTTACCCCCAAAGCTTATAGCATGGTAGTAACGTGTTTCTTGTGGCAAAGCTACACCAGTAAAATGCAGATGCTCAACAGATGATAAGAGTGCGAGCAGGTAGGTGTACGACCTGGTCTGACTTACGAAAGACAACCTGTGAAAAACCGCGGGTAGAAAAGAATAAGTGATGAGAAACAAGTTGATAGAAGTAAATTATATTGGATCTAAGCTAAAAGAATCGGCCAGATTCATTTCCGAGGTTTTAAATTTGAAATAATGTGATGATTATAGAGTAAATTTGACGGGATACCAATAAGGAGGTGCCAAGTGCAAAAGATGCCTCAATAAAGAGATGAAGGTGGAAGTAAATAACAGAGGTAAATAAATATCAGATAATAAGAAGGATGTGATTGATAAAGAAAAGACTGGGAAAGCAACTATGGAATGTGAAGTAAGGAATGTTATGAATGGATTAATAAATGGGTTTCTGATGAATTATCGGCATGACAACCTGATAGTGTTAATATAATAGATATGAAAAGCTAGTAGCGTGACATGGAATGTCAGTAACAATGATGTCCAGCGAGAAACCTAAGATTTAACCTGAGAGGTTGAAAGATTTTTCCAAAAGTGTTGCTAAGGTTGAACCAGAGTATAGGTCCATAGAATAATGGACAAAACAGCAAGATATGTTGACACGTGAAATTTCGATCAAATGGTATTGGATATAATCATGATTATTTTCTTCTTTGATGAACCTCTATAGTTCAGAGGTAAATTCTGAGTATGATATTTTACAAAAAAAAAAAATTCTATAATCCTTTAGAATTCTTTTCTTTTCTTCTCTCTTATTCATCTTCTTTATGAATTGAGAAGAACAACCCTTTAAGGAGGGGAGGTACTGCTACGTGACTATCTGTCTATGTGACAGAAGTCTAAGTGGAATACCATAACTTGTTTAATTGCTTGTCAAGTACTAAAGGCTGGCCCCCTTCTGTACTAACTATGCAATATAACAAATGTTCAATTGATCATAGTGATCTCTCAATAAATCTTTCCACTTCTCTATGTTGATCGAGATTACGAAGATTAAGGCGATCAGGAAATGCATAGTGCGAGTGAGGTTATCTCCGAATTCGCAATGCGATAGTGATACGGAAGTCACTGTAGATACCAATAAGGGTGATATTATATGAATGAGTAAGAGCGGAACCAGGATAGTGTGATGTGCAAAAGTAGAAAAGTTGATAAAAAGGAAAAAGAGAGTACTGTAGCACTACGGAGATGTGCTGTAAACGGGTTGAAATGATTAAGGATCAACCGAGGACTGGAAAGCTAGATGACAAACAAGAACCCGATTGTTTCCTACCTGATTCCGGGACGGAATCCTTTTAAGGAGGGGAGACTGTAAGAACCCCAAATTTTGGATATAATTAAAACTTTTTATTAAGTACTGATAAAATGAGGAACAATGATTCCGACAACAAGGTCACCAGCTCTAATGAATGAATGGAATGGATATGGATTCAAATACTTATATGTCATGAAGAATGCTAAAGGGTGACAACATAGGTAAGAATAATCTATCTCCTAAGGGAATAAGATATGGCAATTCCAAGCAGGAGAATATTCTCATGTCATCCAGATAGATAGCGATTAATCCAGTGGTTCCGTAAAAAGGTTAAGGAACGATCGAAAGAGAATACGGACAATTGTACAACCCTAGATGAATAAGTAAAGAATAAGGATGAATAGTGATTTTGGTGTAATTGAGAATATTATTAGACGACGCTATATAGAAGTATTCAGAACGGATTTCTGAGTTCGTATTCATGATCCAGGGGCGAAATAAGTGTATGTAAACGACATCGGATTCAGAAAAATAGCACTTTTATTTTCTCCGAGATTTTCCTGGACACTGTAAGACTTGAGGATTTATTTAAGGGATTTAAGGAATTTAAATTCGAGAAGTATTAAGAAAAATGGAGAATGGTATTATAATTATTAAGAAGGTTTCCGGTAAAACCCTAACTAGGAATCTTTGAGATATTCCTCCGAACGATCAATCAAATTGAGCAATAACCGGGCAAAGAATCAAGCAGAGAGCCAAGGGATAGTCATGTGCAAGAGGATAAGGTCAAGTAGACAAGATATTTTCAATGCTAACTAGTACCATTAGAGATCAAACCAACTAGTTAGCTTAAAACACCTCATCTCACCACAAAATACTAACACATGTCCAAGGTGATGCAAGGGATGAGCAAATCACTTTATTAAAGTGCCTTTATGCTAGATATTATCCTAAAACATCAATAATGCAAGAGAACCAAGCAAGCCAACCACCCTTTTCTCTCTTTTCTCTCCCATTTCCAGCAGTTTACATTTTCCAGGGCAGGGGTCTTGGCAATTTTTTTTCACCTAGTTCTACTCATCTAAAAATCATGAAAAAATTCACGGAGCTTCTACACATGGAGATGAAGTTGTGGATTTAATTTCATAATTTTTGAAGATCGTTTGGATGGGTAAATAAATTCGAGAAGCCACCCTGTTTTTCCCCTTGAAAGAGCCACTTCGAATTTTTGCTTAATTCAAGAAGCAAAATCAAGCTTCCAACCATTGTTTGACCTCCAAATTTTTATGGTGAGTTCTATATTTCATAAAAATGATCTCCTAGAAATCTTAGCTTCAATCTCCACTTTTTCCATTTTCAAATAAATCATTGAAGATGAGGGTGAATAGTGATTTCTAGAAACTAACTTTGATCTCTTGATTTGTTTGGATGATCTAAGCTTGGTTAAGGTTATACAAGGACTATGCAAGGTTTTATAAGGCTAGTACACTCTCCAAGGAAGGTATAACCCTTGAAACCCTTGGTTGAATCTTAAGTTTCAAGCATGTTCTTGGTGGGTTTTAGCTTAGATATGATTATGATGTTATGTTAAGCATTTAAGCATGATTATGTAGTTGATTAAGTTAGTTTAAGAGATATGATGATCATATTGGTAAAGTGATACGTTGTTGGACTTGTTGAGATGAATAACATGTTTACAAGTTGTTTAGATGCCCGGTGTGGCTTGGTATTGTTGTTATGATTTTTGGAATGTTCGATTTATAGCCGTCGTAATGCCAAAATTTCGTTAACCTTAAGAAAACGATTTTGACAGAACATGTAACTCCCTGTTTTGCTTCGTTTTCTGCCATGATAGGATAGATCATGTTATAAGCTTCGTTTTGATATAAAGATCGTGTGAAACGGACTTACGGTTTAGGAGTTACGGTCGGTTTACTAAAAGTAGTTCGAAACCGTAACCGAGAATTCGTAATTAAAAATGAACCCTCGTAAAATACGTAAGTCAGTGGCGAATCTTGGTAATTAAATACTAGAGGTAAAAAGGGAGGTGTGAGAGAAAACCTCATATGAATCGGATCATTTTTCGATTTTATAAAAATGTTCGAATCTAGGTTAAACGCGAACGAACCCCTTAAAAGTATAACTTTGGATATAACGTAGAAAACGAGCGATAAAACTCGAGATATAATCTTGGTTCGTAATCGATCAAATTTAGAACTTATACGACTTAAGTATACACTAAGTGTGAGTACGATGACATGTCTTAATGACGAACAAATGTCAAATCGTATCGGTAATAAAAAGAGTTACACTAAAAAGGGGTATAACGAGATAATTCGAAAACATGTTTCGACTTAAGTTAATACTTAACCTTTTGAAAAATGTTAAGTGATTAATCTCGAATTTCTTGACTATTATAGATCGCCGAGCTGACTCGGGACACCCTACCACTACCCCCACCCGTGCTCAATTACCAGGCAAGTGTTCAAACCTTTGAACCTGTTGTTGTGATAATATATGTATATGATTTCTGTTTTACATATGCCATCGCATGCATGCCTGTTTCCAATTATATTGTGACAATGGTTTTTGTGATACTTGTTCCCTGAATTGATATTGGCTTATAGACTAGATACGATTTATCAGTAATAAGCCGGATTGTTTTGGTAAGACCCTTAGCGAAGGGCATATGATATTCATTCTAAATATAGACCAGGAGTCGGTATTTTGAGTTATAGATAGTCATGGAAACCCGGAGGGATTCCAACGACAGATTATTATTTATCTGAGTAAGGTTATTGTTAAACGTTATTATATTCCATAAAGTATCAATTACTTGGAAATATTTCGAGGAATATTATTTCGATTATTCCTTTAAAGTTTTGATTACTAAATGAATATTATTTGGATATTCATTTTGAAGATTATTTATTAAATGAATGCTATTTGGATATTCATTTAAAAGAGTAAATATTAAATGAACATTATTTTCAAATATTCATTTAAGGTTTGACTTATTTATTGAATACTATTTTAAATATTTATTGGAGCTTAATTATTTAATGAATATTATTTTGAATATTCATTTAAGGAGGGATTTATTTATTAAATAATTCCATATATTCATTCGAGGATTACTTACGAGCAATATTATGAGTTAATAATATTCCATAATTATTATTGAGTAAATAAATATTCTTGGAATATTTATTTAATTCTTTTAAAATTCTTTTTAAAATAATTTATATTATTCGGAGATTACCTTCCACCTCCAGATATTATGTAAAATATTTCGGAGTCTTTTTACGACTATTTTATCAAGGAAAGGTTCCCAACTCTTTCTTTTTCATTTAAATCTATCTTACAAGGATTTAAATGCTAGCTCAAACTTCCATATTATAGGGGAACCTACTTGAGCAATGTTATTTATCTTGTTGACTTCCCGGTCATAATTTATCCTCTTCACTCGCAACTTGGTTGCTATGGACTCATTAAGTCTGTGTTTACCTTCTCATCTTTCGAGGGGTAAGATTGTTGGAACAAGTTGATGTTCGTTACCAAGCAATAGCTTGGAAGTTATTGGTGAATTTTCCTTTCCAACTAGATACGACTACTTTGTAGAGTCTTATCAACAAGTATTATACTTGGGGAAAGGGGAACGAACGTTACATTCAGAATCATGAATTCTATTGGAACTAGGAGTCGTGTAAGAGGCCGAGTAGCGCCGGTCCATCCCCTTGGCCCAACCGTTGGCCTGGGAGAGCTAGTAAGGCGGTAGACAAGTAAAGCCGTCAGTTCTTCCTTCTACCGGTAGTAAATCTAATTTGAGCTGTACGATCTTGACTGATCATCAAGATTGGAACAGCGGGCGCGGTGAATACTCCATCATTGGTTCATCATCCAAACTTATTTATTTCCTACAACATGATTACTGTTGGCAGAGCTGGAAAAGTGTTCGTAACTGGAATTGCAATATTTTCCTTGCAAGTTCCTCTTTATAATATCTTGCTTATTTTCGACATAGCAGATATTCCCTCATATATTTACATTTTGAGTTACCTGGTAACTTCATCGTTCATATTATACTGGCATCATTTCTGTAAATGCGTGGCATATGGTTTGAAAGATACTTTTGAACTGTTATATATTATCGTTCAGTTAAATATTATTGTTGGTGGGCTATTGCTCACCCTTGCTTTATTATTATATCACAACAACAGCTAGACCAGATGACTCGCACAAGGCGCACTCGATGCTGGCGAGGACGATGAGACTACCAGAGCCGAATAGAAAGCTATTGGTAGAATAGATTTATTCTTTCAGTACCAAGTATATAGTCTAGTATGACTCATGTAAATGGATGGCAAAGAGTATGTATTTATATTAAAATTCTCTTGGGTTGTAAGAACTCATAATGTGTTTAATAAAATTTGGTTGTTACTCTGATTTCATCTCTGGGACTATAACGGGTGTGTTTTATGTTATTGTTTTGGGTCACAAGGTTGTAATTTAATATTTATGTTGAACTGTGGATAGGAATTGAGACGGTAACGACCAGATCCCCGACCCCGGATTTAGGGGTGTTACATGAATAGCTAACTCAAGTTCTATTGATCAACTATGACTGAGAGATCATAAACATGCAATTCACAAGAATAGTCGCAAATGTAATCTGAATAGTTATACTGAGTACATATGTACTTTCTTGAATTGTAACTTCATATGACTTTTTGAAGACTGAACTTTTGCATTGTCAGAACTTCATACAGAAACTTCATATGCATGTTGGTAAGAAATAGTCAAAATAGACATCCACAAATATCAATCTGTGATGCTCATTTGAAACTACTGTAATCTCCTTTATAATATATGTCATTCACAAATCAAACTACTCATGGTTATAACAACTAAACCAGAATTTTTGAATCTTGTATACTAGATCTAAAAAAAACTAAATAACTTACTTAGATAAAAATGATTATAAACTGTATTCCAAGTATCTGAGAGTATCATAGTTATAATTTGCATAGTACCCATCATTTAGATTCGACAGTTCATAGTACTACATCATACTGGAATTAAAGCAAAATAGAGAAGAGTTAGATAAGTGCACAGAGCGCAATTTTAGTCAATGCAGTTATATATACATTCAAAAAGTTCCAAACTAATCAGTGTTGTCCACTGATTCATGAAGAACTAACTGCAGAAGTTTTATTTTAGCTTAAAGATGAACTCTTTAAGTGAAGCAACAATGACAACATCATACCAGATGCACACCAGATTTAACCATCAGATAGAGTTAAAGGACATGTTGCAGATAACAAAAAGCAACATTTGATGTCACAGAACAAGTAGTTAAGTAGCAGAGTTAACCATAACAGGTTTAGCAGAAACAATTCCAAGATCCTCACCTAGATCAGGTAAGGCAGCATACACTTTCTCCATATCATCATCATTACCAACAACACACAACTCATCAACCAACTTGGTCTCAATCTTTTTAGCAGATTCAACAACAACAACATTCTCAACCATTTTACCCTTGTCCTTATTGACTTTACCCTCTAGATATTCAACTCTAGTTAGAAGCTCTAGGTTGGACTCTTTAAGCATATCAACTTCTAAACTTAGCTTATTGACTTCTTCCCTAATGATAGCATAAATATCAGTTTTTGGAGCAAGAGAAGGAATGACAATCTTATTAGGGTGGCTAGTTTGACAGTTTTTAAGAGAAAGTTTGGGTTGAGTGAGACCATCAATAGCACAAAACTCCATCTTCTTTAGATGCATCCTAGACATATGCACATAATGGGTTTCAAATATAGATGTCAAGAGCAGACCATATGGCATATAATCAGTATTTTAGACATTTATCATGTTTAGCACAAGCACATAACTGATATTGAAATCTATAGTATTGGATACTATCTTAAACATCACTTTTAGATCAACAAAATCAAAGAAGTTATCATGTTTGGGCTTTGGCAAGAAATTTTCCCTAAGAATGATGGCTAGTTGTTGAAACCTAGGAAGAAAGTGTCTAAAATGGACAGCAAACTCTCTAACACAAAGTCCATCAGGCACATCCTCTTCACAAAATAGACCAAGAAACAGTTTAAACTCACTTTGGTTAAAAACAAATTTTTTGAATATGTTGACACAAGGAAGGTCAGAAGGTTTTTTTCCTAACCTAAGAGACTTGTTAAGCACATTATGATCAACATGGATGTTTTTACCATTCACAAAAGAACTCAAGTAGAAAACTCCATCAACTCTTTGTTGTACTTCAAAGTTAGCATAATATTCAGCAATGAGATGAGTATAGTAGTTTTGACCCCTATAAAACACATAGTTTTCCCATTTGACACTAGTGAACATGTTGTGGACATCACCATTTGGTTGGACAAAGACCATCATCCATGGCTGATTGTTTTTAAGCATCCTATTGAGTTTTCCAGTATTGGACAGTCTCACTAGGGTAGGGCTTGGGGGTTTGATGTTTGTTCTAGCTTTGTGGGAGTTAACTGATTTCTCAGGGATAGGCATAGCTTGAAAAGCCATGTTAGGGTTAGGGTTTCTAAAAATAGGCAGTTTGTTTCCATGAGAGAAATAGGCAAACTCATTTAAGTGAGAAGGTTCTTGTTTGATTTTCTTGTGGTAGTGTTCTTTGGAACTGTCTGGGTGGCAATATGGTGTGAAGGGAGCATATAGGTTTTGGTTAAAATCTTTCCTATTCATGGTAGGAAATAGAGAAAGAAGTTGGAGATTTTTAGCTTTTGGGTTGGGTTTCAATGGTGTAAATTCCATAAGATGGAAACTAAGTGCAGTTGTGTGTGTTAGTGCTATGCATGCATGGATATATATATATATATATATATATATATATATATATATATATATATATATATATATATATATATATATATCCAGTTTGCTAAAGTAAGAATAGGTAAGCATGCACATATTTTTATCTATACAGAAGTGATGATGCAGGTTGGTGAACACATAGTACACTTAATAAATGAGTTGCAGGGCATGCATAGAAAGACTTCATGCTTATAGGATAGAATGCAGCTGTAAGCCATGAGTTTTGACATATATGTATGCCTATATACCATATAAATGTCTGATTTTGTATGAAATAATAAGACCAAATCCGGATTTATGTGTAGATAAGTGACAACTTCAGTGTAAGAGTGTGCAACTCATGATGCAGCATAGTACATAAAACAGTGTTTTAATTAATTGAGAGGATGGAAAAAAAATGGATAGAAATCTTTGTCAGGAATGTATAGAAGTGCAACTACAATATACTCATAGAATATTACATGAAGTGAATGAAGGGAGCATGACAAGTTTGACTTTTCAAAGATTGCACAAAAGAGGGACAAGTGGCTGACTCTATTAAAAAGGCTATCTCTTAAAGACAAACTTTGTATCCCTTAAAGTCTTGCTGAGGTCATCTTCACATTTAATGCCAAGACACTAATTATATACTTATGAGAATATTTTTATGACTCTAGGTGTTATTATCACACATGATTGATTGATAGTGATTCTTTTAGACACTAGACAATGCAGACTGTCTTGAATTAAGAGACATTGACTAAGGCACATAATATTACCAAGCATGCACTGCAAAACAGGACATATACACCACTCTATAGAACACATTATAGGATTAAACAAGTAATAAAAATGCAAGGTATGTATCCTATTTGTTCTAAGTGGCCATTATCACCCCAGTGTCCAGATGCTAGGGTTCTCAAAGGGATCCCCAGCCAACGCTTTGGGTGAGGGAAAGTGTGTGATGTGTATTAGTTCTATATGAATGCATACTAAGTTATTAGAATTTCACAGTTGATGTAACGATCCCAAAATCCGGGGTACAGATTTGGGGCCACCAACCACAATCAATATATTACTAACTTGGATATAACCAATATATAATAATAAAACCCCTTAACCAAGATCGCATACAGGTTATGGTATGAAACAAACTATCGAATTACTTTATTACAACTCAATCTCAGAATAATAAAAATATTATACATTTTGTGAATATACAAACCACTGCCTAATTATATCTCCAACCTTGACAATTCTCAATCCACTATCTGGCGAAATCCATAACTCGACTGTCTCCTCTCGCTGCCCGGAGATTAACACCAACTGTCCACTTACTAGGTCTACTAAACTTCTCTATTAACTGGAGAAAACAAACAAAAGCAAGAGTGAGCCAACAATGCTCAGCAAGTGCATAAAGTGATAACAATTTTAATATCGAAACAATTCTGATAACAAAAGAATTTCAACTCATACTGTGAAAGAATTTGTGATATTATTTTTAAATTGCCACAAGGGCCAATAATTCACCATTAATGAGGTGCAACAGGAACTAGAACGGATAAGAGTTTTGTTCATCCAAAATAAACCTTATAGACTTCAAGGGAATCAGGCTTTAATGATTCAATAATGATACTCGAAAACTCAAGGTCAAATGATAACCATTCGATAATAATACTTGGAAATTCAAGGTCAAGCAATACGAATCAATGTCCAACTGGATACTCAATCTATAGATTAGAATTGGACTTTCATTTTGACGCAACGAGTTAAAGTGGATGATCAATCACACTAAAACTCCGGATATACTCTCTTGGTATATCTAAATACTCAACTGGATCCATGGCCTATTTTGGCCTAAAACATAATACTCATATACTGACTGGCGTCCTCAGTCTTGAAAACATTTTCATTTAATAAAACTTCCAATTCTGTCTTTAATACTCAGGTCAGGTGTCGGAACAATCGACCACCCTGCGTAATTCGAGTAAAGGTGTATATCAAGTAATTCAAACCAGAATTCAGATATCTAGCATTTTATTCATTTTCATGCGAGAATAATAATACAGGTTCAACATACATAGCATCAGGTGAATACGATCAAAGGAATATGATTCAGCATTAATGAATTGACTTGATATTGAAAGGGAAAGTAAATCAACACAACATGATGTATCTACAGAATTAAAGTTGCATGAACAAGTACAAGTGAAACAATGTTCGATATAGTTGAAGAATCCGATAAAAATCACTTGGGTAACACAATCGAAGAAAATAAAGAAATGGCATTCCACTGAGGAATCCAACGACATACCATGTGTAAGGTATTGTGTAGAAAAAGGTTATTTGTGAGATTCTTTAAAATTTGATATTTAACTGAGGGTGGGGAAATAAACACTTTCCCGCTAATCGAAGAAACATATCATTTTCTAAATATACTTGTCCAACTCATTTCATATGATAAATAAACTAAATTGCATCACTTGAACAATAAGTGAATAGCAAAAACACTTGCCTCGATACATGAAGCTTCCACTTCCAATATCTCGATCTGTCACTCATTTACAACAGCTTCTACTTCTTTACACTTTGGCCTCAACACGATCATATACCCGCCTTTCCTTAAGACTCATCAATCTCTCGTTGAGTACGCCCGTCAACTCCGATAATCATTTTTTAGTTAAATTTTCATCTACGCGTGCACTGCTCCTGGCCAGACCTCCTACTCGTACCTATATAAAGGTAAAGTGCTACTTCAGTACACTAACAATCTTAACTATCTAACTCTTTTCTACCCAAACGCGTCCTACAACGCTTTACAACTTAATACACATAGCACATAGCATGTATTGATCACATAAGTACTTAATACGTATATCATACCGACTTACAAATAATTCTTATTAAATTACTATAAGAATTACAAAACAATTCTAACAAAATTTGGACAACACCTCCTTTGTAAAATGGACTAGCCCGTTGGAATACAACCGACTCAATTAACTCAAAAAACCACTTAAGGCAACAATCAACAATTATCACGTTTGTCCCAAGATTATAACAATTTTAGTAGTGAACAACTCAATTTACAACCACAAAATCGAACAGTTCTTCGTATCAATACAATTACACTAATTCAAATACATAATTCAGAAATTAAATACACGAATTTAAAACTGCCTCATAATTGTTAAAATAATTATTTTCGAATCAAAATTCCATAAAAATGGAATTCAACAAGGCAACAAATCGAACCAAAAAAATCAGTAAAATCTCATTACCGAGTGAAATCATCAAAAAAATTCGGTATCAAACCGAAACCAATCAAAATCACAAAATCCAACTTTCGGTCTTTGATAATTCGGACCACCAAGGACCAAAAATCGCACCAACAATTCGACCCACGGCCAAGGAAGCTTAAAGAACTCGAAAGGAGCCTGAATAGCTCAAAAAAAAAAAACGAGCCCCAATCAAAAAAAAAAACGAGCCCCAACTTTGATTCACACAGGAACTCGCACATATATACACATACACGCGGCCACGACTGCCACACACACACGCGCAGTCACAATACACACAACAACGCGCATACCCAGCAAAATTGATGTCCAGAGCAGGAAGAGGCCGCGAGAGTATAAGGAGGGAGAGAGATATGAGAGAGACGAGAGATTGAGAGAGTTTTTGGAAGGAGAGAGATTTAATTGAGAGAGATTCTTTGAGGGAGAGATAAGATAGATGAGGGAGACACAACTGCATATTCTCGAAGCAAAAGAAAAAAAAGAGCGGCTGGTGTTTAATTAGGATAAGGCAGGGGCAGTTTAGTAACTTCACACCAGCTGATAATCAATAAGAACATATTTAACTGATTTTAAAATCGAAATTATATAGAAAATTAGTAGAAAAATAGATTTAAAAATTATAAAATAAAATTTATGAAATTACAAACATCCCCATATTTTTAAAATATTTTTAGGATCAAAAATGAATTAAATATGAATTTTACACGTTTTGGCCCTTTAAATGCAATATAACTCGTAAAATCATTTTAAAATACTTAAACACCCAAAACAATACTCCCGATAATTTTAAAAACTAATTAATATCACAAAGATGATAACAAAAAAAAATTCGTGATTTTTGATAACTCCAGTGATTTTATAAAATTTTTAGAAGATCAATAATGCATGATTTAAACATATTTAAACCTAAAAAATACAAACAAAATACACAGGCTTACACGGCACACGCAGATCATCATATACACACATGAACACAATATCACATATATTGACCTTCTCAAAAGTATTCACATCCTATAATCCACATTTAATATTAAATAAGAAATTTTTAAATACGCGATTTTCTAGGTCGTTATATCCTTCCCCCCTTAAAAGGATTCTGTCCTCAGAATCAATCCCAAGAACACAAGTAACAGTTCTTCTCAAACATTGGCTTCCAATTTCCTAGGTTGTATTCTCATCTCTAGGACTCCTCTATATCAACTCATACCTCAATAGGCTTATCCTGTAAGCCCTCAAACTCCAAGATAAACTTAAACCTTACCCTTACAAATTTCATTAATTCGAAACATTTATTACTCTTAAACGAATGCCTGATTTACAAAAAATCGGGCATGACCTTTTCGTATAATAGACTATGCCCTGCATAACCATTTCAAATACCAACCCAATCATTCATAACTAATTCATCTCTATTTATTCACCATCTTAATTTAATCATATACAATACTATTATGAAATCTGCCTTGACTTGCAGTAAACAAACAATTGAACAATCCATGATACCATGATTCAATCTGTCAACCAAACCTCATATCATCTATTCTAGATCGTGTCCTTGGAATTGAATACTACAATCAAACATATACGTCATTAGATACACGTCAAACATGATTCGGTTAACAACTCAATTCTCACTCTTATAAAAACATTTTGGTTTGTTAAGGCTTTGAAAGAAAATATCTCCTAAAACATTTTATCCTTAAAATTTACAGTTTTGAAAGCAAAATAAGATTTTAAAATAACTGGTTTGTAATGTCATTATCCCGGGGTCACAGCCCCCTCGATACCGACCACAAAACAACTTTCAATTCAACACCTCCCCACAACTCTAACTTTAACAACATGAAAATTTTGACTTAAGATACGTCAAATCAATCGTATGTCTTTAACAAATAGCTCACAATCCTCGAAATCATCTAAACTTCACTATCCCGCGTCCTCTGAAATCAACTTTCGAAACATAGCTTTGCATACTCAACAAGTCCTCAATTTGACTCTACGCATTACAACTTTAATTTTTAACACTTCTTAAATTAACCGCAAAATCATGACATTCATCCATCGTTTACATTTTGAACTATTCTGAACAAATACATGTTCACCACTTGCCCTCCTGACTAATTAATTCTTTTCCGTCAATTCATTCCCATTCTGGTTCATCACTTCTTTTCGGCACCTCTTAATTCCATGATAACTCACACTGAAATAACACAATATGAATCATCTTCGTTATAGACTAGGTGTTCAAACTTCCACATCTGACTCCTCAATTCTTAGAAACTTTCTTCACACTTCCCTATCCATTCAAAAACTTTTTGTTTTCTCTCTGGTAAAATTGATTACTACAGTAGCTATCTCGATAAAATCTTCGATAATCTTCAGTAGTCCCTAGTTATTCTTACAAAACTTCCGACCCGTACTGGCCTGTTGGGTTCTTCCCACTTCATTACTACTTCATCTTCACAAATTCACTTCGATCCTTTTCATTCCCAACCACATGTCTTGAAATTAGGTTCCTTCTCATCCAAAATTCACATTAAAATTCATGTGCAAAATCTTCTTCCTTTTCTTAGAACTTCTTAAAGTCATTCTGTTTGAAATCTTATTCATTGTACCTACAAAGCGGTACATGCTCTCGTTTAATCAAACACCATCACCAACAATTCATCGTGTCCATATCAATTCAAAATGCTGCTTCAAAACTCTTAGGGTTTCTATCTTTAGATGGCCTTAATCCATTTATAATTAAACTTTAGATAAAGCATCCACCTTTCAATTGGTTAAACAACTCATCCAACTTTGATAAAAAGAAAGTTCCTCATGACTACTAGCCCACTTATTCTATTTTTAAAGATTAATGTATTCTTCAATTTATCTTCTTCCTCTTTCTGAACAGTACTGGTGCATCTTTCTAAGTTACACTAAGTATTATTACTCTTTTCCTTGCGAAAATCCTTTAATCAATTTGTTAGCTCCAACATGTCCCTTGATGTCATTCAATATTGAATTCCTTGAACCGATTCTATATTTGGAAAAATAAATAACAAACAACTCTACAATTTTACGTACTTGGTGACAATCCCGGTAATCCATCAAAATATACCCTCGAAAATCTTAATCATTGAAATCTGCTTCAACTTAACCATTTCCTTTCTGATATCTCTCTCTTGTGCAAAACAACTTTATAATCTCGGTTTAATTATTTCTTGGTCTGCCTGACCGTTAAGACTTCTATGTCTGCTTCCGGTCTCCAAACACCACTTTTACATCTCTTAATAAAAACAAAGTCTCACTTTCTCGCTCTCATAATTCACTTGTACTTCATATTTGGTTCATCAATCCAATTCTGAATTACATTTAACTCTTTTCACTGCCACCTCATTCAAATTCTTGATAACGTCCTTCGTAATCATGTTGAATTTCCAACTTTTGAGTGATTTATAGAAAATATTTCTGTCACTTGTTACCCCACTATTCTTTCTGGTTACAGCCATAACTCTCTGCATTTATCTCAACAAAATCTCCATATGCTTCTCTCTCAAAATCTTATCTTCTGACCATGGGGTCTCATTAATCTCTACTAATTCTCATCCTGTAGGCAACTAATGTGCCCTCACTCTTCCAACTCCAAATCCTCGGAATTCCATATTCTTCCCTTAACTGCATCACATGTCTTCCGTTGAAACGCTTCTGAAACTTCATGGTTCACTGTCTTCTTCTTCTTCTTTTCTTCTTCTTCTCATCTTGTTCCATCTTAGTTGACTCTCTTCTACTCCTAATAATCACGACTCTTCAAACTGAGTTTCCACCAGTCATTAATTCCAACACAATCATCTTACTTCTTATTCAAATTTCATTAATTTTCTTCTGATAGTTCTTACAAACAAATCTGTCATGCTTCATTCTCCTTTATTCAAATTATCCTTCCCGGGTTCAAAAACCTTATATTCAACAACGGGTTTCAAATATTCAAAATCTTATGATAATCCATTTACTACCCTCATAATTAAACAGGTGCCCACAACAATCTTTCATCAACAATAATATCACATACCAAACATCTTCATCATCATTCTTTCTTAAATCCTTAACAAATCCTCAATCTTGTGCCCTTGATACATACTTCTTTCTTGACTCAATTTTCATTAATCTCGAATCTGGTACATGTGTTCTCATTCCAATAATTAATCCAATTTGATACTCAATCTCTGTTTTAACATCAACTTCCCAAAGTCGTTCAACCAATTCCTCGTCAACATAATTGTAGTTTCAACCACTCAAGAATATCGTCGCGTCTATCTTCGCGGCTCTTCATCACTGGTAATCTAAAATCATTAAGGTTTTTCCAATAAGGAAATCAATAGAATGAATAGGTATCAATATGAATGTACACTGGATTTTGTTTGATAAAAATTTTTGTAAAAGGATTTAACCAAGAGATCAATATGATCTTTGAACTATTTTCAGGTTGCATTTGTCACTTAGTCAACCACCACAGTACATAAAGATGGCCAGTCTTCAATACCTTCATGACAAACACAATCAGTGGCGTCCCACTGGACTTCTATCACAAGATAAGATGTCCCTGAATCCCCTATCTGCATAGGTTGTTCATCTCAGCTGGAATGAAGAAAATCAAGCATTCATGAAAATGGAAGGGATTCAAGAGTTTCAAAAATCTTCATGTAAAACTGGATCAAATACCATCTGAAAATATAAATATTTCTAAAAGAATGGGATTGAATTCGAATAAATCTGATATACGAAACCCATCATCAATGGATGAATAGAGAACTTTTCAATAGATGCATCAATGATTGATCAAGCAAACATTCAAGAAATTCCTAATTATTCATAATCTCTCTCTTATCGACTAAGCACTGATATAATTAGCTGTCAAAACCGGCCTGACAATAATGAGTTGAATAAATAAGAAGATCTCAATTCATTCTCGATTTTGGACCGTCACTGCGCAACGAATGCCTCAGCCACGATACCAACCGAGAATTAATTTACGACAATTCAAAAGAAGAATATGAAATTTCTCTAGATAATAAACTGAACGGAATCAACGATTAAGGGTGCACAGCTACGCTTAACTTCCAATTCTTTCTAATAATCGCTTCCCACTTCGTATTCTTAACCTTCTCGTACCATCTTCAAAATGTTCACATCGAAACTAATCTCGTAGGATGTCCTAAATTCTACGCGAAATCTCAAGATAACGTCTCTTGGACTGATAGCGCCAGCTGCCCACTTAGCTTATGCCGCTTTTGGTTCGTTGTTTTGCTTCTAGCCAAATCCTGAAATGATTCGAACTCCTACTCGTGCATGATACGCCGAAAGTTCGCTTGACGTCGCAATACTTGTCGAAGTATCATAACGCGATCCTCGTCCTAAACCGTTCTACCCGACATCTATCTTATACACGTACCCTAACCTACCTATTTTGTTTCAGTGACCATAACCTGTAGCTCTGATACCAACTTGTAACGGTCCCAAAATCCGGGGTACAGATTTGGGGCCACCAACCACAATCAATATATTACTAACTTGGATATAAATAACATATAATAATAAAACCCCTTAACCAAGATCGCATACAGGTTATGGTATGAAACAAACTATCGAATTACTTTATTACAACTCAATCTCAGAATAATAAAAATATTATACATTTTGTGAATATACAAACCATAGTCTAATTATATCTCCAACCTTGACAATTCTCAATCCACTATCTGGCGAAATCCATAACTCGACTTTCTCCTCTCGCTGCCCGGAGATTAACACCAACTGTCCACTTACTAGGTCTACTAAACTTCTCTATTAACTAGAGAAAACAAACAAAAGCAAGAGTGAGCCAACAATGCTCAGCAAGTGCATAAAGTGATAACAATTTTAATATCGAAACAATTCTGATAACAAAAGAATTTCAACTCATACTGTGAAAGAATATGTGATATTATTTTTAAATTGCCACAAAGGCCAATAATTCACCATTAATGAGGTGCAACAGGAACTAGAACGGATAAGAGTTTTGTTCATCCAAAATAAACCTTATAGACTTCAGGGGAATCAGGCTTTAATGATTCAATAATGATACTCGTAAACTCAAGGTCAAATGATAACCATTCGATAATAATACTTGGAAATTCATGGTCAAGCAATACGAATCAATGTCCAACTGGATACTCAATCTATAGATTAGAATTGGATTTTCATTTTAACGCAACGAGTAAAAGTGGATGATCAGTCACAATAAAACTTCGGATATACTCTCTTGGTATTTCCAAATACTCAACTGGATCCATGGCCCATTTTGGCCTAAAACATAATACTCATATACTGACTGGCGTCCTCAGTCTTAAAAACATTTTCATTTAATAAAACTTCCAATTCTGTCTTTAATACTCAGGTCAGGTGTCGGAACAATCGACCACCCTGCGTAATTCGAGTAAAGGTGTATATCAAGTAATTCAAAGCAGAATTCAGATATCTAGCATTTTATTCATTTTCATGCGAGAATAATAATTCAGGTTCAACATACATAGCATCAGGTGAATACGATCAAAGGAATATGATTCAGCATTAATGAATTGACTTGATATTAAAAGGGAAAGTAAATCAACACAACATGATGTATCTACAGAATTAAAGTTGCATGAACAAGTATAAGTGAAACAATGTTCGATATAGTTGAAGAATCCGATAAAAATCACTTGGGTAACATATGGTAAAATCGGGAATTTCGTTAATAGGTATTTATAAGGATTTTGAAATCTGGATTTTCTCTATTCAACGAATTTCTTAAACACAATTGAAGAAAATAAAGAAATGGCATTCCACTGAGGAATCCAACGACATACCATGTGTAAGGTATTGTGTAGAAAAGGGTTATTTGTGAGATTCTTTAAAACTTGATATTTAACTGAGGGTGGGGAAATAAACACTTTCCCGCTAATCGAAGAAACATATCATTTTCTAAATATACTTGTCCAACTCATTTCATACGATAAATAAACTAAATTGCATCACTTGAACAATAAGTGAATAGCAAAAACACTTGCCTCGATACATGAAGCTTCCACTTCCAATATCTCGATCTGTCACTCATTTACAACAGCTTCTACTTCTTTAAACTTTGGCCTCAACACGATCATATACCCGCCTTTCCTTAAGACTCATCAGTCTCTCGCTGCGTACGCCCGTCAACTCCGATAATCATTTTCTACTCAAATTTTCATCTACGCGTGCACTGCTCCTGGCCAGACCTCCTACTCGTACCTATATAAAGGTAAAGTGCTACTTCAGTACAATAACAATCTTAACTATCTAACTCTTTTCTACCCAAACGCGTCCTACAACGCTTTACAACTTAATACACATAGCACATAGCATGTATTGATCACATAAGTACTTAATACGTATATCATACCGACTTACAAATAATTCTTATTAAATTACTATAAGAATTACAAAACAATTCTAACAAAATTTGGACAGCACCTCCTTTGTAAAATGGACTAGCCCGTCAGAATACAACCGACTCAATTAACTCAAAAAACTACTTAAGGCAACAATCAATAATTATCACGTTTGTCCCAAGATTATAACAATTTTAGTAGTGAACAACTCAATTTACAACCACAAAATCGAACAGTTCTTCGTATCAATACAATTACACTAATTCAAATACATAATTCAGAAATTAAATACACGAATTTAAAACTGCCTCATAATTGTTAAAATAATTATTTTCGAATCAAAATTCCATAAAAATGGAATTCAACAAGGCAACAAATCGAACCAAAAAAATCAGTAAAATCTCATTACCGAGTGAAATCATCAAAAAAATTCGGTATCAAACCGAAACCAATCAAATTCAAAAAATCCAACTTTCGGTCTCTGATAATTCGGACCACCAAGGACCGAAAATCGCACCAACAATTCGACCCACGGCCAAGGAAGCTTAAAGAACTCGAAAGGAGCCTGAATAGCTAAAAAAACGAGCCCCAACTTTGACTCACACAGGAACTCGCACATATATACACATACACGCGGCCACGGCTGCCACACACACACGCGCAGTCACAATACACACAACAACGCGCATACCTTGATAAATTGATGTCCAGAGCAGGGAAGAGGCCGCGAGAGTATAAGGAGGGAGAGAGATATGGGAGAGATGAGAGATTGAGAGAGTTTTGGGAAGGAGAGAGATTTAATTAAGAGAGATTCTTTGAGGGAGAGATAAGATAGATGAGGGAGACACAATTGCATATTCTCGAAGCAAAAGAAAAAAAAGAGCGGCTGGTGTTTAATTAGGATAAGGCAGGGGCAGTTTAGTAACTTCACACCAGTTGATAATCAATAAGAACATATTTAACTGATTTTAAAATCGAAATTATATAGAAAAATAGATTTAAAAATTCTACAATAAAATTTATGAAATTACAAACATCCCCATATTTTTAAAATATTTTTAGGATAAAAAATGAATTAAATATGAATTTTACACGTTTTGGCCCTTTAAATGCAATATAACTCGTAAAATCATTTTAAAATACTTAAACACCCAAAACAATACTCCCGATAATTTTAAAAACTAATTAATATCACAAAGATGATAACAAAAAAAATTCGTGATTTTTGATAACTCCAGTGATTTTGTAAAATTTTTAGAAGATCAATAATGCATGATTTAAACATATTTAAATCCTCAAAAATTCAAACAAAAATACACAGGCTTACACGGCACACGCAGATCATCATATACACACATGAACACAATATCACATATATTGACCTTCTCAAAAGTATTCACATCCTATAACCCACATTAATATTAAATAAGAAATTTTTAAATACGCGATTTTCTAGGTCGTTATAGTTGATATATCAGTTCATACTCCTTGAAGTAAAAAACTACACACTTAGTCACATAGTTATAACAGTAAATCAATCAAGTTCACACTGCATATCATTGTAGCCCTTGATCAAACATTCTTACTTTCCATATCAATACAGCACCACAAACCATATACTTGACCAAGTCAAGTAACACAGACTCCATAATTATCATAAAGTTCAACCATTTTGTCTTACATATGGAATTCATACTGAACATAAACCAAGTAGCATATACAAAACATATGGTTTGACTATTTTATCACCAACTCGAACTGAATTTCCACATCAGCTACTATGCAGAGTATCTTATGTCAAATAAATTAAATCCACAATTCCACTGTGTCCATAATCACAAATCGTAAAAAGATCTCAATTAATCCATTTAACAGAATTAATTTCCCAAAAGGTAGTCAAGCACGTTAATAGAATTTCTAGGTCAGAAATACATATCTAATGACTCAATTTAGATTATTTCTTACATCCGAACCATAAAGATTTAGCATAGACTCATAACTTCAATTAAGTATCACATCAAACATCCGAGCATTCAATTAACCACATAAGAGTTCAATATAGTTCAAGATATCACAAAGAGATTCAATAAAGTATAAGATATCACATGAATAACACCGAGAACACACGAGTTTTTGAGTTTTATCAAAATTATACCTTAGCCCGAGGCCTCGTAGTCTTCTCGAGTACTTACCGATCCAGAATCGTCGAGTGCCGAGTTGAATCACCGAGTCGACTCACTGAGTTGCGCCAATTCCTAAGATTCAAGCCTTTACGATGCTTGAATTTATGCTATTCATCACATCGAAGCTTTTAATTGAGGCTTTCATTAATAAAACCTACACAAAATCTCAAGAACACGTTAGGGTTTTGAAAAATTAAACTAAGAGAGATTAAAACCGTGTTCGTGTGTGTGTGTATATAGTGTATATATGTATATATCTGTTGGTTTTGAACCATAAATCGAGGTCGATTGAGACGATAACAACTGATTATCAATACCATTTCGTTTTAACCTAGCTTAGCTTTGCTTCACATTGATTATTGGATTAATCGATATAAGAGGATAAACATAAACTAGATTTAGTGTATATAATACTAATTAAGAATAGATAATTAGGGTTTTTGATCGAGAAATGTTGAAGCGGCGAGAGAGAGAGACAGAGAGATTAGGGTTAGAGAGAAAGTAGAGAGAATGCGGCTGAACAATGTACGCACAAAATGAATTGTGTGTGTGAATTTCGTATATATATTTTCTAAATGAAGGGCCAGGATTAACCCATCTTAAGAATAAACGGTTCAGATTGTAGGGTTTTAGTAATTTGGGTTGGGTCAAGCTGAGTTGGGCTGGACTGACTTGAATGGACTGTGTTAGTCACAGAGGCATGCCTGAATACATCTAATAACAAGCCTAAGTATGTGTAATTCTATGCATTACCTACATGACCTCTTAACTGAGGGAACCTCTAGTTGTAGAGTTTCTATTTGTTCTGTACTTGTAATAGGCATCAAATTCTATTTGTGTTACTGTAATTATAAAGTCAAGAATAATGCTTCAAAGAAGTTCCAAGCTTCATGCCTCAAGCAAGGAGATAAAGACTGCCAAATAATCACAGTTGGGATTTGAAGAAATGAAGAATTTGCCTAAGTACCAATTCGGGAAGTACATTTGTCTATTCGAGAAGTCTAGCATTCGAGAAGTCAGAGATTCGATATCTCAGAAGACAGTATTCGATATCTCTGAATACACTGTTCGATATCTCATTCGATATCTCAGAGATTCGATATGTCTATTACTCTATTCGAGAACTCATGGAGTCAACAGGTCAAAGCATCATTCGAGTTCTCTAAGAGTCAACAAGTCAATGATATATTCGATATCTCAAGGACTAAAGAAGCTATTCGACATCTCAGGGATTCGATATGTCAAAATGCTCTATTCGATATCTCAAGGAATCCCAGAGAAAAGAGCTATTCGAGAAGTGATTCGATATGTCAATATAACACTATTCGAGAACTCAGAGTTATCGATTAAGTCAATTCGAGTTCTCGAATCAATCACTTAGCCACTCTCGAATACATTCTTGGAGACAAAATACTGAAGAATTGTACAATCAGAAACCTGCAACAAGCCGAGACGCTTTATTTGACTATGTACTATAAAGCAGATTGGAAATCCTACAAAGAAGCTTGGAGAGATAAGACAAAGGGACAAGGAGCTAAAGAAGTGGATCTGAACAGGCTTTGCAAAGTCAAATCTGTAGCCGTTTGGACTCTTACTCAAATAAGATAGATAGACTGGAAAGTATTTTGTTTACCTACCTTATTTGTAGTAAGTAGGTGTATCCATGTCTATAAGGATACAGCCTCATTTCCTTAGCTGTAGAAGAGTGATAAGTTTTTCAAGATACATCTCAAGAAATATCTCTCTAAGAAAAACGAAGCTGAGAATACTACCATTTGTATTCACAGATTGTAGCAAAATCTTTATCTAATAAAATATTAGATTAAAGTGATATTGTGTTGTGTTTATCTTTGTTATCTGTTCTTACATATTTTACACATTCAACACATATCTTGCTGCAAAGATTCAAGAACAAAGAAAAGTTCAAGAATCCATTCACCCCCCCTCTGTATTCTTTTACCGTATTCAATACTCAACAAGTGGTATCAGAGCAGGCTGTTTAATCTAAACAGAAAACGATCATGAGTTCGAATACACCAAAGACTACAGGTACGGTGAAGGTCCCTAAGTTCGACAAAGAAAATTACAACCTCTGGAAAATAAAAATGCTGTTGTTCATCAAAGCTGCCAATTCTCTCTACCCTGACATCCTCAAGAATGGTCCATTTGTACCACAACAAGAAATTGCTGAATCCACAGTGGGCACAATAGTCATTCCTAGATCATATGTTGCAAAAGAGCCATCCAAATGGACTGACTCAGAGAAGGAAAAGGTTGCCCTAGACAGTCATCTCATGTTGCTGATCATAGACTCCATGGATATGTCGATGTTTGCTAATATAGCATCATGCACATCAGCCAAGGACATGTGGAACCACATCGAGGTGTTATGTGAAGGGACAGAGGAGGTAAGAGAAAATAGGAAACAGATACTGGTCACACAGTATGAAGCTTTCATGGCACAGTCCAAAGAAAGTATTACTGACATGTTTGAGAGATTTCACAAGCTGGTGACTGAGCTTCAAATGAATGGGAAGGTTTACAGCACTAAGGAATTAAACATGAAGTTTCTACTATCTGCACCAAACCATCTAGAGCAAAGGGTCATATCTCTAAGAGAAAGAGATTTGAACAAAGTCACATATGATGTGCTCTATGGGGTTTTAAAAACTCATGAGCTTGAGTTGCTTCAGAAGAGGGCTATCCAAGCCAACCAAGGCAGAATGATAAGCACATCCTGTGCCTTGATTGTCAACAAATCCGTTCAAGACCTGGAAGCATCTACAAGTCAACTGAGAATAGAAGAGATAGTAGATGAAGAAGAGACTGAAGAAGAAGTGACTGAACCTGTTGATGAAAAGGAAGAAGATGAGTTCTATACTCTTGAAGAATTGGATGCCATGGAAAACACTTCATATGCTTTTATGGCTAGAAAATTCCCAAACATCAGATTTAAGAGGAATCAGCCCTTCAAGTCTAGATCTCAAAATCATCCATTCAACAAGAGCAAGACACCTGTGAAAGCAAACAAAAACAAATTCAAAACCAGCTATATGGATAGGTCATCTGTGAGATGTTATAGATGCAATGACTTAGGGCATTTTGCCAGTGAATGCAAGAAGCCTAAGAAGAAGGATAAGGAGTTTCTTGAGCTTGAAGCTAAGTATGAGGCTCTGCTAAAGAAGCATGCACCAGGTAAGGCCTACATAGCTGAAGGGAAGTGTTGGGATGATTCTGATAGTGATGGAGAAGAACAAGAATTCTGCAACTATGCCTTGATGGCCAACTCCAAGGAAGAACCATCTGAATCAGACTCTCAGGTACCATCCCTCACTACTATAGACATGTCTGTTTCTGAATACAAATCTATGGTTGAACAACTATCTGTTGAGATGTTTAATATTCATACTAGTATGACTGCTGCTAATGAAGAGATTGCTAAACTATCTACTAGGAATGAACTGTTAAACAAAAGAAATGAGGAACTAGAACTAACTGCTATGCAAATAGAAAACCTTAAACAAGAAATCGAATATCTAAAGAATAAGGTTCTATGTGCTAGTCAAGTTGAGAAAGCTCTTAGGGATGAACTAGCTGAAAATGAATTTAAATTGAAAACATTCAAGAATTCCTCTAGTCTATTGCAGTCCTACCATGAGAAAAATCTAGCTAGACCTAAGACTGCTATTGGACTTGATTATGACACTCTCAAACAGAGGAAAGGCTATGCAGTCATTGAAGATGACATTGTTGTTCAAGAGGAAGTGTGTAACACCCCCAGATCCGGGGTCAGGGATCTGGTGGTTACGATGTTACATCCATTCATAATACTTGACTTGAGTCCATAATAAATAAATCACATGCTGTGACTCCACAATAATATCCACTCACACACACAACAGTTATAGTCCCAGAGATGAAATTGAAATAAGTCCATAATATCAGAGTTTACGAATAAAAGTTATTACAAGCCAAATGATATGTTTAAAGGTTTTGCCGTTGATTAACGTTAATGTTACATATAAATAGACTGTTAAACAAAAGCTGCCTATCTATGCTACCTCAGCAATGGCAGCAAGGACATCAGCGGGTAGTCCTCGAACGGCGGTAACCTGCTTGCGCCGAGTGCGCCTGACGCGGGCCATCTGTCCTAGCTGTTGTTGTGACATAATATGAACAAAGCAAGGGTGAGCGAAAGCCCACCAACAATAATATAACTGAACAGTGATACATATATACAGCAGTTCAAAATATCCTTTGAAATCATATGACATGCATTAATGAAGTTATTGCCAGTATAATACAAAGGATGAAGTTACTAGGTAACTCAAAGTATTTGTTTGTAGAAATATCTGCTACATCAAAAGTAAGCGAGATATTCTCATTGTCATTAAAAAGAGGAACTTACATGAAAAGATTGCAATTCCAGTTATGAACACTTTTCCAACTCTGCCAACAGTAATCATGTTGTAGGAAATAAGTAAGTTTGGATGATGAACCAATGATGGAGTATTCACCGCGCCCGCTGTTCCAATCTTGATGATCAGTCGAGATCGTACAGCTCAAATTAGATTTATTACCGGTAGAAGGAAGAACTAACGGCTTTACTTGTCTACCGCCTTACTAGCTCTCCCCAGCCAACGGTTGGGCCAAAGGGGATGGACCGGCGCTACTCGGCCTCTTACACGACTCCTAGTTCAAATAGAATTCATGATTCTGAATGTAACGTTCGTCCCCCTTTCCCCAAGTATAATACTTGTTGATAAGACTCTACAAAGTAGTCGTATCTAGTTGGAAAGGAAAATTCACCAATCACTTCCAAGCTATTGCTTGGTAACGAATATCAACTTGTTCCAACAATCTTACCCCTCGAAAGATGAGAAGGTAAACAACGACTTAATAAGTCAATAGCACTCGAGTTGCGAGTGAAGAGAATACTTTATGACCGGGAAGTCGACAAGATAAATGTCATTTTCCAAGTAAGTTTCCCTTATTATTAGGGAGATAGACTCAAAGAAGAATGATGTCTGGGAACCTTTCTTGATATAAGATTAATAATAATATGACTCCGAAATATTTTTCTTAATAATCGAAGAAGATAAACCTTATTGAGGTTATTCTAAGTATGGAATAAATATTCAGAGAATATTTATTGACTTAAAAATATTTAAAGAATATTTAGGAATATGAAAGAATATCTTTAATCAGAGTATTTCTCAAAATAATCCTTGAAGAAATATCAGGAGAATATTTATTGAATAAATAAATATTTAAATGAATATTTAAAATAATATTCATTAATTAATAAGACCTGAAATGAATATTTAAGATAATATTCATAATTAATTAGGAATTTAAATGAATATTCAAAAAGTAATATTCATTTAATGAATAATATTCTAAATGAATAACAAGTAATATTCATTTAGTAATCCAAGCTTTAAAGGAATATTCGAGATAATATTCGATAAATAAATCAAGCTTCAGATGAATATTAGAATAATATTCATCAAGTAATTAATATCTTAAATGATTATTCAAAAGTAATATTCATTTAATAAAATAATATTCTAAATGGATATTCAAAAAAATATTCATTAATTAGTCAAATCTTTAGAAGAATATTCGGAATAATAATCGATAATCAATTCGACTCTGAATGAATATTGAAAAATATTATTCGTCGAATGGTTACGTTCAAATAATTGTTTGAAGTAAGCATCGTTAAATAAATAATCTCGAACGAATATTCAAATAATATTCATCGCCCAAATAATGGAAAATATTACTTAAATATTTTCCTCCGAGGTAATCTCGATATATCAAGAAATATTGACTCCCGGTCTATATTTGATGAATAAGATGTATACGCCCTTCTATGAGGGTCTTACAATAACCGGCTTATAATTGATACGTTAGCTATCTAATTTATAAGCCAATAAACAATCAGGGAACAAGCATAAAGATATAACTTGAAAGTAGGCATGCATGCTATGGCATATGTATAACAGAAAACATATATATATATATATATATATATATATATATATATATATATATATATATATATATATATATATATATATATATATATTCAATCACAACAACAGCCTAAAAGAAGGGAATTGAAACTTGCCTGGTAGTCGAGTACGGTAAGGGGTAGTGGTAGCGGGTCCCGGGTCAGCTTGGTGATCTATAAATAGCCAAGGCATTCGGGATTAATCACTTAACATTTTAAAAGTTAAGTTATACTTAAATCGAAACACGTTCTCGAGTTATCTCGTTATACCCCTTTTTGTGGATTCCTTTTATCATTGATCCGACCCGACATTCGTTCGTTAATACGACATGTCACTGTACTTACACTTAGGACATACTTAAGTCATACAAGTTCTAAGGTCGATCGTTACGAACCAATATTATACTCCGAGTTTTATCGCCCGTTTTCTAATTGTTTTACCGAAGTTATAATAGAGTCGTCTTTTAGGGGTTCGTTCGCGTTTAACCTCGACTCGAATATTTTTAATAAATCGAAAAACGATCCTTTTGACATACGGCTTTCTTTCAAACCTTACTTTTTACCTCTAGTATTTATTTACCAAGATTCGTCATGACTTTACATATTTACCAGGGTTCAATTTCAGTTACAAATTCTCGGTTACGGTTTCGAAATACTTTTAGTAAACCGGCCGTAACTCCTAAACCGTAAGTCCGTTTCACACGTTCCTTATACCAAAACGAAGCTTGGAACATTATCTATCCTATCATGGCAGATTTCAAAGCTAGGCAGTGAGTTACATCTACTGTCCAAGTTGTTTTTCCTAAGGTTAACGAAATTTCAGCATTACGACGGCTATAAATCGAATATCTACCAATTTCAAATCTTCCCATAAACATGGTATGCACTCCAAACAACATATACATGATTTATATACATGAACTGAGGCCAAGCAATGCCTTTCCGTTCATCTAACTATTTTTAACATTTATCCAAGATCCATACATAATCATGCTTATAATCATGCTTTAACCTTAACATACCCATAACTAAGCTATATCTATCATAAACATGCTTAAATCTCAAACAAGGGTTAGGGTTTCAAGAGCTTTATACCTTCCTTAGAGAGTGATATAGCCTTACTAAGCCTTGTATGGTCCTTAGGAGTGATTAAGCTTGCTAGATCAACCATGAAAAATCAAGAAAACAAAGTTAGTTCAAGAAGAACACTATTCATGCTCCTCTTGAATGATTTATTTGAAAATGGAAACCAATGAATTTGAACTTGAAATTCCTAGGAGATTAGTTTCTTGAATTATAGGACTCACCTTAAAAATTACAAGAGCAAACAAGGAGTGGAAGATGGACTTTGGTTTTGGAATTTCTTTGTTTAGTCGAATGGAAGAAATGCAAGGGGGAGAGAGTTTTTGCCTTGTTTCTTTGCTTGGTTATTTGATAAAGTGAATTATTAAGATGAGGCTTAGATAGTCTCTCATCAAAAAGTTACTTTAATAAAGTGATGATGTATAGGATGATGAAAATGGAGGGACATGTGTTAAGATTTTGATGGTTTACATGCAACTAGTAGTTTGATTTGCTAAGTATTAGTTAATCTCTAACCATACTAGTTACTAGATATTTATCATTTGTACATGCATGTATCTTGCTTCCTCTGCTTGATTCTGTGTCCGGTTATTGCCCGTTTCGATTGATCGTTCGTAGGAATATTTCACGGATTTCTAATTATGGTTTACCGGGAACCCTCTTAATATTAATACTATCATTCTCCATCTTTCATTCTAACTTTCCAATTTATATTCCTTAAATCCATTCGTTAAATACTTAAGGCTATCAGTGTCCAGGGAACTCTCGGAGAAAATAAAAGTGCGGTTTTTCAGAATCCGACAGCTTTTACATACACTTATTTTCCCCCTGGATCACTAATACGAACTCGGAAATTCGTTCCGAATACTTCTATATAGCGTCGTCTAAGAATATTCTCAATTACACCAAAATCACTATTCATCTTTATTCTTTACTTATTCATCTAGGGTTGTACAATTGTCCGTATTCTCTTTCGATCGTTCCTTAACCTTTTTACGGAACCACTGGATTAATCGCTATCTATCTGGATGACATGAGAATATTCTCCTGCTTGGAATTGCCATATCTTATTCCCTTAGGAGATAGATTATTCTTACCTATGTTGTCACCCTTTAGCATTCTTCAAGACATAGAAATAATAAAGTCGAATTCCATTCATTCTTTTAAAACATCAACTATTACATTATATCCGTAGCCACTATTCATTCTTACATCATTAAATAAATAAAAGTTTTAATTCTACCCAAAATTTGGGTTCTTACAGTCTCCCCTCCTTAAAAGGATTCCGTCCCGGAATCCGGTAGAAGACAATTGAGTACTCGTGGGTTATTTCACTTTCCAGTTTCCCAGTGAATCCTTAATCAATCCCAATCCTTTTTCAGCACATCTTACTAGTGCTACAATACATTCTTTTACCCTTTTTCATTAATCTCTGCTACTTTTCGTACAACACACTATTCGGGTTATGCTCTTACCCAGTCATATACTATTTTCCTTATTGGTATCTGCAGTAACATTGGTATCACTATCCCACTGCGAATTTGGAGGTAACCTCACTCGCACTGTGCATTTCCTATCGCTTTAATCTTTGCAATCTCGATCAATATAGAGAAGTGGAAAGATTTATTGAGAGATCACTATGATCAATTGAACATTTGTTATATTGCATAGCTAGTACAGAAGGGGGCCAGCCTTTAGTACTTGACAAGCAATTAAACAAGTTAGGGTATTCCACTTAGACTTCTATCACATAGACAGATAGTCACGTAGCAGTACCTCCCCTCCTTAAAGGGTTGTTCTTCTCAATTCATAAAGAAGATGAATAAGAGAGAAGAAAAGAAAAGAGTTCTAAAGGATTATAGAAGGTTTTCATGACTGTAAAATATCATACTCAGAATTTACCTCTGAACTATAGAGGTTCATCAAAGAAGAAATTAATCATAATTATATCCAATACCATTTGATCGCAATCTCATGTGTCAACACATCTTGCTGCTTTGTCCACTATTCTATGGACCTATACTCTGGTTTAACCTTAGCAACGCTCACTCCAGAAAATTCCTTCAACCTTTTAGGTTAAATCTTAGGTTTCTCGCTTGACATCGTTGTTACTGACATTCCATGTCACGCTACTAGCTTTTTCATATCTAGAATATTAACACTATCAGGTTGTCATCCCGAGAATTAATCAGAAAACCCATTTATTATTCCATTCATAATATTCCTTACTTCACATTCCATAGTTGCTTTCCCAGTCTTTTCTTTATCAATCACATCCTTCTTATTATCTGATTCTTATTTACTTCCACCTTCATCTCTTTATTGAGGCATCTTTCGCACTTGGCACCTCCTTATTGGTATCCCGTCACATTTACTCTATAATCATCACATCATTTCAAATTTAAAACCTCCGAAATGAATCTGGCCGATTTCTTTAGCTTAGATCCAATATAATCTACTTCTGTCAACTTGTTTCTCATCACTTATTCTTTTCTACCCGCGGTTTTTCACAGGTTGTCTTTCATAAGTCAGACCAGGTCGTACACCTACCTGCTCGCACTCTTATCATCTGTTAAGCATCTGCATTTTACTGGTGTAGCTTTGCCACAAGAAACACGTTACTACCATGCTATAAGCTTTGGGGGTAAAACTGGCTCGAATGCCACCTTTCGAACACTTTAAACTCTCAGGTGGCCTAATAAGTCTCGGGCTCAACTGCCCTTCTCTCTAAGTCTCATTAATTTTTTTTTTCACGGGAATACATTTAGCATCATGAATCATCAACCTCATATTCTCTATCTTGTTTGCACAGAAGTACACTAACACAAACTTGCTTGTCATTCATCAACATGCCATTTAGCTTATCAATAGTAGCACTTTCTTTATCTTTACATTGTCATCTACTTTCTTAGAAGAATCACCATCGCTTGTTGCGTACGTAGTGCCTTAATAGCTAACCGTACGGGTTTCAATCCTTTAGGGAGACAAAGTAATCACTATTCCTTATCCATAAGGAACACTTCCTGAACTTGATGTAGATATTACATGAAGTAGATAAAATTGCAGATGAGTTTCAAGCATCGCAGCTAAGTCAGGTTGATGAAACTATCACTCATGCATCTTCCATAAAAGACTGGAAACTTAATGGTTTACTTCGTCAATTTTTGTATCATGGTCCTGGTTTGCCTCAAAACGGGACCTTCTAAGGTATGTAATATGCTTAAGACCCATCAGGAATCGAATCTTTACTTAAACTACTATTACCGTCGATTCTTGCACAATCATCAGAAGGAATGTAAATTCCTCCATTCCGATATGACCTTCAAGGTCCTTCCAAATATTATTCTGTTTCTTCGGTATGAACATTTGTAATTATTCCTTTATACTTAGACTGTCGACCACCTCATTGGCCTTTCCTAATAATAGTAATTTCTGGTAATCCTTGTTCTCTGGATACATTTCAATTCAAATTTTTTTTTACCTCATTCTCATCACTGTTGGGTGAAAGCATTCTCCCTTAAGCTCTGCTGAAGGAGAAAAATATATCTATCAGTCTTTTTCCATAAGTCATTCCTTCCAACTACCCGTGGGAACTTTATCACGTTTATTCCCAATCCTACTTAGGATACTTATTTTCTTAGTTCTTTCCTTATCTTAGGATAATCTCAACCTTTATAGGTTCAATCCATACTCCCTCAGGGTTTCCTACATGCATCATCTGGTATATTGTTATTGTGTCTTACCTTCTCTTCCAAACTTCTAGTTGGAAACTCAGAATATTAGCTTTTCCTTGTAAGGTTTCTTAGGTCGTCCTCATCATTCCTCCTGTATTTTCTAGGTACAGGGTATATCAAAAAGTCTTTGATCAATACTCTAATAATTCTATCTCTGTTCTTTCCAGAACTCTTTTTAATAATCTGTACAGGTCATTGTTGCCTTAGCAAATCCAACTCATATCATCTGAATTCACAATGTCTTTATTAGGGTTAGTGCCATCCCTTGTGCATTCCCCAGGGTTTGCCTTACTTTATGGATATCTTATCCTTAATTCAACTGCCAAGGAATTCCTGCATCCTATAATTGGCAATCAAATCATGTATCCTTAATAAGGGTCTCTTTTCAATCATTCTTATTTGATAATCGATCGGTAGCTTACTGCTAATTTCTTCTTTCAGATAGTGGTCAACCTATTTGACCTTCCAAAAGACAACGTAGGTCTATCTGCTCTCTTACAGAACTTGTTAATGGTAGCAAGGATGTTCTGAAAGATATTGGTCGAGTTCAACGTGAATTTCCTAGTGCTTATCGTTCTTCGCAAAGGTACTTGCCTCAGAGAAAATTCCTACAGCATACTGTTCAATTTTTGACCATTTCTATACTCTCTTCATATACCTTCATTGTTTACTTTCCTCCGTCTTAATATATTCATGGTATTCACGATACCCTAACATCATACATCTCAAGTCACTATACTTCCATTTTACTCGTAATCTTGGACAACCATATACGCATGAGTCACTTTAGTACGGGTGACCCCATCCCAAAAAGGTCTAGTGAATTCCCAATCAAAACATGGGCTGTTCAGCAGAAGATTCCTACGATCTCATTAATGTTTCCTTTATATCAGAAGGCCTTGCAGTCGGTGCTTTCTTAGAAGCAACCCTCCTTTGTCCTTCATTGCTGGTCTAGTCACTTGATAATCCTTTGTGACTTGGCCTCAACTGGCCACAAAAATATATATATATATATATATATATATATATATATATATATATATATATATATATATATATATATATATATATATATATATATATATATGATTTTAGGGGTTGGCTAATAGCATTACTTTTCTAGCAATTTCCGGCATAGTGCCTTCTTTGATACCTTTCTACCTTTCTAAAACTTTACTTCATATAAGTCTTAATCGACTATTCGGCACCGTCTCTGGTCACCTTTCCTCTATTTTTATCGTTTCAACTATTCTTATCACTACCACGTGCCACGCAAGCTTACCATTCCTGGCATAACAGCCTTTTCACTTAAGTCAATCTCGTAGTTTCTCAGTCCGGCTGGTTTCTTACTTACATTTCCTGTTTTCGTCCAATCTTACTTCATCATTGTATTTCTACAATCAATCGTGATAACCGGGGTCTGTCCACCAACCCATGTAGCGGCTACCTTACCCAATTCACGGGGTTTGCCCCAGTTTCTACTCTCTTCCATGATGTTCTCTGACAATTAGAAAGACAAGGTTTGCCAAAATTCGTTGAAGTTCTTCCCAGAATTAGGGAAATTTTGGTCAATCTATCCATCGACTGGTAACACTAAGGAGACCAGTTTCGAAACCTGAAGAATAGTTCTATGAACCTCCTAGTAGGTAGAACCGTAAGCAGTCATAATTAACGAAATAATCGTCATCGGGTTGGAAATTTAACCCCTGGAGAGGAACCAATTATATACATCCCTTAGAAGGGAATTAACAGTTTTAAACTGAAACTTGTCACAACGTCCTAATACCTATACGTCCTGATATTCAATATTACCAAATGTCAGTCTACCTGACTACCAGTCTCAGAAGGAACATTACCGTCGGAGTTGGTTGTTCCACAAAAATTGGCACTACTAAGGCCATCCGAACCTGGTGAACCATGCTGTCCGAATGCATCCGCAAGTACTTTGTCGTGCTGCGCAAGCACACATCCTAATCTTTTATGCGAAGCGTCGTTGGAAGCACAAAGTCTCCCTTTTTCCATTAAACAATGCCAACTCTTGGTCATTACCAATTTCATCTTTTAGCTCCAGGAAGATTTTCTCACATTTTTCTCTTTAACTGCTGATCGTATTACTTGATCCGTTATAATTCTGCGTCGGAGTAAACTTAAGGTAACTACTATAATCCATTCAAAGAAAAGAAAGAATTTAATATTCCTCTGAGTCACATGCATCTAACATTTCTGGTTCATCATTTCACTGAGTTAAATTAACCCTATACTTAGTCTCTGACAATAGTCTCATTACGAGTTCGTCTTGACTCACTGGTCTTATCTTCCGGTAGGTTCTGAGATCATTGTCTTGCTTACTACTTCATTATATAACTTTATCCAATCATGCTGTCACTTCCCAATGTTTTCACTTTCTAACTGATTCATTCATAAAATGGACATTTTCTTGAATAAAACAACTTCATCAACCTCAATTTGGTTCCATAAATTACAACCTATGACATCTGCCTTCTCATGGCGAATTATTACTGACAATATTCATACTTATTCATTTATCATATGATATGGCACTTACTGCCTCTTCTCAACTATTCCTAGGGACTCTGCTCCTCGCCTTATATCGATGCCTTTGATAATCATACATCCTTCTAGCACTCTTTTCGTTAAGATGAAAGTCTCTAATGATTCTCATCTATTCCCGTATAAGATCTCAGGTAATTCTTCCAATCCGTCTTACTTGCTGGTACTACCTCCAGTAGTCCAGCCACGAATCCAACATGAATCTTCAGTTCTCTTGCTAATAGCTTAGTTCTTTATGCCCACTTTTCTGAGCTCTATACCTTAATCATCTCAGTCTTTCTGGCTACAACCCTCATTCCTCGAGGGTAAGCTCCTTATCCTAACAAGATTTTCCTTATCTGCTGGAACCTCTTCCGGGTCTCCAGTAGGGTACTCTATTGAATTTACCCGCTGATCTTCAGCATATAATAAAGCATCATCGCGCTGCTGCTCGTATGCCTCAAGGTCTGTTGCCTTACTTGTCGATGGGATATCGAGCTAAGTTACTATCATGATACTTAATAGTTCCCATAAGAGTTTTATAGGTCATCACTACATTAAGTAGTCCGACTATGAACTTGGCAAGAGTTCTTATTATCTTAGTGAATTTATTGTTTTAACGTCGCCTCATCTCTGGGGTTTATAACGTACGCTCTGATACCACTTCTGTAACACCCCCAAATCCGGGGTCAGGGATCTGGTGGTTACGATGTTACATCCATTCATAATACTTGACTTGAGTCCACAATAAATAAATCACATGCTGTGACCCCACAATAATATCCACTCACACACACAACCGTTATAGTCCCAGAGATGAAATTGAAATAAGTCCATATTATCAGAGTTTACGAATAAAAGTTATTACAAGCCAAATGATATGTTTAAAGGTTTTACCGTTGATTAACGTTAATGTTACATATAAATAGACTGTTAAACAAAAGCTGCCTATCTATGCTACCTCAGCAATGGCAGCAAGGACATCAGCGGGTAGTCCTCGAACGGCGGTAACCTGCTTGCGCCGAGTGTGCCTGACGCGGGCCATCTGTCCTAGCTGTTGTTGTGACATAATATGAAAAAAGCAAGGGTGAACGAAAGCCGACCAACAATAATATAACTGAACAGTGATACATATATACAACAGTTCAAAATATCCTTTGAAATCATATGTCATGCATTAATGAAGTTATTGCCAGTATAATATAAAGGATGAAGTTACTTGGTAACTCAAAGTATTTGTTTGTAGAAATATCTGCTACATCAAAAGTAAGCGAGATATTCTCATTGTCATTAAAAAGAGGAACTTGCATGAAAAGATTGCAATTCCAGTTATGAACACTTTTCCAGCTCTACCAACAGTAATCATGTTGCAGGAAATAAGTAAGTTTGGATGATGAACCAATGATGGAGTATTCACCGCGCCCGCTGTTCCAATCTTGATGATTAGTCGAGATCGTACAGCTCAAATTAGATTTACTACCGGTAGAAGGAAGAACTGACGACTTTACTTGTCTACCGCCTTACTAGCTCTCCCCGGCCAACGGTTGGGCCAAAGGGGATGGGCCGGCGCTACTCGGCCTCTTACACCACTCCTAGTTCAAATAGAATTCATGATTTTGAATGTAACGTTCATCCCCCTTTCCCCAAGTATAATACTTGTTGATAAGACTCTACAAAGTAGTCGTATCTAGTTGGAAAGGAAAATTCACCAATCACTTCCAAGCTATTGCTTGGTAACGAATATCAACTTGTTCCAACAATCTTACCCCTCGAAAGATGAGAAGGTAAACAACGACTTAATAAGTCAATAGCACCCGAGTTGCGAGTGAAGAGAATACTTTATGACCGGGAAGTCGACAAGATAAATGTCATTTTCCAAGTAAGGTTCCCTTATTATTAGGGAGATAGACTCAAAGAAGAATGATGTCTGAGAACCTTTCTTGATATAAGATTAATAATAATATGACTCCGAAATATTTTTCGTAATAATCGAAGAAGATAAACCTTATTGAGGTTATTCTAAGTATGGAATAAATATTCAGAGAATATTTATTGACTTAAAAATATTTAAAAATATTTAGGAATATGAAGGAATATCTTTAATCAGAGTATTTCTCAAAATAATCCTTGAAGAAATATCAGGAGAATATTTATTGAATAAATAAATATTTAAATGAATATTCAAAATAATATTCATTAATTAATAAGACCTGAAATGAATATTTAAGATAATATTCATAATTAATTAGGAATTTAAATGAATATTTAAAAAGTAATATTCATTTAATGAATAATATTCTAAATGAATAACAAGTAATATTCATTTAGTAATCCAAGCTTTAAAGGAATATTCGAGATAATATTCGATAAATAAATCAAGCTTCAGATGAATATTAGAATAATATTCATCAAGTAATTAATATCTTAAATGATTATTCAAAAGTAATATTCATTTAATAAAATAATATTCTAAATGGATATTCAAAAAAATATTCATTTATTAGTCAAATCTTTAGAAGAATATTCGGAATAATAATCGATAATCAATTCGACTCTGAATGAATATTGAAAAATATTATTCGTCGAATGGTTACGTTCAAATAATTGTTTGAAGTAAGCATCGTTAAATAAATAATCTCGAACGAATATTCAAATAATATTCATCGCCCAAATAATGGAAAATATTACTTAAATATTTTCCTCCGAGGTAATCTCGATATATCAAGAAATATTGACTCCCGTTCTATATTTGATGAATAAGATGTATACGCCCTTCTATGAGGGTCTTACAATAACCGGCTTATAATTGATACGTTAGCTATCTAATTTATAAGCCAATAAACAATCAGGGAACAAGCATAAAGATATAACTTGAAAGTAGGCATACATGCTATGGCATATGTATAACAGAAAACATATATATATATGTATATATATATATATATATATATATATATATATATATATATATATATATATATATATATATATATATATATATATATTCAATCACAACAACAGCCTAAAAGAAGGGAATTGAAACTTGCCTGGTAGTCGAGTACGGTAAGGGGTAGTGGTAGCGGGTCCCGGGTCAGCTTGGTGATCTATAAATAGCCAAGGCATTCGGGATTAATCACTTAACATTTTAAAAGTTAATTTATACTCAAATCGAAACACGTTCTCGAGTTATCTCGTTATACCCCTTTTTGTGGATTCCTTTTATCATTGATCCGACCCGACATTCGTTCGTTAATACGACATGTCACTGTACTTACACTTGGGACATACTTAAGTCATACAAGTTCTAAGGTCGATCGTTACGAACCAATATTATACTCCGAGTTTTATCGCCCGTTTTCTAAGTGTTTTACCGAAGTTATAATAGAGTCGTCTTTTAGGGGTTCGTTCGCGTTTAACCTCGACTCGAATATTTTTAATAAATCGAAAAACGATCCTTTTGACATACGGCTTTCTTTCACACCTTCCTTTTTACCTCTAGTATTTATTTACCAAGATTCGTCATGACTTTACATATTTTACGAGGGTTCAATTTCAGTTACGAATTCTCGATTACGGTTTCGAAATACTTTTAGTAAACCGGCCGTAACTCCTAAACCGTAAGTCCGTTTCACACGTTCCTTATACCAAAACGAAGCTTGGAACATTATCTATCCTATCATGGCAGATTTCAAAGCTAGGCAGTGAGTTACATCTACTGTCCAAGTTGTTTTTCCTAAGGTTAACGAAATTTCGGCATTACGACGGCTATAAATCGAATATCTACCAATTTCAAATCTTCCCATAAACATGGTATCCACTCCAAACAACATATACATGATTTATATACATGAACTGAGGCCAAGCAATGCCTTTCCGTTCATCTAACTATTTTTAACATTTACCCAAGATCCATACATAATCATGCTTTAACCTTAACATACCCATAACTAAGCTATATCTATCATAAACATGCTTACATCTCAAACAAGGGTTAGGGTTTCAAGAGCTTTATACCTTCCTTAGAGAGTGATATAGCCTTACTAAGCCTTGTATGGTCCTTAGGAGTGATTAAGCTTGCTAGATCAACCATGAAAAATCAAGAAAACAAAGTTAGTTCAAGAAGAACACTATTCATGCTCCTCTTGAATGATTTATTTGAAAATGGAAACCAATGAATTTGAGCTTGAAATTCCTAGGAGATTAGTTTCTTGAATTATAGGACTCACCTTAAAAATTACAAGAGAAAACAAGGAGTGGAAGATGGACTTTGGTTTTGGAATTTCTTTGTTTAGTCGAATGGAAGAAATGCAAGGGGGAGAGAGTTTTTGCCTTGTTTCTTTGCTTGGTTATTTGATAAAGTGAATTATTAAGATGAGGCTTAGATAGTCTCTCATGAAAAAGTCACTTTAATAAAGTGATGATGTATAGGATGATGAAAATGGAGGGACATGTGTTAAGATTTTGATGGTTTACATGCAACTAGTAGTTTGATTTGCTTAGTATTAGTTAATCTCTAACCATACTAGTTACTAGATATTTATCATTTGTACATGCATGTATCTTGCTTCCTCTACTTGATTCTGTGTCCGGTTATTGCCCGTTTCGATTGATCGTTCGTAGGAATATTTCACGGATTTCTAATTAGGGTTTACCGGGAATCCTCTTAATATTAATACTATCATTCTCCATCTTTCATTCTAACTTTCCAATTTATATTCCTTAAATCCATTCGTTAAATACTTAAGGCTATCAGTGTCCAGGGAACTCTCGGAGAAAATAAAAGTGCGGTTTTTCAGAATCCGACAGCTTTTACATACACTTATTTTCCCCCTGGATCACTAATACGAACTCGGAAATTCGTTCCGAATACTTCTATATAGCGTCGTCTAAGAATATTCTCAATTATACCGAAATCACTATTCATCCTTATTCTTTACTTATTCATCTAGGGTTGTACAATTGTCCGTATTCTCTTTCGATCGTTCCTTAACCTTTTTACGGAACCACTGGATTAATCGCTATCTATCTGGATGACATGAGAATATTCTCCTGCTTGGAATTGCCATATCTTATTCCCTTAGGAGATAGATTATTCTTACCTATGTTGTCACCCTTTAGCATTCTTCAAGACATAGAAATAAAAAAGTCAAATTCCATTCATTCTTTTAAAACATCAACTATTACATTGTATCCGTAGCCACTATTCATTCTTACATCATTAAGTAAATAAAAGTTTTAATTCTACCCAAAATTTGGGTTCTTACAAAGTGCCTCAGGTTTTAAAAAAGGCTGAGACCCCAATATTTAAAACACCAACACTTGAGATTGATGAGGATGCCTTACTCATTAAGCAAATGTTGGATGATGAAGATAAGGCACAATCAAATGAACAACAAGCATCCTCTAAGAGTGAGAATGTCAAAACCAAAGCCAAGGAGTCAGTAGGAGGTAAACCTAGACTTGAGAAATTTGTGAAGTTTGTTTCAGCTGGGAATAATGAGGTTGAGAAGAAAATGGCTAAAAAGAAACAAAACAGGAATGGCAAATTAGGGATTAACAAGGACAACAATTATGCTTATGTGCCAAATGCCCCTAGGAAAGTTTGTCAAAATTGTTTTAGCACTAATCATTTAACTCATGCATGCAAGAAACCATCTGGTAGTGTTGCTAAACCATTCTATGATTGCTCTGTGCCTTTAAGACATAGAGACTCTCCTTTCTGTGATAAATTTGATTGTATGCCATGTAACATGAATGTAATGACTAGTTGCTTTAATTTGAGAAGACAATTCATGGAAGGTTGCATCAGTCACAATGTTCACACAGACTACACAAGAACAAAGTCTTCAAGTCCTCCTAAAGTTAGGAAGGTGCCTCTGTCACCTAACTCTAAGAACCCTGATTCTAAGACTTCTAACAGTGACAAGAAGACTAACATCAAGAAAATTGATAAGCATGCTGTTTATGATAAGATTGTTGCTAAGCCACATGGACCCAAACTTGTTTGGGTACCAAAGGAGAAGTAATACCTTTGTGTTTGCAGGGCAAAGAAAGTGAAAGAAAGGTCATGTGGATTTTGGACAGTGGATGCTCAAACCATATGACTGGTGATATGGCCCTGCTATCACAGTATGAAGAGAAGGCTGGCCCAATGGTTGCTTTTGGAGATGACAACATTGGCAACACACTGGGATATGGCAAGTTGGAAATTGGAAATGTCATCATTGAAAATGTAGCACTGGTCAAGGGACTCAAGCACAATCTACTGAGTGTTGGTCAATTTACTGACAGAGGCTTCAAAGTGAATTTTGACAAAGATGAATGTTTGATCACCCACAAAAAGACTGGTGACTTTGCTCTATCTGGAGTAAGGAAAGGAAACCTGTTTGTAGCCAATATGAACTCTGCAAACAAGGACAAAATCTGTTGCTTTTACTCAAAAGCATCAAATGAAGATAGTTGGCTGTGGCATAAGAAGCTATCACACTTGAACTTCAAAGGCATTAATTCTCTAGTCAAAAGAGAGTTAGTAAGAGGCATGCCCACACTTGAATTCTGTCAAGAAGGAGTGTGTGAGGCTTGTCAAAAGGGAAAAATGAAAAGATCAAGCCACAAGTCAAAGACAGTGACATCAATAACCAAGCCCCTACAACTAATTCATATGGACTTGTTTGGGCCTGTCAATATTATGTCACTAGGAAGGAAAAAGTATGCTCTGGTGATGGTTGATGATTTCACAAGGTATACATGGGTAGAATTTCTGGCATCAAAAGATGAGGCTCCCCAAGTAATCATTGAGCACATAAAGAAAATTTACAAGGAAGCAAAGGCCAACAATGCAAGTGTGATTGCATTAAGGAGTGATAATGGAACAGAGTTCAGAAATGCCATGCTTGAAGCATTCTGCAAAGAAAATGGTATTTCTCAACAATTCTCAGCTCCAAGGACTCCACAACAAAATGGAGTTGTTGAAAGAAAGAATAGAACTCTGATTGAGGCTGCTAGAACAATGTTACTTGATGCAAAGATGCCTACATGTTTTTGGGCTGAGGCTGTGAGCACTGCATGCTATATCCAAAACAGAACCCTCATCAACAAAAACACTGGAAAGACACCTTACAACTTGATGACTGGAAAGAAGCCCACCCTGAAGTATGTTCATACTTTTGGAAGCAAATGCTTTGTGTTAAAAGACAACTCAGAATATGTTGGAAAGTTTGATGCAAAAGCATTTGAAGGAATTTTTCTTGGCTACTCTATGGAAAGAATTGCATACAAAGTTTATGTCATCACTCAAAAGAAAGTTATGGAAAGCACAGATGTGACATTTGATGATAGCAAACTACCTGGATTAGAAGAAGCCAATGATGAAGATAAAGATCCTTTGAAATTTGACAATCTAGATGATTCTGATGAGGAGATTGAAACTGAATTTGAGCCCACAATTCAACAAACTCAAGTGAATGAAGAACCTGTGTCAACCAACAATGAAGAAACAAGCATCCAAGACACACCTGTGATTAGTAGAAACTTCACAGGGGGAGGAAATGTAAATGATCATGATCTGGATGATGAAGCAACATCAAGGCTGAGAAATCAATCTGAACATACAAGGAAATGGGATAGATCACATACTGCAGATCAGATAATTGGAGATCCAAATACAGGAGTGAGGACAAGGAGAGCAACTCTAAATGAATATCTCTATGGTTGCTTTCTATCCCAAGTTGAGCCTAAGAAACTTGAAGATGCATTGTTGGATCCTGATTGGATAATTGCTATGCAAGAGGAGCTAAACCAATTTGAAAGAAGCAAAGTATGGGAACTTGTGCCTGAACCAAAGGATAGAACCATTGTTGGAACAAAATGGGATCTAAGGAATAAGATGGATGAAAATGGTGTAGTCATAAGAAACAAAGCAAGGTTGGTTGCAAAAGGATACTCTCAACAGGAGGGCATTGACTATGATGAGACTTTTGCCCATGTTGCCAGACTAGAGGCCATCAGAATTTTCTTGGCATTTGCTGCACATTCTAAATTCAAGGTCTATCAAATGGATGTCAAGAGTGCATTTCTGAATGGGGAATTGGAAGAAGAAGTATATGTGCAACAGCCACCGGGCTTTGAGGATCCACAATTCCCTCACTTTGTCTACAGATTGCTTAAAGCATTGTATGGACTTAAGCAAGCTCCTAGGGCATGGTATGACACATTGTCACAATTTCTACTTGAAAATCAATTCACTAGAGGCACACTAGACAAGACACTGTTTTACAAGAAACACGGTGATGATATTATCTTGGTTCAAATCTATGTGGATGATATCATATTTGGCTCTACAAATGAGAAGCTGTGTGAGAAATTCTCTAAGCTCATGCAGAACAGATATGAGATGAGTATGATGGGAGAATTAACATTCTTTCTTGGGCTGCAAGTGAGTCAAAGGAAGGATGGCATTTTTATAAGTCAAACCAAATACATCAATGATCTATTGAAGAAATTTGACTTAGAAGAATGCTCACCTGCAAAGACACCCATGGCCACTGCTACCAAGTTAGATGAAGATAGTAAGGGCAAGAAGGTAGATATCTCAATCTACAGAGGCATGGTTGGTTCCCTACTCTACCTCACTGCTAGTAGGCCAGACATCATGTTTGCAACATGCTTGTGTGCAAGGTTTCAATCAAATCCAAAGGAATCACATATGATAGCAATAAAGAGGATTTTCAGATATCTGAAGGGCACACCAAACTTGGGGTTATGGTATCCTAAGGATACAGGGTTCAATCTGGTTGGTTATTCTGATGCTGATTATGCTGGATACAGAGTGGATAGGAAAAGCACCTCAGGTAGTTGCCAGTTTCTTGGACAAAGGTTAGTCTCTTGGTACAGCAAGAAACAACAATCTGTGTCAACTTCCACAGCTGAAGCTGAGTACATAGCTGCTGGAAGTTGCTGTGCTCAAGTGCTTTGGATCAGAAACCAACTTAGAGATTATGGACTTGTGTTGGAAAGAATTCCAATCATGTGTGACAACACAAGTGCAATCTCTATAGTTTCCAATCCTGTCAATCATTCTAGGACAAAGCACATTGACATCAGATATCACTTCATAAGGGAGCATGCAACTAATGGAACCATTGAGTTACATTATTTTCCCACAGAGAAACAACTAGCTGACATATTCACTAAGCCATTAGATGAAGCCACCTTCACAAGGTTGGTTAGTGAGATTGGAATGCTGAATTCTTCAAATTCTGGCTGAGTGAATATATCAACTAGATTGTTGCAGCAGTAAATACTTACTTTATCAAATGCTCAATATTTTTAAAGTAAGTATTGGCCGGATTATGATTTATAAATATTCCACAATGCTGCATATGTTGAAAATCATACATCTTTAGCTTGAAATTTCTGTGAAATTTTGAGAGAATCACTATTTAATTTAGTAGAATATTCTTCAGTGAATATTTCTGATAAATTTTAAAAGATAGTGAAAATTGAACTTTATGAGTGAAAAGTATAGTTCAATAAGTCAGACTTCTCGAATGGTTCATTGTTTTGTCATGGCTCGAGTTCTCGAATAGGCCTATCAAGAACCCTCCTGAGTTCTCGAATAGTGTCTTTTGAGAAATCGAATAGCACACTTTGAGTACTCGAATAGAGTATTTTAGTTCTCTAATGATGGAGTTCTCGAATACTGTATTTGAGTTATCGAATCATTTGAAAAGGCTGATTTCTCGCTGACACTTAATCGCTTTTTGGATTTATATTCAAAATTTCATTTCGCTCATAAAAACATATTTTATTTAGCTTAGAATTATTTTCTAAGTTAAATAACTGCCAGCTGTGAGTTACAAACTGCTTGAGATATCGAATAAGCCTTTCTTGACTTATCGAATAGTTGTTTTATACTTCTCGAATGACTGACTTGTCGATACAAAACTTATATCTAATCGACAACTCAAGTCACTCACATATATACAATTCCACAACTGTTCAAATCATTTCATTCGATTTCTCAGGCAGCTAAAGTTCCAGAACCTCTGTAAACCCTAACGTCAAAAGCTAAATTTCTTCTTCAACCTTCATTCTCTTCTCATCTCTCTGTGTAACAATGGCAAATACCCAACTCACAATTCCTAAACACACCAATTTCATAGCAATAACCAACGATGTTGAAGCACCCAATGCAAACTTTAAGTGCTTCGTTCGATGGATGGCTGAATCATACATCAAGGATGCACTCTCAGCCAACCCAACTCTGTATCTAAATTTACTAGAACAGTTTTGGAGAACTGCTACTGTGGAGGTCGTGGCCCTAGATAATGCAATAACTTCATACGTAATCTATTGCAAAATTCAGGACAAGGAAATCACCATCACTACTGAAAATATGAATCAAGCACTGGGGTTACAACAAGGAGTGTATGACAGTCAAGCAACTGATCAGGAATTGGAAGATTTCTTTGATTTTATCAACTACTCAGATAGAATCAAGCTTGGAAATTTGAATAGGAAGTACTTGAGGAAGGAATGGAGCTATGTCTTTGCCACTCTTCTTCAAGTTTTCACAGCAAGGAAGTCTAGCTCTGATCAAATCAGCACACCTGTTCAACAAATAGGATATGCTCTAGCATATGGGAGAAAGATTGATGTTGGTCTGATCATAATGCAGGAATTGTATGGGAGACTTGGTAAGAACTCAGCCAAGAGAGGTAATGAAATTTTCTTCCCTCGCTTTATTCAATCTGTACTTAATTTCATAGATGTTGAATTGATTGAATTGCCTGGGTTAGACAAAAATAGAATAGGCTATCCGAAATCCATGACCAGACTCATTTTTGCTAGCTTGGAGACTAGGAATGATGTGGATGTAAGGCTCAAAATAACTCCCCTTATGGAGAGTTTATTTAGGACTTACCCCCACAACATGCCAATATGTGCCTCAAAATCTGAGTTAGCTAGGCCCAAGCAAGTAGAGCAAAATGCTAACCCAAGGCCTGCTAACCAACCCTCTCAGCCAAACACTTTACCAAACACAGAGACAACTGCATCATCCTCTCAAAAGGATGATGTTAGTAAAAAGAAGAGGAAACAGGTTGCTTCTGAACCTCTAAAATCTTAACTGAAGCAGCCTTGGCTGTAGAATTAGGCATAGCAAGTGAGGAACCTGAGTCACCCTTACTAAGGCCAAAGAAGAAGAAGTCTAAAACCACCTCTTCAGTCACCCAAATGGTTGAAGTTGTAAAATCAAGGGCAAACAGCTCACTAGGTGTATCCTCTCAACAGGGTGCATCTATAGAATCAAGCATTCTCCCCAATGCACCTACTTGTACAGAGTCAGCACATGGGAGTGATAAGGCTGGCACAACACTGAGTGGAGAGCACATCACAATTGAAACCCCCTCTATCCTCAGGGGGAGTTGCCAAAATCTAATTTACAACACACTTCTCTTCCAGAATCTACCACTCATATTTCTTTGGAGCCTACAACTCAAGCAATTGAGGAGCAAGGCATTGATCATCAAGAATTCTTTTCTCTTGATGAGCCAATGGATTCAAGTGACTTGGTGCATGACACCTTGCTCACCACCCAGGTACCACATTTAGATGGTCAGGGAATGCATGCTGGGGCATCTCCTAATGACACCATCACAAACACAGAGGATTCACTAGTTTTAACTAGAGACTCTGTGCCTGTGTTAACTACTGTTGTAACTCATCCCACTTCTGTGGAGACAACAGTAGTAGAGTCTTTTCATCTGGTTATAGAAGTTGCATCTGTAACTGAGGAGTCTAGCTTGGCTAGCTCTAGCTCTCACTTTTTGTCCAAATGGCTGAAGCCTGTGCAACATGACAGTGCTTCAGGATCAGGGTCTGTTCCACCACAAATGTCCATTGAAGCTCTCCAAAGCTATGTTGTGGATCAGATTCCTGAGTTTGTCAAAATAGCCCAGAACCTTGTCACCTCCAACATCTCAAATCCAGATTATGAAGCCATCCTACTATGCCATAGGGATGATGTGGAGATGCAGAAGGCCAAGATTATTGATGATGCTGAGAGAGATGGGAATGTAGATGCCTGGATGCAAGGAAAGTATGATGTAACTCTCAGTGAAGCACTTCAATATCTTAGAGAGGAATACATCACTTCACTGGGTTCAAATGCAAAATCCCTGTCCCCTAGTGAAGTGTTTGAAGCTGTCTGTTAAATATAATTGATGTGTTTTAATCAGTGTTTAAGTGTTACAGTGAATTATCAGAGTTTAGCTGGAAGCAGTCAGAGTTTAGTGTAAACTCTGACAGTTGGAAGCTCGATAGAGTTTGTCAAACTCTGTCTGGAGGAAGCGTCTACTGGTCAACAGTGATTGAAGATTAATTATGGAAGCGATATCTTTGAAGATTGGATAGCTATCAAAGAGATCGAGTTGACATAGGAGACGTGTGACAATCTGTAATTGATATCATTGTATAGCTGATTATTAGGAATATCAATTAGAGATTGTATCGTAGCTGTATGTTATATAAATACAGTTAGGTTAACCCTAGAAGGGTATCGATAACTTATCTTTATTGAAACCTAGCAGCTCTTTGTGATATTTACATCACGAAGAGGGTTCGTAATATAAGAAGTTTTTAAGTGCATAAACGCTTTTACTTGTTAAACTCTCATACAAAGTTGATTATTAATTGTGTATTCGGCCTAACAAGTGGTATCAGAGCCAATCTGTTACTTTATTACAGGTTAAGATCCAAACACAAAAATAATCATGGCCGCAATTCCTCCACCAACACCTACTGTTTCTGAAAAGGCTCCTACTACTGTGAGTCGTTATGAACCAATCAGGGTTCCTATTCTGAGGCCATTAGAGTATGCTATGTGGAAGGTCAAGATGACTATGTTTCTGGAGGCTACAGATCCAGAATATCTTGACAGGATTTATGAAGGTCCTCATAATCCTACAAAGCTATCTGTTGCAGTTGCTGGTGAAGAAGCAAAAATGCTTCCAAAGGAAAAGAAGGACATGACTCCTGAAGATCTATCATCAATTGCTAAGGATGCAAAAGTTAGGCATTTACTGCATAGTGCTTTAGACAATGTTATGTCTAACAAAGTCATTAACTGCACCACTGCAAAAGAAATATGGGATGCTCTTGAAGTCAGGTGTCAAGGAACTGCGGTTATTAAGAAGAATAGGAGAAACATACTCACACAAGAGTATGAGCATTTTGAGGCTAAACCTGAAGAGACCAAGACAGAAACATTTGATAGATTCTGTAAACTGATTAATGATCTGTCATTGGTCAACAAAGAGTATGATCTAGAAGACTCGAATCTCAAGTTTCTTCTTTCTCTACCTGAAAAGTGGGATGTGAAAACAACCACTATTAGAGACAACTATGATCTTGCTGAAACAGAGATTGATGAAATCTATGGACTGCTCAGAACTCATGAATTGGAAATGGAGCAGAGAAACAGGAGATCAAGCAGGAAAGGAAAGTCTGTTGCTCTTAATGTTGAAGAGAAGCCTCAGAAGAAAGAGGCAACAAGAAGGAAAATGAAGGGAAAAGCTTTGGTCATACATTCAGAAAGTGAATCACCAAACTCTGATTATGATTCAAACTCTTCTGAATCATCTGACTCTGAGGATGATGAAGAAGAAATGAGGAAAATGGCTGTGTTGATGGTGAAGACTTTCAAGAAAATGGGCTTCAAGAAAGGAAAAAGGTTTTCTAGGGATTCAAATGAAGACAGGAAAAGCTACAGGAAGTCTGATAAGAGAGATTCTAAAGGGAAGAAGGATAAGTCTGAAATTCAATGCTACAAGTGTAAGGAGATGGGTCACTATGCTCCTGAGTGCAAGAAGGGTAAAACTGGAAAGGTACTCTACACTAAAGGCAGAGATTGGGCAGATACTTCAGATTCTGATGAAGAAGTGAACTATGCTCTCATGGCTACTACTGAATCAGAATCCTCTGAAAATCAGGTACCTCTAACTACCTATGCTTATAATATTGATGACATTGCTCAATTAAGAATTTATCTTAAGTCATTGCATATAAGTTATAGGGATCAGACTTTAGAAAATGAGAGGATAAAAGCTGAAAATTTTGAACTTAAGGTTAGAAATAAACTTGTTGAAGAAAAACTTGAAAACATGCAACAAGTTCAGAAAGAGAGAGATGATGCTGTTTGCAAAGAACAGAATTTGCTTCAGAAGTATAAACAACTAGAGTCAGAGTTGGAGGAAGCAAATAATAAAATTAGGACTTGGACTAATTCTGGGAAGGACACTCAACAGATTTTTCATTTCAAAATCAAGTTAAAGTCAGAACTCATTTTGTTCATGGAACCAGTAAATTTTTGTCTGAAAATGAAAAGGAAGCTGTCAAAAGTAAACCAGTAAAAACTAGTGTTAAACAGGTTAATATTGGTTCAATGACAGATAAACAACTCAAACATAAACTGAAGGAGTTAAAATCTGTTGAGAAACAGAAAGTGTCAAACAAGAACAGAAATGGAAAGGTAGGCATCACTTCAGGAAATAAACCAATGCTTGCTAGTTATGCTCTAAGAAAGACATGTCATAACTGTGGTAGTACTAAGCATCTTGCAAATTTCTGCAAGAAAAATAAAAATATAAATTCTTTACCTAGAAAGTCTGAGGTAAAGAAGGATTTTGCTAGAACTAAGCCACAGACTTTATGCACACACTGTGGAAGCACTTGGCATTCCATTTATACTTGCAGAAAATATCATGCTATCTATCATAATTACTATGAACTGAAACCCAATCTGAAATGGGTTAAAGTTGATACTGCAAGTGTAAACACTGATACTGCTAGCTCAAACTCTGATAATGTTAATTCCGCTGCAAAAGCTAACAAAGTTAAGAATGTCAAAGGATCCAAGCAAGTCTGGATCCTTAAAACTAATCCTCAGTAATTGCTTGTGATTGCAGGGCAACAGGGAGGCAACCCTAGTCGTGGACAGTGGATGTTCAGGACACATGACTGGAAATAAAGCCCTGCTATCAGAATATGAGGAGAAGGCTGGCCCAAAAGTTTCCTATGGTGATGGCAATGTAGGAAGAACATTGGGATATGGCAATATTAATCTTGGAAATGTCATCATCAACAATGTAGCTCATGTCCCAGGACTCAAGCATGACTTGTTATCTGTGAGTCAAATCTGTGACAAGGGATATCATGTAGATTTTCAACCTGAATATTGTGAAGTCATCAGTAAATCTACAGGAAAGGTTGTTCTAGTTGGTCACAGGCAAAACAACATTTATGAAATCAAGCTTTTGATAGACTCTGTTGGAAAAGCTGTTTGCCTGTCTACAAGAATGTCTAGTGAAGAGAGTTGGAAGTGGCACAAGAAACTCTCACATTTGAACTTGAACAACATCAATGAATTGATCAGAAAGGATCTTGTAAGAGGACTCCCAAAGGCTCTGTTAAATGTTGATGGCCTGTGTGACTCATGTCAGAAGGCTAAACAAAGGAAGTCATCTTTCAAGAGCAAGACAGAATTTTCTATCACTGATCCCTATCATCTTCTGCATGTTGATCTCTTTGGTCCAGTAAATGTTATGTCTATTGCAAGGAAGAAATATGCTTTAGTCATTGTTGATGAATACACTAGATTCACTTGGGTGTATTTTCTAGCAAAGAAGGATGAAACTGCATTAACTCTAATGGAGCATGTGAAGCTTCTGGACAAAGGATCAAGCAACAAAGTCAGAATCATCAGAAGTGATAATGGAACTGAGTTCAGAAATGCAACAATGGAAGAATTCTGCAAGGACAATGGAGTGAAACAAGAATTTTCAGCACCTGGTACACCACAACAAAATGGTGTAGTTGAAAGGAAAAATAGAACCTTAATTGAAGCTGCCAGAACTATGCTTGATGAAGCAAAATTGCCAACTTATTTCTGGGCAGAAGCTGTTCAAACTGCTTGTTTTACTCAAAATGCAACACTGATCAATAAGCATGGAAAGACACCATATGAGATGGTGAAGAAAAAGAAGCCTAAACTGAAATACTTTCATATTTTCGGGTGCAAATGTTTTGTTTTGAAGACTTATCCAGAACAGTTGACCAAGTTTGAGCTAAAGGCAGATGAAGGAATTTTTGTTGGCTATCCACTGTCAACAAAGGCATTCAGAGTTTACAATCTGAGAACTAAAGTGATCATGGAATCTATACATGTTTCTTTTGATGATAAGAAGATAACTGGACTTGAAGACAAAGATGAATATGATCAACTGAACTTTGAAAATGAAGATTTAAACTCTGATGAAGGAAACTCTGATGAAACAATTCTGACAGACTCTGTTGAAACAAACTCTGAACCTCTACTGGTAAACACTGGAGAAACTTCTCAGTCACAACAAAGGGGAGAACCAGTTGAGGGGGAGCATGATCAAGATGAAGACTCAAACACTGATACTGAGTCAACTGAAAAATCTGGATCAAACTCTGAAAATTCAAATTCTGACTCTGGGCAGTCAAGTTCAGGGGGAGTCTCAGAAAACGAAGATAGATCACAACAAAATCAGGAGAGCATGGATCAAGGGGGAGGATCATATGCTGATAGAAGTCATTTACCTTCTGCTAGGAAATGGACTAAATCTCATACACCTGATTTGATAATTGGTGATCCAGATGCAAAAGTAAAGACAAGAAGTGCTACTGCAAGTGAATGTCTGTTTCATGCATTCTTGTCTAAAAATGAACCAAAGAAAGTAGAAGAAGCTCTTCAAGATGCAGACTGGATAACAGCAATGCAGGAAGAGTTGAATGAATTTGAAAGGAATGAAGTTTGGACTCTTGTACCAAGGCCAAAGAACAGATCTATTGTTGGTACTAAATGGGTTTTCAGAAACAAGACTGACAGTGAAGGTGTTATCACAAGGAACAAGGCTAGACTGGTAGCAAAAGGCTATTCACAGCAGGAAGGAATAGACTATGATGAAACATTTGCTCCAGTTGCAAGATTGGAGGCAATCAGAATTTTTCTAGCATATGACTCTCACAAGAAATTCAAAGTGTTCCAGATGGATGTGAAAAGTGCTTTTCTGAATGGAAAGCTTGAAGAAGAAGTGTTTGTTGAACAACCACCAGGATTTGTGGACCCCAAATATCCAGATTATGTCTACAGGCTAGATAAGGCACTGTATGGACTTAAGCAGGCACCAAGAGCATGGTATGAGACACTTGCTCAGTTTCTTCTAGAAAGTGGATTCAACAGAGGAACAATTGACAAAACTCTGTTTTATTTCAATCAAGGAAGTGACCTCCTTTTAGTTCAAATTTATGTTGATGACATCATTTTTGGGTCTACTAATGATAAACTCTGTAAGAAGTTTGCCAAGCTCATGCAGTCCAGATATCAAATGAGCATGATGGGAGAGCTTAGTTACTTTCTAGGCCTACAGGTGAAACAAACAGATGATGGAATTTTCATTAATCAAGAAAAATATACCAGAAATCTTCTCAAGAAATTTGGTATGCTTGACTGTTCATCTGCATCAACTCCCATGGCAACAGCAACTAAATTGGACAAAGACATAGGAGTTTCAGTGGATATGACAAACTACAGGGGCATGATAGGATCTCTTCTATACTTGACAGCTAGTAGGCCTGACATCATGTATGCAACCTGTCTTTGTGCAACGTTTCAGGCAGATCCTAGAGAGCCACATCTGACAGCTGTAAAAAGAATCTTCAAGTATCTCAAGGGCACTATATCATTAGGTCTGTGGTACCCCAGAGAATCAGATTTCAAGCTACTTGGGTATCCTGATGCAGACTTTGCTGGCTGCAAGGTAGACAGAAAGAGCACTAGTGGAAGTTGTCAATTTCTTGGTGACAGACTTGTTTCCTGGTACAGCAAGAAACAGAAATCAATCTCCACATCTACAGCAGAAGCAGAATATATTGCAGCTGGTAGCTGTTGTGCACAGATCTTATGGATGAAGAATCAACTGCTGGATTATGGATTGAGGTATAGTAATATCCCTATTTACTGTGATAATCAAAGTGCTATTGCTATGACAGGTAATCCAGTACAGCATTCAATGACCAAGCACATCAGCATAAGGTACCACTTCATCAGAAAACATGTGGAAGAAGGAAATATTGAATTACATTTTGTATCTACAGAACAACAGCTTGCAGATATCTTCACTAAACCGTTGAGTGAAGCTACATTTACAAGACTGGTCAATGAACTAGGAATGGTCTCTGGTTCTGACTAGGAATGTTGGTTAGATTCAAACTTTACTTATGTGATGTATTAATCATATTTCCTGATTGGTTAAATGCTAAGTGAACTCTGTTGATTAAACTCTGTTATGCATGCTCTGTTAAACTCTGTCAGCATGTCTGTATGTCATACACTGTTAATAAGTTTGATAAACTCTGTGAACTTTGAATTGATTTTTGTCTGAGTGAAAAACACCAATGAAGAAATATGTATGAAGCATGATTCTCAGCAATTAATCATGAATCTTTCTGAGTTATTGTGATCTAATCTTAGATTGTGCAGAAAGTTAACACAGCATGATACTGGCTCATATTTATAGCATCTCTTAGTTCATTTTGTCCTAAACTCTGAGTCTATAAATACTGTGTGCATTACCTTACATGAAAAACTACTGATGTTGAAGAACTCTAAACTCTGTTAGTTATACTCTGATAGAATAAAATGCTTACTGCAATACCCCAAATAAAATGTATATAGGTTGTTATACTCCTTTGAGATTATGTTGGATACTAGGATGACCCAAGAACCTATTGGTATATAATATGTGCTAAAATTCTCTGATTTTTGGTGACAAGTTAAATACTAGAATGACCCAGGAACTTATCAAAATGATAAGGGCTAAAATTTTTGAATTTTTGGTGACTGGTTCCAACCTCTGATTACTGGAATGAAAAAAAAAAAAAAAAATTGAATGATGAAAATACAAATAAAAAAAAATGTATATAAAGGGGGTATAAAATAAAAGTTACTGTAAATAGTATGAGTACTTCAGAGTTTAGCTTTCATCATACAATCAGTGTTTACTATGAGAGTTTGTGCATCTAGTGTTTATTGATTTACTTTATGGATTTTATGAAAAATTAGATGCTCTAAAAATTGATTTAGTAAACTCTGCTTCACACACACATATTCACAATTGTGCAATTTATGAAAGGGTTTCGGTGATAAAGTTGGAGAATTGACAAACGCTGTTGATTCGTGATTTGTACTCTAAGGTAAATTTTCACTTGGACAATTTGAAAATTTGGAGTAAATAGGGTTCTTGACAACTGTTAATCAGTGGATTGTTGATGAATGTGTTCTTTATATGATTACTTTAATTAGTTTTCATATTCTCTTCTTGATTTATTTTCTTGAAGAACAGTTCATAAAACATAAATAAAAGTTGCAGAACACAATGAATAAGATTAGAGAAAAAAAAATTTTCATTGATGATAAGAAAGAGATTACAAGCAAATATTACATCTTTTTGTTCTCTCTATCTGCTAATCTATTCAACAGGAAAATAAAAGGACAATCCAAACCACACCATTGTTAGCAAAAATTCCCAGATCCCATCTTTGCCACTTTATTTGGGTGGAAGTTGAAGGGATAAGGTTATTTTTGCTGACATATTCATTAACAATGGTTGGTGGTGTTGGATGAGGATGCCTTCGAGGAGAGCCACGCCAATGTTGCTTGGAGGGCAGCATCGATGTCAATCACCCTTGCAGGTTTCTCTCTCTCGATCTCTTCCAGACCGGCATCCATTTGCAGCCACAGCGTCTCAAGCTGCCTTTCCCACTCAAACGCTTCAAATTCTTCACGCGTATAGCTGAAGATGTCCATATTCTCGACAAGATGAAGGTTTTTCTCTTTGATGGTAAGGTTGGCCATTGTTTTTCAGAGTATTTGGTTTGAAGGGTTTGTGATTTTACAGGGGAGACTAAAAGGTTAAAGGTTTAATGAACTAATCTGAGCAAGTCTCTAGGCCTTAAATAGAGTTTGGTAAGAACGAAGTTCTTAAACGCTTCGTATTCTGGTTATTAAAGGCAACAGGTAAACGCTTCAAATTCTGGTTTTACTTGGGTCCAGATATTTTAAAAGAGTATTATTTGATTTTTGTTTAAATCAAATATTTTAATGTTTTAATTTTCAAAATACTCTTCTTAAAAATAAGCGCACGTGACCCACTCGCCCATTAATGTGTCCCACTTACCTATTATCGTGTCCCACTACACATTAATCTAGGAACTGATTGAGTGTTTGTTACATAAGAGATTGGGTTTTTAATTACTTTAATCACTTTTGTGTCCAAACGATTGTGTTTTATTCTTACATCTCACAGTTATCCTATTTTTCACTTGGGCATTCACGCAAACACCTCTTCTACATACATTACTCTTGGAAATTCTTGCAAATTTCTTAACTCCATGGCTTTTAAAGCATTCACTGCTCTTGGTTTACGGTTTGTTCCTAACAACTATGAAGCTCCACTCTATCATCAACGCGTTCCAGAATCGTTTCATCTAATGCAGAACTTCTTGAGGGATTCAGAGATTGGACAGGCTCTGGTTGGACCTGCTACTCTCTCTGCGTCTCAAATTGCTACATTCTGGCAGAATTCAGTTTATGTGGATGGAGGGGAGAATGGAACTCCTAACATCATCTTCACTTATGAAGACCAAGACTATGTGATTACTCCACAGACTGTACGAGATACAATGGGGTTTGAAACACATACTTCTTATACTCTGGTTAATGAAACTTATTTGAGAGAGATGCTACAAGAGATAGGTTACATGGAATCTCTTGACAAGCTTGGCGGTATAAAGAGACCAAATCTCAGAAAGGAATGGAACTTCTTCTTTGATTGCATTACAAGGACGTTCCAGAAGAAAGTCACCAACTGGGATGCCATTCCGATAGACAGTCTCCAAATCGGGTATTCTCTACTCTATGGTACTAATTTTGATTTTGGTCGACATGTTCTGATGCGCTTAGGTGATAAACTGTCAGAATCTACTACTGTTTATTATGCTCGTTTTTGTCAAATGCTGTTTAATGCTTGTGTACCTGGTCTTGAAATTGATGATGCTGATGAAATTGATCCTTTTAGAGTCAATAAGAAAATATTCTCTGATATGACTAACAAGGATGTAGGTAAAGCAAATCTTCCTGCTTTTGTCATGCCACTTGCTCTGCAAAATTTTCTAAATCAACCACAAGAACCAGAACAACCTGAACCACAAGAACCACAACAATCTGAACCTGAACAATCACAACAACAACCTGAACCACACCCTGAACCTCAACCAGAACCAAACACTGAATCACCTGCTCACTCAGCACCTACAAAACAACCTTCACCCACTCCACACACAAACTCTGATTCATCACAATCTCCACCAGAATCAAAGTCTAAAGCACAAAGAGTTAAGGAGGCAATTATTGAACGACATGCAAGTCTAAAGCAAGCGAAAGAGACACAAAGAAAATCAAAACGGAAATCTCCTGAAGCTGTTTATACTAGAAGGGTGAAAAGAATAAAAGTTCGGGCAAAAATGCCTAAGTCACCATCTAGTGAAGAGGATTCAGATAATGTACCTCTGGCAAAACGAAGAAAGCTGATATTCTCTGATTCTGTGGATGAAGAAATTGATACTCCAGAGGTTGTTTCACAGCAAACACCTCCTGTTGAAGTTGAGATAGATGCAATACCTGCAGAGGCTGAAATACCTGCAGAGGATGAAGTGCCTGCAGAGGACAAAATGCCTGCAGAAGAGGATGCTAGAGATGGCCTTTCTCCAATAAATGATATTCTTGATTCATTTATTCCATTCTGTGATCCTATCTCTGATATTGGTGTAGCTGATCAACCTACGGTTGTTCTTTCTGAAGCTGTGGCATCCCATACTGAGTTAATATCCGATGCTCACCAAACTGTTGAAGGAGGAGAAGAAATTGATCAGGCCACCAAGGTCACTTCTCAGTCAATGCCTGTTGCTGAGCCTGAGCAACATGGAGAAAATCTTGACAAGCCAACAGAAGAAATTGCTAAACCTATGGCTGAAGATGAACCTGCTAAAGTTACAAGTGTTGAAACTGAAGGTGAAAGTAGTGCAAACTCTGATGCTGCACCAGTACAAACAGACAATAAACATACACCTTTCACTCAACCTTGTACTTCTCATGAAGTTGAGAGAGCACAATTTGCAAAGAATGCTGCTGAATGGTACAAAGAAGATTGTATTTTTCCACGAGGAAGAGCAGCTGATTTTGTTAAGAAAAATGCTGATACTATCTCCAATCCAGAGATTCTTTCTTGCTTGAAAGCTACTGTAGTTCAAGTAAAAACTCTGGATAGAATATTTGATGATACTACATTGGCAATCACTGCTTTGCGCAATGAGGTTGTAGCCAGAGAAATGAAAATGGAAAGAGAATCAAAACTTGTGACTACAAAATTCTCTAAAGCTCAAGACAATATCTTTGCCAGGCTGAGTAAAGTTGAAGAGAATCAGTCTGACTTATCTGCTAAAATTGATTCTATTGCTACTTCCCTGGAGTTAATTACATCTATTCTAATGCCTGATGATGTCAAAAAGGGGGAGAGAGTTGTCAGAAGGGATAGTGCTGGAGATGGAAGTAGTAAAGGAAAGAACAAGGCTGAAGAGGCTCAAACTCTGAGAACTAGCAAGTCATCAAAATCACAGTCTGTTGGGAGAAATACTGATACTCAAGGTACTTCAAAGACCAAGAGTTTGCTATTACCTTCTAATCCACAGACTGATGAAGAATTGGCTGCTAAGCTGTTCATTGAAGAGAATGAGGAAGGAGTTACGATTGAGGACATTGAAGCTGAAGAAAAGAGTTTACAAGAAGAACATCTTAAAGCTTTAAAGTCTGGTAAGGTACAAAGAGGAAAAGCTCCTAGACCTGTTGTTAAAGGTGTTGTGATCAGAGAAAGGACTGATGTTAGTCAAAGTTCTCGGTTTTCAAAGGAAGCAATTGCAGCAGAGGCTAAACTTAAGCTAAAAGGCATTGAAGGTGAAAGTTCACAGAAGAAAGTTACAACTTCTGTTGCATCACAAGCAATGATCACACCTTTACACTCTTCTCAGTTGAAATCGGTTTTTGGTAAAGGAACAATTTCTGATCCAAATGTATTATCTAGAGTCTCTATGAATGTTTCTGATGGAAAAGCTTTATCTAGCAAAGTTGGTAATAATAAGGGTGGACTAGGTTCACACAGAGACAAGAGGCAATATACTGGTCCTAGAGATCCTTCTTCACTGGTTGTTCCAGGTCGTGGTGTTCCTCAAGAGAGTTTGGACAGACTGGAATCAGTACAGTTAGTTCATCAGAAGAGTTTAAACAAGGATTTTCTTTTGTACTTCATGGCTGATGGGACAGTATTTAAAGTTGGTGAGGATGATATTGGCTTGAAATGTTGGGAAGAACTAGAGTATGTTCTGTATCTTCTCAAGGTGAATAGTCGAAGGACTCAATCAGTTGCTAATGTGCTCAGAAAGAGAATGACTCAGAATCTGGCAATCAGAGGAGAGAAATATAATAGCAGATATGTTCCTAAATACAGGGATTACAAAGGAAATCTCATTGAAATGAAGAAAGGTACTGCAAAGTTAAAGACTGATTTGGGAATTACAGTACTTGATTTCAATTCACAGTCGGAAAAAGTCAGATTTATCAGACTGGGTAATGAGATGAGAAGGAACAAGATTTATGATCTTAGGGCTGCTATCTACCAGACAGATGAAAGTGATCCTCAGCTCAGAGAAATCAAAGAAGCTATGAAGATTGAGCTTGAAAATGCAGAAAGAAGATTGCTGATTGATTATCTCAGAGCCATGCCAGATCTTGAAATGATAAGAGATTAAGGTCTGTAAGAATTTTTTTATTCTCTATAGTTTTTATTAAGTAGAAGCTTAAACTCTGAATTTGTGTAAACACTGTATTTGTTTATTTGTTTTGACATCATCAATTATTGTCATTAACTTGTGCATTTTTGCTAATGAACAAGTTGGGGGAGATTGTTAAATATAATTGATGTGTTTTAATCAGTGTTTAAGTGTTACAGTGAATTATCAGAGTTTAGCTGGAAGCAGTCAGAGTTTAGTGTAAACTCTGACAGTTGGAAGCTCGATAGAGTTTGTCAAACTCTGTCTGGAAGAAGCGTCTACTGGTCAACAGTGATTGAAGATTAATTATGGAAGCGATATCTTTGAAGATTGGATAGCTATCAAAGAGATCGAGTTGACATAGGAGACGTGTGACAATCTGTAATTGATATCATTGTATAGCTGATTATTAGGAATATCAATTAGAGATTGTATCATAGCTGTATGTTATATAAATACAGTTAGGTTAACCCTAGAAGGGTATCGATAACGAATTATCTTTATTGAAACCTAGCAGCTCTTTGTGATATTTACATCACGAAGAGGGTTCGTAATATAAGAAGTTTTTAAGTGCATAAACGCTTTTACTTGTAAAACTCTCATACAAAGTTGATTATTAATTGTGTATTCGGCCTAACACTGTCAATGATTCCTACAAGGGTTTTCTCAAGGCTGCACACTATCTTGGCAAGGAAGTCAAAACTGAAGTCAACAAGGTGAGTGACAAGACAGCCACTTCAGTAGAAGAGATAAAGAGGGCCTTTGATGCCAAATTTCCTCAACTAGACAGTGTGGTCAAAGATATCAGACACTGCAACACCACCTGCACCAAGATGGATAATAGTCTAGCTCTCCTTAAAGATACAGTCACAGGTCTAGGAAGCAAATTTCAAATTCTATCTGATCAGACTATAGATGCCAATGCCATGCTTAGGACACTCTTTGCAAATCAATATGGAGACAAGCTGGTAACTGAGGTTCCTGTGCATGAGCTGTCTAGATTTGAAGTGCAGAGACTTAAAGAACAATCCCTGTCTGGCTTCAAATCTAATGCATTATTCAGTAAGGTAGATGCACTTGAAAAGGAGGTAGTTATTCTCACTCAGTCCAATGCTCATCTTACAGACAAGGTACAAACTCTAACTGAGCAGTTGAACACTCAAGCCACCACCACAGCTGATGTTCTTCTGCATCAACAATCAATGTTGTCTGCAATGATGAAGCACATGGGTCTCCCTTTACCTGAAGAATCTTCAACCCCAAAGGTCAATACTACAGCCTCGGTGCCTGACAACAAGCCTATGGGGGAGAAGAGGACATCAAGGAACTCAAATACAAAGGGGGAGAAACCACCAGTAAAGGGCATCAAAATCACTGAAGGTGCTCATCAAAGAACTTCAAAATCTCTAATTCATGTGCCTGGCAAAGGAAAAGACAAAGTTGATGAGCCTCCTACTTCTCTGCCAGTTGTCACTCTACCAACTATGTACATCACTACTTCCAGTGGTCAAAAGCAAACTATCACAACCACAGTGGTTGCAGGGAGCATGCCATCTGATAAACCTTCACTCTCCATATCCAAAAGTGCCAAGCCTGTAGAAGTGAAGGTGGTCACTGAGGCCAAGCTACAAGAAATTTCAAACTCAAATGTTTATCATGATGATGCATTCTTGGAGTTTCTGAAAGTCTTAAGAGAACAGGCTGGTGACACTCAATTGTATCTAAGGAGCTTAAAGGATCAGATCGATTACTTCACTGTGGTACCTAGAAAAGTTGGTAGCTCATGGCTCAAGGAAGTAATGATGGTAGCAAAATCCAGAATCTGGCATCTAACCTACAAAACTCTACATGCCTTGAAACATTCAGAGATAGATGCACTGATAGAGCTCATAGAGAAGAGGAATGTAAATGAAAACAATAAGAGTCTGTATGATGACTTGAGGAATGGCCAACCTTCAAGGCTGCCAGAAGTGATTAAGAAGCCATGGACCATCATCTATCAGTCTGGCACCAGAATTGAAGAGATTAAACAATTGGTCATTCCCAATGATCTCACTTCTCGAAATCACAGACTCATTATTGCCATCATTGATCTACTGCAAAAGAAAAAGGGGACAAGTACTGCTGAAGAGATAGAGGCACTGCACATTCTCAGATCATACATTGCAACTGGTGTAATTCCAGAAATGGCCAAGCCAAGGACGAATAAGGATGATGAAGATGAAGACAAGAGTGATGGGAGGAGAAGTCATTACAGGAGTGATAAGGGGGATGAGGACAAGAAGAAGAAGAAAGACAGCAAGGATAAGAAGGATGATGACCAAGGCAAAGTCTATGAGAGGAAGAATGGAAAACAGCAAGCCTTAGGCATTGCTAGCAGTAATCTCACCACAACACAAGACTCTAAGTCTAGGGTGAATGCTATTAGTAATGACCTACCAAAATCTAATCCCATGGCTTCTGCAACTGTTTTACCACCTCAAGAAGAGAAGAAGATTCAAGTCAAGAAACCATCTGTACATTTTAAAAAGCATACTGCTAATGGAATACTACAATGGTCCACAAACAAAGGTCACATGCTACTGCCAGGCAACCATGTCAAAAGGATCAAATTCAAACAAGCTGCAAGGAAACCAAAGCTATCCAAGTCAAGGACTCTGACAATCTATCCAGGCTTAAAACTCCAACCACTAGATGAAGATTTTGATGAAGACCAACTGCAATTCTTACAAGCTTAAAGAATCTATCATGTTGCCATTGTTGATAACTGCCTTGAGATCAAATATACTGATGGAAGGGAGGAGAAATTCAAACAAGGAGGATGTCAACACTAGGGCAAACTACATGACATAGAAAGAATCATTGCACTATTGAGCTCAGAAGATAAAGTGGAAAGAGTATGGAAGCTGGAGCTAATTGATTTTGTGAAGATGAAGAGAGATCATAAGGAGAAAATCAGAAAAGAGTGTCTTGAGAAATGGCTAGCAAGGGAGAAAGAAATTGAGAGACTGGAGATTGAAGCAGAAAAGCTAAGGGCAAAGGGATTGTGTAGAGTTCAGTTTAATTCTATGTGGTGAAGTATAGGAGGAGAAATGGGAATCAGATCCACATCAGAATGAATCTACTCAACCACTATCCTACAAGCATTCTGAATTCAGTACTTGAAGATTTCAAAGACTCAATTTTGCTTGAAGAATTGGATGCTATGGCAGAAATAATAAAAGCTATGGATGAGAATACAAGGAAGGAGAAAGAAAGAAGACAGAAGGCATATGATGATTTGCAAGCCAAAGCTATGGAAAGGGAAATAAATGATATTGGCTAGTACTTCATTATAGGCTGTAAGATTACTCACCCTGTAGTTCTATTCACATTGCTGATCAAAATTCATACATGTACTGTCAAGTTTTATCTTTATGTATGTTAGGCTTGTTATCAGACATGAAATTGTGACTAAGGGTCTTACTCACAATTTGGGGGAGATTGTTAGTCACAGAGGCATGCCTGAATACATCTAATAACAAGCCTAAGTATGTGTAATGATATGCATTACCTACATGACCTCTTAACTGAGGGAACCTCTAGTTGTAGAGTTTCTATTTTTTCTGTACTTGTAATAGGCATCAAATTCTAGTTGTGTTACAGTAATTATAAAGTCAAGAATAATGCTTGAAAGAAGTTCCAAGGTTCATGCCTCAAGCAAGGAGGTAAAGACTGCCAAATAATCACAGTTGGGAATTGAAGAAATGAAGAATTTGCCTAAGTACCAATTCGAGAAGTACATTTGTCTATTCGAGAAGTCTAGCATTCGAGAAGTCAGAGATTCGATATCTCAGAAGACAGTATTCGATATCTCAGAAGACAGTATTCGATATCTCTGAATACACTGTTCGATATCTCATTCGATATCTCAGAGATTCGATATGTCTATTACTCTATTCGAGAACTCATGGAGTCAACAGGTCAAAGCATCATTCGAGTTCTCTAAGAGTCAACAAGTCAATGATCTATTCGATATCTCAAGGACTAAAGAAGCTATTAGACATCTCAGGGATTCGATATGTCAAAATGCTCTATTCGATATCTCAAGGAATCCTAGAGAAAAGAGCTATTCGAGAAGTGATTCGATATGTCAATATAACACTATACGAGAACTCAGAGTTATCGATTAAGTCAATTCGAGTTCTCGAATCAATCACTTAGCCACTTCTCGAATACATTCTTGGAGACAAAATACTGAAGAATTGTACAAGTCAGAAACCTGCAACAAGCCGAGACGCTTTATTTGACTATGAACTATAAAGCAGATTGGAAAGCCTACAAAGAAGCTTGGAGAGATAAGACAAAGGGACAAGGAGCTAAAGAAGTGGATCTGAACAGGCTTTGCAAAGTCAAATCTGTAGCCGTTTGGACTCTTACTCAAATAAGATAGACAGACTGGAAAGTATTTTGTTTACCTACCTTATTTGTAGTAAGTAGGTGTATCCATGTCTATAAGGATACAGCCTCATTTCCAAAGCTGTAGAAGAGTGATAAGTTTTTCAAGATACATCTCAAGAAATATCTCTCTAAGAAAAACGAAGCTGAGAATACTACCATTTGTATTCACAGATTGTAGTAAAATCTTTATCTAATAAAATATTAGATTAAACTGATATTGTGTTGTGTTTGTCTTTATTATCTGTTCTTACATATTTTACACATTCAACACATATCTTGCTGCAAAGATTCAAGAACAAAGAAAAGTTCAAGAATCCATTCACCCCCCCCCTCTGTATTCTTTTACCGTATTCAATACTCAACAGACTGGGTCAATTGACCAAAAAATATTCTGAAAATAATATATTTGTATCTCTGAAAATAGTTTTGAAAACTAATAATAATTTTTATATATTAATATAATAATATATTAAATATTAATACTTAAATACTAGTAATTATACTAATATTTTGATTCTTTGTATTTGAGATAAATATCATTTATTTAGTATCTCAAAAATATTTCCGAATTTAATTCCGATAAATATTTGCAAAGAATAGTTTTATCTTTATCTGTAGGAAAATTAAGTTCTCGATAAAACCCGATCGATAAAGTTTCATATGTTATCGTTATCGATGAATCTGAGTTTTAGAGTTTTAATCATCCGGAAAGATATCTTTTTCGTGAGATGACTATAAATAATGATAAATATTCTCACAAAAATATATAAATATTTATAATATTTATATATCAATATAAACCATTATTTTGGAATTTCCAACATTCCTAAATCCAAACGGAGTTTAGTGAATCTTTCGGAATTCAATGGTTTCGTGAAGATGTCCGCGAGATTGTACTCAGTTTCTATATGATTCATTTTTATATCGCCTTTATTAACATGATCACGTAAGAAATGATGTCTCACATCTATATGCTTAGATCTTGAATGTAACACGGGATTTTTACTAAGGTCAATAGCACTCGTGTTATCGCATAAGACTGATATTACATCAAATTTAGTATTATAGTCGGCTAATGTTTGCTTCATCCAAAATATTTGAGCACAACATTTTGCGGCCGCTATATACTCAGCTTCCGTTGTGGAAATAGATACCGAATTTTGTTTCTTGGAAAACTAAGATACTAGGCATCCTCCTAGGAACTGACATGTACCACTTGTACTTTTTCTGTCGATTAAATGCCCGGCATAGTCCGAATAAGAAAAACATACTAAGTCGAATGGTACTCCTTTTGGATACCAAAGACCTACGTCCGTGGTTCCTTTTAGATATCTCAATATTCGCTTTACCGTGGATAAGTGAGATTCCTTTGGTGCTACTTGGAATCTAGCACACTTACAAACACTATATTGAATATCGGGACGACTTGCGGTTATATATAGCAAGCTACCAATCATGCCTCGATATTTCTTAGTGTCAACGGGTATTCCGTTGGGATCTTCTGTTAATTTATCAGAAGTCGACATAGGAGTAGATATGGGTTTTGAATTTTACATCTCAAATTTCTTTAGCATCTCTTTGCAATATTTCGATTGTGAAATATGGATGCCTTCGTTAGATTAATTAATTTGCAATCCTAAAAAGAAATTTAATTCACCCATCATACTCATTTCGAATTCTTTGCTCATATTGTCAGAGAATTCTTTACATAATGCATCATTGGTCGAACTAAAAATGATGTCATCTACGTATATTTGTACAAGCAAGATATCATCTTTTTCCTGTCTTGTAAATAAGGTTTTATCGGCCGTTCCCATTTTAAAATTGTTTCTAATAGGAACTTGCTCAACCTTTCATACCAAGCTCTTGGGGCTTGTTTTAAGCTGTATAGAGCTTTGTATAATTTGTATACATACTCCGGATGCGTGGCATCTTCAAAACCGGGAGGTTGTTTGACATAAACTTCTTCTTCTAATATCCCATTTAAGAAAGCCGATTTGACATCCATTTGGTATACTTTGAAATCTTTATAACACGCATATGCTAATAGCATTCGAATTGATTCGATTCGTCCTACGGGTGCATAAGTTTCATCAAAGTCTATCCCTTCCATTTGGGTATAGCCTTGAGCGACTAATCTCGCTTTATTTCTAACAACCGTTCCGTTTTCATCTAACTTGTTTCTAAATGTCCACTTGGTTGCAATTATGCAAGTATCTTTGGATTTTGGAACAAGTTCCCAAACTTTGCTACGAGTGAATTGTAGTAATTCCTCTTGCATAGCTGAGATCCAATCTTCGTCTAGCAAAGCTTCTTTAGCGGTCTTAGGTTCTATTTGAGATAGAAAACTAAGATGATTCACAACGTTTTGTACTTGTGACCGCGTTTGAACTCCTTTATTTAAGTCTCCAAGAACATTATCTAGTGGATGACTTCTAATAATAGGAATTTCTTTAGGAAGTTCTACTTCCGTTTCGGCTAATTCTAATGGATTTCTTGGTATGGGAGTTCCAACATCCATATTTTCAAATTGTCGAATAATATTTTCTACATCATCTTGTTCAACTTTATCGTTTTCAACAGGATCTTTGTACTTTGATGGTGGTTTGCTTTCATCAAATGCAACATTCATAGATTCTTCCACCACAAGTGTTTTAAGATTGAATACTCGATAGGCTTTGCTATTTGTAGAGTATCCAAGAAATATACCTTCATTTGATTTATGATCAAATTTGGTAAGATAGTCTTTCGAGTTTAGTATGAAGCATTTGCATCCGAATACTCGAAAGTAACTTAGTTTCAGTGTTTTGCCAAAATAAAGCTCGTAAGGAGTCTTTTCTGTTATTGGTCGTAGAAAAACCCGATTAAAAATATGGCAAGAAGTAGACATCACTTCGGCCCAAAAATATTGAGGTCGACGATATTCATTAAGCATAGTGCTTGCCATTTCTTGTAATGTTCTATTTTTCCTTTCTACGACACCATTTGAGTGTGGAGTGTATGGAGAGAACAAATTATGTGTGATACCATTTTCATCACAAAAGTTCATAAAACTAGAATTCTCAAATTCTTTACCATGATCCGTCCGTATATAGACTATGGTACTATTTTGTTGATTTTGAATTCTTTTACATAGAGAAGAAAAAGATTCAAAAGCATCACTTTTAGATTTGAGAAATTCCGTCCACGTGAATCGTGAATAATCATCAACGATTACTAACGTGTATGAACAACCTCCGAGACTTTGTATTTGAACCGGACCAATAAGATCCATATGTAAAAGATCGAGTGTAACACCCCCAGATCCGGGGTCGGGAATCGAGTCGTTATGGTCTTATATTTCATACATAATACTCGACTTGATTCCAAAATAAATAAGTAGCATGCTGTGACCCCACAATAATATCCACTCACACACACAGTTATAGTCCCAGAGATGAAATTGAAATAAGTCTTACATAAAGGGTTTACGAATAAAAGTTATTACAAGCCCAAAAGGAGTAACAACATAAGTTTAAAGTTTTTGCCGTTGATTAACATTAATTATACATATAGTTAAGCTGGAAGCAAAAGCTGTCTATCTATGCTACCTCAGCAATGGCAGCTAGCATATCAGCGGGGAGTCCTGTGGGTCGGGTAACCTGCTTGCGCCGAGTGCGCCTTACGCGAGCCATCTGTCCTAGCTGTTGTTGTGACATAATAATTAATCAAAGGTGAGCAATAGCCCACCAACAACAATATAACTGAACAGTGATGATATATATATATAGCAGTTCAAATATTTTTGAAACCACATGCCATGCATTAGAGAAGATAATACCAGTATAAGGTAAATGATGAAGTTACAAGGTAGCTCAAAATATATATTCCATGGACATACTTGCTACGCAAAAGATAAGCAAAATATCATCATTTATCTGAAAGAGGAACTTGCAGAAAATATTACAATTCCAATTATGAATACTTTTCCAATACTGCCAACAATGATAATGTTGCAGAAAATAAATGAATTTGAATGATGAACTAATGCTAGAGTATTCACCGCGCCCGATGTTCTAATCCTTACGATGATCAATCGCAGATTGTACAGCTCAATTTAGATTTACTACCGGTAAAAGGAAGAGATGACGGATTTACTTGTCTACCGCCCTGTTAGATCTCCCCGGCCAACGGTTGGGCCAATGGGATGGACCGGCGCTACTCGGCCTCTTACACGACTCCAAGTTTGAAAAGAAGTTCATGACTTTGAACGTAAAGTTCGTCCCCCTTTCCCTAAGTATAATACTTGTTGATAAGACACCACAAAGTAGTCGTATCTAGTTGGAGAGGAAAATTTAACATCATATCTCCCAAGATACTGCTTGTTAGAGGATACCATCTTGTTCCAATAATCTTACCCCTCGAATGATGAGAGGGTACACAGATGTAATAGATATCAATCCAAGTTGCGAGTGAAAGGAATACTTTTCGAAAGATTTATGACCGGGAAGTCAACAAGATAAATAACATCTCCCAAGTAAGGTTCCTTTATAATTTGACAGTTAGATTTTGAATGAAGAAGGGAGTTTTGAGAACCTTTCTTGATACAAGTATTAATAATAAGACTCCGAAATAATTTACATAATATTCGAAGGTCGAAGATAATATTTAAATGAAATGAATCGCTTTTGAAACGAGTTAGAGGAATTAAATAAATATTCCAAAGAATATTTATTAAGGTGTAAGTATTAAAGGAATAATCTTAATATGAAATATTACTCAGAATGATTCTTGAGTAAATATTCACAAATAATATTCATTAAATAATTAATGAATATTTAAATTAATAATACTTATCGAATAAATAAAACTCGCATGAATATTCAAAATAATAGTTAGATGATGATCAAATGAATATTTGAAATAATATTCAATAAATAAATTATGAATAAATTCCAAAGGAATATTCGAGATAATATTCGCTAAATGAATCAACTTAAAATGAATATTGGAGAATAATATTCATTGAATAAATAAAGTTTAACTGAATATTCGAAACAATATTCGAAATGAATATTCGAAATAATACGCGATGAATGAATATTCTTTAAATAAATAATGGAAAGATATTTACTTAAATATTCTTTCCCAAAATAATCAAGATATATCAAGAAGTACTGACTCCCGGTCTATATTCGAAGAATAAGATTCAGATGCCCTTCACTAAAGGGTCTTAACCATATCCGACTTATAACCGATATATTACCTATCTAGGTTATAAGCAAACATTTAAATCAGGGAACATGTATAACAATAGAACTTGAATATAGGCATGCATGCTATGGCATATGTATAACGGAAAGCATATATATTCACAACAACAGCCTTTAAAAAAGGATTTGAAACTTGCCTGGTAATCGAGTACGAGTAGAGGTAGTGGTAGTGTGTCCCGGGTCAGGTCGGTGATCTATAAATAGTCAGAATACTCGAGATTAATCACTTAACACTTTTTAAAAGCTAAGTATCAACTTAAGTCGAAACACGTTTTCGAATTATCTCGTTATACACCTTTCAGTGTAACTCTTTTTATCACCGATACGATCCGACATTTGCTCGTTATTAAGACATGTCATCATACTCACACTTGGTATATACTTAAGTCGTATAAGTTCTAAAGTCGGTCGATTACGAACCAAGATTATACCTCGAGTTTTATCGCTCGTTTTATAAGTTATAACCAAAGTTATACTTTTAAGGGGTTAGTTCGCGTTTAACCTTGATTCAAACATTTTTTATAAAATCGAAAAACGATCCGTTTCACATGAGGTTTTCTCTCACACCTTCATTTTTATCTCTAGTATTTAATTACCATGATTCGCCACTGACTTACGTATTTTACGAGGGTTCAATTTCAGTTACAAACTCTCGTGTACGGTTTCAAACTACTTTTAGTAAACCGGCCATAAATCATAAACCGTAAGTCCATTTCACACGATCTTTATATCAAAACGAAGCTTATAACATAATCTACCCTATCATGGCAGAATATGACACTGGACAGTGAGTTAAAGCTACTATGATGCACGATTCCTTAAGGTTAACGACATTTCGGCATTATGACGTCTATAAATCGAACGTTCTAAAAATCATAACAACACAACCAAGCCACACCGGGCATCCACACATTTTATACACATGATTTCTCATCTCAAAATGTCCAAGAACATATCACTTCATCATATTAATCATCATGTTACCAAAATCACTAAATCACTTAACTAATCATGCTGATAACATACTAACATCATAACTACTCTTAAATCCATCAAGAACATGCATAAACTTAAAGTAAGAGCTAGGGTTTCAAGAGTGTTATACCTTCCTTGGTATGTATATGAGCCTAACAAGCCTTGATCTAGTCCTTAGAACACGTTATGATGGCTTAGATCAACCAAAGAAACAAGAAAAACAAAGATAGTTCTTGAAAAATACTATTCACCCTCCTCTTAAATGATTTATTTGAAAATGGAAACAAGGGAATTTGGACTTGAAATTTCTAGGAGATTAGTTTCTTGAAATATAGAACTCACCTTAAAAATTAGAAGATCAAACAATGGTTGGAAGTAGGTTTTTGATTTTGGAATTACAAAGGGGCCGAATGGAATGAACTTGGGCGAGTTTGTGTTGCTTGGCTTGTCTCTTGGATAATAATGCATAAAGTGAAGTGTTTTTGGATAATAGTTCATCTAAAGTAGCTTTATTAAAGTGATGATGCACTAGATGATGTATTTTGCAAGACATGTGTTGATCATTGGATGGTTTGCAAGCTAACTATGGTTTGATTTAGCTAAGCACTAGTTAAGCTCTAATTGATCTAGTTCCTTGCTAACTAGTTGGTCCCTAGATATTTTCCTTACTTGCACATGCATGCATCTTGTTCTCTGCTTGCTCTTTTGTCCGGTTATTGCTCAATTTGATTGATCGTTCGCAAGAATATCTCAATCGTTTTTAGTTAGGGTTTTACCAAAAACCTTCTTAATATTTATACTACCATTCTCCATCATTCTTAATAATTCTCGAATCCATTTTCCCTAAATCCTTTTAATAATCTCTTAGGTATTTCAGTGTCCAGGGAAATCTTGGAGAAAATAAAAGTGCTATTTTTCAGAATCCGACAGCTTTTACATACACTCTTTTTCCCCCTGGATCACTAATACGAACTCAAAATTTCGTTCCGGGTACTTTTATATAGCGTCGTCTAATAATATTCCTAATTCCACCAAAATCATTATTCACTCTTTATTCTTTCTTTATTCCCTACATTTATGACAATGTCCTTGTTCTCTCTCGGGCGTTCCTTAACCCTTTCACGGAACCACTGGACTAATCGTTATCGATTTGGATGACATGAGAATATTCTCCTGCTTGGAATTGCCATATCTTATTTCCCTAGGAGATAGATTATTCTTATCTAAGTTGTCAACCTTTAGCATTCTTCAAGACATATAAATATTTACATCCAAATCCATTCCATTCATTCATTAGAACATTCGTTACATCGTAGTCCTACCCATTATTTATTATTACATCCGTACATAATAAAAAGTTTTAATTCTTATCCAAAATCTGGGTTCTTACATCGAGAGGTCTAGAGGTTGATACCATGAATTTAACTTTGTGAGAGGCTCGAATTTGTTTTCCAATTTCGCAAGCTTCACAAGTATGATCTTTTTGATAATTCAATTTTGGTATACCTCGTACATGATCTTTAGTTGATATGTTTTTAATCAACTTCATGTTTGCATGTCCTAATCTTTGATGCCACAGCCAAGGGTCATCGTTTGTTGTGATTAGGCATACATTCTCATTCTTGCTCATGTCACATGTATAGACATTTTTGTTTCGAGGGCAAGTGAGAACCAATTTCCAATCTTTATCTAGAATTGAACAATGAGTAGTATAGAAAATTACCTTGTAATTGTCGCAAAGTTGACTTATCGATAGAAGATTGTACTTTAGTCCCGTGACTAGTTGTACGTTTGAAATCTTGAAGCGATTATTCCCGATGTCTCCGATGCCGACAATGATGCCTTTACTACTATCTCCGAATGTGAAACTTCCCGTAGTGACCTTTTTAATGTTGTTCAACAATGACTTGTTACCGGTCATATGTCTTAAACATCCACTATCAAGGTACCACATGTCTTGCTTAGCGGCAAGACAAACCTACAAAATAGATCAACTAAATTTATAGGTACCCTTTTCTTGAGGGTCCTGGGGTTAGTCCATCATAAATAATATTTGAATTTGCATTATAGAATCTAGGCATAGAATAATCATGGTTAGGCATATAGATATTTCTAGGTGCATGATGTCTAACATGATATTGTGTATGTCTAGCATTATCATAAAATCTTGAGTTAACATGATGCATATCATTTCTAAAATTAGCAAAGTAGGGAGCATTATGGATAGGAACATGTTGAGTTCTAGATGCATTCCTACGAGCATTGTTATAATACACTGTGTTTCTATTTTGAGACATACTATGTTGTTGAAACCTTTGTTGCTTTTGACCATTATAAGCAACCTTGTTGGATGGTACTTGTTTTTCAACCTTCTTGTATGGTTTTGATCCTTTACGAATCCATACATGCTTCCCCTTAAATTCACCACTCTTGAATTTGCAATATAAGACAGAATGTCCATCTTTATTACAATAAGCACATTTTAAGGATTATGGTTTAGGAGGAGCTATTATAGGTTGCACTCTTGGTTGAACATCTCTTTTAGGAGGAGCGTTCTTATCATATTCTAGACCTTCACGATTATAGGAAACTTTTGAGTGTACCATTTTATCTAACATCTCATTGCCTTTAGTAAATCTTTGAACAACAGTTTCAAGATTTTCTTTTTCTTCTTTTAAGGCATCAATCTTGTTGTTAAAGAATCTTGCTTGATCCATAACTTGAGATATGAGCTTGAAATTTTCTTCTTTCAATCTTTGAGTTTCTTTTTGTAATTCTTTTTCTTTTAACTCAAAGATTTGTGATAACTCATTCTCTTTTTCAAGACTGTTTTCTTGAGATTGAGATGTTGCATTATTTTGAACTATAGATTCGTTTAGAATCTTTAGGTTCAATAGATCAACATGAAGTTTGTTCATGTTGTCGTTGAGTCGTAATCTCTCATTTTCCAACTCTACTACTTGAAGTACTAAAGATACATTTTCTACTTCAAGATTGAGAGCATTGTCCTTGAATTGATTGACTTCACTTTTCAAGTGATGATTTTGATCATTTAAAAATGTGATTTCATTCTTGTTTTGAGTTTGTATCTCCATCATCCGAGTAAATTCTTTACTTTGAGTATGATACATTTCCTCAAGTTTCATTTTCTCGGACCATAATGAATGAAGTCTTTTATCAACATCTTTATACTTATTGTTGATACGTACTACAAGCTCAATTAAATCATACTTACTCATATCAACTAGATTCAAATTAGATTCATCTAATTGCAATTTATTTGAGATGTAGTTGAGATAAGAACTTACCTCTTGATGAGAAGTGGAGGCTCCCATTGAAGTAGCTTCATCCCCGATAGCCATTAAGCATAAGTTGACAATTTCTTCACTAGATTCCGGAGCTTCTTCATCTTCACTTAAATCCCACCCGTTTTCCGCCACGAGAATTCTTCCTTTAGGACATTCTCTTTTGAAGTGACCCGGTTGCTTACACTCGAAACACACTTCTTGTGTTTCCTCCGGATTTTGTTCCTTATATTTTGGAGGAGTGTAAGGAAGATTGCTATTGTTGTTGGCATTATTATAGGCATTTGTATTTTAAGTGCCTTTGCCTTTGTTATAGCTCGTTGTTGGAAAATTACTCTTATAGTTAGGACTATAATTTTTAGAGTAATTAGGCCTTCCTTTAGAGTTTAAAACTCTTTGTTGATTATTTGATTTTACGAAGCCTTTTCCGTATCTTTGAGCTTTGCTTTGTAGCACACGACGAAGTTGTCTCATTAGTAAAGCAATTCGCTTTCATCGAGATCTTGGAGTTCTTCGTTTAACTCCTCGTCGTTTTCATTTTCATCGATTAATATAACTTTTAAAGCCATATTTTTATTTTTCTCTTCCACTTTAGGAATGACCATATTGTTAGGTCCAAAATAGTTTGTAGAAGGGGGGTTGAATACAAACTATGTCGTTTAATCGAATTTGCTCTTTTCTTAAAATATTAAATCAAGAACAAATTGATGCGGAATAAACGAATACCGATATTTCAAGTTGAATATAAAATTTATATTAACTTGATGGGGTGTGTCTAAATACACGGGTACAAATTACAAGGTTTGATGACCAAACTAATTATTACAAATTCTATAGAAAATTCGACATGAACTTTTCTATATTTGTAATAAAAAGATGGAATGCTAAAAAGCAATTCGAGAGATAAGTTCTAGGGAACTTAATCCGCTAGATAGTTCCAATAGTACAAGTAAACTATTTCTAGTGGTTTAGATTTAATAATACAAGCTAGAAATAATTTACAAGAATTAAATTGAAGCACATGAACTTTTTCTCTCTTGGTCTCTGTCTCTCCTGTGTGTTTTGCCGAGAGATGATATTTGTGAAGATTGTATGTCTCTTTTTTTCTGGCTGCTGGCTTCTGTCTGTTTTTATAGCACAGCCATAGTCATATTGCTTTGTTTCAACTGATATAACAATCAGTTAACAATAATATGACATTCGGTATGACAATCCTTAATACTTGATATGACAGTCTGTTGAACTAGACATGACAATCCATCCCAATATAACTTTCGTTATAACTATCTCTTTGAACGAGATATGACTATCCAGTTGAGATAATATGACTGTCCAATCCAACATCTTGATATGACTATTCTCTTGAACTGAATATGACAATCCAATAATCATATTCTTGGATATAACTTTCGGTATAACAATCAAAATTGTTAACACTGAAATATGCTGTCAAGACGAAGACCAATCGCGGGAGTGGAAGGTGAATGACACGTGTACGCCTTTGTGCGGTTTCTTCCTGGCGCGTGCGAGCCACGCGCGTAGCAGGCGTGTAACTTGTTGACAGCTTTTGTTCTCATTTTTTTGTTAAATAACTTGCGCATGCATGTGGGTCTGATTCTTTTTCTTTTCAAAACCATACCTGTATGACTAGCTTATTTTAATTAGGACGGGTTCCGTAGAAACGCTTTTTAATCCGCACAGCTTGTAATCTTTAATTAATAAATAATTATTTTATTCCAAAAATTATAAAATAAATATCTAATATTATTAGATATTTATAGATATAATTATCTAATAAAATAAAATATTTATTAATATAAATAAATCTTTAAGCTCTAAGCTGCGGTTACCTGAGGGTCTGGAACCGGACTCCTTTTGCTTAACAAAAAATATATCAATTCCAACCGGGATTCCAGCTTTAAGAATATATCACTTTCCATATTTTTGTGATAATTCTATTTTCTCATAACCCGTCCAGGTGTAAATTACGGTCTCTTGAGGATCTGAAACCGGACACCTTTTCCTTAACAGAAAATACAACAATTCTAACCGGGGTTTCAGCATTAAGAATATATCACTTAGAATTTCTTTATGATAATTCTTTTTCCTCGTAGCCAATCCACTTGATGGTAAAATCAATGTGGTTAATTAATTTAGCACTTCTGTTGCTTGCACAATGATTTTCCTTTTATACCAGTCTTGATAGCTTGAACCACTGAAGTTAATGACGAACAACCACTGTTTAATGTTGACACTCGATGCACGGTCTGGTTCATGAGTGACTAACCGCAATGACTGTTCTTCATATATTGACTTTAAAACTGTGGTTCATGTCTCCCTTTTCTTCACTCTTTTTCAAACCTTTATAATCTGCATTCTGCCACTGTAGGAACCTCTTGTCACTATAAATAGAAACCACTGTCTTGATTACTCCACTGATGCTTGATCAACTGAATGAACTTCTTCAAGTGTAGTATAACTCAAAACGGTAGATTGACTTTGTCTTCTTTCTTTTGACAGTTGTGCAATTGAGATCCCTGTGACAGTACATATACTATTTACTATTACATTCTTGTTTAAGTTGAGTTGAATCCTCGAAATACAAATAGGCTACATCATATGCCTTTCAATCTCCCCTTATTTGTTTGTTAGAAAATAACAATCAAATACCTAGAGGATAACTCAACTACAAACAAGAAGAAGATAAAGCATTAAAGAACTATAGTAAATAATACATTAAAAAAAATTCTGGTTTAGATATAACATTTCCAGAATCTCAGTAGATGAAATGATAGATGATTGTTCCTCTGACACTGAACAGATCTTCATTAACTAACTCATCTTCGTTTCTCGACATACCTGCCTGATAACCCTTTACATCTTACATTGAACATTATCAGCAGATACTGGGAATTCTACAGTGGTAAAGAATATGACTTATCGACCACATAATGAAGAACTCTTCTTTGTCGTTCATACTTCTCTCCTTCCTTATGTCTCCCACCTAAGGTCATATGTCTCCCCCTTATAACGGTGAATACTCCCCCTTTCTAAGGTATATCCTTTTTCATATCTCTCCCCCTTAGATAGAAAATCTCCCCCTCGCTAAGGTAAGCTTATACTCTCCCCCTTAGTTAAGTATCTAAGGCAATCTTTGAGTATATCTATATCTTCTTCAATTATATCATTTAAATCTCCCCCTCACTAAGGTAAGCTTATACTCTGCCCCTTAGTTAAGTATCTAAGGCAATCTTTGAGTATATCTATATCTTCTTCAATTATATCTCGTATATCTCTCCCCCTTAGTTGAGTAATCCTCCAAGCATTCAATTATAGCAAACATCCAAATGTAAATTAGATGATACCATTTTTTTCAATTATAACTCACTTCTTACCTTTAGTACAGTAGATTCTTCATACATATAACATTGTCTGTTGCAATAAAGAAAAGAAGCTTTTCTTGTGTTGAAGGATTTTCATGAAGACTTCCAGAATAGAAGTATGTAGACTGATCAACTTTGCCCTTTAGATATTATAGAATGGCCTCACTATTGATCATCCTGACAACCAAATCTTCCGACAATTTCCTTGTATCTCCCAAATCATGTAAGTAAACTTTGTTTGGGAATAGGGAATGAGATTTGGTGTTTATCTTTCTTCCTCACTGTGAGTGTGTGATTCTGTTTCGTGTACCTCACAAGTGTTTAGCTCATCTCTCCACTCATATCACTTAAAATGAATGATCTCATCTCTCAACTCTCAAGTGTTTACACTCATGCTCACTAGTGTATCACTCTTATCTCTCATTGCTCCAACATCCATGTGTACCTACACGAAAAATTCACCATAGCCCCTTCTAGAGAGGTCACTGGTGGTGCAATGGGGGTTTCGTAAATCCCCGATCCTCGTTAGACTCGTAAGACGAATCTGAGTCATAATCTATAAGTTGATAAAATTTTTCCCTTTTTATGGGTTTCAGATTTGAATTCTGAGAAGGTAAACAATGAAATCAAAACTTAGAATTAAAATCATGTTTCCATCTAATGTCTATGAAGACATCACCTAGTTAAACTCATCAGGTAAATCTGAATCATAGTTAACAAGTTGCCGATCTGCACCTATGTCGGACCCGATACCCGCAGGATCCAGAGATGTTCCCTCTGGAGATTTAGATAATGATCTTGTTGAATTTTGCATTGAGATCAATACCTTCTCTCGAGGTCTGTGAAGACTCTTGGTTCTTTGAGGAACCTTCAACTTATAATCCTAACCGTAATATGGTCGGAGTATGAGTTGATTCCGTCAATTCATCCTTAGTGTGTGCAATCTCACTTTGTGCAATCGAAGTATTTTAGTCTTGTGTATGAAGTAGTGACTTACCAACAGATACCCTGGCTGACAGGCGAATTTCAATAGACTCATCATTTTAAGATAATGAATCCAGAGACTGTTTTAGTGCCATTTTTCAGCTCTGCATCCTTTTGGGAGAATGCAGGCGAACTTACAGATACCTCAAGTTATATACATCTATTCTCCTTGAGAGGTAGAGCTGTGGGTTTACTATCCCTCACATCCTTAATTGCTGCATCAAGTGCAGTTACTCCCTTAATGACCTCTAGTCAAATAAGTTACTTCCACTTCAGGGGTAAGTTAGGATGTGTTTAGATTTTGATTTATAGTCCGAGATAGAAGTTGTTGGGGTTACAACCTCATGACTTACAATGTGAGAAAACTTCCACTAGGAGCTGAACCTGCATCACATAGCAATAGAGCAATATAGAGATAGAATGCATGTACATCATACCATAACATTGTGTGAAAACATATGCATTATATCTTGTAAGAGAATTGATGTACATTTATGATTTCAAAAAGTTTTACAATTATAAACAATCACAAATGTTGAATGATTTGAGTTTTCTTTTAAAAACTGTTAATGTGCAAGAGTCTGTATTTATGCATAAAACAATGTATTATCATGTCTTTTAATGAAAACTAGGTCGTTTTAATTTTAAAAGACACAAACTCTTGACCTCGCAGTAATTTAGAAAGAAAGATTTTCTTTAAGTGCTTATTATGTATAGAGAACTTTAATACAAAGTTAGTGAAAAGACTCATACAAGCACTTGATGTCGTTTAGGTGACAAAGATTACCAAGTACATAAGTACAGATAACCAGTGTCTCTCCTCTGGCACTTCATTACTTAGCACAACATAAATTAAGTAATTGACTGATGGATGTAAAATATTCTAAGAATTATCATATGTATAAAGTGGTGTATAACCAGAATTAGAGAATTTAATTTTGAAAAATCTTCACCACTTCAAAATATGATAGGAGACCGAATGTAACTTTAACTCTCACTTACTTAGAAAGTTGAACACCTTAATTTATATTAACACTAATGATTTATAGATAAGACACATTTACTCAGAATAAATCCTAAGTAATATCATCAGAGATAATATATACATCACAATTAGTTTGCAATAAAGTATCAGAACAACTAGCAATTGTCAGTAAACAAATATTTTACTATTTGATACCAACTGCTAGTATTTATCAAATACTTTAAAATGCAAATAATTGTGTTTATGATTACTTTACCAAAATTAAATTATGAGCAAATAAACCATTGAATTGCTTCACGTCATAATTTAACTAGGATATAAATAATCACTGCTAAATACTAAATATTCAATGATACCAATTGTTTGATAAATTCAATCTATCGTAAGATAAATTCAATTTAGTGAAGATTGAATTGTTACATTGAGTACCAATTTACGGAATGAATATTAGTATCTAACTACTTAAGAACATCATTCACTGATATTCATAAGTACGTGGAACTAGTTGACAAGAAATACACAAGCTCTTAAGATATAACATTTCAAACTTATGACTTCAAGGCAACTCCTCGACAATAACAATTGTTAACTCCTAACAACTGTTTACTGGTAGACAACCTTGGTTCTATAAATAAGACTCGATTACCAAAGCTGTCTTGTCTGCAATCTTAGAAATGATATTCTAATTCCTATACACCTTGATCCATAGTATATAACATTTATTATCAATGTGATTAGAAGCTTGCAAATAAGCATAAAAATTATTCCAAGTAATCGAACAATGGTCACTTTATGTGGCGCCCCCAAATCCGAGGTCAAAGATTCAGGTCGTCACATCACCATCCAACCATATCATACTTGTATTAACTTTACAACTCAACAATACATCCATCCAGACCTCAATCTTACGCACAAACAAGTTAGAGCCTCAGAAACGATAATCAAAAGTAACACTAAATATTACAATTCATCTGTACAATCCAGAATCTTACGCACTTCCACTTATACAACTACACTTGAAGACAAGTCTTACTATTATAGTTGAAAACCTATCAGACTTACTCTGTAGTATTTATCAGGAACTAAATCATCTCCGGGGTAAATCTTCTACTCATCTTCTGCTGGTACGGAGTTAATGTAAGAACCCAAAATTTCGGTAGAATTAAAACTTTTCCTATTATGATGAAGTGCATCAATGAATAGTGATTTGGTGGATGAATGGTGATTTTGAGGATTAAGAAAATTTTTCATGCCACCTATGTACGAGACGTAGTGTGGATATTCCGAAGTTATACTAGTAATCTACAGAGTAAATAAGTGTATGTAAATGCGATCGGAATTCAGAAATTCCAAATTATATTTTCGTGTAATATTTGACCGAGCAGTGAATTATATATCAGTAATATCAAGAAATGAGATATTTAATTTGAGGAATTGAGGAGTTAATATTTTGGAATTTTATTATAAGTGATTTGAGAATTTGGAACGAAAACCATTGAGGAAGTGAAACAAACGTTCTAGAAACCGCTGAAACTTTACAATGAGATTAAGCGATTGAGCGAACGAATCATGGATTAAGGATATGGTATATTAAGAGTCCAAGGAAGGATATATTATGAGAGGGAAAAAGGATTGAGAATAAACTCCTAGAATTGAGAAAAGAGAATGCTTGAGAAATCGGGAGAACGTTTTCTGAGATAAAGAGAAATAAACAAGGGATGTTGGAATTAATATTCGTTTGAGGTATTGTACTATATTAGAGCAATAATATGCAACGTATAAGTTGTAACATATTTATTTTATTCAAGAAACGACAAGGAAATCAAAGCGGTGGAATAGAAAACAAAACAAAAGGACTTAAGTGCAAGAAACAAGAGACAAGGACTTGGTTGCAAGTAGCAAAGGACTTGGTTGCAATTTAAGTGGATAAGAAATCTAGAAGAGCCAATGAGAGGTTGCCACATAGCAAGGATGAGATGCATCCAACCAAAAATAGATATACATCAAGTGTATGGCATTATTAGAACATAAAACCAAGAACAAAACCATTCTGCCCAGCAGAACACCTCTCAGTAAAATGGGCCTAGAGCCTTCATTACTCGATGAAATTTTTTGTTCTTTATATGGTTAGAAATCTGTTAAGACGCTCTACAACTTTCATTCAGGAGCCTCGACCAGGAAACGAGTGCAAGGGCTTCGTTTTGGCTGATCTTTGGGGCGTGTTTTTCCAGTCAGGAAACCCACTTCCATGTTCTTGATTTCTTTGGTGAGATTGAAGATGGTGAGCATAGAGTAAGGTTTCCCCAAGGTTAACCAAGCTTGTTTGAGATTGTAAGAACATCAAGAAGGTATAAAACTCTAACCCCTCTTGGCCATGAATTATTTGTGATGTTTAATGTTAGATCCATGATTATTAGTGTGAATCTTTGACATATAAGTGATGGATGATGTAGATCTTGAGTTTAAGTGTTGTGGTTGTGATTTTTATGCTTGTGGTTAGTATATGTAACTCCATGTATGTTGTAAAGTATGATCTTGGTGGTTTAGATGATGGTTGTGATGTGGATGTAAGATTCTTGGTTGGTTAAGTGATATAAGCATGCTGAGATTTTTCTAGGAACTTGAACTGTCTTGTAAGAGGATTTTGAACCCCCAAATCTTGTCCCCTGAAGTCCTAATATATATTTTTGGAAAGGTATTTGAATTTAGTTTCCAGAAATATAAGGTTCATGACTAGGTGATGTATAGATTTTGAGTTATACCTTAGAAGTGAAATGTGTTTCTGGATTCCGGACTGCACTAAATGGTCCCCTTGTGAACCTTGTTTAAACCCCTAAAAATTTATTTAGGATCATGGAAAAATTAGAGAAGCTAGTAAATGCAGTGGGGAAGGCTACCCAAAAAAAATTGGATTAAAATATATATTTTTCAATTTTATAAAAATGCTAGAGTAAAATTCGCGCAAGGGAAAAAGTCGTAAAGGGAGTGTGATTTAAGGGGTAATGGCTATGATTCGGATATGGTAACCAAATTAAGTCGAATAAGTGACGAGCGTAATCGAGTGGTGACATGAACCTATAGTGGGGCTAGAGTGTCATAAGACGAAGTCATTAAGTTAATTTTGTACCCCCTAAAACCCCGCAATTAAAGAGATATTTTAAGGTACTAACGATCGGCTATTGATTATGTATAGATTGTTCCACTCCGCGAGCTCGACCACCCCAACCTCACCAAGGCAAGTTTACTTTTCAAAACTTACATATACAAGGACTTTCACTGTTGTGTTTGTAGTTTTCAATCGTATCAAATGTTTATGCTTATCGAAGTATTGATGAAATTGAGATGTATAAGCACATATATGTTTGCACCCCTTGAACTTAGAATGAAATGTTTTCTTCGAACAACGACTCTAGAAATAGAGGTCGTAGCGGTCCATATATACTATTGACCGGGGAGCGGTATATTATTATGTCGTAATTAAATTGCGAAAACCCGAAGGGTCATTCGGGAAGTATCGTATACTCAAGTAATTATTTTTATATCTTCATAAATACTCAAAATACCTATCTTGGATTAAAAGCTTATTTAATTAAATAATTATTTTATTAATTATTAAATCTTAAAATATCATTTATTAATTATTATTCATTATTTTAAAGACAAAGCTAATCCAAGATACCTTTAGCACTTTCAAACTCGAACTCTTTCGAACTCAAAACATTTTCGAAAACCCCCGGTCAGGTTTGTTTCTTGTGTGATTTCAAGAATCATCGGTCGACTGATGTCGGACCTCAATTACTCAGTTTTCAATCGAAATCAAGTTTTTAAAAGAAAAAGAAAAAGAGACTCTGGCAGGTGTGGGAACCGTTGACGAACGATTCCCGGGATGTGTAAGCGACCGTGAGCCAGGCGGTCCATCAATTATTATTCCGGCCCAGGTGTTGCCGAAGGATGATTACAGATGTAGTTTTCATCGAGGGTGATTACGGATGTAGTTTTCACCCGAGGATAGTTACGGATGTAGTTTCTATCCTTCTACCGGTAGAGAAGACCCGCGGATTATTGGACTTGGATGTGGCGACTGATCATCATCAATCCCTGTCAGGTTTTATGTTTTCTTCAAGTCCCATCCTCCACTTTGGAAAAATACTCAAACACTGCTTCTTGGGCCTAAGTGCCAAGTTGCCGATAGTGTGGTTTTGATAAGAAAAATATTGACATCGTGCAGTATCTAGAACTGCAAGTTTTTCTATAAAGATTGGCACGTATTAGTGCACTCTTGCAATTATTTCAAAGAATGAAATGTTTTTGAATGAGAAACCTTCTAAGCTAATGGAAGGAAAGAGGTTTGCAATGATGTATTCCCTGTACAGTATGTTAACTGTAGAGTGTTTTGCCGAAAATGATATACTCATATGTATATATTTTCAAACTTGAGATATATTGAAATGGGAACCTTATAAAGGGTTCATATGTTATTCTTAAAGCTCCTTAGTGAGTATAGATGTTTTATTCAAACTCGGACATATATATTGTCCAATTATGTATTGAAATCTGATATATATATATACCTATATAGCTGGGAATGTTTTCGAAATAAACCACATTATTATTTTTCAAAACGGTGAACTTGCTGAGCATTATGTAGCTCATTCTTGGTTTATAAAAACTTTTCAGAAAGAGAAGAATTTGGTCGGTTAACTCCGCACCAGCAGAAGAGGAGTTGAAGATTTATCCCGGAGATGATTTAGTTCCTGATAAATACTACAGAGTAAGTCTGATAGGTTTTCAACTGTAATAGTAAGTGTTAGGCCGAATACACAATTAATAATCAAATTCGTATGAGAGTTTAACAAGTAAGATGATTATGCACTTTAAATCTTCTGATATTAAAAACCCTCTTCGTGATGTAAACTATCACAAAGAGCTGCTAGGTTACAATAAAGATAGTTCAATGCACGATACCCTTCTAGGGTTAACCTAACTGTATTTATAAAATATACAGCTTCGATACAATCTCAAATTGATATTCCTAATAATCAGCTATACAATGATATCAATTACAGATTGTCACACGTCTCCTAAGTCAACTCGATCTCTTTGATAGCTATCCAATCTCCAAAGATCTCGCTTCCATATCAATCTTCAATTGATCTCTAATATCTTCTGTTGACTCCGTACGCGCTACTTCCAGACAGACTTTACTAAACTCTGTCCAGCTTCCGTCAGTCAGACTTTACCAAACTCTGACTTCCTTCCAGTTAAACTCTGATATATCACTGTTACACTTAAACACTGAAACATTACATCAATTATATCTAACAATCTCCCCCAACTTGTTCATTAGCAAAAATGCACAAGTTAATAGATAATTGATGATGTCAAAAACAAATAATCATATACAGTGTTTAACAACTAAACAGAGTTTAAACTGATACTTAACAAAATTACAGAAAACATGAAAAACTTACAGAGCATAAATTACTTAATCCTTTCAACATCCCATGCTGTCCTCAAGTACTCTGTTAGCAATCTCTCTTCTACAATTTCAAGTGCTCTTTCCATCTGTAACTTGATCTCTCGAAGCTTAGGATCTGTACCATCTGTCTGATAAATGGCTGATCTCAAATCATAGATGCTGTTCTTCTTCATTTCATTTCCAAGTCTGATAAAGTATGACTTTTCTGATTCTGAATTGAATTCAAGAACAGTGATACCTAGATCAGTTCTCAGCTTAGCACTGTTTCTCTTCATTTCAACCATTCTTCCTTTGTAATCTAAGTACTTTGGTACATATTCAGACTTGTCTTTAATTCCATAAATCATCTTTGATCTTTCCATCTGATATCTAAGCACTTCTACAGCTCGGTAAGTACGACTGTTATTCACTTTGAAAATATGTAAAACATACTGCAGTTCTTCATACATTTTCAAATGAATATCATGCTCTCCAACTTTATAAACAGTCCCATCCTCCATGAAATACAGCAGAAAGTCTTTATTTAGACTTCTTTGATGAATCAGCTGTACTGATTCCAGCTTGTCCAAATTAACTTGAAGGACACCCTTGCCTGGAGCAGCCAGTGATGAATGATCTCTAGGAGTAATATTCAAAGTCCTTTCTCTGTTTGATCATAAACCAGCCAAATCATGAGGTTGCTTAACAATCATTGCTCTGCTTTGAAAAATATCACCTCCTTGAACTTTCTCAGTATTCTCAGGAATAGTAGGCCTCACAAAACCATGAATTGGAAGAGTAGTTTGTACAACATGTGTAGAAACAGAGGTTGTAACTTGCCTTGACTTCTTTGAACTCTTATCAACTTCAATAACTTTTTCTTTAAGCTTTAATCTAGCCTCATCTGCTGTTGGCTTTCTTGAATGAGACAATCTCTGATCAGCATTGACATTTTCATTTATCTTAATGCCTTTAAGAACAGGTCTTGATGCCTTTTCATCTTTCTTCTTGAATTTTCCAGATTTAAGCTTTTTCTCATGTTCAGCTTTAAGCCTTAGCTCTTCAGCCTTTACATCTTCTAGAGTGACATCATTTCCATGTTCTTCAAGAAACATGTTTGCAGCTAACTCTGTATCATTCTGTGGACCTTCAGCAGTATTTGCTTTAGCAAAGTTTACTGTAGCAGAGTTTACTTTAGACCTTGTAATTGTTCTTTTGTTTCTATCAGATCCACCTCCATCTGCAGCATCATCCTTCCTCTCAAAGGATTGAAGTTGTTTGCAAGCAGTTTTTGCAACTTTCTCCCCAGTTTTGACATCATCAGGAATCAGAATGGTTTGCACTGGAATCTATTTTAACAGACAAAGCAGACTGATTTTCTTCAACTTTACCCAGCCTGGTGCTTTCTCAATTTCATGAGACTTACAAGGTTGATCGAAAGAAGTATGTTTATTGTCTGTTTGCACTGGTGCACTCAGAAAAGAATCAGAGTTTGCACTACTTTCACCTTCAAGTTCAACACTTGCAGCTTTAGCATGTTCATCTCCAAGTAAAACACTGTGCTGAGCATTGTCAACCACAGTTTCTGCAATTTCTTCTGCAGCCTTCTCAAGATTTTCTCCATGTTGCTCAGGCTCAGCAACAGAGTTTACATTGTTGTCATCAACAGGCATAGACTGAAAAGTAGCCTTGGTTGCTTGATCAACCTCATCTCCTCCTTCAACAGTTTGGTGACCATCTGAGAGTAACTCTGTGTGTGATGTTACAGTTTCAGAAAGGACAACTGTAGGTTGATCAGCTGCACCAGTTGCTTCAAATTGAGCAAAAATAGATGAGATAGGATCAGAGAATGGCATGAATAAATCAAGAATATCATCCATTGGAGAAAAGCCATCTCTAGTATCCTCTTCTGCAGGAATTTTGTCCTCTGCAGGCATTTCAACCTCTGAAGGCATTTCAACCTCTGCAGGCATTTTATCTTTTTCAGCCACAACAGTAGGTGTTTGCTGTGAAACCACCTCTGGAGCTTCAATTTGTTCATCATCAGAATCAGAGATTACTAATTTTCTTCTCTTAGCTAGAGGCACTTCATCTGAATCCTCTTTACTATATTCTGCCACCACAAAGGGTGATTTAGGTCTCTTTGCTCTTTGAATCTTTCTTCTAGCATAAACAGCTCCAGAAGATGTCTGTTTTGCTTTGATATTTGTCTCTACTGACTTCTTAGTTCTTGCATGTCTCTCAGTAGTTGCTGCTGATTGCTTTACTCTGCCTCTTTTTGCTTTAGGCTGTGGTTGTGGTTGAGATTGTGATGGTTCAGGTTGAGTGTGGGAAGATTGTTTTGTGATTGGAGATTGAGGATTTTGGGTTGGAGCAGTGTTTGTGATTGGTGATGGAGTGTTGTGAGTGGATGCAGGTTGTTGAGTAGGTACAGTGTGGGTAGGTGATGTAGGTGGTTCAGTGTTTAGGGTTTGAGTATGATCAGTGTTTAGTGGTTCAGGTTGTGGTTGGTCTTGAGGTTGGTTGAGAAAATTCTGCAAAGCAAGTGGCAGAACAAGGGCAGGTAGATTTTCTTTACCAACATCCTTATTAGTCATATCAGAGAATATTCTTTTGTTGACTCTAAAAGGCTGAATCACATCAGCTTCAGCAATCTCTAAACCAGATACACAAGCAGTGAATAGCATTTGACAAAATCGAGCAAAAAAAACTGTAGTAGACTCTGACAGTTTATCACCTAAATTCATTAGAACATATCTACCAAAATCAAAATTGCTGCCATAAAGTAGAGAATACCCGATTTGTAGACTGTCCATTGGAATAGCATCCCAGTTAGTGACCTTCTTCTGGAATGTCCTTGTAATGCAATCGAAGAAAAAATTCCATTCCTTCCTGAGATTAGGCCTCTTTACACTGCCAAGCTTGTCAAGAGAATCCATGTAGCCTATCTCCTGTAGCATCTGTCTCAATTGAGGTTCAGCAACGTAAGCATAAGAGGTGTGTGTATCAAACCCCATCGTTTTTATGACAGTTTGTGGAGTAATCACAAACTCTTGTTCTTCATGAGTGAAGATGATGTTTGGAGTCCCATTCTCTCCTCCATCCACATAGACTGAGTTTTGCCAAAAAGTGGCAATTTGAGATGCAGAGAGAGTACTAGGTTCAACCAGAGCTTGTCCAATCTCTGAGTCTCTCAAGAAATTCTGCATAAGATGAAACGCTTCTGGAACACGTTCATGATTGAGTGGGGCTACATAATTGTTAGGGACAAAACGTAGACCAAGAACAGTGAATGGTTTAAAAGCCATTGAATCAAGAAATGAGCAAGAAATCACAAAGAAAAGTGTATGTAGGAAAAGTGTTTGTGAAAATGCGCAAGTGAAAACTGAGAGAACTGTGAGATGTAAAAGTGAGTGGGTGAAAGTAAAACTCAATCGTTTGTACACAAAATTAATTAGAGTTGTAATTAAAAATTAAAACTCAATCGTTTATGTATTCAAACACTCAACAGTTCCTAGATTAATGTGTGAGTGAGACACAATAATGGGTGAGTGAAATACACGCGCTCGTAATTTTAAGAAGTGTATTTTTGAATATAACAATAAAATATTTGATTTTTAAAAAAAATCAAATAACACTCTCTTAAAATACCTGGAATCATTAAAAACCACCAAATGAAAATTTACCTTAGAGTACTAACCACAAATCAACAGCGTTTATCAATTCTCCAACTTTATCACCGAAACCCTTTCAAAAATTGCACAGTTGTGAAAATATGTGTGTGTGAAGCAGAGTTTACCAAATCAATTTTTAGAGCATCTAATTTTTCATAAAATCCATAAAGTAAATCAATAAACACTGGATGCACAAACTCTCATAGTAAACACTGACTGTATGATGAAAGCTAAACTCTGTAGTAATCAATCTATATACAGTAACATTTAATTTATTTTATACCCCCTCTATTGCTAATTTTAATTTTTTATTTTTTTTATTTTTTTTATTCTATTCATTCCAGTAATTAGAGGTTGGAGATAGTCACCAAAAATTCAAAAATTTTAGCCCTTATCATTTTGATAAGTTCCTGGGTCATCCTAGTCTTTGATTAGTCACCAAAAATCAGAGAATTTTAGCCCATATTATATACCAATAGGTTCCTGGGTCATCCTAGTCTCCAACATAATCTCAAAGGAGTATAGCAACCTATATACATTTTCTTTGGGGTATTGCAGTAAGCATTTTAATCTACCAGAGTATAACTAACAGAGTTTATAGTTCATCAACATCAGTAGTTATTCATGAAAGGCAATGCACACAGTATTTATAGACTCAGAGTTTAGGACAAAATAAACTAAGAGATGCTATAAATATGAACCAGTATCATGTTGTGTTAACTTTCTGTACAATCTAAGATTAGATCACAATAACTCAGAAAGATTCATGATTAATTGCTGAGAATCATGCTGCATACATATTTCTTCATTGGTGTTTTCATTCAGACAAAAATCAACTCAGAGTTCACAGAGTTTATCAAACTTATAAACAGTGTATGACATACAGGCATGCTGACTGAAATTAACAGAGCTTAGCAGTGTTTAAAGAAAAAAACATGTTAACAGAGTATGCATAACAGAGCTTAATCAACAGAGATCACTTAGCACTTAACAAATCAAGGAAATATGAGCAACACAATACATTAGTAAAATTTGAATCTAACCAACATTCCTAGTCAGAACCAGAGACCATTCCTAGTTCATTGACCAGTCTTGTAAATGTAGCTTCACTCAATGGTTTGGTGAAAATATCTTCAAGCTGTTGTTCTGTAGACACAAAATGTAGTTCAATATTCCCTTCTTCCACATGTTCTCTGATGAAATGGTACCTTATGCTGATGTGCTTGGTCATTGAATGCTGCACTGGATTACCTGTCATAGCAATAGCACTTTGATTATCACAGTAAATAGGAATCTTACTGTACCTCAATCCATAATCCAGCAACTGATTCTTCATCCACAAGATCTGTGCACAACAGCTACCAGCTGCAATATACTCTGCTTCAGCTGTAGATGTAGAAATTGATTTCTATTTCTTGCTGTACCAAGAGACAAGTCTGTCACCAAGAAATTGACAACTTCCACTAGTGCTCTTTCTGTCTATCTTGCAGCCTGCAAAGTCTGCATCAGAATACCCAAGTAGCTTGAAATCTGATTCTCTGGGGTACCACAGACCTAATGATATGGTGCCTTTGAGATACTTGAAGATTCTTTTCACAGCTGTCAGATGTGGCTCTCTAGGATCTGCCTGAAACCTTGCACAAAGACAGGTTGCATACATGATGTCAGGCCTACTAGCTGTCAAGTAAAGAAGAGATCCTATCATACCCCTGTAGTTTGTCATATCCACTGAAACTCCTGTGTCTTTGTCCAATTTAGTTGCTGTTGCCATGGGAGTTGATGCAGATGAACAGTCAAGCAAACCTAATTTCTTGAGAAGATTTCTGGTTTATTTTCCTTGATTAATGAAGATACCATCATCTGTTTGTTTCACCTGTAGGCCTAGAAAATAACTAAGCTCTCCCATCATGCTCATATGATATCTGGACTGCATGAGCTTGGCAAACTTCATACAGAGTTTATCATTAGTAGACCCAAAGATAATGTCATCAACATATATCTGAACTAAAAGCAAGTCACTCCCAGATTTGAAATAAAATAGAGTTTTGTCAATAGTACCTCTGTTGAATCCACTTTCTAAGAGAAATTGAGTCAGAGTTTCATACCATGCCCTTGGTACTTGCTTAAGTCCATAGAGTGCTTTATCTAGCCTGTAGACATGGTCTGGATATTTTGGGTCCACAAATCCTGGTGGTTGTTCAACAAACACTTCTTCTTCAAGCTTCCCATTCAGAAAAGCACTTTTCACATCCATCTGGAACACTTTGAATTTCTTATGAGAGGCATATGCTAGAAAAATTCTGATTGCCTCCAATCTTGCAACTGGAGCAAATGTTTCATCATAGTCTATTCCTTCCTGCTGTGAATAGCCTTTTGCTACCAGTCTAGCCTTGTTCCTTATGATAACACCTTCACTGTCAATCTTGTTTCTGAAAACCCATTTAGTACCAACAATAGATCTGTTCTTTGTCCTTGGTACAAGGGTCCAAACTTCATTTCTTTGAAATTCATTCAACTCTTCCTGCATTGTTGTTATCCAGTCAGCATCTTGAAGAGCTTCTTCCACTTTCTTTGGTTCATTTTTAGACAAGAATGCATGAAACAAACATTCACTTGCAGTGGCACTTCTTGTTTTCACTTTTGCATCTGGATAACCAATTATCAAATCAGGTGTATGTGATTTGGTCCATTTCCTAGCAGAAGGCAAATGACTTCTATCAGCATGTGATCCTCCCCTTGATCCATGCTCTCCTGATTTTGTTGTGGTCTTTCTTTATTTTCTGAGACTCCCCCTGAACTTGACTGCCCAGAGTCAGAATTTGAATTTTCAGAGTTTGAATCATCAGAGTTTGATCCAGATTTTTCAGTTGACTCAGTATCAATGTTTGAGTCTTCATCTTGATCATGCTCCCCCTCAACTGGTTCTTCCCTTTGTTGTGGCTGAGAAGTTTCTCCAGTGTTTACCAGTAGAGGTTCATAGTTTGTTTCAACAGAGTCTGTCAGAATAGTTTGATCAGAGTTTACTTCAACAGAGTTTAAATCTTCATTTTCAAAGTTCAGTTGATCATATTCATCTATGTCTTCAAGTCCAGTTATCTTCTTGTCATCAAAAGACACATGTATAGATTCCATGATCACTTTAGTTCTCAGATTGTAAACTCTGAATGCCTTTGTTGACAGTGGATAGCCAACAAAAATTCCTTCATCTGCCTTTAGCTCAAACTTGGTCAACTGTTCAGGATGAGTCTTCAAAACAAAGCATTTGCACCCGAAAATATGAAAGTATTTCAGGTTAGGCTTCTTTTTCTTCACCATCTCATATGGTGTCTTTCCGTGCTTATTGATCAGTGTAGCATTTTGAGTAAAACAAGCAGTTTGAACAGCTTCTGCCCAGAAATAAATTTGCAATTTTGCTTCATCAAGCATAGTTCTGGCAGCTTCTATCAAGGTTCTATTTTTCCTTTCAACTACACCATTTTGTTATGGTGTACCAGGTGCTGAAAATTCTTGCTTCACTCCATTGTTCTTGCAGAATTCTTCCATTATTGCATTCCTGAACTCAGTTCCATTATCACTTCTGATGATTCTGACTTTGTTACTTGATCCTTTGTCCAGAAGTTTCACATGCTCCATCAGAGTTAAAGTAGTTTCATCCTTCTTTGCTAGAAAATACACCCAAGTGAATCTAGTGTATTCATCAACAATGACTAAAGCATATTTCTTCCTTGCTATAGACATAACATTTACTGGACCAAAGAGATCAACATGCAGAAGATGATAAGGATCAGTGATTGAAAATTCTGTCTTGCTCTTGAAAGATGACTTCCTTTGCTTGGCCTTTTGACATGAATCACATAGGCCATCAACATTTAACAGAGCCTTTGGGAGTCCTCTTACAAGATCCTTTCTGATCAATTCATTGATGTTGTTCAAGTTCAAATGTGAGAGTTTCTTGTGCCACTTCCAACTCTCTTCACTAGACATTCTTGTAGACAGGCAAACAGCTTTTCCAACAGAGTCTATTAAAAGCTTGATTTTATAAATGTTGTTTTGCCTATGACCAACTAGAACACCTTTTCCTGTAGATTTGCTGATAACTTCACAATATTCAGGTTGAAAATCTACATGATATCCCTTGTCACAGATTTGACTCACAGATAGCAAGTCATGCTTGAGTCCTGGGACATGAGCTACATTGTTGATGATGACATTTCCAAGATTAATATTGCCATATCCCAATGTTCTTCCTACATTGCCATCACCATAGGAAACTTTTGGGCCAGCCTTCTCCTCATAGTCTGATAGCAGGGCTTTATTTCCAGTCATGTGTCCTGAACATCCACTGTCCACAACTAGGGTTGCCTCCCTGTTGCCCTGCAATCACAAGCAATTACTGAGAGTTAGATTTAAGGATCCAGACTTGCTTGGATCCTTTGACATTCTTAACTTTGTTAGCTTTAGCAGCGGAATTAACATTATCAGAGTTTGAGCTAACAGTATCAGAGTTTACACTTGCAGTCTTAACTTTAACCCATTTCAGATTGGGTTTAAGTTCATAGTAATTATGATAGATAGCATGATACTGTCTGCAAGTATAAATGGAATTCCAAGTGCTTCCACAGTGTGTGCATAAAGTCTGTGGTTTAGTTCTAGCAAAATCCTTCTTTACCTCAGACTTGGAAGGTAAAGAATTTATATTTTTGTTTTTCTTGCAGAAATTTGCAAGATGCTTAGTACTACCACAGTTATGACATGTCTTTCTTGGAGCATAATTAGCAAGCATTGGTTTATTTCCTGAAGTGATGCCTACTTTACCATTTCTGTTCTTATTTGACACTCCCTGTTTCTTAACAGATTTTAACTCCTTCAGTTTATGTTTGAGTTGTTTATCTGTCATTGAACCAATATTAACCTGTTTAACACTAGTTTTTACTGGTTCACTTTTAACATCTTCTTTTTCATTATCAGACAAAAATTTACTGGCTCCATGTACAAAATGAGGTCTGATTTTAAATTGATTTTGAAATCTAAGTTCATCTCCCTCATTATAACCTAGACCAACAGTGTCTGTTTGAAAAATCTGTTGAGTGTCCTTTCCAGAATTAGTCCAAGTCCAAATTTTCTTATTTGCTTCCTCCAACTCAGATTCTAGTTGTTTATATTTCTGAAGCAAATCCTGTTCTATAGAAACAGCATTATCTCTCTCTTTCTGAACTTGTTGCATGTTTTCAAGTTTTTCTTCAACAAGTTTATTTCTAACCTTAAGTTCAGAATTTTCAGATTTTATCCTCTCATTCTCTAAAGTATGATCCCTATAACTTATATGCAATGACTTAAGATAAATTCTTAATTGAGAAATGTCATCAATATTATAAGCATAGGTAGTTAGAGGTACCTGATTTTCAGTAGTTTCTGATTCAGTAGTAGCCATGAGAGCATAGTTAATTTCTTCATCAGAATCTGAAGTGTCTGCCCAATCTCTGCCTTTTGTGATGAGTACCTTTCCAGTTTTACCCTTCTTGCACTCAGGAGCATAGTGACCCATCTCCTTACACTTGTAGCATTGAATTTCAGACTTATCCTTCTTCCCCCTTGAATCTCTCTTATCAGACTTCTTGAAGCTTTTTCTGTCTTCATTTGAATCTCTAGAAAACCTTTTCCCTTTCTTGAAATTCTTGAAACCCATTTTCTTGAAGGTCTTCACCATCAACACAGCCATTTTCCTCATTTCTTCTTCATCATCCTCAGATTCAGATGATTCAGAAGAGTTCGAATCACAATCAAAGTTTGATGATTCACTTTCTGAGTGTATGACCAAAGCTTTTCCCTTCATTTTCCTTCTTGATGCCTCTTTCTTCTGAGGCTTCTCTTCAACCTTAAGAGCAACAGACTTTGCCTTCCTGCTTGATCTCCTAATTCTCTGCTCCATTTCCAATTCATGAGTTTTGAGCAGCCCATAGATTTCATCAATCTCTGTTTCAGCAAGTTCATAGTTGTCTCTAATAGTGGTTGTTTTCACATCCCACTTTTCAGGTAGAGAAATAAGAAACTTGAGATTTGAGTCTTCTAGATCATACTCTTTGTTGACCAATGACAGATCATTGAGCATTTTACAGAATCTATCAAATGTTTCTGTCATGGTCTGTTCAGGTTTAGCCTCAAAGTGCTCATACTCTTGTGTGAGTATGTTTCTCCTATTCTTCTTAATAGCAGCAGTTCCTTGACATCTGACTTGAAGAGCATCCCAGATCTCTTTTGCAGTGGTGCAGTTAATCACTTTGTTAGACATAACATTGTCTAAAGCACTATGCAGTAAATGCCTAACCTTCGCATCCTTAGCAATTGATGATAGATCTTCAGGAGTCATGTCCTTCTTTTCCTTTGGAACTATTTTAGCTTCTTCACCAGCAGTTGCAACAGATAGCTTTGTAGGATTGTGAGGGCCTTCATAAATCCTGTCAAGATATTCTGGATCTGTAGCCTCCAGAAACATAGTCATCTTGACCTTCCACATGGCATACTCCGATGGCCTGAGAATAGGAACCCTGATTGGTTCATAACGACTCACAGTAGTAGGAGCCTTTTCAGAACTAGTAGGTGTTGGTGGAGGAATTGCTGACATGATTATTGTTTTGTTTGGATCTTAACCTGTAATAAAGTAACAGATTGGCTCTGATACCACTTGTTAGGCCGAATACACAATTAATAATCAAATTCGTATGAGAGTTTAACAAGTAAGATGATTATGCACTTTAAATCTTCTGATATTAAAAACCCTCTTCGTGATGTAAACTATCACAAAGAGCTGCTAGGTTACAATAAAGATAGTTCAATGCACGATACCCTTCTAGGGTTAACCTAACTGTATTTATAAAATATACAGCTTCGATACAATCTCTAATTGATATTCCTAATAATCAGCTATACAATGATATCAATTACAGATTGTCACACGTCTCCTAAGTCAACTCGATCTCTTTGATAGCTATCCAATCTCCAAAGATCTCGCTTCCATATCAATCTTCAATTGATCTCTAATATCTTCTGTTGACTCCGTACGCGCTACTTCCAGACAGACTTTACTAAACTCTGTCCAGCTTCCGTCAGTCAGACTTTACCAAACTCTGACTTCCTTCCAGTTAAACTCTGATATAACATTGTTACACTTAAACACTGAAACATTACATCAATTATATCTAACAGTAAGACTTGTCTTCAAGTGTAGTTGTATAAGTGGAAGTGCGTAAAATTCTGGATTGTACAGATGAATTGTAATATTTAGTGTTATTTTTGAGTATCGTTTCTAAGGCTCTAACTTGTTTGTGCGTAAGATTGAGGTCTGGATGGATGTATTGTTGAGTTGTAAAGCTAATACAGGTATGATATGGTTGGATGGTGATGTGACGACTTGAATCTTTGACCTCGGATTTGGGGGCGTCACAGTTAACCGACCAAATTCTTCTCTTTCTGAAAAGTTTTTATAAAGCAAGAATGAGCTACATAATGCTCAGCAAGTTCACCATTTTGAAAAATAATGTGGTTTATTTCGAAAACAATCCCAACTGTATGGGTATATATCTCATATTTCAAAACATAATTGGACAATATATATGTCCGAGTTTGAATAAAACATTTATACTCACTAAGGTTCCCATTTCAATATATCTCAAGTTTAAAAATATATATACATATGAGTATATCATTTTCGGCAAAACACTCTACGGTTAACATACTGTACAGGGAATACATCATTGCAAACCTCTTTCCTTCCATTAGCTTAGAAGGTTTCTCATTCAAAAACATTTCATTCTTTGAAATAATTGTAAGAGTGCACTAACACGTGACAATCTTTATAGAAAATCTTGTAGTTCTAGATACTGCACGATGTCAATATTTTTCTTATCAAAAACCACACTATCGGCAACTTGGCAGTTAGGCCCAAGAAGCAGTGTTTGAGTATTTTTCCAAAGTGGAGGATGGGACTGGAAGAAAACATAAAAACCTGACAAGGATTGACGATGATCAGTCGCCACAACCAAGTCCAACAATCCGCGGGTCTTCTCTACTAGTAGAAGGATAGAAACTACATCCGTAACTACCCTCGGGTGAAAACTACATCCGTAATCACCCTCGATGAAAACTACATCCGTAATCATCCTTCGGCAACACCTGGGCCGGAATAATTGATGGACCGCCTGGCTCACGGCCGCTTACACATCCCGGGAATCATTCGTCAACGATTCCCACACCTGCCAGAGTCCCTTTTTTTTTTTTTCTTGTCAAAAATCATTTTGATAGAAAATTCGAGTAGTTGAAGTTCGACCTCAGTCGACCGATAATTCTTGAAAAGTGTCCAAGAAGCAAAACCTGATCGGGGGTTTTCGAAAATGTTTTGGGTTCGAAAGAGTTCGAGTTTGAAAACGATGAAGGTATCTAGGATTAGTTTTGTCTTTAAAATGATGAACAATAATTAATAAATGATATTTTGAGATTTAATATAAACAATTAATAAAATAATTATTTAATTAAAATAAGCTTTTAATCCAAGATAGATATTTTTGAGTATTTTTAACAACGTAAAAATACTTAAGTATACGGTACTTCCCGAATGACTCTTCGGGTTTTCGCAATTTAATCATGATACAATAATATACTGCTCCCCGGTCAATAGTATATTTGGACCGCTACGACCTCTATTGCTAGAGTCGTTGTCCGAAGGAAACACTTTCATTCTAAGTTCAAGGGTGTACAAACTCATATGCATAAATCTCAAGCTTCAACATAATCTCGTAAAGCATAAGCATATAATACGTTTGGAAGCTACAAACACAACAGTAAAAATCCTTATATATAAGTTTTGAAAAGTAAACTTGCCTTGGTTAGGGTGGGGTGGTCGAGCTTGCGACGTGGAACGAAGATCTATACATAATCAATATTCGTACGTTAGTACCTTAACAACACTACTTAATTTTAAGGTTTTAAATGATGCTAGACCAACTTAACGACTCCAATTTGTGACAACTAACCCTCCCATATGACCATGTCATCACTTTATCACATTTGTTATCCATTCGACTCGAATCCATTCCTCAAACTTGAAACACAAGTGAGTACTCTTAAAACAACGTTAAACTAACCTCCTAGGTGATTTTTCACTCGCGCGCACTTCGCTTTAACATTTTTATAAAATTGAAAAATACAAATTTTACTCCAATTATTTTTGGACAGCCTTCACAACTGTATAATCTGACTACCCTCAAATTTTTATAACACTAGCATAATTTTAAGGGGTCCTAACTCAGTTCACAAGTGGACAACACAGTGCAGTCCGAATTCCAGAACCACACTGCACTAATCCGGCCATAACTCAAGACCTACACATCTCCTGGGTATGAACCTTATATTTCTAGAAACTACATTCAATTATCTTTCCAACCATATAAATTAGGTCCTCGGGTGACAAGATTTAGGGGTTCAAAACCCTCCCACAAGACAGTACATGCTCCCAGGAATTTACACAGCACTCATCTTTTCTCAAATATTCAAGAACTCACTTTATACATCACATCTACCATCAAAACCACCAAGACTTGTCTCTATAGCATACATGGGGTTACATACTCTAAGTACAAGCCTTACAACCATCATAACAAGCACATAACTTCAAGATTTCATCATCTACAACTCAAATCACCAAGATTCACTCCAAAACTTATAGATCTAACAATATAAACTATAAACAAGTCATGCTAAGGGTTGAGAGAGTTTATACCTTCCTTGATGTGTGTAATATCTTTCTAAACCTTGTATAATCCTTGTATAGCCTTGGGTAAGCTTGGATGATCAAAAGAAATGAAGAAAACAAAGTTAGTAATTCGGAGTTATTAGAATCCGACTGAAAGATCATGGAAAACGAGGCCCTTACCGAGCTTTTCTGACCGAGGCTTCCAAATGAGAGTTGTAGATCATCTTCACAGCTTTCTAACCATATAAAGAACACGAAATTCCATTGAGTAATGAAGGCTCTAGGCCCGTTTTACTGAGCCGCTGTTCTGCTGGGCAGAATGGGTGTTTTCTTGTGTTTGTTTTGTTTTGTTTGCTAAATAATGACTAATACATGTATTATATATCTATCTCATTTGGATGCATCTTCTTGTAATGTGTTGTCAACACCTCAGTGGCTCACTTGGATTTCCTTATCCACAACAATTGCAACAAAGTCCTCATCTTTTGTTTCTTTCATATTAGTCCCTTGGTTTGTTTCATTTTCCAACAATTTGATTTCCTTGTTGTCTCGTGAATAAAATTAATACGTTACAACTTATACTTTGCATATTATTGCTCTAATATGGCACAATACCTCGAATGAATATTAATTCCAACATCCCTTGTTTATTTCTCTTTATCTCAGAAAACGTTCTCCCGATTTCTCAAGCACTCTCTATTTCTCAATTCTAGGAGTTTATTCTCAATCCTCTTTCTTTCTCATAATATATCCTTCCTTGGACTCTTAATATACCATATACTTATCCATGCTTCGTTCGCTCAATTGCTTAATCTCATTGTAAAGTTTCAGCGGTTTCTAGAACGTTTGTTTCACTTCCTCACTGGTTTTCGTTCCAAATTCTCAAATCACGTATAATAAAATTTCAAAATATTAACTCCTCAATTCCTCAAATTAAATATCTCATTTCTTGATATTACTGATATATAATTCACTGCTCGGTCAAATATTACACGAAAATAGAATTTGGAATTTCTGAATTCCAGTCACATTTACATACACTTATTTACTCCGTAGATTACTAGTATGACTTCGGAATATCCACACTACGTCTCGTACATAGGTGGCATGAAAAATTTTCTTAATCCTCAAAATCACTATTCATCCACCAAATCACTATTCATTGATGCACTTCATCATAATAGGAAAAGTTTTAATTCTACCGAAATTTTGGGTTCTTACAGTCTCCCCTCCTTAAAAGGATTCCGTCCCGGAATCAGTTTAGGAATCACTGGGGTTACTCCTTCTTTGTTTCACTCTTTCAACTACCAGGTGGATTCTTCCACATCTTGATTTTCTCACAATTCCTTATTAGTTTGAAAACCTTGTTCCTCAACACTTGTCCTTTTCTATCCTTGATTTCCACGAGTTGCTCCACATAGGTCAAGTCTGGTTGTAGGTCCACTTGGTCGTACTCTATCACATGCCGATAGTCGGTGTGGTAGGGTCGTAACATAGACATATGAAACACATTATGAATTTGCTGCAAGCTTTGGGCGAGGCTAACTCGTAGGCTAACTTCCCAATACGCCTCAAAATCTCAAAAGGTCCAATAAACCTCAAACTTAGCTTCTCTTTCTTAACAAACTGCATCAATGCTTTCCAGGGGATACCTTTAGCATCACGAAGTCTCCCACCTCATACTCCTTTGATATCTCATAAAATTTAACCCTTCGAAATAATGGGTTGCGTAAAATAAAACTAATGACTTTTACATACACTCGTCTATACCGTAAAGACGTAATATCAATTCGAAATCTTCATTTAATAATTTGTACATATCGTGATTGCAAAATTTTCTCATCCACCCATAAAATTACTATTCATCCAGGTTTCGAATGTTCACGAAAATTAGGGCTATTGCAGTCTCATCTCCTTAAAAGGATTCTATCTTATGAACCTAAGGAAAATAGTTGTGGATACAATTCCAACTTTACCCTTTCCAACTCTCAGGTTGACACTTTAACCCTTTTGTTCTCTCACCTTGGTCTCACCAACGCTTTAATGTTGTTTCTCAACGCATACTCTCCTCGACCTGTATTCCTTATCGGTTATTCTATGCATGAAAATTTCTATCCTAATACTTATACATTCCTCTACTACCTTGTTCATAGTATCCGTGTTGAGTTCTTGTATTGTTGGCCCGTGAATACTTTTTGGTCGTGTTTTATAATCTGAGACAACGTCAATATGTATGGTATTCCTCATATTCCTTGGCTTGATTAGCACGCAAGTGTTGCCTCCCCTCAGCCGTTACCACTTGCTATGGATACTGTATAGTCTTCGGTATACGTCGAACCAGTTCAGCTACTATATCCCTCGTTCATTGACTTCTTCGTAACGCAAGAAAAGCGAAACTTCTTCTTTCGCAGTACGCTTTACAAGAGACGTCCTTACGTTCGCATGGTGATGATCGTGATAACAACATTCATTTCATGGATAAGTTTTTATTCTCGACTGCCCCGTGAAACCTAAGGCACGACACTAAATATAAATTCGATTGTCTGGACAATTCTGCTTCCCTGTCCGTCAGCCACAGATCAAATTAGTACATACGCTCAATCTCTTTGTTAAATATACTTGAAAGCACCTTCAATATTCGAAGTTTAACCTTAAGTCTTTATCTGACGTAATCGCTGCAGAAGTTTTATATTGCAACACCATCTCTTCCGTATATAAATCGATAATCTTCTAAATGGAAAGTCTCTCATAGGTAAATCACTTGGTCCAACAATTATAAATAAACTAGGGCCATCTCTTGGCTCGGTCTTCGGCGACCTACTTATGAAATTCATTATAATTCTATCCACGTTCAAGATTTTCTACAGGCAGAATTAATCCACTAGATCTCTATCATTCTGCTTTTGACATGTCGCGCTTGTACTTAATAGTTTTCCAATACCATTCTTCATATCCGTTTGCCAAACATTCTCTTAATTCTCTATACATCTTTGTCCTTCCCCATAATTTAGTCATTTTCCTCTAACATTATTCTTTATTGTATAAACTCTATTTTCTTGGTCAATACTGACTGAATTCCAATTTCGAATAATCCCTTCTATAGGTATTGGCCACCACACTGGCCTTTCCTGGGTAATAACAAATTTCTCCATTATACTCCCTGCTCCTTTTCGTCACCTTCTCTTTTCTATGACTAGTTCTAATATGAAGATATACTTATGGCACTTGTGGAAAAATTTCACACTTTCTCATAAGGTTAACGTCTCAGTTTTATGCGTGAACGCTATCATGACTAATCCCCGACTCACGGTTAGTATATCATATCCCGTAACCTTTATGTTGTTTAGAAGTATAGGCTATCATCCCCTTTCTACTACATCAGCACACCTCTTAAACTCTTGAAAGACGCATCATCGTGACCCTCAAAGTCCTCTTCTCATCATAAAGTATAGCTAACAACGAGGTTGTACTAATCTCTCATATCATTCTTAAAACTTTATTTATTAACCCACAAGGGCTTCTAACTCACTAGTCAATCCACATGATACTACCAAAATTTATAATGTTTATATTAATGTGAAATGCCGACTTTGGTGCAGTACAGAGGTCGATCTTGAGTTGGTGAAACCTTCTCTTCAACCTTATCTTTGAAAAAAAACTACGCATTTTAACTAGTCAACAATTCCTCCATTTCCGATAAGGGTATCAGTTCTCGATGGTATATGTAAGATGTCATACGCTCGTCCTCTTTCATAACTAGCGCCAATCAGCCTGTGGCCTGCATGCTGCTTCGATTCCCAATAAACTTGATTAGGTGGTAATCTCGAAGGATCATTGGGATATATCCATGCATCAATTTGCTATTAGGGGCCTTTTAAACTTTATGTCTCTCTATGTGCATCAATCCCTTTAAGCTAAGTAAAGCTTCACATTCTTGCCACGATATTTCTTCCTTTCTTGTCCATCTCACTTCCATGTTAGTTTCCTCTAAGGATATGTCTTACATCGCAATCGATTTGCATTTCTTGGATCAGGAAAAGGCTTGGTAACTCTAGAATTCATTAATATAACATCCTGACAACGGTTGGTAGGAGCATACTCCCAATCACCTCATCATTTCTTATAACCTTCCTCACACTAATATTAAAGGTCCTTGTGGTATGCCCCGACATGTTATTCCTACTTTAAATAATTACTCGGCATAACGCTCTGGCTGCACAATTACAACATTTGGTTTTTGATCTCATATTGGTGCAACGGTTCACAATTGTACCTCGTGTTCACCTTAGAGTAATCACTTTTGAAAGGAATGGTTTCAAAATAACAAGGTCCAATAGATAATTTCAATAAGAATTCCACATTGGATGTTCCAAGAATGTTGATGGTTCCAAATACTAGGAGTCTCGATTTTTGGAGATGTAAGGATGGACAGAAAGAATACAACAAGGTTTATTCCTTCATGTCCTGATAATTTTGTAATGTGATATCATAGAGAGTGTTGCACGAGGGCAATGATTGTTGGATACAAAAGTCATAAAGACGATCTTTATACCATTCTTACATCTGGTGAATACTTTTCCTCAAAAATAGAGGATCTAAAAGTCCCATTGATAAAGGTCAATCGATCGAAAGCAATTCTACTCTATGACAATAAAAAATGAAGCAGTTTATCATTCAAGTAATCTATGGTTTCAAATGAATCTTCATTATATGAATGAAAGAACAGAATATTCAAGTGACATAAAGTCTGATACGAAGATGGGTAGAATTCAAGTTGAGTGGGCGACCTCACTAGGTCTCAATCAAGTTATTCGTCAAAACTTTCATCATCATACTTTACCACATGCAAAATGCATTGCGGAATGAATTAAATTGGGAGTTGGACCAGTGAAACAATAACTAGTCCTTTTCAAGAAACACTAGCAACTAGCCAGATAAAATTTGCTAGTTCACCTGTTTGAGACATCACCACTAGCTAGGACGATAAGCTAGGTGTTCTTCACAACATTACAATTTTGACTAGTTAGAACAATCAACTAGTCATTCATATTGACATATCGACTAGCCAGTTTCAATTGGATAGAACGAAATTTCAACATCGTAGCCACTAAAGAAACTTTAGGCTACTCGGACAACGAATGGAAATAAGAAGTTATTAAGTTTGAAAAAGAAAACTATAAAATCTGAAGAGAATGTTCTAGGTATCGGAACAATCGATAACCTCTCATCAAATATTACTTACCAGTGAAACGGTCCACCCAAGGGTGCCTCCGTACACATGCTTTATCAGATCCTACAATAGAATTAAATTCAGAATACCAATATCAAAATGATATGCTTACTATGATTTCAATGTACGATGTACCATCTCATCTTGAACAGAAGAAAAGAATTCATGAAGGATGTCTGGACATTAGATCATCCATGTCCTCAGTAATTTGTTAAATATTTATGAGCTCAACTGAAGAGTGAAAGTATGAAAGAAGCAATAAAATATCAATATTCGTTAAGTAATATTCATCGATTAATTAAGGAAATATTTGTTGAACATTCCTTGGATAATTGAAAGAAAGTGTAAATAGGCCTGAGCCGAACAAGATCATCATAAATTTTTGGATAGAATGTTTATGGATCAAATAAAATTATTTCGGATAAGTCCTGCTTTAGGGAGAGTATCTCACTGGTTGTTATTCCACAAGTTTGAAGTAGAAAGCTAGAAGGGTTACCTGATATAAAATAATCGAGGTAACAGGGTTAGTGAACAGTTTAAAATGAAGTAGTGCACCTGCCGGTAGTTACCAAAATAAGTTAATAATCATTCGTGCATCTCATTATCACCATTATGAGGGTAACTCCATCTCTTCGTCTTCGTAATACAAGACACCAACTAGTACATCTCTCAATCATCATCTTAAAGTCATTTATCAAGTTGGGGTTTCACAAATATATCTGTCATTTCCGTGCTTTATCGTAAAGACCGAGCTTCACATCATTCCGGGGACACCTGCTAAGTCCATAGGGTCCTACTTCATGTCTTCCGACATGAATTACAAGTGGCCAGATCCCCTTGGGAACAGATCAAAGAGATCTCTCAAGGATCTCAGTGCAGTCCATAGGTTCAGTGGCGGGTGTGTGTATGTGAACATATACCAAAAATATTGAGGTCTACAATACATATATACGTAGTCCCTGATAACATCTCTATCAAAGGATCCCATTCTAGACCCACTGGTCTTTTCTTTTGGTAGACTCTGAGATCACTGTATCGCTCGTTGCAACCATATTCAACTTCTCTTGAGTCCCTTTGTTAATTCTACTTGTTTGTTCTCTAAGTTGAACTACCATGCTCTAGCGACCGAATCATGCGTGGAATTATCTAGCACGCTCGTCTTATGATAACATTCTCGTATAACACATGTAAAATTCGCCATCAAGGGTAATGAAATCCACAACGACATAGTGACCAACTTTCAGGTAAACCCGTTACTTATCGAAAATCGGATCTTATAACCAAAGTAAAAGACTTTCATTATTCCAAGTACTAAGTACCCTTAATTATGTAGGGAAGTCTAAACTTCTTGATTCTTAAAATGCCGCCTCCTAAACTGTGGAGGACTATGGGCCACAAAATTTATGCCAGCCTAGTCATCCGATCATATTGGCAATATCGCCTCTACCTCAGCTGCTCTTGAGATTTCGCTCTGCTTCCTATATCATTACCTATGATAGGTCATGTACGACTCTCAAACCTCTATTCATCATTCTGAAGGTCTCTAAGGATTCTATCGACCCTAGTATAATACCTCCAGTAAACACTCCAGTCCATTCTACTCACCAATACCTCTTCCGGTAGTCCAATAATAAGTTTACTACGATCTCTTATGTCATTCTCATACTTAGACTTAACTCTCAACACTCTTATTTCTGAGTACTGTAACTTATCGCTCTGATACCATTTCTGTGGCGCCCCCAAATCCGAGGTCAAAGATTCAGGTCGTCACATCACCATCCAACCATATCATACCTGTATTAACTTTACAACTCAACAATACATCCATCCGGACCTCAATCTTATGCACAAACAAGTTAGAGCCTCAGAAACGATAATCAAAAGTAACACTAAATATTACAATTCATCTGTACAATCCAGAATCTTACGCACTTCCACTTATACAACTACACTTGAAGACAAGTCTTACTATTACAGTTGAAAACCTATCAGACTTACTCTGTAGTATTTATCAGGAACTAAATCATCTCCGGGGTAAATCTTCTACTCCTCTTCTGCTGGTGCGGAGTTAACCGACCAAATTCTTCTCTTTCTGAAAAGTTTTTATAAAGTAAGAATGAGCTACATAATGCTCAGCAAGTTCACCATTTTGAAAAATAATGTGGTTTATTTCGAAAACAATCCCAACTGTATGGGTATATATCTCAGATTTCAAAACATAATTGGAGAATATATATGTCCGAGTTTGAATAAAACATTTATACTCACTAAGGAGCTTTAAGAATAACATATGAACCCTTTATAAGGTTCCCATTTCAATATATCTCAAGTTTAAAAATATATATACATATGAGTATATCATTTTCGGCAAAACACTCTACGGTTAACATACTGTACAGGGAATACATCATTGCAAACCTCTTTCCTTCCATTAGCTTAGAAGGTTTCTCATTCAAAAACATTTCATTCTTTGAAATAATTGTAAGAGTGCACTAACACGTGCCAATCTTTATAGAAAATCTTGTAGTTCTAGATACTGCACGATGTCAATATTTTTCTTATCAAAAACCACACTATCGGCAACTTGGCAGTTAGGCCCAAGAAGCAGTGTTTGAGTATTTTTCCAAAGTGGAGGATGGGACTGGAAGAAAACATAAAAACCTGACAAGGATTGACGATGATCAGTCGCCACAACCAAGTCCAACAATCCGCGGGTCTTCTCTACTAGTAGAAGGATAGAAACTACATCCGTAACTACCCTCGGGTGAAAACTACATCCGTAATCACCCTCGATGAAAACTACATCCGTAATCATCCTTCGGCAACACCTGGGCCGGAATAATTGATGGACCGCCTAGCTCACGGCCGCTTACACATCCCGGGAATCATTCGTCAACGATTCCCACACCTGCCAGAGTCCCTTTTTTTTTTCTTTCTTGTCAAAAATCATTTTGATAGAAAATTCGAGTAGTTGAAGTTCGACCTCAGTCGACTGATAATTCTTGAAAAGTGTACAAGAAGCAAAACCTGACCGGGGGTTTTCGAAAATGTTTTGGGTTCGAAAGAGTTCGAGTTTGAAAACGATGAAGGTATCTAGGATTAGTTTTGTCTTTAAAATGATGAAAAATAATTAATAAATGATATTTTGAGATTTAATATAAACAATTAATAAAATAATTATTTAATTAAAATAAGCTTTTAATCCAAGATAGATATTTTTGAGTATTTTTAACAACGTAAAAATACTTAAGTATACGGTACTTCCCGAATGACTCTTCGGGTTTTCGCAATTTAATCATGATACAATAATATACTGCTCCCCGGTCAATAGTATATTTGGACCGCTACGACCTCTATTGCTAGAGTCGTTGTCCGAAGGAAACACTTTCATTCTAAGTTCAAGGGTGTACAAACTCATATGCATAAATCTCAAGCTTCAACATAATCTCGTAAAGCATAAGCATATAATACGTTTGGAAGCTACAAACACAACAGTGAAAATCCTTATATATAAGTTTTGAAAAGTAAACTTGCCTTGGTTAGGGTGGGGTGGTCGAGCTTGCGACGTGGAATGAAGATCTATACATAATCAATATTCGTACGTTAGTACCTTAACAACACTACTTAATTTTAAGGTTTTAAAGGATGCTAGACCAACTTAACGACTCCAATTTGTGACAACTAACCCTCCCATATGACCATGTCATCACTTTATCACATTCGTTATCCATTCGACTCGAATCCATTCCTCAAACTTGAAACACAAGTGAGTACTCTTAAAACTACGTTAAACTAACCTCCTAGGTGATTTTTCACTCGCGCGCACTTCGCTTTAACATTTTTATAAAATTGAAAAATACAAATTTTACTCCAATTATTTTTGGACAGCCTTCACAACTGTATAATCTGACTACCCTCAAATTTTTATAACACTAGCATAATTTTAAGGGGTCCTAACTCAGTTCACAAGTGGACAACACAGTGCAGTCCGAATTCCAGAACCACACTGCACTAATCCGGCCATAACTCAAGACCTACACATCTCCTGGGTATGAACCTTATATTTCTAGAAACTACATTCAATTATCTTTCCAACCATATAAATTATGTCCTCGGGTGACAAGATTTAGGGGTTCAAAACCCTCCCACAAGACAGTACATGCTCCCAGGAATTTACACAGCACTCATCTTTTCTCAAATATTCAAGAACTCACTTTATACATCACATCTACCATCAAAACCACCAAGACTTGTCTCTATAGCATACATGGGGTTACATACTCTAAGTACAAGCCTTACAACCATCATAACAAGCACATAACTTCAAGATTTCATCATCTACAACTCAAATCACCAAGATTCACTCCAAAACTTATAGATCTAACAATATAAACTATAAACAAGTCATGCTAAGGGTTGAGAGAGTTTATACCTTCCTTGATGTGTGTAATATCTTTCTAAACCTTGTATAATCCTTGTATAGCCTTGGGTAAGCTTGGATGATCAAAAGAAATGAAGAAAACAAAGTTAGTAATTCGGAGTTATTAAAATCCGACTGAAAGATCATGGAAAACGAGGCCCTTACCGAGCTTTTCTGACCGAGGCTTCCAAATGAGAGTTGTAGAGCATCTTCACAACTTTCTAACCATATAAAGAACACGAAATTCCATTGAGTAATGAAGGCTCTAGGCCCGTTTTACTGAGCCGCTATTCTGCTGGGCAGAATGGGTGTTTTCTTGTGTTTGTTTTGTTTTGTTTGCTAAATAATGACTAATACATGTATTATATATCTATCTCATTTGGATGCATCTTCTTGTAATGTGTTGTCAACACCTCAGTGGCTCACTTGGATTTCCTTATCCACAACAATTGCAACAAAGTCCTCATCTTTTGTTTCTTTCATATTAGTCCCTTGGTTTGTTTCATTTTCCAACAATTTGATTTCCTTGTTGTCTCGTGAATAAAATTAATACGTTACAACTTATACTTTGCATATTATTGCTCTAATATGGCACAATACCTCGAATGAATATTAATTCCAACATCCCTTGTTTATTTCTCTTTATCTCAGAAAACGTTCTCCCGATTTCTCAAGCACTCTCTATTTCTCAATTCTAGGAGTTTATTCTCAATCCTCTTTCTTTCTCATAATATATCCTTCCTTGGACTCTTAATATACCATATACTTGTCCATGCTTCGTTCGCTCAATTGCTTAATCTCATTGTAAAGTTTCAGCGGTTTCTAGAACGTTTGTTTCACTTCCTCACTGGTTTTCGTTCCAAATTCTCAAATCACGTATAATAAAATTTCAAAATATTAACTCCTCAATTCCTCAAATTAAATATCTCATTTCTTGATATTACTGATATATAATTCACTGCTCGGTCAAATATTACACGAAAATAGAATTTGGAATTTCTGAATTCCGGTCACATTTACATACACTTATTTACTCCGTAGATTACTAGTATGACTTCGGAATATCCACACTACGTCTCGTACATAGGTGGCATGAAAAATTTTCTTAATCCTCAAAATCACTATTCATCCACCAAATCACTATTCATTGATGCACTTCATCATAATAGGAAAAGTTTTAATTCTACCGAAATTTTGGGTTCTTACAGTCTCCCCTCCTTAAAAGGATTCCGTCCCGGAATCAGTTTAGGAATCACTGGGGTTACTCCTTCTTTGTTTCACTCTTTCAACTGCTAGGTGGATTCTTCCACATCTTGATTTTCTCACAATTCCTTATTAGTTTGAAAACCTTGTTCCTCAACACTTGTCCTTTTCTATCCATGATTTCCACGAGTTGCTCCACATAGGTCAAGTCTGGTTGTAGGTCCACTTGGTCGTACTCTATCACATGCCGATAGTCAGTGTGGTAGGGTCGTAACATAGACATATGAAACACATTATGAATTTGCTGCAAGCTTTGGGCGAGGCTAACTCGTAGGATAACTTCCCAATACGCCTCAAAATCTCAAAAGGTCCAATAAACCTCAAACTTAGCTTCTCTTTCTTAACAAACCGCATCAATGCTTTCCAGGGGATACCTTTAGCATCACGAAGTCTCCCACCTCATACTCCTTTGATATCTCATAAAATTTAACCCTTCGAAATAATGGGTTGCGTAAAATAAAACTAATGACTTTTACATACACTCGTCTATACCGTAAAGACGTAATATCAATTCGAAATCTTCATTTAATAATTCGTACATATCGTGATTGCAAAATTTTCTCATCCACCCATAAAATTACTATTCATCCAGGTTTCGAATGTTCACGAAAATTAGGGCTATTGCAGTCTCATCTCCTTAAAAGGATTCTATCTTAAGAACCTAAGGAAAATAGTTGTGGATACAATTCCAACTTTACCCTTTCCAACTCTCAGGTTGACACTTTAACCCTTTTGTTCTCTCACCTTGGTCTCACCAACGCTTTAATGTTGTTTCTCAACGCATACTCTCCTCGACCTGTATTCCTTATCGGTTATTCTATGCATGAAAATTTCTATCCTAATACTTATACATTCCTCTACTACCTTGTTCATAGTATCCGTGTTGAGTTCTTGTATTGTTGGCCCGTGAATACTTTTTGGTCGTGTTTTATAATCTGAGACAACGTCAATATGTATGGTATTCCTCATATTCCTTGGCTTGATTAGCACGCAAGTGTTGCCTCCCCTCAGCCGTTACCACTTGCTATGGATACTGTATAGTCTTCGGTATACGTCGAACCAGTTTAGCTACTATATCCCTCGTTCATTGACTTCTTCGTAACGCAAGAAAAGCGAAACTTCTTCTTTCGCAGTACGCTTTACAAGAGACGTCCTTACGTTCGCATGGTGATGATCGTGATAACAACATTCATTTCATGGATAAGTTTTTATTCTCGACTGCCCCGTGAAACCTAAGGCACGACACTAAATATAAATTCGATTGTCTGGACAATTCTGTTTCCCTGTCCGTCAGCCACAGATCAAATTAGTACATACGCTCAATCTCTTTGTTAAATATACTTGAAAGCACCTTCAATATTCGAAGTTTAACCTTAAGTCTTTATCTGACGTAATCGCTGCAGAAGTTTTATATTGCAACACCATCTCTTCCGTATATAAATCGATAATCTTCTAAATGGAAAGTCTCTCGTAGGTAAATCACTTGGTCCAACAATTATAAATAAACTAGGGCCATCTCTTGGCTCGGTCTTCGGCGACCTACTTATGAAATTCATTATAATACTATCCACGTTCAAGATTTTCTACAGGCAGAATTAATCCACTAGATCTCTATCATTCTGCTTTTGACATGTCGCGCTTGTACTTAATAGTTTTCCAATACCATTCTTCATATCCGTTTGCCAAACATTCTCTTAATTCTCTATACATCTTTGTCCTTCCCCATAATTTAGTCATTTTCCTCAAACATTATTCTTTATTGTATAAACAATATTTTCTTGGTCAATACTGACTGGATTCCAATTTCGAATAATCCCTTCTATAGGTATTGGCCACCACACTGGCCTTTCCTGGGTAATAACAAATTTCTCCATTATACTCCCTGTTCCTTTTCGTCACCTTCTCTTTCCTATGACTAGTTCTAATATGAATATATACTTATGGCACTTGTGGAAAAATTTCACACTTTCTCATAAGGTTAACGTCTCAGTTTTATGCGTGAACGCTATCATGACTAATCCCCGACTCACGGTTAGTATATCATATCCCGTAACCTTTATGTTGTTTAGAAGTATAGGCTATCATCCCCTTTCTACTACATCAGCACACCTCTTAAACTCTTGAAAGACGCATCATCGTGACCCTCAAAGTCCTCTTCTCATCATAAAGTATAGCTAACAACGAGGTTGTTACTAATCTCTCATATCATTCTTAAAACTTTATTTATTAACCCAAAAGGGCTTCTAACTCATTAGTCAATCCACATGATACTACCAAAATTTATAATGTTTATATTAATGTGAAATGCCGACTTTGGTGCAGTACAGAGGTCGATCTTGAGTTGGTGAAACCTTCTCTTCAACCTTATCTTTGAAAAACAACTACGCATTTTAACTAGTCAACAATTCCTCCATTTCCGATAAGGGTATCAGTTCTCGATGGTATATGTAAGATGTCATACGCTCGTCCTCTTTCATAACTAGCGCCAATCAGCCTGAGGCCTGCATGCTGCTTCGATTCCCAATAAACTTGATTAGGTGGTAATCTCGAAGGATCATTGGGATATATCCATGCATCAATTTGCTATTAGGGGCCTTTTAAACTTTATGTCTCTCTATGTGCATCAATCCCTTTAAGCTAAGTAAAGCTTCACATTCTTGCCACGATATTTCTTCCTTTCTTGTCCATCTCACTTCCATGTTAGTTTCCTCTAAGGATATGTCTTACATTGCAATCGATTTGCATTTCTTGGATCAGGAAAAGGCTTGGTAACTCTAGAATTCATTAATATAACATCCTGACAACGGTTGGTAGGAGCGTACTCCCAACCACCTCATCATTTCTTATAACCTTCCTCACACTAATATTAAAGGTCCTTGTGGTATGCCCCCGACATGTTATTCCTACTTTAAATAATTACTCGGCATAACGCTCTGGCTGCACAATTACAACATTTAGTTTTTGATCTCATATTGGTGCAACGGTTCACAATTGTACCTCCTGTTCACCTTAGAGTAATCACTTTTGAAAGGAATGGTTTCAAAATAACAAGGTCCAATAGATAATTTCAATAAGAATTCCACATTGGATGTTCCAAGAATGTTGATGGTTCCAAATACTAGGAGTCTCGATTTTTGGAGATGTAAGGATGGACAGAAAGAATACAACAAGGTTTATTCCTTCATGTCCTGATAATTTTGTAATGTGATATCATAGAGAGTGTTGCACGAGGGCAATGATTGTTGGATACAAAAGTCATAAAGACGATCTTTATACCATTCTTACATCTGGTGAATACTTTTCCTCAAAAATAGAGGATCTAAAAGTCCCATTGATAAAGGTCAATCGATCGAAAGCAATTCTACTCTATGACAATAAAAAATGAAGCAGTTTATCATTCATGTAATCTATGGTTTCAAATGAATCTTCATTATATGAATGAAAGAACAGAATATTCAAGTGACATAAAGTCTGATACGAAGATGGGTAGAATTCAAGTTGAGTGGGCGACCTCACTAGGTCTCAATCAAGTTATTCGTCAAAACTTTCATCATCATACTTTACCACATGCAAAATGCATTGCGGAATGAATTAAATTGGGAGTTGGACCAGTGAAACAATAACTAGTCCTTTTCAAGAAACACTAGCAACTAGCCAGATAAAATTTGCTAGTTCACCTGTTTGAGACATCACCACTAGCTAGGACGATTAGCTAGGTGTTCTTCACAACATTACAATTTTGACTAGTTAGAACAATCAACTAGTCATTCATATTGACATATCGACTAGCCAGTTTCAATTGGATAGAACGAAATTTCAACATCGTAGCCACTGAAGAAACTTTAGGCTACTCGGACAACGAATGGAAATAAGAAGTTATTAAGTTTGAAAAAGAAAACTATAAAATTTGAAGAGAATGTTCTAGGTATCGGAACAATCGATAACCTCTCATCAAATATTACTTACCAGTGAAACGGTCCACCCAAGGGTGCCTCCGTACACATGCTTTATCAGATCCTACAATAGAATTAAATTCAGAATACCAATATCAAAATGATATGCTTACTATGATTTCAATGTACGATGTACCATCTCATCTTGAACAGAAGAAAAGAATTCATGAAGGATGTCTGGACATTAGATCATCCATGTCCTCAGAAATTTGTTAAATATTTATGAGCTCAACTGAAGAGTGAAAGTATGAAAGAAGCAATAAAATATCAATATTCGTTAAGTAATATTCACCGATTAATTAAGGAAATATTTGTTGAACATTCCTTGGATAATTGAAAGAAAGTGTAAATAGGCCTGAGCCGAACAAGATCATCATAAATTTTTGGATAGAATGTTTATGGATCAAATAAAATTATTTCGGATAAGTTCTGCTTTAGGGAGAGTATCTCACTGGTTGTTATTCCACAAGTTTGAAGTAGAAAGCTAGAAGGGTTACCTGATATAAAATAATCGAGGTAACAGGGTTAGTGAACAGTTTAAAATGAAGTAGTGCACCTGCCGGTAGTTACCAAAATAAGTTAATAATCATTCGTGCATCTCATTATCACCATTATGAGGGTAACTCCATCTCTTCGTCTTCGTAATACAAGACACCAACTAGTGCATCTCTCAATCATCATCTTAAAGTCATTTATCAAGTTGGGGTTTCACAAATATATCTGTCATTTCCGTGCTTTATCTTAAAGACCGAGCTTCACATCATTCCGGGGACACCTACTAAGTCCATAGGGTCCTACTTCATGTCTTCCGACATGAATCACAAGTGGCCAGTTCCCCTTGGGAACAGATCAAAGAGATCTCTCAAGGATCTCAATGCAGTCCATAGGTTCAGTGGCGGGTGTGTGTATGTGAACATATACCAAAAATATTGAGGTCTACAATACATATATACGTAGTCCCTGATAACATCTCTATCAAAGGATCCCACTCTAGACCCACTGGTCTTTTCTTTTGGTAGACTCTGAGATCACTGTATCGCTCGTTGCAACCATATTCAACTTCTCTTGAGTCCCTTTGTTAATTCTACTTGTTTGTTCTCTAAGTTGAACTACCATGCTCTAGCGTCCGAATCATGCGTGGAATTATCTAGCACGCTCGTCTTATGATAACATTCTCGTATAACACATGTAAAATTCGCCATCAAGGGTAATGAAATCCACAACGACATAGTGACCAACTTTCAGGTAAACCCGTTACTTATCGAAAATTGGATCTTATAACCAAAGTAAAAGACTTTCATTATTCCAAGTACTAAGTACCCTTAATTATGTAGGGAAGTCTAAACTTCTTGATTCTTAAAATGCCGCCTCCTAAACTGTGGAGGACTATGGGCCACAAAATTTATGCCAGCCTAGTCATCCGATCATATTGGCAATATCGCCTCTACCTCAGCTGCTCTTGAGATTTCGCTCTGCTTCCTATATCATTACCTATGATAGGTCATGTACGACTCTCAAACCTCTATTCATCATTCTGAAGGTCTCGAAGGATTCTATCGACCCTAGTATAATACCTCCAGTAAACACTCCAGTCCATTCTACTCACCGGTACCTCTTCCGGTAGTCCAATAATAAGTTTACTACGATCTCTTATGTCATTCTCATACTTAGACTTAACTCTCAACACTCTTATTTCTGAGTACTGTAACTTATCGCTCTGATACCATTTCTGTGGCGCCCCCAAATCCGAGGTGAAAGATTCAGGTCGTCACATCACCATCCAACCATATCATACCTGTATTAACTTTACAACTCAACAATACATCCATCCAGACCTCAATCTTATGCACAAACAAGTTAGAGCCTCAGAAACGATAATCAAAAGTAACACTAAATATTACAATTCATCTGTACAATCCAGAATCTTACGCACTTCCACTTATACAACTACACTTGAAGACAAGTCTTACTATTACAGTTGAAAACCTATCAGACTTACTCTGTAGTATTTATCAGGAACTAAATCATCTCCGGGGTAAATCTTCTACTCCTCTTCTGCTGGTGCGGAGTTAACCGACCAAATTCTTCTCTTTCTGAAAAGTTTTTATAAAGCAAGAATAAGCTACATAATGCTCAGCAAGTTCACCATTTTGAAAAATAATGTGGTTTATTTCGAAAACAATCCCAACTGTATGGGTATATATCTCAGATTTCAAAACATAATTGGAGAATATATATGTCCGAGTTTGAATAAAACATTTATACTCACTAAGGAGCTTTAAGAATAACATATGAACCCTTTATAAGGTTCCCATTTAAATATATCTAAAGTTTAAAAATATATATACATATGAGTATATCATTTTCGGCAAAACACTCTACGGTTAACATACTGTACAGGGAATACATCATTGCAAACCTCTTTCCTTCCATTAGCTTAGAAGGTTTCTCATTCAAAAAATTTCATTCTTTGAAATAATTGTAAGAGTGCACTAACACGTGCCAATCTTTATAGAAAATCTTGTAGTTCTAGATACTGCACGATGTCAATATTTTTCTTATCAAAAACCACACTATCGGCAACTTGGCAGTTAGGCCCAAGAAGTAGTGTTTGAGTATTTTTCCAAAGTGGAGGATGGGACTGGAAGAAAACATAAAAACCTGACAAGGATTGACGATGATCAGTCGCCACAACCAAGTCCAACAATCCGCGGGTCTTCTCTACTAGTAGAAGGATAGAAACTACATCCGTAACTACCCTCGGGTGAAAACTACATCCGTAATCACCCTCGATGAAAACTACATCCGTAATCATCCTTCGGCAACACCTGGGCCGGAATAATTGATGGACCGCCTAGCTCACGGCCGCTTACACATCTCGGGAATCATTCGTCAACGATTCCCACACCTGCCAGAGTCCCCTTTTTTTTCTTTCTTGTCAAAAATCATTTTGATAGAAAATTCGAGTAGTTGAAGTTCGACCTCAGTCGACCGATAATTCTTGAAAAGTGTACAAGAAGCAAAACCTGACCGGGGGTTTTCGAAAATGTTTTGGGTTCGAAAGAGTTCGAGTTTGAAAACGATGAAGGTATCTTGGATTAGTTTTGTCTTTAAAATGATGAACAATAATTAATAAATGATATTTTGAGATTTAATATAAACAATTAATAAAATAATTATTTAATTAAAATAAGCTTTTAATCCAAGATAGATATTTTTGAGTATTTTTAACAACGTAAAAATACTTAAGTATACGGTACTTCCCGAATGACTCTTCGGGTTTTCGCAATTTAATCATGATACAATAATATACTGCTCCCCGGTCAATAGTATATTTGGACCGCTACGACCTCTATTGCTAGAGTCGTTGTCCGAAGGAAACACTTTCATTCTAAGTTCAAGGGTGTACAAACTCATCTGCATAAATCTCAAGCTTCAACATAATCTCGTAAAGCATAAGCATATAATACGTTTGGAAGCTACAAACACAACAGTGAAAATCCTTATATATAAGTTTTGAAAAGTAAACTTGCCTTGGTTAGGGTGGGGTAGTCGAGCTTGCGACGTGGAACGAAGATCTATACATAATCAATATTCGTACGTTAGTACCTTAACAACACTACTTAATTTTAAGGTTTTAAAGGATGCTAGACCAACTTAACGACTCCAATTTGTGACAACTAACCCTCCCATATGACCATGTCATCACTTTATCACATTCGCCACCCATTCGACTCGAATCCATTCCTCAAACTTGAAACACAAGTGAGTACTCTTAAAACTACGTTAAACTAACCTCCTAGGTGATTTTTCACTCGCGCGCACTTCGCTTATACATTTTTATAAAATTGAAAAATACAAATTTTACTCAAATTATTTTTGGACAGCCTTCACAACTGTATAATCTGACTACCCTCAAATTTTCATAACACTAGCATAATTTTAAGGGGTCCTAACTTAGTTCACAAGTGGACAACACAGTGCAGTCCGAATTCCAGAACCAAACTGCACTAATCCGGCCATAACTCAAGACCTACACATCTCCTGGGTATGAACCTTATATTTCTAGAAACTACATTCAATTATCTTTCCAACCATATAAATTAGGTCCTCGGGTGACAAGATTTAAGGGTTTAAAACCCTCCCACAAGACAGTACATGCTCCCAGGAATTTACACAGCACTCATCTTTTCTCAAATATTCAAGAACTCACTTTATACATCACATCTACCATCAAAACCACCAAGACTTGTCTCTATAGCATACATGGGGTTACATACTCTAAGTACAAGCCTTACAACCATCATAACAAGCACATAACTTCAAGATTTCATCATCTACAACTCAAATCACCAAGATTCACTCCAAAACTTATAGATCTAACAATATAAACTATAAACAAGTCATGCTAAGGGTTGAGAAAGTTTATACCTTCCTTGATGTGTGTAATATCTTTCTAAACCTTGTATAATCCTTGTATAGCCTTGGGTAAGCTTGGATGATCAAAAGAAATGAAGAAAACAAAGCTAGTAATTCGGAGTTATTAGAATCCGACTGAAAGATCATGGAAAACGAGGCCCTTACCGAGCTTTTCTGATCGAGGCTTCCAAATGAGAGTCGTAGAGCATCTTCACAGCTTTATAACCATATAAAGAACACGAAATTCCATTGATTAATGAAGGCTCTAGGCCCGTTTTACTGAGCTGCTGTTCTGCTGGGCAGAATGGGTGTTTTCTTGTGTTTGTTTTGTTTTGTTTGCTAAATAATGACTAATACATGTATTATATATCTATCTCATTTGGATGCATCTTCTTGTAATGTGTTGTCAACACCTCATTGGCTCACTTGGATTTCCTTATCCACAACAATTGCAACAAAGTCCTCATCTTTTGTTTCTTTCATATTTGTCCCTTGGTTTGTTTCCTTTTCCAACAATTTGATTTCCTTGTTGTCTCGTGAATAAAATTAATACGTTACAACTTATACTTTTTTATATTATTGCTCTAATATGGCACAATACCTCGAATGAATATTAATTCCAACATCCCTTGTTTATTTCTCTTTATCTCAGAAAACGTTCTCCCGATTTCTCAAGCATTCTCTATTTCTCAATTCTAGGAGTTTATTCTCAATCCTCTTTCTTTCTCATAATATATCCTTCCTTGGACTCTTAATATACCATATACTTAATCCATGCTTCGTTCGCTCAATCGCTTAATCTCATTGTAAAGTTTCAGCGGTTTCTAGAACGTTTGTTTCACTTCCTCAGTGGTTTTCGTTCAAAATTCTCAAATCACTTATAATAAAATTCCAAAATATTAAATCCTCAATTCCTCAAATTAAATATCTCATTTCTTGATATTACTGATATATAATTAACTGCTCGGTCAAATATTACACGAAAATAGAATTTGGAATTTCTGAATTCCGATCGCATTTACATACACTTATTTACTCCGTAGATTACTAGTATGACTTCGGAATATCCACACTACGTCTCGTACATAGGTGGCATGAAAAATTTTCTTAATCCTCAAAATCACTATTCATCCACCAAATCACTATTCATTGATGCACTTCATCATAATAGGAAAAGTTTTAATTCTACCGAAATTTTGGGTTCTTACACTTTAGATATTTCAATATCCATAGTTCTACTAAGAGAATTTTCATACTATGCATAGTAATATGAGTGAATTGTAAACGATATAACAATGATTACTTAGAGGAGTTCTAAGTAATTTCACACATACCAATATATATCACAATTAGTTAGTAAATAGAATTCTAACTAAATATCATTAACTGATATAAGTCAAAACTTCAATACAACCAATTGTTAGAGCCATGATATTAATTATAATGAATTTCTGAAAATGGAGCATTGATAAAATTCACTAGAATAAAATCTCACAACTAATTGAAGACTAAGACAGATAGGTCCAATTTAGTTATGATTCAGATTTATTTTGATAAATGAGGTATAGAGCAAATACTAATTTGAATTGCTTTAGGTTCTATAACTCATATTAATCAAAATAAATAATTAAATAAATAAATACTAAATCTCTATGAGTTAGATTTTAGCATTTAAGTATTTAAATTATCCTTAAATAATCACCACTGAAATATATTACAATTATACACATGGCAATCATTCAACAGATAATTCTCAGCGTGAGGTCTGGATGTAAATAAGTTCACAAGTCCTTTCGATACAGACAATTAAATACTTGTGAGCTTACTTAAGAATTACTTAACAGATGGGATTTACAAATCATATAGCATTAATAAAATCCCAAGTTTACAAACCAATCTTGAAAAATTAATTTCATCAAGTGATTTAGCAAACATGTCTATAAGTTAATTTTAATGAAAGACAAGCTCTCGAAAAAGAATTGATACCTTATATAAGTTGCTTAGTCCTTGAGTGTTCCACAGAGTTGTTGGAGATGAATTTGTTTCCTTGTGTTCTCCTACTTTCGTACAACTCATTTGATCTGTCTATATGCAGCAAAACATGTCACAACTGATGTCTCTAGGGTACCAACTCTGCAGATTTGGATCCAACTTAAGACATCTGAAAATCAATTGTAATAACTACAAGAATAGATTCTCAAGAATCCACTTGGAACTATGCACAATTGCGTAATTGAGAATAAAATATGTGTGTAAGTGATCGAATATCAGTTGAATAAGATAATGAGCTGATGATTCCTCTATAGCCTGATTAGGTCCTAATTAGTAGATCCTGAACTTATTGGGTCAAATATCTCTAGGGTACCATTTCCTTGGATTTGGGTCCATCTTAAGATTTTTGATTACCAACTTGTTAGGTCCAAACTAATAGGTCAAAAGCCAACTATAGTGGTGTGTTGGCATGTAGTCTTGACAGGTCTAGAATCTTCTGAATAGAAACAAAAGATCCTTGACTTACTTTTATTGTCATCATTCTTTTGGCTTACTTGTGCTCCAAATAGAATTATTCTTTTGGCTTGCCTGAGCTCCTAAAAGGATTCTTCTATTGGCTTTCATGAAGTAATTCAAAAGAATTGCAACTTTACCAACATCAAAACAGCAAATATCTTGATCCCAATTTATAGTTAGTAGACCAACATATAATATAATCAAGATATCATTGCACATATATATCATTTATGTTTGTGCCTAAAGATGTAGAGAGTTCTTTAAATGTGACACCAATTGTTAAAAGATACCAACTGTTAAAGATTGATACCAAATATTAAATTATAGGTAGGGTGTCATACCATGTCTTCCATGCTTGCTTGAGTGATGATACCAGTTCATACTAACCTGTAGAGATTTTCAATTATCTCACCAACTAGGAGTGCACTTGTTCACATTCCTCTAGCATCCCGATTCAGTAGTTCCAGATGTCCATTATAATCATGAATGTACAACAGGTGCCTGATATCCTCAAGTCTTGTCACTGGTGCTTCTTGTCAAATATACTGTTTGATCAAATTGTAACCTTGCACCCAGTTTGGCCTTGTCCCTCATAACAATGCCTTGACATCCAGTTAAACTTCTGGTTATCCTTATACCAAATACAGCATTGTTGTTTGGTCTGGATACCAGCTTCCCTTCAATCTGCCTTTTGTAGTGATTGAGATCATCTTGCATTGCAATCACTCAATCTGAATCTTTCAGAGCTTTTGTAGCTTTCTTAGTTTCTTCTAAAAGAAAACTAAAGAAATAATCATTAGTACTTGAAGCTCTGTTAGTCTTTTACTTCCACCATTAGAAACACTAAGAACTAGGACAAAGAATTAATTGAGTCAACATTCTTTGTCTTGGCAGACATGTTCTCATAGTATCCTTTGACTTTCAGTGTGGTGTTGAGTTGACTAGTTGATCCTTCTTTTGCTCCCCCTAAGCTGTTGCTGGGTTTACATGAAGATTCTCAATGTTGACATTGCTTGGATCTGAATCATCATTACCATTGACAGCTGGGAGCTAGAAGTCGTTGAACATCACTAAGACTTTCAATCACCTTCTGTTGATCCCAATTTATAGTTAGTAGACCAACATATAATATAATCAAGATATCATTGCACATATATATCATTTATGTTTGTGCCTAAAGATGTAGAGAGTTCTATAAATGTGACACCAATTGTTAAAAGATATCAACTGTTAAAGATTGATACCAAATATTAAATTATAGGTAGGGTGTCATACCATGTCTTCCATGCTTGCTTGAGTGATGATACCAGTTCATACTAACCTGTAGAGATTTTCAATTATCTCACCAACTAGGAGTGCACTTGTTCACATTCCTCTAGCATCCAGATTCAATAGGTCCAAATGTCCATTATGATCATGAATGTACAACAGGTGCTTGATATCCTCAAGTCTTGTCACTGGTGCTTCTTGTTAGATATACTGTCTTATCAGCTTGTAACCTTGCACCCAGTTTGGCCTTGTCCCTCATAACAATGCCTTGACATCCAGTTAAACTTTTGGTTATCCTTATACCAAATACAGCCTTGTTGTTTAGTCTGGACACCAGCTTCCCTTCAATCTGCCTTTTGTAGTGATTGAGATCATCTTGCATTGCAATCACTCAATCTGAATCTTTCAGAGCTTTTGTAGCTTTCTTAGTTTCTTCTAAAAGAAAACTAAAGAAATAATCATTAGTACTTGAAGCTCTGCTAGTCTTTTACTTCCACCATTAGAAACACTAAGAACTAGGACAAAGAATTAATTGAGTCAAAAATTCTTTGTCTTGGCAGACATGTTCTCATAGTATCCTTTGACTTTCAGTGTGGTGTTGAGTTGACTAGTTGATCCTTCTGTTGCTCCCCCTAAGCTGCTGCTGGGTTTACATGAAATTCTCCATGTTTGACATTGCTTGGATCTGAATCACCATCACCATTGACAGCTGGGAGCTAGAGGTTATTGAACATCACTAAGACTTTCAATCACCATCTGTTGATTAATAACAATCACCCTGTAGGCTGTTGACTCCACTGAGTAACCAAGGAAATTAACCTCTTGAGCATTAGCTGATTACTAGGATGCTCACTTTCATTTATCATTGCAAAACAATTTCCTACATACTTGTGGGGTCTTCCTATATTTCTTACTGATCAGGGTTCGATCATGTCAGTAGCAAACTATTGACTGCTTCAGCATTAATACTTTTGAAGGTGCAGAAATTATCCAGAACACTAATTGATAGGTCCTGTAATCTGGTCTCCAAGTTGTCATAGTCAGTTTTGCTTCTTGACACTCTTCTAGATGTGATCAATCACCATCAGTGGTGTCTTGTCTTCAGATTGTCTGAACAACAACTTGTTTCTTGAGAGAAGTCATCAGTCATCATCACTAAGGTATTTTTTTCATTGATGTAGAACTTCTGTGTGATGCTTCTTTGACTTCTCTTTATGACATGCCTCATAATTTTATTTTACTTTAATTCCAGATGAGGTAGTCTCTTTTACTGATTCGATTTCCAGGAAAGAATCTCTTGATATGACATTCAGGTGAGAGAGCTCCTTATGTCATAGCTGAACTCTTGTCTGATGAAGCTTTAGATTTGACCTTGTTGACTTCACCTTTGACTGAGATTCCATGTCAGCTACAGATAAGTTCTCTTTCCTTAATCCTCGAACAGTAGGCTCTTCATCTTGTAAAAGATGCTTTATTACTGACAACATTCTGTAGCTATTGAATAGCCTTGACCCTAGGTCATACCTTTGCTGTTGTCTCCAAGGAATAACCACTTGGCCTGTCTTCACATTTGATAGCAGGGTTCTTTCTTCGATGATATGCTTTGAATAAATCAATAATAATGCATAATCGATTAACCTGTTAAGCCCTACATTCACAAATGGATAAAAAGTTCTTGGTAACCAAATTGTTTAATTGGGTCCAGATAGATTAGAGATTTCTCTTTTATTAGAGTTAACAACAGTTTTAACCTTAACATGCTCATTCTTATCTTTGACTGACCATTTCTCCTTTTTAATGTCATTGACAAAATATTCACTGAGCAAGGAGAATAATGGTTCCTTCCTAACATAAGGAGGACTAGCAGTCTGTACCTTATTGTTATTCTTAAACATGCTTTTTCTATGATCAATGCAAATACTAGGAAATGCATTTATGACATTTGAAATAAGCAGGCATGATAATAAGAATACATTGCATACATTCAGCATTAAAAAATTGCAGATAAGAATTATGCAAATTAGGCATGTTATGCATTTTAGAAAATTCAGTACTATCTACTTTAACCTATGTACACTTGTGTAACAGGTAGCAAGTAGATTTACATATATTCAATAATTTTCTAAACATACATGGAATAGAAGAATTAACAATTAATCACTAATTCTATCCAATCCATTCCTATTGTTATATTATATTATATAATCTCTATTACCTAAGTTAGTTTTACAAATGACTTGATGTTCTACTGACACCCTAGGTAATTATTCCATCTTTTAAACTTTTTAAACCTTAACAAACAATTCAGAATGAATAAGCAAATCTTGTTCTACTGGGGATCCTGAAACTAGCTTAAGCAGAGGTCATATATGCTTGACATATATCATTTAAGAATTGAGAGATATTGTCTAAGGAACACTTCTAACTCACTATTGCAATTAATTAAATTCAACAAATATCCATACACATAATAAGATCTTCTAACCAAAGATATAACAATTAAAAACTAAGATCTTAACATGCTTTGAATTTCTGAGAATTACATATTACACTAGTTCGAAGAATTGATACCTAAGACATGTGAGGTGAATCATCTTCAGAGTTTTCTATGAAGGCAAGATATTAATTATGCTCTTCTCATCATCATCTGATCCATCCCAACTCTTTTCTTCAGCAAGATAAGTTCTGCACTGATGCTTCTGTTTCATCTCATTTAATGAATCCTTATTCATCCTTGTCTGTCAGAATTTTGTACCATATTGCACACCTTGATAGTTACTTATCACATAAAACTTTTCATAACTGCAACTATCATGTTTTGTTCTTTCCACCAACTCAGTCTTGTAGCCACCTCTTGAACTGTATCCTGAAGAGTTTCTACTTCGGAATAGATAGGCCTAATTCCTGGATTAAACATTTATACTCTTTCTAAATTAGTAACTCTTCATGTATGTTCTGAGGTTCCATCATTAATTCCTGACTGAGATGTCTAACTGTCTAGTTCATTCTCAAACCTCCTTGATTCCACTTTTCTAAAATCTCTTTTGATTCCTTGAAAAATATTTCTTGGTACAATCCACTAAGTGTAGTAGATGTTACATTGGAGCAATCCACTTAGTGTTTGTATATCACAGAATCAATAGACTTAATTCAAATCTTCGAGAAAAATTCTATCCATTATAACCTCTTCCATTTCTGCTTCTGAAAAACTAGTGAATTCTATGGATATAACTTTGAGGAGCTTCCACAAATTTTTCTTCAGTAGGTAGAAATTAATTTCATTGAAAAATGCATTTTCTTCAAAAGATTCAAATCATCTTTGACAATTCGGAGGAATCTTCAACTAACAATCTTCTAAGAACCATTGGCTTAGAATAAATTCAAAATATTTAAAATTCAAAAACTTCAAGAACTTGAAAATTTTGTGAGAAATAAAAAATCTGAAAGTAAGTTCAAATTAATTAAAATTTGAAATTAGAGTCAAATTAATTAAGAATCAAAAAAATCTCAAGAAATGAAATTTTTGAGAGTTAAAGAATCCGAAAATAAATTCAAGTTAATTAAAATTCAAAATTATCAAGAATTAAAAATTTTGAAAATTAAACAATTTGAAAATAAACTCAAGTTGTTTAAAAATCAAAATTTCCAAGAATTAATCATTTCAAGAATTAAAAAATTCGAATATAAGTTCAAATTATTTAAAGATCAAAAATCTCAAAAATGAATATTTTTGAAGGTTAAAGAATTCGAAAATAGAGGAGTTGACTTTTTGGTCTAATATCGGATTTAATTTCTGTATGGGTCAACAAACTCGAAAACCAATTGGAGGACCACAAAAATAAGGATCTTGATTTGTGCGTCAATCAAAAAGCTCTGATGCCAATTGTTAGGTCCAAAATAGTTTGTAGAAGGGGGGTTGAATACAAACTATGTCGTTTAATCGAATTTGCTCTTTTCTTAAAATATTAAAGCAAGAACAAATTGATGCAGAATAAACGAATACCGATATTTCAAGTTGAATATAAAATTTATATTAACTTGATGGACTGTGTCTAAATACACGGGTACAAATTACAAGGTTTGATGACAAAACTAATTATTACAAATTCTATAGAAAATTCGACATGAACTTTTCTATATTTGTAATAAAAAGATCGAACGCTAAAAAGCAATTCGAGAGATAAGTTCTAGGGAACTTAATCCGCTAGATAGTTCCAATAGTACAAGTAAACTGTTTCTAGTGGTTTAGATTTAATGATACAAGCTAGAAATAATTTACAAGAATTAAATTGAAGCACATGAACTTTTTCTCTCTTGGTCTCTGTCTCTCCTGTGTGTTTTGCCGAGAGATGATATTTGTGAAGATTGTATGTCTCTTTTTTTCTGGCTGCTGGCTTCTGTCTATTTTTATAGCACAGCCATAGTCATATTGCTTGGTTTCAACTGATATAAGAATCAGTTAACAATAATATGACATTCGGTATGACTATCCTTAATACTTGATATGACAGTCTGTTGAACTAGATATGACAATCCATCCCAATATAACTTTCGGTATAACTATCTCTTTGAACGAGATATGACTATCCAGTTGAGATAATATGACTGTCCAATCCAACATCTTGATATGACTATTCTCTTGAACTGAATATGACAATCCAATAATTATATTCTTGGATATAACTTTCGGTATAACAATCAAAATTGTTAACACTGAAATGTTAAATATAATTGATATGGTTAATATCAGTGTTTAAGTTTTACAGGGAAAAACAGAGTTTAACTTGAAACTTGAAGCAGTCAGAGTTTAGTTAAACTCTGACAGTTGGAAGCTCGACAGAGTTTGCTATACGCTGACAAGAGGAAGCAGTTAAACTCTGTTGAACAGAAGCGTTTGCTGGTCAGTAACAGAATTATTGAAGATAATTATGGAAGCGATATCTTTGAAGATTGGATAGCTGTCAAAGGAAGTCGTGCTGACTAGAAAGACGTGTAGCAATCGTAATTGATAATATTTGTATAACTAATTTATAGGAGTATCAATTATCGATTGTATAGCAGCTGTATATTTTATAAATTCAGTTAGGTTAACCCTAGAAGGGTATCGATTGTGTAACACAATATCTTTTCATTGTAACCTAAGCAGCTTTCTGTGATCTTTTAATCACTGAGAGAGGAGTTAATTCCAAATAGTTTTTAAAGTCGTTTAAGAACTTATTGTTATTCTCTCATACTTAGTTGATTATAATTGTGTATTCGGCCTAACAATTGGTATCAGAGCTTAATCTGTTAATTTATTACAGTTTAAGATCCACACACACACACACACACAACTATAATCAATGGCAGAAATTCCTCCTCCAACAACAGGCTCTAGTGCTGAGAAGGCTCAACCTACAACTGTGAGCCGATAGGAGACAATCAGGGTTCCTATCCTCAAGTCAGCAGAATACTCAACTTGGAAGGTGAAAATGGCTATGTTTCTGGAGGCTACAGATCCAGAATATCTTGACAGAATTTATGAAGGCCCCCATAAGCCTATAAAATTATCTGTCGTTACTGCTGGACAGGAAGCTAAATCTATTCCAAAGGAGAAGAAAGATTTGACTCCTGAGGATTTTCATCCATTGCTAAGGATGCAAAGGTTAGACATCTGCTTCATAGTTCATTGGATAATGTTATGTCTAACAAAGTGATCAATTGTAAAACTGCAAAAGAGATCTGGGATGCCCTGGAGGTTAGATGTCAGGGAACTGCTGCAATCAAGAAGAATAGAAGGAACATACTCACACAGGAGTATAAACACTTTGAGGCTAGATCTGAAGAATCAATGACAGAAACGTTTGACAGATTCTGTAAGCTACTCAATGATTTGTCACTGGTTAATAAAGAATATGATCAAGAAGATTCAAATCTCAAGTTTCTTCTTTCTCTACCTGAAAAGTGGGATGTTAAGACAACCACTATTAGTGACAACTATGATCTGGCTGACACTGATATTGATGAGATCTATGGGTTGCTCAAGACTCATGAACTGGAAATGGAACAGAGAAGCAGAAGATCAGGCAGGAAGTCAAAGTCTGTTGCTCTAAGAGTTGAAGAAAGACCCTCAAAGAAGGAAGCATCAAGGAAGAAAGCAAAAGGAAAAGCTTTGGTCATTCATTCTGAAAGTGAGTCATCAAACTCTGATGTTGACTCAAACACAGATGGATCATCTGATTCTGAAGATGATGAGGAAATGATGCAAATGGCTGCTTTGATGGTAAAGACCTTCAAGAAGATGGGATTCAAGAACTTCAAGGAAGGGAAGAGATTCTCCAAGAATGATTCAAAGTCTGACAGGAAGAATTTCAGCAAATCTGAGAGAAAGGATACCAAATCTGGGAAGAGGGACAAGTCTGAGATTCAATGCTACAAGTGTAAGAAGATGGGTCACTATGCTCCTGAGTGCAAGAAGGGTAAAACTGAGAAGGCACTCTTCACTAAAGGCAGAGATTGGGCAGACACCTCTGACTCAGATGAGGATGTGAACTATGCTCTTATGGCTACTACTGTTGATGAAGCTGAAGATTCTGAAAACAAGGTACCTCTAACTACCTATGCTTATAATACTGATGATATAACTGAATTGAGAATATATCTTAAGGCTTTGCATATCAGTTATAGGGATTAGACTTTAGAGAATGAGAGAATCAAAACTGAGAATTCTGAACTCAAAGAGAGAAATAAGGTTGTAGAAGAGAAACTTGCTAACATGTAGCAAGTTCAAAAAGAGAGAGATGATGTTGTCTATCTTGAACAAGAGTTGTTAAATAAGTATAAACAACTAGAATCTGAATTGGAGAAGGCAAATCACATTATTAAAACTTGGACTCACTCTGGAAAAGACACTCAAGAAGTTTTTCAATCTGACACTGTAGGTCTAGGTTATTCTGAGGAAGATGAACTTAGGTTTCAGAATACAGTCAAGATTAAACCACCTCTTCCACCTAAGAAATTTGGAACATTTGTTAATGGAATAAGTGAACCTAGGTTTGAATGTGGAAAAGAAGCTGTTAAGAAAGAACCAGTAAAAACTAGTGTTAAACAGGTTAATATTGGTTTAATGACAGATAAACAACTCAAGCATAAGCTTAAGGAGTTAAAATCTGTTAAGAAACAGAAAGTGTCTAGAAAGAACAGAAATGGTAAAGTAGGCATCACTCAAGGTAATTATCCAATGCTTGCTACTTTAGCTCCAAGAAAGACATGTTATAACTGTGGTAGCACTAACCATCTTGCTAGTTTTTGCAGGAAGAACAAAAACATTAATTCTTTACCTTCCAAGTCTGAAGTAAAGAAAGATAATGTTAGAACTAGACCACAGACCTTATGCAAACACTGTGGAAGCACTTGGCATTCTATTTATACTTGCAGAAATTATCATGCTATTTATCATAATTACTATGAACTGAAACCTAATTTGAAATGGGTTAGGGTTAATTCTGCAAGTGTAAACTCTGATAAAGTTAGCTTAAACTTTGATAGTGTAAATTCCGCTGCTAAAGCTAACAAAATTAAGAAAGCCAAAGGATCCAAGCAAGTCTGGATCCTTAAATCTAATCTTCAGTAATTGTTTGTGATTGTAGGGCATCAGGGAGAGTATCCTAGTCGTGGACAGTGGATGTTCAGGACATATGACTGGAAATAAAGCCCTGCTATCAGAGTATGTGGAGAAGGTTGGCCTAAGAGTTTCCTATGGAGATGGCAACATAGGACATACTCTGGGATATGGCAATATCAATCTTGGAAGTGTCATCATCACAAATGTAGCTCTGGTTCTAGGACTCAAGCATGATCTGCTATCTGTGAGTCAAATCTGTGACAGAGGTTTTCATGTAGATTTTCAACCTGAATACTTTGAGGTTATCAGCAAAACCACAGGGAAAGTTGTTTTAGTTGGACAAAGGCGCAACAATATCTATGAAGCAAGCTTGTTGACAAACTCTGATGGAAAAACTATGTGCCTGTCAACAAGAATGTCCAGTGAAGAGAGTTGGAAATGGCATAAGAAACTCTCTTTTGAATCTGAACAACATCAATGATCTGATAAGAAAGGATCTTGTTAGAGGACTTCCAAAGTCTCTTTTAAATGTTGATGGCCTGTGTGATTCCTGTCAAAAGGGCAAACAAAGAAAGTCATCTTTCAAGAGCAAGTCTGAATCTTCAATTGTTGATCCTTATCATCTTCTTCATGTTGATCTTTTTGGACCAGTAAACGTTATGTCTCTTGGAAGGAAGAAATATGCTCTAGTCATTGTTGATGAATATACCAGATACACTTGGGTGTATTTTCTAGCAAAGAAGGATGAAACTGCATTAACTCTAATGGAGCATGTAAAGCTGCTGGACAAAGGATCAAAACACAAAGTCAAAATAATCAAAAGTGATAATGGAACTGAATTCAGAAATGCAACAATGGAAGAATTCTGCAAGAACAGAGGATTGAATCAAGAGTTTTCTGCACATGGTACACCACAGCAAAATGGTGTAGTTGAGAGGAAGAACAGAACCTTGATAGAAGTTGCCAGAACTATGCTTGATGAAGCAAAATTGCCAACCTATTTCTGGGCAGAAGCAGTTCAAACTGCCTGTTTTACTCAAAATGCCACACTGATCAACAAGCATGGAAAAAACACCATATGAGATGGTGAGGGAAAAGAAGCCAAATCTGAAATATTTTCATATTTTTGGGTACAAATGCTCTGTGTTGAAAACTCATCCTGAACAGTTGACCAAATTTGAGTTGAAAGCAGATGAAGGAATTTTTGTTGGCTATCCAATGTCAACCAAGGCATTCAGAGTTTATAATCTGAGAACAAAGTTGATTATGGAATCTATTCATGTGTCATTTGATGACAAGAAAATCACTGGACTTGAAGATGTTGATGAACATGATCAGTTGCATTTTGAAAATGAAGATCTAATCTCTGATGAAATAAACTCTGATGAAACCAGTCCAACAAACTCTGTTGATGCAAACTCTGAACCTCCATTGGTACACACAGAAGAAATAGTACAGCCAGAATAAAGAGGAGAACCAGTTGAGGGGGAGCATGATCATAGTGATGACTCAAATTCTGATAGTGAGTCAACTGAAAAATCTGGATCAAACTCAAACTCTGATGACTCAAACTCTGAAAGTCCAAAGTCTGACAGTTCAAACTCTGAGCGATCAAATTCAGGGGGAGCCTCAGAGAATGAAGAAAGGCAACAATATGATCAGGAGAACATTGATCAAGGGGGAGGATCAACTGTTGATAGAAGTCATTTACCTTCAGCTAGGAAATGGACAAAATCTCACACACCTGATCTAATAATTGGAGATCCAGATGCAAAAGTCAGGACAAGAAGTGCTACAACAAATGAATGTCTGTTTCATGCATTTATGTCCAAATCTGAACCAAAGAAAGTGGAAGAAGCTCTTCAAGATGCTGATTGGATAACAACAATGCAGGAGGAGTTAAATGAATTTGAGAGAAATGAAGTATGCACCCTTGTACCTAGACCAAAGAATAGATCTGTCATTGGTACTAGATGGGTTTTCAGAAACAAAACTGATAGTGATGGGGTTGTTACAAGAAACAAGGCCAGACTTGTGGCTAAAGGCTATTCACAGCAAGAAGGCATAGACTATGATGAAACTTTTGCTCCAGTTGCAAGGTTGGAGGCAATAAGAATCTTTCTAGCATATGCTTCTCACAAAAAATTCAAGGTTTTTCAGATGGATGTGAAATGTGCTTTTCTGAATGGAAAACTTGAAGAAGAAGTGTTTGTTGAACAACCATCAGGATTTGTAGATCCCAAGTATCCAGATTATGTCTACAGGCTTGACAAGGCACTCTATTGACTTAAGCAGGCACCAAGAGCATGGTATGAAACTCTGGCTCAATTTCTTTTAGAAAGTGGATTCAACAGAGGTACAATTGATAAAACACTGTTCTATTTTAACTATGGTGATGACTTGCTTTAAGTTCATATATATGTTGATGACATAATCTTTGGGTCTACTAATGATAAACTCTGTAAAAAGTTTGCCAAGCTCATGCAGTCCAGGTATCAAATGAGCATGATGGGAGAGCTTAGTTATTTTCTAGGCCTACAGGTGAAGCAAACAGATGATGGAATCTTTATCAATCAAGCAAAATATACCAGAAATCTTCTCAAAAAATTTGGCATGCCTGACTGCTCATCTGCAACAACTCTCATGGCAACAGCAACAAAGTTGGACAAAGACACAGGTTCACCAGTGGATATGACAAGCTATAGAGGGATGATTGGGTCTCTTCTTTATCTAACAGCAAGCAGACCTGACATCATGTATGTAACATGTCTTTGTGCAAGATTTCAGGCAGATCCAAGAGAACCACATCTAACAGCTGTAAAGAGAATTTTCAAATATCTTAAGAGCACCATAACTTTAGGTTTGTGGTATCCAAGAGAATCAGACTTCAAGCTACTTGGTTACTCTGATGCAGACTTTGCAGGCTGTAAGATAGACAGAAAAAGTACCAGTGGAAGTTGTCAATTTCTTGGTGATAGACTTGTTTCTTGGTACAGCAAGAAATAGAAATCAATCTCTACATCTACAGCTGAAGCAGAGTATATTGCTGCTGGTAGCTGTTGTGCACAGATTCTGTGGATGAAGAATCAATTACTGGATTATGGATTGAGGTACAGTAAAATACCTATTTACTGTGATAATCAAAGTGCTATTGCTATGACAGGTAATCCAGTACAGCATTCAATGACCAAGCACATCAGCATAAGGTACCATTTTATTAGAGAACATGTAGAGGAAGGGAATATTGAGCTTCATTTTGTGTCTACAGAACAACAGCTTGCAGATATCTTCACCAAGCCATTGAGTGAAGCTATATTTACAAGGCTGGTAAATGAACTAGGGATGGTCTCTGGTTTTGACTAGAGATATTGGTTAGACTCAAAATTCTACTTATGTACTGTGTTGCTCATATTTCTGTGGTATGTTAAACTCTGCTATGCAAACTCTGCTCGATGACTGTTAAACTCTGTTAGCATGCTCTGTAAGTCATACACTGTTGACATGTTGGATAAACTCTAAGAAACTCTGATAATGTTTTTGTCTGAATGTTAATACCAATGAAGAAATTTGTATGAAGCATGATTCTCAGTAATTAATCATGAATCCTTCTAAGTTATTTGTGATCTAATCTTACATTGTGCAGAAAATTAAGGCAATGATCAAACTTAGCTGATGGAAGTGGCTTGGTTAACATGTCTGCAGGATTATCGGCTGTATGAACCTTCTCGACAGTAAGATTTCCTGCAGCAACAGTATCTCGAATAAAATGGTGCCTTATATCAATATGCTTGGCCTTGTAATGATATTTGTTGTTCTTGGTCAAATGGACGGCACTCTAACTATCAATGAATACAACCAGAATATCTTGTTGTATACCAAGTTCACTTACCAAGCCTCGGAGCCATATAGCCTCTTTCATACCTTCAATGGTAGCAATGTATTCTGCTTCAGTGGTTGATAACGCCGCAATGGCTTGTAATGAAAAATACCAACTGATTGCAGAACCACACAAGGTAAAGATATAGGTAGAAAGAGATCTTCTCCGGTCTAAATCACCACCATAGTCAGCATCAACATAACCAACTACGCCTCTGGGATCAACTCTGTGTCTATCAAATACCAAACTAATATTAGAAGAACCCTTCAAATAACGAAGAATCCATTTCACAGCTTCCCAGTGTTCTTTTCCTGGATTATGCATGAATCTGCTAACCATACTAACAGCATAGGCCAAATCAGGCCGGGTGCATACCATGGCATACATCAAACTTCCAATGGCATTAGAATAAGGAACATGTGACATGCGCCTTTTACCTTCTTCGGATTGTGAACACTGTTCAGATGATAATTTGAAATGAGCAGTAAGCAGCATATTCATAGGTTTACAATCTTCTGGGCGCATGTCACATGTTCCTTATTCTAATGTCGTTGGAAGTTTGATGTATGCCATGGTATGCACCCGGCCTGATTTGGCCTATGCTGTTAGTATGGTTAGCAGATTCATGCATAATCCAGGAAAAGAACATTGGGAAGCTGTGAAATGGATTCTTCGTTATTTGAAGGGTTCTTCTAATATTGGTTTGGTATTTGATAGACACAAAGCTAATCCCGGAGGCGTAGTTGGTTATGTTGATGCTGACTATGGTGATGATTTAGACCGGAGAAGATCTCTTTCTGCTTATATCTTTACCTTGTGTGGTTCTACAATCAGTTGGTATTCTTCATTACAAGCCATTGCGGCGTTATCAACCACTGAAGCAGAATACATTGCTGCCACTGAAGGTATGAAAGAGGCTATATGGCTCCGAGGCTTGGTAAGTGAACTTGGTATACAACAAGATATTCTGGTTGTATTCAGTGATAGTCAGAGTGCCGTCCATTTGACCACGAACAACAAATATCATTACAAGACCAAGCATATTGATATAAGGCACCATTTTATTCGAGATACTGTTGCTGCAGGAAAGCTTACTGTCGAGAAAGTTCATACAGCCGATAATCCTACAAGCATGTTAACCAAGCCACTTCCATCAGCTAAGTTTGATCATTGCCTTAACTTAGCTGGTATCATCCACACCTAATCAAGGTGTTCATGGTGAGAAGGGCATTTTCTGCTAAATGGTGAGTCAAGGTGGAGATTTGTTGGACGGTGGTGACTCACATTCAAAGACTCACATTCAAAGTTTGGTATTGAATAACTAGAAGCCACAAATCAAAGAAATCATGCTAGTCAAATAAATCATGCCTCCAAATGATGTAAGGGATGATGTATCTTTGTTCTTTAAAATCCTATAAATAGGCTCCGGTTGTAACACCACAACACACACAAAAACCAAAACATCATTTCTCCTTCTCTCTTATATTTCCACATATCTATTCTCTCTTTCTATATTTCGGGTATAATTGTTTAACCTGTAGAGAGTTGTTAAATTGGGCTATTATCTGTCAGCCTTTCAGAAAATATTCTTGTACTCCCATTTTATTATAGTGGATATTTTTGGCTCTCTCGCCGGTGGTTTTTTACCTCTATTCAAAGAGGTTTTTTCCACCTAAAATTCATGGTGTTATTTTTACAGTCTTTATATAATTTCTCTTTGAATCTTTGGTTGAATTATACTCAATTAAGTTTTCACTTGTATTCTCTCAAATTTCAGCAACTTTCTTTGTAATTTCAGTTTTATTTCATACACTTTAATTTTCGACAAATTTAGTATAAGTTTTTATTTTGGTTGAAGATTTTAAGGGGATTACTTGGAGTGCTCCTCTCTTTCATTGGAAGCTCTTTCGGTTCTATTTTCTAAACTCTTGTAATTTCATATTTAATTCATGCAATTTTCTGTCATGTATTCATTTAATCCCATGATGACGATCCGTTCGATTATGAACTAAACGCCGTCATGGGATTCTAATGGATTTATTTACGTAATTTAGTAATTCGATGCCTTAATAATTTGTATTATGATAAAAATTCAGATTGCCTAATATGGTTGCGCTTAATTTATTAGATGCGTAACTATCGTCTAAATTATTAATTCCTAATGAATGCGAAAGTAGATTTGGGAATTTAGAATTTGCCATGTTAGCATAGGTTCGTAATTGTACCCAGCTGTTTGGGTCTGTAAACAGCCTATTTATACCCATGTATTAGCTTCTTATGGAGTAGACTTTGATTATATATATAAAACTTTTCTCTGAATATTAATGATGTATCAATTTGGGGATGGCTTGGGGTAGAGATTGTTCTGCGGTTCAATCTCCCGAGGGTTTATAATCACTATTCTTGTTGTGTTTATCATAATTTTGTTATCGTTTATCATTAATTGTTATTGTGCTGCGTCAATTGTTCTCAATCGAAGTCTCAGGCATAAGAAAAGTGCAACTATTGTCATTAGGACACTATGAGAATGCATGTCCGTAACTTGCTAGAACGAGTAAAAGTAATATTGATAGTTCGGATTAATGATACACATTCATCAAATGTAATGCAAGATAATGACATCACTGAATGTGTTCAACAGTTAACAATAATATGACATTCGGTATGACTATCCTTAATACTTGATATGACAGTCTGTTGAACTAGATATGACAATCCATCCCAATATAACTTTCGGTATAACTATCTCTTTGAACGAGATATGACAATCCAGTTGAGATAATATGACTGTCCAATCCAACATCTTGATATTACTATTCTCTTGAACTGAATATGACAATCCAATAATCATATTCTTGGATATAACTTTCGGTATAACAATCAAAATTGTTAACACTGAAATATGCTGTCAAGACGAAGACCAGTCGCGGGAGAGGAAGGTGAATGACACGTGTACGCCTTTGTGCGGTTTCTTCCTGGCGCGTGCGAGCCACGCGCGTAGCAGGCGTGTAACTTGTTGACAGCTTTTGTTCTCATTTTTTTGTTAAATAACTTGCGCATGCATGTGGGTCTGATTCTTTTTCTTTTCAAAACCATACCTGTATGACTAGTTTAGTTTAATTAGGACGGGCTCCGTAGAAACGCTTTTTAATCCGCACAGCTTGTAATCTTTAATTAATAAATAATTATTTTATTCCAGAAATTATTAAAATAAATATCTAATATTATTAGATATTTATAAATATAATTATCTAATAAAATAAAATATTTATTAATATAAATAAATCTTTAAGCTCTAAGCTGCGGTTACCTGAGGGTCTGGAACCGGACTCCTTTTGCTTAACAAAAAATATATCAATTCCAACCGGGATTCCAGCTTTAAGAATATATCACTTTCCATATTTTTGTGATAATTCTATTTTCTCATAACCCATCCAGGTGTAAATTACGGTCTCTTGAGTATCTGAAACCGGACACCTTTTCCTTAACAGAAAATACAACAATTCTAATCGGGGTTTCAGCATTAAGAATATATCACTTAGAATTTCTTTATGATAATTCTTTTTCCTCGTAGCGAGTCCACTTGATAGTAAAATCACTGTGGTTAATTAATTTAGCACTACTGTTGCTTGCACAATGATTTTCCTTTTATACCAGTCTTGATAGCTTGAACCACTGAAGTTAATGATGAACAACCACTATTTAATGTTGACACTCGATGCACGGTCTGGTTCATGAGTGACTAACCGCAATGACTGTTCTTCATATATTGACTTTAAAAATGTGGTTCATGTCTCCCTTTTCTTCACTCTTTTTCAAACCTTTATAATCTGTATTCTGCCACTGTAGGAACCTCTTATCACTATAAATAGAAACCACTATCTTGATTACTCCACTGATGCTTGATCAACTGAATGAACTTCTTCAAGTGTAGTATAACTTAAAACGGTAGATTGACTTTGTCTTCTTTCTTTTGACAGTTATGCAATTGAGATCCCTGTGACAGTACATATACTATTTACTATTACATTCTTGTTTAAGTTGAGTTGAATCCTCGAAATACAAATAGGCTACATCATATGCCTTTCACTTATCCGGAATATTGTCTTCTTCGTATGCACGAAGATTCCCGAATAAACTATCAATGTCATAATCATTTAGATTATGCATTTCTTATACAGTAGTAACTTTAACCTTCCAACTAGGAGGTAACGATTTTAGAACTCTTCAGTTCTTTTCATTCCGAGTATAACTCTTTCCGAGTTGAGATAATTCATTGATTATACGAGTAAATCTTGTTTCCATATCGATGATATTTTCTCCATCTTGGAGTTTAAAGTTCTCGTATTCTTGGATTAAAGTATCCATTTGAGAATCTTTTATATTCTTTTTTTGCAAGTGCACTTGTGAGAACCATTTCCGATTTGGCGGCAATATTCATCATATTTTCTTCGGCGAGAGTGTATTCACTAACCTTCTTTTCAACAATGACACCGTCAACTCTTTCGGTAGGAATAACAACTCCGTCTTCTATGGCCATCCAAACTTTGACTCCTTGAGATCTAGCATAGATGCGAAACCTCATTTTCCATGTTGCAAAGTTGGTGTCATCAAATAGAGGAGGGCGAGAGCTAGATAGGCCTTCACCGCAACCGATGGTATTTAGATACGCCATGTAAGATCACTTTTTGTTGTGTCTGTAAATCTGCAAATCACTCAACAAACACGTTAAAAAGCACCGCTTTGATACCAATTGTAAGGTCCCGTAAGAGGGCTATTTTAGGCTAGAAGGGGGGGTTGAATAGATTAATATCCAATTTAAAAATTATTATGGCGTTTTAAAATATTTTTCCCTTTTTAAAATATTTTACCGAGTTGTTATGCAGGTTATAAGTGCAGAAATAAAAGACAAGGAAAGAAAATACCACACAGGAGATTTTATCCTGGTTCGCGATGGCGCAACCCCTAATGGATTCGTTCACCCCTACTCCAGTCCCCGAGCTCCTCTCCGGACTCGAGATTTTCCCTTAAAAATAACTCGCTCCTTTAGTAGGGGGAGAAGCCTTTACAACCTTATAAATATTGGTCTTGGTACATATCTCCAAGATACTACCTCACAATAAATATAAAAACCCACAAGACTCGTCTTGGGCCGTAACTCCCCGTTACACCCTCTAAGTCGTTCTGAAAAACCTACAGAACTTATCTTAAACAGCAACTCCCTGCTACTTCTTCAAAGTTGATGTAGAACCATTGGTGTAGTCTTTAATTTCTCGCTTTTGCTGGTCTTGGATCTTAGATGAAAGGTCTTGGGTCTTTCCTCTTCTTCACGGTGCAAAGGCCACTAACTCCCCGCTAGTGCCTAGGACTTGGGTCTTAGAACGAGAACCACCTCACTCCAACTTCACCTCACTGCAAAACTTAGAAAACAATATCTACGAAATAAACCGTAATATAGAGAGGTTTTGGACTAATATGTCCTAGGTTAACTATAATATTCTTACACGAATATTAATTAAGATAAGTTCAATAAGCTTTATTTGCTTACGACTTTTTGTGTATTCTTTTATTCGATATGACTTTTAGATCGAAGAATACTTTTAATACAATACTCTGTATAGTGAGATTTAAATATATCTCGGAGTTTGTAAATATTGATTATGTCCTTTAAGCTCGTAGTCTTATAAGGTTTATAATCGTATTCTTTTGTTCGACTTTTTGTAAATGTCGAAGTATACTTAAAATTACTTCTTTATCGAAAATACGTCTATTTTCGAAGTAATGTACAAATCAAGTCCTTGTAAAATCTTTATAGCTTAAGGATCTTTGATAAACAACTTCTCGTTCGATATAGTGAACTTTAGACTATTCTTATATATTTAAACGAGAGTGTTACAATATTACTTTAACAATTTGCACTTAATATAATTTGGCCAATTAAACACAACACACAAATAAACGCACACGTACAGAAAAGTAACTCGCTTATTTATAGGATAAAACGAGGGCCGCTATTATGCGTTAAATTAGTGCGAAAAGTAAAATCACTCACAAGTGTGAGGACGAGAAGAAAAAGTGCGGAAAGTAAAATCACTCACAAGTGTGAGGACGAGAATAAAAGTGCGGAAAATATATAAAAGGCTTTCGCCACGTTATTACGCGTTAAGATTAGTGCGAAAAGTAAAATCACTCACAAGAGTAAGGACGAGAAGAAAAAGTGCGGAAAATATATAAATAGAAGCTTAACAACTTATTTCCCCAAAAACACTAGAGGTGATAGATCGGAAACAAATCACGCTTTAGCACAGTTATATATATCACAATAATAAATATTAATGGCCAAAGTAAGTACGTTAAAGTTTTAATTAATTAAGGCTTTTAGATTCTTTTCCCCCCGGAACACTAAGGTGATAGGAGGGAATCAAATCAAGCTCGATGTATTAATTTGACCGTCGTCAAATATAACCTCTTTTTGAGGTTTTGTAATATTTCGAATCGTTGTTCGAAATTTAATCCTTGTCCGGATTTTTATGGTCTCGGTTTGAGATCCAATATAAGAGCTTAAAGATGAAGAGAAGATGAAGATAGAGAGCTCTTATATTTATAAAAATATGGTCGGCTTAAACTCGGATATGAACCTAAAATATTACCATTTTTGGATATCGCTGGAAAAGTTCGCCGGAAAAATTCGCCGGAGGTTCGGCCGAATTTTGGCTTTATGGTCGAACTTGGGCAGCCCTTCGGGAGGTCGGATAGTAGTGGTAGAGGAGCTTGCTTGGTTGGTGAAACTAAGCTTTATGGAACAAAAACCTTGTATATATGTAAGTATATATAAGAAAGAGAAGGTTTTTGAGATGATGTATTTGGAGAGAGTGTTTGGATATATTTGGAGAGCTTATACTTCTAAATTCCCGGCAATTATTTGGCTCCTTAGCTTGTATAAAATGGTTGGGGGAATGGGGTTATTTATAGGAGGAGTTGGTTGGAAGGAAAGGTGATGATTTAAAGTAAAAGGAGTGGTTGAGATTGAAAAGATGTGGATCGATGAGGTGGAAAGTGGTATTGTGTTTGTTGGGGGTGGTATTGTGTTTCTTTGGAGTGGTTTGTGGTAAAGTATCCCAGCTGTTCTTATCCTTTAATATATTGTATCGGACTCGTATCAATTAACTATTAAATACGTAACATGTATCGTTAATTAAATACCCGAAAAATACGAAAATACCCAATAAATAATTCTAAAATTATGGAGCATTTAGGAATATTATAAAATAATATTCTGGAAAGTTTGGTCAAATTTGGTCAACGTTGACTTGGTCAAACGTGGACCCACTACCTCGATTTTCGTGTCCTGACCAAAATTCTCAGAAAATTACGAAACTTTTACCATGCATAGAAAATAGCATTTAAGTGACCCATATCAAGTTTCAAGTCATTATAGCAAGTGGAAGTATTTTATTTTGATTTAATTCGATTAAATCAGGTTTCTGTTCCGAATAAAATACGATTGGTCGTTCCTTGAATTAGATAAATCTTTTGACCAATTTTTTGACTAGAATAAATACTTAGAATATGTTTCCTAATATATAAAATATATTGAGTGTAGAAAATATTTTTGAGTATTTAAAATAATTTTCTCCGAAAAATGGAATAAATTTTATGAAGTGGGAAAAAAATTACTTTAAATATTTCTGGCACGAGATAAAAACGAGTATTAATATTCTACCACTGAATATTAATATTCTTGAGGATAAAAGTATTTTGAGTGCGAAGGCGGAATATTTTTGAATAAAAACTGATTGTATTTAAATATAGCACGAGTTATCTAAAGAATATTAATCCTCGAATATTCTTTGTTCGAGGCTGTCGTCTTATCAATGTTGCAACGGAGATCTAAAAAATATCAAACCTCGATAATTCTTTTTCGATCTTTATTGTTTTGGTAGAGATATATTCCATAAAAATATAATTTTAATTTTTCGTAATAATGGAATATCTCTTATAAGTAAAAATAGATATTTGCTAGAATTGACTTTTGACTTTTGACTTTTGACGGAATCAATTATATAAATAACCTAGTAGAGAGGATAACTAAGTGTAATTAAATTTTATGTTTAAATTGTACAAATACCAAAATAAATAATATATCGAAGATATCCTTTCAATCTCATTATATTCAAAAGCTCATATATTTTTTTGGATTCTATTAAATAAAATTTTTTGATAAATTTGTTGATGCTTTTTGAAATCTGACCAAATTTTATGAAATTCAGAAGAATTCCACTAAAATAACAACATTTTACTTAAATTATAGTATGGATTTTCACATCAAGTATGTCAAATTCTACATAAAATTAAATCAACAACAAATTTTAATTTTTAAAAATCCATCTACTATTATTAATCCGTTAAAATCTTCTAAAATTTGAATTAAATACATCTCATTAATATATACGTTTGTAAGTTTTTTACAAATTTAAGAATTGTTAAGAAGTTTTTTTTACGGACTTTCAGAAGATTATGATTAAATATCACTAACTGGTAAGTGGTAACGGATAGACCTGTCAAGTCTAAATCCATATGAGAATCCATTTAATTTTAACGAATTCGGATTAAATCGGATCGAATCACATCTTAAATATTTTGGAGGTCAATTGATATTCAATCCATTTAGTTTGATGAATAAACAAGTCAAATTTCGAATATCCATTATTCTTTTGTTTTAAAAATATAACAAACTTAATTATATATATATCATTCACCATTTTCAAAAAAAAAATTTAATAATACTTTAGACGTTAAAATCTAGTATTTCAATGTGTATTTATGTTAAGTAACAATCCAAAATCCAAACTATATCCATAATTTTATTTTTTAAACATAATATTTCATATTTATAACATATTAAATATATGAAGTCAAGTATTTCAGATTTATAACATACTCCAAAAGAAAAATTGAAATTGTAAAGAAATGAAAAAGACGAAGCCAAAAGAAAAATTCTCTGCTTTAGAGTTAGGTCATTTTTTGATGTGCTAAGCGAACACATGCATACAGAAGATTAACATGAAAGAGAGGTACGAAAACATAATATTAAATATTAGACTTGGTGTTTTTACGTAAATTAACTTATTATAAGATAAAATGCTTTATATTGTAAATTTTATATATTATATGAAAAATATTATATATTATATGGTATATTATTACATATTATATAATTAAATGGATCGGGTCGTTGATAATCGAATCGGATCAGACTAAATTCATATCTAATCCATTTATTATTCAAATCATCTTTATCAGATCGCATTGGATATTTTTCAGGTCAATCCATATCCATTTAAATTAGTCTAGATCAGATCGGATTGGAATCATTGACAGATCTATTAACCGATAGCCCATGCTCTACATGAATATAAAATAGATGTAAAAGCAGTTCATACGCACGCAGTTTGTTTTGTGTTTTGTTTTAGGGGTTAATTATCAGAGTGGTCACTAAAATGGAGGTCATATATCAATTCGTCCATCTTTTTTTAGGGGTATCATATGAATCACTAAAGTCATAATAAATATCAAATAGATATCTTGAAAATGTATTCGAGAAGTAAAATTAATTTTTTATTGAGTTCTACACATTTTTTTTAAATGCTTCCACGACCAGAAGAAAAGGTAATAATTCTATTATTTTTGATAATATATTTAAATTTTTAAAAATTTATTTAATATTTATTTTTAATATTATTGTCATTTTCCATGTTTTAGTTAAAAATAAATACTAGATAAATTTTATAAATTCAAAATATATTATAAACTTTTTAAACTTTTTATCGATAAACAAATTGATATATGACCTTAACTTTAATGATCATTTTGATATTTAACCCTTTATTTTAGTTTCCTTCGCACAAAGTTGTTTACAGTATTAGCCGCACAAAATGTTTACAGTATTTACCCGTGATGGGATGTTGGTGTTGATTATATAAAAATTGTGGCCTTGTTTAGAACCGGAACTAATATTTATGTATTTATAAAATTTATTTGATTCGAGATGTCCCGGGTTGCTTGAGTTTTAGACCACATTTTGAACACGCGTGGGAGTGGCAATCAAAATTTAAAATTTAAATCATGTGGGTGTGGAGAAAGAGAAGTTTGCTTTCTGTCACTTGCGAGTTTGTCAAATCTCAAACATGATTAACAGATAACACCGACGGTATTATTAAGGCACCGTTTAACAACAATTTATAAATTACTTATTTTGAAAAAAGAAATTATATTTACATAATTTTTTAAAGAAAAATATGTATGAAAAATTTAATATTCGTGATCTTTCAAAATTAAGTTATTTATTCATAAAAAATTATATATTTATATACTTTTTTCCAGAATAAATATCTTATTTTTAAAAATAAAATTTTTCAAATGGGACCTAATTATCTTATTCCAGATAAGTTCAAACACCTCGTACTATGATGGTGTTTTATAAGGCCAAAAATTCATCATTTTACGAAAAGAATATTTTTTTGAATAACAAGTGTATTGAATCAATAAATCAAAGCCATACGGCATCTACAATTCATATCGAGTAGAACAAACATAATTGAATCGCCGGACATCCAAAGGAGACCAAAAGCGAATTTTGACGGAGATATATACAATTGTATCCCCAACACCCGTCTGAGCTTATCGACCTTGAATGCAGAACCAAAACAGCTCGAATCATTAAATTCAAATCCACGCTCCCACAAACCGGAGAGAAAATCAAACTCCCACAAACCGGAGAGAAAATCAAACTCCCACAAAACGGAGAGAAAATCCAAACAACTCAACATTACAATCGAGAAAACCAAACAACTAAGCATTACAAGATGAAAATCAAAGACTTAAAAATTATAATAAAAATACCAAAACCGAAGAAGCAAGAAAAAATACAACAGCTCCAAACTTAGATCTGAAAAATCGAATCCCCGATAAACAAGATGAACCACTCACAGATCCCGGTGGCTAGTCGGAAATGGAGAAAAAGTCGGAGCTCCAAAGTTTAAGAAACTAAGAATAGAGGCAGATCGGAAAAAGGCTTTTAATCCTTGGATCCGATAGATTTAATCCGAAAAAAACAAACCAAATCTTACCTAAAAAAGGAGATTTTTAGGGAAATCCAAGCTTTAAACAAGAAAAAGCGAAAGAAAATAACAAGGTTTATTGAAAAGAGGAAGAAAATACAAAGAAAATGAAGAGTGTTGGGGCTTTCCACCGGAGATCCGGTGGAAGCCCCGGCCGGCTGCTACGAAAGAAGAGGAAGGCGAGTTGGGGGAGAGAGGAAGCTGGGGAGAGAGGAAGATTTTAATTCCGCTTTGAAAAAGAATCAAGGGCCCCACGGGGAGCGGACTCCACATTGTTTTATGTTTGTGGTGTAGAATGGATTGAGATATTTTTCTTTTTTTGACAAAGATTGAGATATTCTTCAAGAATGAGAGCGGTGAATTTTGATCTCGTCTCGTGGTGGTTGTTGCTACTCATGTGAAAGATATTTGTTAAAATGGATGGCTCAAACTTGGTCCGTACTTCCACCTACTGTTTGTATTAAAGTATAACATATTTATTTGTAGAATTGTTGAGTAGCCGTTTAATATTTTTGCTGTGACGCTGACCATTCCATGATCACAAGAATTTTGACACTAAAGAATTCAATGCAACTTGTCCCGCTTCTTTATTTTGTTATACTATCTAATAACCCGTGCTTCACGGACAGAAATTGAATACGAATCAAAATTAAAGTATTAATATTAATATACTATTTAATTATATAATTATAAAAAATTGAATCGGAAATAAAACTAAAAAATTAAATTAAATAAATCTTTATAACTATGTAGTAGTAAGAAATCTAACCCGGGATGAAACTAAAAAAAATTAATATAAATAAATTTTGTATAGTTATATAGTTGTAAGGAATCGAACTCCGAATTTTGAATAACCAAATTTGGTATTTTGAAAATTTAGTATTACTGTGTATCATTAAAAATGATTTTTCACATTAATAAAGACTATAAATATAGATTTCAAGCAAGAATTACACGAACTTATCAAAATTCCTAATAACAATGACCAAATCTGCAAAAATAATGGTTTCACATTACATAAAAACAGTTCACTCATTTCCTAATACATTATCGGTATATCGCTTAAATGTTAATAAATGAGTAGGAAGGACGGGTATAATTCCCGCAATTCACTTGATCTCGCGGATTCTGACTCCGAGTCCGAGTATGAGTATATTATTCCTCATTTGCATACATGCAGCCTGCTGGCGGGTTGGAATTGTACCTTAACTAGCGGTCTCTACTCTCTCTATAGGTTTTGAATGTCTAAACCCAAGTAAAACGTATGTGTAGTGCCACACCGTCAAAGACATGAGCAGGAAGCTTGTTGGTCCTGAAAACTGTCTGTGGGCGCGCTTAAGGACATACACAAATTGTAGTGTGTATCACTTCATCACCACAAATACATCATGTAAAGACATGGCTATTAGTAATGAGCTAATGGCTTTCCATTTGCATAACGGTGTGCTGAAAATGCCAGTTTCTCTGCCACCACTACTACTAAGGAGTATATTGATTTCTACTGATAAGGTTCCCCAACTAACTTAAGTAACCAACTAAAATTAACTTCTAATAAGTCATAAAATTTAATCTATACGTTGCTGCATTCAGAAACATAAAAAAAATACTCCTTCCGTCCCTCAAGGTTCTTTACGTTGCCTTTTTGTACGGAGACCAAGAAATATTGTTAAGATAAATGAAGTAGTGGGTGTAATAGAGATTTTATTGTTAAAATAAGTGAAGTAGTGGGTGTAATAATGATTTTATTGTTAAAATAAATGAAGTAGGGGGTGTAATAGTGTAAAGTTTTGAAAAAGTTGAGTGAAGTAGTGGATGTAATAATGTATTTTATTGTTAAAAGTTACTATTTATGATATGTAAAGAAATGAGAGGAACGTCCCAAAATAGAAACTGTAAAGAAATGAGAGGGACGGAGGGAGTATGTAGTTTCGGACACAATTTATTTGATAAGAAATGTTTTTACTCTCATATGGTTTCGGATTACTTTTTTGCATCCGTACAGATTTTATTACTCATACTCGATTAGAAGTGTTCAATATTAATGTATCGGATTCGACATTATGTTTATTTCTAAGTGTCGATAACTACACTCAAAGATGAATACTTTGGATAACATAGCACACCATAGCACACAAATAAATAATTGTACGATGTATGAGTAATTTTAAGTAACACCTTGTTGCTGAATATCCCAAATTTTATATTGTTCTAATCCACATGTATCAGTATGAAAAGTATACGTGTAATTTAAAGGGCATATTCCTCGTGATATGGTACTCTTGAGGCCACCACAAGATTGACAACAAAATAATCTTCAAATTCGATCCCTTCTTTTCGTTTGTCGTATTTTTACTTTTAAGGTACTGCTCTTACCCAAGAACTTTACAGGGTGGATACAGAATATACATATGATGATATGAAAAGGACCATGTTCCTTTGGTAATGGGTAAATGAGCTATTTGATAATTGTATTATTCAAAATTTTTTAATTGGATCATCAATCTAATAACATTTTCAGTTGCATAATAAAACATTCAAAAATTTCAATTGGGTAACTGTTGTTAACTTTTATTAGTCATTGCCGTTAGACGTTAGCTTTAACGGAGAAACGTTAAACTATTTATCAACTTTCAATTTGGTCACTGCACAGAAAAAAAATTAAATTGTAGATTGAAAAAAATAAAATATTTGTTTAGAAATTAAAAAAATTAAACTTTTGAATGAAAAAATAAAAATATACTCATATCTTGAAAATTTGAAATTTTTTAATTCGAAAAAATTTGAAATTTTTTTATTCGAAAAAATTTCAAAATTTATTAAAATATTCAATACGAAAAAGTCAAAAATTAAAAAATTCAATGATAGATTAGCATTTAATTTCGAAAAAATTCAAAGATTTAAATTCGAAAAAATTTTATTCAAAATTTTCAAATTTTAAAAATTTATTCAAAAATTCAATTCGAAAAAAATTCAAAAATTCAATAATTCGGTTATTGATTACCAATTAAATTCAAAAAAAATTCAAAAATTTATTCAAAAATTTAAATTCAAAAAAATTTAATTCAAAATTTTCAAAATTTAAAAATTTATTCAAAAATTCAAAAAAAATACCGAAGACCTAATTGAAAAGTGATATAAAGTTCGGTGGTAGATTAGCAATTAAACTTGATACTGATGACCTAATTGAACATTGATTCCGTTACTACCGTTAACAGAAGTAACGGCAGTAACCCAATTGAAATTTTTGAGTGTTTCATTATGCGATTGAATATTTTTTTGGGTTGGTGACCCAATTGAAAGTTTTTGAATAATACGGTAACCAAATAGCTTGTTCCCTTTGATAATTTGATTCAACTAAATCCTGTAACAGAATCTAGTAAAACAAATAAGATGTGGCCATACGGGATTTCGGATTTTGATCTTAAACAATGCTCCTTTATGATATACAGTCCAAGACTCCTGGGACCATTTTAGAGCTTCTTTGCGACCATAGACCAATTCTCTTTTTTCTTTTGTCAACAATATTCCTAAACAGGCTTCAGAACTTTTTTTCTTATTAAAATTCTTTTACTCACTTTTGCAGAGATATATAAACCGGAAATCTGACGGGCACTCATTTACATTACAAAATTACATCTCATCTCGTTGTTTAAAATAGAGACCATAAAACTTGCAAGGTCAGACAGTTACTCTTTCAGAGAGAGATATAAGAGAGACCTCGAGCTTAAGATTTAATTAGATCTACTATAAAATTCAGAAGCTTTAAAATATTTGATGGCATGAAGAAACATACGAGTTCCCAAAATTAAATAAAAACATGATATTGCAACCAACGGTCGCCAAAGCTTGTCATATGAGCGGCCAGAAGTTTAAGATAGCTTAATGGCATTACCACATAGCTGAGCCAACTCACTTTCCAAAATTTTGAAAAGATACTCTTTAGTACGCCTGTAAACCCAAGCTTGAGCATTTTGATCCCAGTCGAATCTAGATGGACCACTGCATGCAAAATCATTCAAAACAAATTGTCACAGAGCAAATAGTTTTTTTTCCTAGAAAAACAATTTGCAAAACAGAAATATATTATATTATAATTAAATCACCTGATTTGACACACTATCCAAATAGGCGCTTAGGTGCAACCAGAAGATACTAATTTCTACATTAAGCTCTAAGACATTCATATCACGAAATTCCTATTTCTACAAACACAAAAAAATAAAATAAAAATAAATCCTTAAAAGTTGCTCTGTATTAACATTAGAGGAAACAATGTCGACATGAAGTGTCATGATACCTAGTGGCCTCTTAATTGATATATATACTTTCTTATGGGAAGCCAATTGAGTAATTGAGTAACAAGGACTCAAACTTTAACTTAAGATGCGCATGGGCTGACCCAAAGAAGAGTGTAATACTGTAATGAATTATAAATTTGAGTGCATTCGGGAATTATGCAATTAAAAACCAACTTATAATTAAAATGCAGACTGGATTCGGGTTTTACAGGACAATGAACAATACCCAGAACTCAGACATGCCTTTCCACTGCCTGACATAATTGCTAAAACGTCTGCTGATAATATTACTAACAAAATAGGACATTACTTAGTGTATCGAGCAATCCTCAGAATACTTGTATAAAAATATGCTTAGTTTGTCATATTAACTGCCTCATGCTTCAAAAGAAGTGGTACAGATGAATCATTGACTTCAATGCTTGGGTCTCTTAGACCTGGTAATATTTGGGCTAAACATGTCTACTTGTGCATTGCAAGTACTGCCACACTAAATTGCTAACTTAGCCTAAATATATCACTTAGAATTTCTTTATGATAATTCTTTTTCCTCGTAGCGAGTCCACTTGATAGTAAAATCACTGTGGTTAATTAATTTAGCACTACTGTTGCTTGCACAATGATTTTCCTTTTATACCAGTCTTGATAGCTTGAACCACTGAAGTTAATGATGAACAACCACTATTTAATGTTGACACTCGATGCACGGTCTGGTTCATGAGTGACTAACCGCAATGACTGTTCTTCATATATTGACTTTAAAAATGTGGTTCATGTCTCCCTTTTCTTCACTCTTTTTCAAACCTTTATAATCTGTATTCTGCCACTGTAGGAACCTCTTATCACTATAAATAGAAACCACTATCTTGATTACTCCACTGATGCTTGATCAACTGAATGAACTTCTTCAAGTGTAGTATAACTTAAAACGGTAGATTGACTTTGTCTTCTTTCTTTTGACAGTTATGCAATTGAGATCCCTGTGACAGTACATATACTATTTACTATTACATTCTTGTTTAAGTTGAGTTGAATCCTCGAAATACAAATAGGCTACATCATATGCCTTTCACTTATCCGGAATATTGTCTTCTTCGTATGCACGAAGATTCCCGAATAAACTATCAATGTCATAATCATTTAGATTATGCATTTCTTATACAGTAGTAACTTTAACCTTCCAACTAGGAGGTAACGATTTTAGAACTCTTCAGTTCTTTTCATTCCGAGTATAACTCTTTCCGAGTTGAGATAATTCATTGATTATACGAGTAAATCTTGTTTCCATATCGATGATATTTTCTCCATCTTGGAGTTTAAAGTTCTCGTATTCTTGGATTAAAGTATCCATTTGAGAATCTTTTATATTCTTTTTTTGCAAGTGCACTTGTGAGAACCATTTCCGATTTGGCGGCAATATTCATCATATTTTCTTCGGCGAGAGTGTATTCACTAACCTTCTTTTCAACAATGACACCGTCAACTCTTTCGGTAGGAATAACAACTCCGTCTTCTATGGCCATCCAAACTTTGACTCCTTGAGATCTAGCATAGATGCGAAACCTCATTTTCCATGTTGCAAAGTTGGTGTCATCAAATAGAGGAGGGCGAGAGCTAGATAGGCCTTCACCGCAACCGATGGTATTTAGATACGCCATGTAAGATCACTTTTTGTTGTGTCTGTAAATCTGCAAATCACTCAACAAACACGTTAAAAAGCACCGCTTTGATACCAATTGTAAGGTCCCGTAAGAGGGCTATTTTAGGCTAGAAGGGGGGGTTGAATAGATTAATATCCAATTTAAAAATTATTATGGCGTTTTAAAATATTTTTCCCTTTTTAAAATATTTTACCGAGTTGTTATGCAGGTTATAAGTGCAGAAATAAAAGACAAGGAAAGAAAATACCACACAGGAGATTTTATCCTGGTTCGCGATGGCGCAACCCCTAATGGATTCGTTCACCCCTACTCCAGTCCCCGAGCTCCTCTCCGGACTCGAGATTTTCCCTTAAAAATAACTCGCTCCTTTAGTAGGGGGAGAAGCCTTTACAACCTTATAAATATTGGTCTTGGTACATATCTCCAAGATACTACCTCACAATAAATATAAAAACCCACAAGACTCGTCTTGGGCCGTAACTCCCCGTTACACCCTCTAAGTCGTTCTGAAAAACCTACAGAACTTATCTTAAACAGCAACTCCCTGCTACTTCTTCAAAGTTGATGTAGAACCATTGGTGTAGTCTTTAATTTCTCGCTTTTGCTGGTCTTGGATCTTAGATGAAAGGTCTTGGGTCTTTCCTCTTCTTCACGGTGCAAAGGCCACTAACTCCCCGCTAGTGCCTAGGACTTGGGTCTTAGAACGAGAACCACCTCACTCCAACTTCACCTCACTGCAAAACTTAGAAAACAATATCTACGAAATAAACCGTAATATAGAGAGGTTTTGGACTAATATGTCCTAGGTTAACTATAATATTCTTACACGAATATTAATTAAGATAAGTTCAATAAGCTTTATTTGCTTACGACTTTTTGTGTATTCTTTTATTCGATATGACTTTTAGATCGAAGAATACTTTTAATACAATACTCTGTATAGTGAGATTTAAATATATCTCGGAGTTTGTAAATATTGATTATGTCCTTTAAGCTCGTAGTCTTATAAGGTTTATAATCGTATTCTTTTGTTCGACTTTTTGTAAATGTCGAAGTATACTTAAAATTACTTCTTTATCGAAAATACGTCTATTTTCGAAGTAATGTACAAATCAAGTCCTTGTAAAATCTTTATAGCTTAAGGATCTTTGATAAACAACTTCTCGTTCGATATAGTGAACTTTAGACTATTCTTATATATTTAAACGAGAGTGTTACAATATTACTTTAACAATTTGCACTTAATATAATTTGGCCAATTAAACACAACACACAAATAAACGCACACGTACAGAAAAGTAACTCGCTTATTTATAGGATAAAACGAGGGCCGCTATTATGCGTTAAATTAGTGCGAAAAGTAAAATCACTCACAAGTGTGAGGACGAGAAGAAAAAGTGCGGAAAGTAAAATCACTCACAAGTGTGAGGACGAGAATAAAAGTGCGGAAAATATATAAAAGGCTTTCGCCACGTTATTACGCGTTAAGATTAGTGCGAAAAGTAAAATCACTCACAAGAGTAAGGACGAGAAGAAAAAGTGCGGAAAATATATAAATAGAAGCTTAACAACTTATTTCCCCAAAAACACTAGAGGTGATAGATCGGAAACAAATCACGCTTTAGCACAGTTATATATATCACAATAATAAATATTAATGGCCAAAGTAAGTACGTTAAAGTTTTAATTAATTAAGGCTTTTAGATTCTTTTCCCCCCGGAACACTAAGGTGATAGGAGGGAATCAAATCAAGCTCGATGTATTAATTTGACCGTCGTCAAATATAACCTCTTTTTGAGGTTTTGTAATATTTCGAATCGTTGTTCGAAATTTAATCCTTGTCCGGATTTTTATGGTCTCGGTTTGAGATCCAATATAAGAGCTTAAAGATGAAGAGAAGATGAAGATAGAGAGCTCTTATATTTATAAAAATATGGTCGGCTTAAACTCGAATATGAACCTAAAATATTACCATTTTTGGATATCGCTGGAAAAGTTCGCCGGAAAAATTCGCCGGAGGTTCGGCCGAATTTTGGCTTTATGGTCGAACTTGGGCAGCCCTTCGGGAGGTCGGATAGTAGTGGTAGAGGAGCTTGCTTGGTTGGTGAAACTAAGCTTTATGGAACAAAAACCTTGTATATATGTAAGTATATATAAGAAAGAGAAGGTTTTTGAGATGATGTATTTGGAGAGAGTGTTTGGATATATTTGGAGAGCTTATACTTCTAAATTCCCGGCAATTATTTGGCTCCTTAGCTTGTATAAAATGGTTGGGGGAATGGGGTTATTTATAGGAGGAGTTGGTTGGAAGGAAAGGTGATGATTTAAAGTAAAAGGAGTGGTTGAGATTGAAAAGATGTGGATCGATGAGGTGGAAAGTGGTATTGTGTTTGTTGGGGGTGGTATTGTGTTTCTTTGGAGTGGTTTGTGGTAAAGTATCCCAGCTGTTCTTATCCTTTAATATATTGTATCGGACTCGTATCAATTAACTATTAAATACGTAACATGTATCGTTAATTAAATACCCGAAAAATACGAAAATACCCAATAAATAATTCTAAAATTATGGAGCATTTAGGAATATTATAAAATAATATTCTGGAAAGTTTGGTCAAATTTGGTCAACGTTGACTTGGTCAAACGTGGACCCACTACCTCGATTTTCGTGTCCTGACCAAAATTCTCAGAAAATTACGAAACTTTTACCATGCATAGAAAATAGCATTTAAGTGACCCATATCAAGTTTCAAGTCATTATAGCAAGTGGAAGTATTTTATTTTGATTTAATTCGATTAAATCAGGTTTCTGTTCCGAATAAAATACGATTGGTCGTTCCTTGAATTAGATAAATCTTTTGACCAATTTTTTGACTAGAATAAATACTTAGAATATGTTTCCTAATATATAAAATATATTGAGTGTAGAAAATATTTTTGAGTATTTAAAATAATTTTCTCCGAAAAATGGAATAAATTTTATGAAGTGGGAAAAAAATTACTTTAAATATTTCTGGCACGAGATAAAAACGAGTATTAATATTCTACCACTGAATATTAATATTCTTGAGGATAAAAGTATTTTGAGTGCGAAGGCGGAATATTTTTGAATAAAAACTGATTGTATTTAAATATAGCACGAGTTATCTAAAGAATATTAATCCTCGAATATTCTTTGTTCGAGGCTGTCGTCTTATCAATGTTGCAACGGAGATCTAAAAAATATCAAACCTCGATAATTCTTTTTCGATCTTTATTGTTTTGGTAGAGATATATTCCATAAAAATATAATTTTAATTTTTCGTAATAATGGAATATCTCTTATAAGTAAAAATAGATATTTGCTAGAATTGACTTTTGACTTTTGACTTTTGACGGAATCAATTATATAAATAACCTAGTAGAGAGGATAACTAAGTGTAATTAAATTTTATGTTTAAATTGTACAAATACCAAAATAAATAATATATCGAAGATATCCTTTCAATCTCATTATATTCAAAAGCTCATATATTTTTTTGGATTCTATTAAATAAAATTTTTTGATAAATTTGTTGATGCTTTTTGAAATCTGACCAAATTTTATGAAATTCAGAAGAATTCCACTAAAATAACAACATTTTACTTAAATTATAGTATGGATTTTCACATCAAGTATGTCAAATTCTACATAAAATTAAATCAACAACAAATTTTAATTTTTAAAAATCCATCTACTATTATTAATCCGTTAAAATCTTCTAAAATTTGAATTAAATACATCTCATTAATATATACGTTTGTAAGTTTTTTACAAATTTAAGAATTGTTAAGAAGTTTTTTTTACGGACTTTCAGAAGATTATGATTAAATATCACTAACTGGTAAGTGGTAACGGATAGACCTGTCAAGTCTAAATCCATATCAGAATCCATTTAATTTTAACGAATTCGGATTAAATCGGATCGAATCACATCTTAAATATTTTGGAGGTCAATTGATATTCAATCCATTTAGTTTGATGAATAAACAAGTCAAATTTCGAATATCCATTATTCTTTTGTTTTAAAAATATAACAAACTTAATTATATATATATCATTCACCATTTTCAAAAAAAAAATTTAATAATACTTTAGACGTTAAAATCTAGTATTTCAATGTGTATTTATGTTAAGTAACAATCCAAAATCCAAACTATATCCATAATTTTATTTTTTAAACATAATATTTCATATTTATAACATATTAAATATATGAAGTCAAGTATTTCAGATTTATAACATACTCCAAAAGAAAAATTGAAATTGTAAAGAAATGAAAAAGACGAAGCCAAAAGAAAAATTCTCTGCTTTAGAGTTAGGTCATTTTTTGATGTGCTAAGCGAACACATGCATACAGAAGATTAACATGAAAGAGAGGTACGAAAACATAATATTAAATATTAGACTTGGTGTTTTTACGTAAATTAACTTATTATAAGATAAAATGCTTTATATTGTAAATTTTATATATTATATGAAAAATATTATATATTATATGGTATATTATTACATATTATATAATTAAATGGATCGGGTCGTTGATAATCGAATCGGATCAGACTAAATTCATATCTAATCCATTTATTATTCAAATCATCTTTATCAGATCGCATTGGATATTTTTCAGGTCAATCCATATCCATTTAAATTAGTCTAGATCAGATCGGATTGGAATCATTGACAGATCTATTAACCGATAGCCCATGCTCTACATGAATATAAAATAGATGTAAAAGCAGTTCATACGCACGCAGTTTGTTTTGTGTTTTGTTTTAGGGGTTAATTATCAGAGTGGTCACTAAAATGGAGGTCATATATCAATTCGTCCATCTTTTTTTAGGGGTATCATATGAATCACTAAAGTCATAATAAATATCAAATAGATATCTTGAAAATGTATTCGAGAAGTAAAATTAATTTTTTATTGAGTTCTACACATTTTTTTTAAATGCTTCCATGACCAGAAGAAAAGGTAATAATTCTATTATTTTTGATAATATATTTAAATTTTTAAAAATTTATTTAATATTTATTTTTAATATTATTGTCATTTTCCATGTTTTAGTTAAAAATAAATACTAGATAAATTTTATAAATTCAAAATATATTATAAACTTTTTAAACTTTTTATCGATAAACAAATTGATATATGACCTTAACTTTAATGATCATTTTGATATTTAACCCTTTATTTTAGTTTCCTTCGCACAAAGTTGTTTACAGTATTAGCCGCACAAAATGTTTACAGTATTTACCCGTGATGGGATGTTGGTGTTGATTATATAAAAATTGTGGCCTTGTTTAGAACCGGAACTAATATTTATGTATTTATAAAATTTATTTGATTCGAGATGTCCCGGGTTGCTTGAGTTTTAGACCACATTTTGAACACGCGTGGGAGTGGCAATCAAAATTTAAAATTTAAATCATGTGGGTGTGGAGAAAGAGAAGTTTGCTTTCTGTCACTTGCGAGTTTGTCAAATCTCAAACATGATTAACAGATAACACCGACGGTATTATTAAGGCACCGTTTAACAACAATTTATAAATTACTTATTTTGAAAAAAGAAATTATATTTACATAATTTTTTAAAGAAAAATATGTATGAAAAATTTAATATTCGTGATCTTTCAAAATTAAGTTATTTATTCATAAAAAATTATATATTTATATACTTTTTTCCAGAATAAATATCTTATTTTTAAAAATAAAATTTTTCAAATGGGACCTAATTATCTTATTCCAGATAAGTTCAAACACCTCGTACTATGATGGTGTTTTATAAGGCCAAAAATTCATCATTTTACGAAAAGAATATTTTTTTGAATAACAAGTGTATTGAATCAATAAATCAAAGCCATACGGCATCTACAATTCATATCGAGTAGAACAAACATAATTGAATCGCCGGACATCCAAAGGAGACCAAAAGCGAATTTTGACGGAGATATATACAATTGTATCCCCAACACCCGTCTGAGCTTATCGACCTTGAATGCAGAACCAAAACAGCTCGAATCATTAAATTCAAATCCACGCTCCCACAAACCGGAGAGAAAATCAAACTCCCACAAACCGGAGAGAAAATCAAACTCCCACAAAACGGAGAGAAAATCCAAACAACTCAACATTACAATCGAGAAAACCAAACAACTAAGCATTACAAGATGAAAATCAAAGACTTAAAAATTATAATAAAAATACCAAAACCGAAGAAGCAAGAAAAAATACAACAGCTCCAAACTTAGATCTGAAAAATCGAATCCCCGATAAACAAGATGAACCACTCACAGATCCCGGTGGCTAGTCGGAAATGGAGAAAAAGTCGGAGCTCCAAAGTTTAAGAAACTAAGAATAGAGGCAGATCGGAAAAAGGCTTTTAATCCTTGGATCCGATAGATTTAATCCGAAAAAAACAAACCAAATCTTACCTAAAAAAGGAGATTTTTAGGGAAATCCAAGCTTTAAACAAGAAAAAGCGAAAGAAAATAACAAGGTTTATTGAAAAGAGGAAGAAAATACAAAGAAAATGAAGAGTGTTGGGGCTTTCCACCGGAGATCCGGTGGAAGCCCCGGCCGGCTGCTACGAAAGAAGAGGAAGGCGAGTTGGGGGAGAGAGGAAGCTGGGGAGAGAGGAAGATTTTAATTCCGCTTTGAAAAAGAATCAAGGGCCCCACGGGGAGCGGACTCCACATTGTTTTATGTTTGTGGTGTAGAATGGATTGAGATATTTTTCTTTTTTTGACAAAGATTGAGATATTCTTCAAGAATGAGAGCGGTGAATTTTGATCTCGTCTCGTGGTGGTTGTTGCTACTCATGTGAAAGATATTTGTTAAAATGGATGGCTCAAACTTGGTCCGTACTTCCACCTACTGTTTGTATTAAAGTATAACATATTTATTTGTAGAATTGTTGAGTAGCCGTTTAATATTTTTGCTGTGACGCTGACCATTCCATGATCACAAGAATTTTGACACTAAAGAATTCAATGCAACTTGTCCCGCTTCTTTATTTTGTTATACTATCTAATAACCCGTGCTTCACGGACAGAAATTGAATACGAATCAAAATTAAAGTATTAATATTAATATACTATTTAATTATATAATTATAAAAAATTGAATCGGAAATAAAACTAAAAAATTAAATTAAATAAATCTTTATAACTATGTAGTAGTAAGAAATCTAACCCGGGATGAAACTAAAAAAAATTAATATAAATAAATTTTGTATAGTTATATAGTTGTAAGGAATCGAACTCCGAATTTTGAATAACCAAATTTGGTATTTTGAAAATTTAGTATTACTGTGTATCATTAAAAATGATTTTTCACATTAATAAAGACTATAAATATAGATTTCAAGCAAGAATTACACGAACTTATCAAAATTCCTAATAACAATGACCAAATCTGCAAAAATAATGGTTTCACATAACATAAAAACAGTTCACTCATTTCCTAATACATTATCGGTATATCGCTTAAATGTTAATAAATGAGTAGGAAGGACGGGTATAATTCCCGCAATTCACTTGATCTCGCGGATTCTGACTCCGAGTCCGAGTATGAGTATATTATTCCTCATTTGCATACATGCAGCCTGCTGGCGGGTTGGAATTGTACCTTAACTAGCGGTCTCTACTCTCTCTATAGGTTTTGAATGTCTAAACCCAAGTAAAACGTATGTGTAGTGCCACACCGTCAAAGACATGAGCAGGAAGCTTGTTGGTCCTGAAAACTGTCTGTGGGCGCGCTTAAGGACATACACAAATTGTAGTGTGTATCACTTCATCACCACAAATACATCATGTAAAGACATGGCTATTAGTAATGAGCTAATGGCTTTCCATTTGCATAACGGTGTGCTGAAAATGCCAGTTTCTCTGCCACCACTACTACTAAGGAGTATATTGATTTCTACTGATAAGGTTCCCCAACTAACTTAAGTAACCAACTAAAATTAACTTCTAATAAGTCATAAAATTTAATCTATACGTTGCTGCATTCAGAAACATAAAAAAAATACTCCTTCCGTCCCTCAAGGTTCTTTACGTTGCCTTTTTGTACGGAGACCAAGAAATATTGTTAAGATAAATGAAGTAGTGGGTGTAATAGAGATTTTATTGTTAAAATAAGTGAAGTAGTGGGTGTAATAATGATTTTATTGTTAAAATAAATGAAGTAGGGGGTGTAATAGTGTAAAGTTTTGAAAAAGTTGAGTGAAGTAGTGGATGTAATAATGTATTTTATTGTTAAAAGTTACTATTTATGATATGTAAAGAAATGAGAGGAACGTCCCAAAATAGAAACTGTAAAGAAATGAGAGGGACGGAGGGAGTATGTAGTTTCGGACACAATTTATTTGATAAGAAATGTTTTTACTCTCATATGGTTTCGGATTACTTTTTTGCATCCGTACAGATTTTATTACTCATACTCGATTAGAAGTGTTCAATATTAATGTATCGGATTCGACATTATGTTTATTTCTAAGTGTCGATAACTACACTCAAAGATGAATACTTTGGATAACATAGCACACCATAGCACACAAATAAATAATTGTACGATGTATGAGTAATTTTAAGTAACACCTTGTTGCTGAATATCCCAAATTTTATATTGTTCTAATCCACATGTATCAGTATGAAAAGTATACGTGTAATTTAAAGGGCATATTCCTCGTGATATGGTACTCTTGAGGCCACCACAAGATTGACAACAAAATAATCTTCAAATTCGATCCCTTCTTTTCGTTTGTCGTATTTTTACTTTTAAGGTACTGCTCTTACCCAAGAACTTTACAGGGTGGATACAGAATATACATATGATGATATGAAAAGGACCATGTTCCTTTGGTAATGGGTAAATGAGCTATTTGATAATTGTATTATTCAAAATTTTTTAATTGGATCATCAATCTAATAACATTTTCAGTTGCATAATAAAACATTCAAAAATTTCAATTGGGTAACTGTTGTTAACTTTTATTAGTCATTGCCGTTAGACGTTAGCTTTAACGGAGAAACGTTAAACTATTTATCAACTTTCAATTTGGTCACTGCACAGAAAAAAAATTAAATTGTAGATTGAAAAAAATAAAATATTTGTTTAGAAATTAAAAAAATTAAACTTTTGAATGAAAAAATAAAAATATACTCATATCTTGAAAATTTGAAATTTTTTAATTCGAAAAAATTTGAAATTTTTTTATTCGAAAAAATTTCAAAATTTATTAAAATATTCAATACGAAAAAGTCAAAAATTAAAAAATTCAATGATAGATTAGCATTTAATTTCGAAAAAATTCAAAGATTTAAATTCGAAAAAATTTTATTCAAAATTTTCAAATTTTAAAAATTTATTCAAAAATTCAATTCGAAAAAAATTCAAAAATTCAATAATTCGGTTATTGATTACCAATTAAATTCAAAAAAAATTCAAAAAATTATTCAAAAATTTAAATTCAAAAAAATTTAATTCAAAATTTTCAAAATTTAAAAATTTATTCAAAAATTCAAAAAAAATACCGAAGACCTAATTGAAAAGTGATATAAAGTTCGGTGGTAGATTAGCAATTAAACTTGATACTGATGACCTAATTGAACATTGATTCCGTTACTACCGTTAACAGAAGTAACGGCAGTAACCCAATTGAAATTTTTGAGTGTTTCATTATGCGATTGAATATTTTTTTGGGTTGGTGACCCAATTGAAAGTTTTTGAATAATACGGTAACCAAATAGCTTGTTCCCTTTGATAATTTGATTCAACTAAATCCTGTAACAGAATCTAGTAAAACAAATAAGATGTGGCCATACGGGATTTCGGATTTTGATCTTAAACAATGCTCCTTTATGATATACAGTCCAAGACTCCTGGGACCATTTTAGAGCTTCTTTGCGACCATAGACCAATTCTCTTTTTTCTTTTGTCAACAATATTCCTAAACAGGCTTCAGAACTTTTTTTCTTATTAAAATTCTTTTACTCACTTTTGCAGAGATATATAAACCGGAAATCTGACGGGCACTCATTTACATTACAAAATTACATCTCATCTCGTTGTTTAAAATAGAGACCATAAAACTTGCAAGGTCAGACAGTTACTCTTTCAGAGAGAGATATAAGAGAGACCTCGAGCTTAAGATTTAATTAGATCTACTATAAAATTCAGAAGCTTTAAAATATTTGATGGCATGAAGAAACATACGAGTTCCCAAAATTAAATAAAAACATGATATTGCAACCAACGGTCGCCAAAGCTTGTCATATGAGCGGCCAGAAGTTTAAGATAGCTTAATGGCATTACCACATAGCTGAGCCAACTCACTTTCCAAAATTTTGAAAAGATACTCTTTAGTACGCCTGTAAACCCAAGCTTGAGCATTTTGATCCCAGTCGAATCTAGATGGACCACTGCATGCAAAATCATTCAAAACAAATTGTCACAGAGCAAATAGTTTTTTTTCCTAGAAAAACAATTTGCAAAACAGAAATATATTATATTATAATTAAATCACCTGATTTGACACACTATCCAAATAGGCGCTTAGGTGCAACCAGAAGATACTAATTTCTACATTAAGCTCTAAGACATTCATATCACGAAATTCCTATTTCTACAAACACAAAAAAATAAAATAAAAATAAATCCTTAAAAGTTGCTCTGTATTAACATTAGAGGAAACAATGTCGACATGAAGTGTCATGATACCTAGTGGCCTCTTAATTGATATATATACTTTCTTATGGGAAGCCAATTGAGTAATTGAGTAACAAGGACTCAAACTTTAACTTAAGATGCGCATGGGCTGACCCAAAGAAGAGTGTAATACTGTAATGAATTATAAATTTGAGTGCATTCGGGAATTATGCAATTAAAAACCAACTTATAATTAAAATGCAGACTGGATTCGGGTTTTACAGGACAATGAACAATACCCAGAACTCAGACATGCCTTTCCACTGCCTGACATAATTGCTAAAACGTCTGCTGATAATATTACTAACAAAATAGGACATTACTTAGTGTATCGAGCAATCCTCAGAATACTTGTATAAAAATATGCTTAGTTTGTCATATTAACTGCCTCATGCTTCAAAAGAAGTGGTACAGATGAATCATTGACTTCAATGCTTGGGTCTCTTAGACCTGGTAATATTTGGGCTAAACATGTCTACTTGTGCATTGCAAGTACTGCCACACTAAATTGCTAACTTAGCCTAAACATGTTTTACTAGTGCTTTGCAAGTACTGCCACGAGAAATATGGTGCACACTAAATTGCTTACTTGCAGGCTTGATACCAGCCGTAATCAGTGACATTCTCAAGAAGTTATGTTGTTTTGCACCCTTGGTCTGAGCTTAATGAACTTGCATTACTAAAACGTTTTATCTTAGAGATTCTAACGGAGGGACATTTCTTGCTGGTTTACTCGTGTGACAATAAGGTGCATTTCCTCAAGCAAAATGTGATATTGTGGACCTCTGATAAACTTGAATATCAAAATTCGTGAATGTCCTCTAATATGACATACTTAAGATCAAAACTCTGTGTGATAATTAAATGCAGTGAAACAGGTGTTTACTCAGGGAATGCTCTTTTTCGGTTTTCCAGCAACATCAGAAAACCGTAATTCACCAATCAAAATCGACTACACTTTCGACATTTTATAATGCTTAACAGTTCTCAGGCTTTACTATTACTTTTTCAACTCAGAGGTGTGTACCTTCACAGATAAAAGAAAAGAGAGAGATTGTACATTCATAAAAATTTTAATCATTTCCCCCACGGTCCCACACACAAAAAAGTAAAAAACATGTCAAGTGGCATCAAATTGCAATGTAAGAATTCAAAATTACTTCTATAAATAATGGAACACATCCATCACAATGTCTGTGAGAATATTCAACCACTAATTCGTAAGGAGTTGCTACTACCTCACAGGGGAAGACATCCAAATTTGTCTATTTGGTGTTTGCTTGTTCAACACATAAGTTCCCAAATCCCCAAATTTCACAGTCAAAACTTGGTTCTACAAAATCAAACAAGTATAGGGTAAGAGCAAGAAAAACAATTTCATTTAAAGAGATAGCTAGATTGACTGGAACAACAATTCTTACCCCATAATCAATGTCAAAACCATCTATATCAACAGAATCCCCATATTCCTGAAAACAGAAGTACTGGGTTTTAAAAGCCACCAGGGTTGTAAAACTTAAACTTTCCAAGCAACAGTCTTAAATATAGAGATATACTGGGATGTCTGGAAGCTATAAGATCACTGCATAAAAACCGTTTCTTACGAAGGACAACAGAACCCTGGAAATTTCTCTAAATTGAGGAGGCAGCTCAGTTAAGAATTTAACATGAACAGCAAGGAAGCAGAAAAAAGATTTGTGGCTCACAAGTCACAACTTTAGATCTTTCCGTCTCTACGTGTACTGTTATTATTCTACCCTTTAACTTCAACAGCTAGTCAAAAATGGGAAAAAAAATTAAGCATTCTCAGTGGATCATAATTCATACACACTTAAGAGATCAAGACTTGCACATGGAATTATCATAAGAAGCCTAGTTTAGAGTTTAAATCATAACTTAAGATAAAAAGATATACTATGATGCTTGTTGTAAGAGAACTAGTACAAAACCAGTCACAATTATCTATCACAGAATCTTTGTTGAAATTAACTCATATAATATAAGACTAGCCTGAGTACTAAAAGGAAAGTCGTTTCTATTTATTTATCTGAGAAAAAGGTTGTTTCCATTCTGATTAGATTCTAGACTCTCCAATCTCTTTTGGAAGTCAATTTCTAGTGTTATATGAGCCTAAAATAGGAAGTATTTTTTAGATTGTAGGTATACCAATTTCGTGAGAAATTATGTATGAGTGGGAGAGCTTGTAATTCGTCTCTTCCTTACACACACACACACATCTCTTGTGCATGTTTCTTTTATTCAATTTGTATATATTGGCTCTATTTGCAGTCTAAATACACAACACATTTATGTTGTCAGCATGTGATGCAGGACAATGGGTCAAGAAGCCCAAAGAGAGTATTTGGCAACAATATAAAAGGCTTTGGAGGCCCAATTAGTTTATATAATATTTGTTATCCTTTAATTTAGGAAATTAGCTAATTAAAATTTGAGTTGATAGAAAAGTAGTTTACTATATATTGGACTTCATTATTGTAATTCATTAGAGTTATTATCATTGAGATTATTATATCGTTGTTTTCTGAAAATCTCTTGCGAGAGTTTTCTACCCTAACCCTAATTATCCACAGCCTCCTCCATCAAGTGGTATCTAGAGCCACCGTTCCAGCCAAACACCGTCACTAATAGCCACCACAGTCGCCGCCTTCAGTAACCAATTCTGCCTTCATTCATCTGCCAACCCTAGCCACACCAGAAAAGACAAGCATCTCAACCTATATATTTACGTGTCTCTTTAAGAACTTTTGTCAAACACCTTTCAAGCATACCCAAATCAGTAAAACAACCCCAAATAGCCTTTGTGAACAAACCAGAAGAGAAGAAGAAAAACCTGAAGAAGACGAAGAAAAGAAATCGAAAAGAAACAAGGCAGAAAGGGATATGTATATACATACATACATACATATATACACACACAAGAGTCCCTGCCCTTCCAGAAGATTGCAAACCAGTCCCTTGACTTCTGCAGAACAACCCCTGAGTTGAGCAGCCCCTGAACTTCTTGAAAACTGCAGAACAGCCCCTGAATTTTCACAATGGTTAATGCTGGAGAACTAAGCAACCGTCTTGACACACATATTGAGGAAAACATTAAGAGGCTACGGAATCTTGAGGATACAGTTGCAGGTTTGAGTGATACAGTTGCAGGTTTGAGTTTGCAAATGCAAGATGTGCAAGCAACGCTCAAACTAATTAGTGACCGTCTTGGTGTAGAACCTCAACCTCAACCTCAACCTAAACCTAATGTTACTGAACAGAAAATCAATATAGTAAAACTTGAAGTTGCTGAGTTTCGTGGAGATCAAGAACCGAATGTATTCCTAGATTGGCTACATAGTGTTGATAACTTCTTTCGATGGTACAATCTGGCCGAGGATAAGAAGGTTGTTTTCATCGCTACAAAATTGAGAGGAATTGCTGGTATTTGGTGGGAGCAACATCAGAGATCTGGGTATCATCATGTGAAAAGATGGGAAGACATGAGAACTGCTTTGGTTCGTCAGTTTAAACCTGCAGATTATAAACAACGGGCTTCACTTCAGTTTACTGAGCTTGTGCAAGGAAGCAAATCCGTTGCAGATTACACTCGACAGTTTTATAGTTTGGCAGCACAATCTGAGTTTCCGTGGGATGAGGATGTCCATATTTCTATGTATCAGCGAGGCTTGAATCATGATATTTCAGGTAAAGTAGCTGGTAGATGCGATTCAAATTGCACATTCAATTGAGGATGATCTGAAAAGGAGGAGCATTGGGATGTCGAGGAATGCTTATGTTATTTCAGATCCTATTCAAGGCCAACAAACGGCTGCTAGCAAATATAATCGTGCTCCAGTTTCATCACAAGGTAGCAACACTAGCAGATGTTTTAACTGTCAAGGAATTGGGCATAAGACATTCGAGTGTCCTTCTCCTAAACAAAATAGCACGTCAAAAAGGGTCAATGTGGTGGGAAAAGAAAACGATGATGATTTATATGCTGAGATGACTAAAGAAGATTTAGAGGCGGAGGTACACCTAGAGAGGGCAGCTAAACTTGGGATTATGCAGGCAACAAAGGATGGTGCAAATGATTCACATGTACGATGCCAACAAATCTTTCACACTAGAGTTACATGTGCTCGTAAACTGTGTACTCTTGTCATTGATACCGGGAGTTGTACTAACGTGATATCTAAAGAGACGGTTCGTAAGTTGGGATTATAAGTGGAATTGCATCCTGAACCTTATGATATAACATGGATAGATGATACGCGAAAGGTGTTTGGTGACATTTTCAGTTGGGAGGTTTAATGATGCAGTGATGTGTGATGTTCTTCCATTGAAGCTTTGTGATGTCATTTTGGGGCGTCCATGGCTTGTTGATCGAGATGCTCATCATGCTGCACGTGCCAACACATATACAATTGTTAAGAATGGTCGACGACATACTCTTACTTATGCTCGTTTTCACGTGCCACTTGTTCAACGATCTTTGGTGCTCTCTCGTGCTTCTTCTGATTTTATTAACTCGACGGAGTCGAGTTCTTTTCAACGGAGGAGAATTGATGCAGGACAATGGGTCAAGAAGCCCAAAGAGAGTATTTGGCAACAATATAAAAGGCTTTGGAGGCCCAATTAGTTTATATAATATTTGTTATCCTTTAATTTAAGAAATTAGCTAATTAGAATTTGAGTTGATAGGAAAGTAGTTTACTATATATTGGACTTCATTATTGTAATTCATTAGAGTTATTATCATTGAGATTATTATATTGTTGTTTTCCGAAAATCTCTTGCGAGAGTTTTCTACCCTAACCCTAATTATCCATTGCCTCCTCCATCAGCATGCCATTTAAGCTGTTGAAGCCTCTGCAATTTAGGATTGTCACGGGTGCTGCTAGTGTTTGAATTTTGTAGAATAATGGTTTGCTGAACAGTACTAATTTTGCATAGTTTAGTTATTCTATTGCAGGTTGTATAGTGCTACAATTTGTGCGTTGCCAATTTTGTAGGTTGCAAACGTCGGGTCATCGTGTTTGCTTAAAGTGGATTTTGAATTTGCAGGTTACTCATTTGTGAGAAATCTTTAGGCAAAGGCAACAGTTGAAGGGAGGATTGTTGATGGGGAATGAACAGAAAAAGGATCTCTTTAATTTACTAATAACTAATTTAGGTATTTTTAATAGTAGTTTTAAGTTGATCAGGTTTAGTGTGTATCCTGTTTGGGTTTTATCTTGACTTATACAGTTGAGATAATTATTATTATTATTAGTGTAATTTCAATTGTGTGCTTGACTTTGTGTACAATCTAGTTGTTAGTAGTTGCAACTAGATATCAATACTAGTTAGGTGGGAGTTAAACTACTTATTTTACCAAGCTGTGTGGGTTTGTGAATAGCCTATTTATACCCTTGTATTAGCTTCTTATGGAGTAGACTTTGATTATATATATAAAACTTTTCTCTGAATATTGATGATGTATCAATTTGGGGATGGCTTGGGGTAGAGATTGTTCTGCGATTCAATCTCCGAGGGTTTATAACCACTGTTCTTGTTGTGTTTATCATAACTTTGTTATCGTTTATCATTAATTGTTATTGTGCTGCGTCAAATTGGTATCAGAGCCGAATTCCTGCTAGTTTTCATCGCGTTTGTTCTTCCAATTCGTAAAAGTCAACTTCTGGTTAACTGCCAGAAAATTTACTGTTCATCACCGGAAAAAGTTACTGTTCATAGCCCAAAACACTATTCACTGTCTTTTCATCCTGAAGTTATTGTTAACAGCAAAGGTAAAAGACAGATTTGGAGAAGAAAGTGAAAGAGAGGCTGCTTCTTTTCAACACGGCTGCTGCTGAGTTATAAGTGGTAAAAACACTAATATTTATCTCTATATAATTTGCAAAACTGCAGTTGAGTACCTCAGACTTTCTAAAATCCTGAATCTGATCCCTTAGCTTTTCAGAATTTAAAATTAAGTCCCTGACCTTTATAAAAGTAACAGTTCTGCCCTGGGTTTCTTAAACTTACCAGACAGTCCTTCAACTTTCAGAAAATTACAATTTTGTCCCCTGAACTTCTAGAAACTGCAAACCAGACCTTAAGATTGCAAAATCTTTCATATCAGCCTTTAATCCTCAGAATTTTGCATTTATGCTATGTTTTAAATCATGTCTCGACACATCCAATCCGATATTGAGCGAGTAAAAGATTACGTATGTATTCTTGAGGATGATTTGATATCGTGAAGGTAAGTTATTTGAATATAAGCTTACATTGAAGGAGTTAGATAATCAATATGATGAACTTGAAAGGTTGCAAAAGAAGTACAACATTGAGCTGAGGGAAGAAAGGTACAAACGTGAAAAAGAGGAACTAGATAGGATTGTTAAGATTCTTACATCTCAAGTTGAACGCCTTGTACATTTGGAGAATGCGAAGAAGTTTAAAGGGGATGAAATTTCAATGAAAATTGAGCAGCATGTTGAAGATGCTTCTATGGAAGACCCATTTGAGGAGGTTAAACAAGTTGAGGATACAAAGATTGCTATTGAGGAGCAAGTAGAAGAAATTTTGCCACAACCTGACTGCTTTAAAATTGTCGATGATTATAAAGTAGTTGATGATATTATTAAGGTTAAACATATTGACTTCATCATTCCAGAATATTCGCTTGAGCCTCATTTGCGTGGTAGTCCATTTTTAGAGTTCTTTGCACCTCAGCCGTTTCCAAAGAAGAGCACAAAGTTCATCCTGGCTCCATCCCATCCTTGTGTGATTCTTGCCTTTTACAAAACTCGTGGTCGAATTTTCTCTAACAAGGGGAGAATGATGGGGAAGGAACATAAAAAGGATCTCTTTAATTTACTAGTACCTAATTTAGGTATTTTTAATAGTAGTTTTAAGTTTATTAGGTTTAGTGTGTATCCTGTTTGGGTTTTATCTTGACTTATACAGTTGAGATAATTATTATTAGTAGTGTAATTTCAATTGTGTGCTTGACTTTGTGTACAATCTAATTGTTAGTCTAGATATCAATACTAGTTAGGTGGGAGTTAAACTACTTATTTTACCAAGCTGTGTGGGTTTGTGAACAGCCTATATATATGTTTGTATTAGCTTCTTAAAGAGGTAGACTTGATTATATATAAACTTTTCTCTGAATATTGATGATGTATCAATTTGGGGATGGCTTGAGGTAGAGATTGTTCTGCGGTTCAATCTCCCGAGGGTTTATAATCACTGTTCTTATTGCGTTTATCATAACTTTGTTATCGTTTATCATTAATTGTTATTGTGCTCCGTCAAATTGAGTGCGGAAGCGATATAATTAAACCAAAGATTCAAAGAGAAATTATATAAAGACTGTAAAAATAACACCAGGAATTTTATGTGGAAAAACCCTCTTTGAATAGAGGTAAAAAACCACCGGCGAGAGAGCCAAAATATCCACTATAATAAAAATGGGATTACAAGAATATTTTCTCAAAAGGCTGACAGATAAAATGTTGTAGGTGTTATGTGTTGTGTCAACCGGAGCCTATTTATAGGATTTTAAAGAACAAAGATACATCATCCCTTACATCATTTGGAGGCATGATTTATTTGACTAGCATGATTTCTTTGATTTGTGGTTTCTAGTTATTCAACACCAAACTTTGAATGTGAGTCACCACCGTCCAACAAATCTCTCACCATTCAGCAGAAAATGCTCTTCTCACCATGAACACCTTGATTAGGTGTGGATGATACCAGCTAAGTTAAGGCAATGATCAAACTTAGCTGATGGAAGTGGCTTGGTTAACATGTCTACAGGATTATCGGCTGTATGAACCTTCTCGACAGTAAGATTTCCTGCAACAACAGTATCAATATGCTTATATCAATATGCTTGGCCTTGTAATGATATTTGCTGTTCTTGGTCAAATGGACGGCACTCTGACTATCACTGAATACAACCAGAATATCTTGTTGTATACCAAGTTCACTTACCAAGCCTTGGAGCCATATAGCCTCTTTCATACCTTCAATGGCAGCAATGTATTCTGCTTCAGTGGTTGATAACGCCGCAATGACTTGTAATGAAGAATACCAACTGATTGCAGAACCACACAAGGTAAAGATATAAGCAGAAAGAGATCTTCTCCGGTCTAAATCACCACCATAGTCGGCATCAACATAACCAACTACGCCTCCAGGATCAACTCTGTGTCTATCAAATACCAAACCAATATTAGAAGAACCCTTCAAATAACGAAGAATCCATTTCACAGCTTCCCAATGTTCTTTTCCTGGATTATGCATGAATCTGCTAACTATACTAATAGCATAGGCCAAATCAGGCCGGGTGCATACCATGGCATACATCAAACTTCCAATGGCATTAGAATAAGGAACATGTGACATGTGCCTTTTACCTTCTTCGGATTGTGGACAGTGTTCAGATGATAATTTGAAATGAGCAGTAAGCGGCATATTCACAGGTTTACAATCTTTTGGGCGCATGTCACATGTTCCTTATTCTAATGCCGTTGGAAGTTTGATGTATGCCATGATATGCACCCGGCCTGATTTGGCCTATGCTGTTAGTATGGTTAGCAGATTCATGCATAATCCAGGAAAAGAACATTGGGAAGCTGTGAAATGGATTCTTCGTTATTTGAAGGGTTCTTCTAATATTGGTTTGGTATTTGATAGACACAGAGTTGATCCCGGAGGCGTAGTTGGTTATGTTGATGCTGACTATGGTGGTGATTTAGACCGGAGAAGATCTCTTTCTGCTTATATCTTTACCTTGTGTGGTTCTGCAATCAGTTGGTATTCTTCATTACAAGCCATTGCGGCGTTATCAACCACTGAAGCAGAATACATTGCTGCCACTGAAGGTATGAAAGAGGCTATATGGCTCCGAGGCTTGGTAAGTGAACTTGGTATACAACAAGATATTCTGGTTGTATTCAGTGATAGTCAGAGTGCCGTCCATTTGACCACGAACAACAAATATCATTACAAGACCAAGCATATTGATATAAGGCACCATTTTATTCGAGATACTGTTGCTGCAGGAAAGCTTACTGTCGAGAAGTTTCATACAGCCGATAATCCTGCAAACATGTTAACCAAGCCACTTCCATCAGCTAAGTTTGATCATTGCCTTAACTTAGCTGGTATCATCCACACCTAATCAAGGTGTTCATGGTGAGAAGAGCATTTTCTGCTGAATGGTGAGTCAAGGTGGAGATTTGTTGGACGGTGGTGACTCACATTCAAAGACTCACATTCAAAGTTTGGTGTTGAATAACTAGAAGCCACAAATCAAAGAAATCATGCTAGTCAAATAAATCATGCCTCCAAATGATGTAAGGGATGATGTATCTTTGTTCTTTAAAATCCTATAAATAGGCTCCGGTTGTAACACCACAACACACACAAAAACCAAAACATCATTTCTCCTTCTCTCTTATATTTCCACATATCTATTCTCTCTTTCTATATTTCGGGTATAATTGTTTAACCTGTAGAGAGTTATTAAATTGGGCTATTGATAGGGATCAGCTGTCATCATCTTTTTAATTATTGTATTGTGTGTCAATTATTGTATCTTTAATTATTGTATTGTGTGTAATTATTGTATTGAGTGGTGCCCTTGTTTTAAGGCATTATTGCCCTTGTTTTAAGGCATTATTAGTTTACTTTCCAGCTTTGTGTGTAGCCCACTATAGCTGATTAATTCAGCTATATATGCTGAGTTTTATCAACCATTGGAGGGGACTTGATATACATAAATTCTTGAGAATAATATTAACATTATTCTTGGGATATTGTATAACTCTTTGCTTGATTTTCTGTAATTGTAATCTTCTCTTAATACAAGTGTTTGTTACATATTGTCCTACATCAAATTGGCATCAGAGCTGAATCTGGGATTATTTTTTGTTTCTGTCATTTTTTTTTTACTGTTCACACCCATTTACTGTTCATCTCGGAGTTCTGCACCAGAACTGTTCTCTGCTGTTGCTGCTGCTGCCATACACCACCAAAACTTCCGCTGCCCTAATTCCTAAATTTACAACAGTCGCCGGAACCAACCCAACACCGCTGCTGGAACTGCTACGGCTGCTCACCGTTGTGACGCTCACCGCCTTCAGTACTGTTCACTGTTTTGTTCGCTGTTTACTTTTCATCCACCAGTTTCTGTTACTGTTCATCACTGTATTACTGTTCACTGTTACTGTTCATCACTGGTTTTACTGCTTATAAAACCAGCAGCCTACAGTCCCAATATCGCCGCTGTTCACCCACCAAAACCCCGCTGTAAATCCTAATTCCCAAATCAGATTCCTAATAACCCAAGACCCAACAATCAGGAAATCCAAAGGAGGAAAAGGAAGAAGATCAGATCGAGGGAAGAGCAGAATTCGCGCTTGGACAGGTTCGCCGGAGTTCAGAGACGTCACCGGAGTTCGCTGCCGCCACCGAAGCTACTGCTGGCACCATCTCAGTCCGACGAGTTCTTCACTGCCTCTTCTCCAAACATCAGTTTGTGCATCCTTCTGGTTTGTGCGTAAGAAACAAAAGGGTAACCCGTATCTATCTCTATCTCATATATATACATCCATTCATATATATATACATCAGGTTCCACGTTTTACTTCATTTTACACCAGATCCCACATTTTAATCAGCCTCGAGTAATACTTTTGAGCCCCATCTGTTTTACTTAAGTATTAGTTTGGTTCATTATTAAAAAAAATAAAAAAAAAATTCTATTTTAAATATTAGGACCATTCCCCATATTATTAGATTATTTAATTCGTAGTAGAAGTAATTAATTCTCTTAGCTAATTCGTGTGGAGTTGTTTTCTTAGTTGCATTATTATTCCATCTTAGTTGCATATTATCTGTCATTTTTATTATTTTCTCTCGAGATTAGTGATAATATCTGTAGTCGAATCATGATTTAGTTGTTAATTAATTTCTATCATATCTCGGCTTTGCATTTAAAATAATCATGGTAGGAACACGTAGCGGTACCAACACTACCCCTGACCCACCTACTGAGCCGACTATGGCTCAGCTTATGGAGAGCATTAATAATCTTACTCGGGTAATGAACACTAAGTTGGGTGAGGTACATGAGAGGATAGACGCTTTAGAGGTTAGGAGGCCTGTCATCAATGTGGAGGATAGAGACGAAGAGGCTGTCGTTCAACCTCAACGTCAAGAGCGAGGGGCAAGGGGAGGACGTGGTGGAGAACCTAGGGTAGACTTGTATGATTACGAGGAGGAGGGTTACCGTAATTACAGGGACCATAATAGGTTTGACCAGAGGCAAAACGATGTGTCGAAGATTAAGGTAGATGCCCCAGAGTTTGACGGGAGATTTGACCCTAATGCGTTCTCTGACTGGTTAGCCAGCATGGAGAAGTTCTTTGATTGGCATGATATGGATGATGGGCGTAGGGTTAGATTCGCGAAGATGAAGCTTGTGAAGCAAGCTAACATTTTCTGGAGTAGTGTTGAGAGAGATCTAGAGCGTGTGGGAGAACCGCCTATTAGGCATTGGACCGAGATGAAGATGCGCCTGTCTCGATACTACCTACCGAGGGGGCATAAGGATAGATTGATGGAGCAGTTTGATAACCTCTATCAGGGTACCATGCCTGTTGCTGAGTACATCAGCAAATTTAGGGAGCTTGTCCACAGATGCGATCTTAAGGAGGAGGCTCGTATGACCCTCATTAAGTTTCACAACAAACTGCGTCCAGAGATCAAGCAACATGTGCTTATTAATCAGATGAACACCTTAGAGGACATTTTTCAAGTTGCACTAGAGCATGAGTATCGGTTGAAGGACAACTTTCAGCGGAGGAGTTCTTCATATCAGAGTCAGCCATTGAGTCGAGTTATACCCCAGAGTCGGACAGTTTCTACCTCTCAGGGGACTTCTAGGGCTAGTAACACTGTGAGTACCTCCACGAAACAATCCGTAGGTACTTCCACCATGAAGTGTTTTTACTGTCATGAACCAGGGCATAGGTCATTTGAGTGCCCGAAGAAGAAGAGCATGAACTTTATTGGTGGAGTTATAGAAGGAGAGGTAGAGGATGACATCCCTATAGATGATGAGTTGTATAATCCACATGACCCATTGGACGATGAGGCTGAGCAAAGCCTGCAGCAGGTAGACCGTCAATTGGGTGTCATGCGATGCATGTATACTCAAGTGAGGGAGGACGATTGGAGGAGGACTTCTATCTTCCATACCTACAGCAGAGTTGGGGGAGTGTCCTCTAAGGTCATTATTGACGGGGGGAGTTGTTTGAATGTGGTGGCTGAGATCGCAGTTGCACGGTTGAAGCTAAAAACTGAGCCACATCCACATCCCTATAGTGTCGCTTGGGTCAATAAGACATCTATTCCTGTGACTCACAGATGTCTTGTACCTATACACCTTGAGGGTTATGAGGAGAGCGTATGGTGTGATGTCCTTCCTATGGATGTTGCTCATATTCTCTTAGGACGACCATGGATATTTGATCACAGTGTGATTCACTATGGGAGGCAGAACAGTTATGTGTTCATGCACAACGGGCAGAAGGTCACTTTGTGCCCCAGTAGGCCCCGTGAGATTCCCAGTAGTGAGGTGAAGGTCAACAGCGTCCCTACACAACCAACTAAATCTCTCCATATCTTGAAGAAGAGCGAGTTTGAGAGATGTGCCTTAGAGTCTAAGGTTGTGTATATGCTAGTTGCTAGAGAGATGAGAGATGCTCCTGTAGAGAAGGGTAGTGAGCTTCCTAGAGATGTTCAGCGGATTCTGGATGAGTTTACGGATGTCATGCCCGATGAGCTACCCCAGGGGTTGCCACCTCTTAGGGATATCCAGCACGCGATAGACTTGGCCCCTGGATCTTCGTTACCTAACTTACCACATTATAGGATGAATCCTACTGAACAGAATGAGATGAGGCGACAGGTTGAGGAGTTGCTGAGTAAGGGATTTGTGAGAGAGAGTCTTAGCCCTTGTGCTGTACCAGCCTTGTTCACACCAAAGGCTGATGGCAGTTTGAGGATGTGTTGTGATAGTCGAGCTATCAACAAGATCACCGTCAAGTATAGGTTCCCTATACCCAGACTTGATGACATGCTAGATATGATTGTTGGAGCTCAATTTTTCACAAAGATTGACTTACGGAGTGGATACCATCAGATTCGTATCCGGGAGGGAGATGAGTGGAAGACTGCCTTTAAGACAGCGGATGGGCTTTACGAGTGGTTAGTCCTACCGTTTGGACTATCCAACGCCCCGAGCACGTTCATGAGGGTCATGAACCAGGTGCTTCGTCCATTTATTGGTAGGTTTGTTGTCGTATATTTCGATGACATACTCATCTATAGCCCCACGCGTGGGGAACACTTATCTCACTTGCGACAGGTTCTGGCAGCTCTTTTACGTGAGAAGTTGTATGTGAACCTGAAGAAGTGCTCTTTTGTGCGTGACTCCGTGATATTCCTTGGATTTATCGTTTCCAAAGATGGGGTTTCTGCAGACCCTGAGAAGGTAAAAGCCATTGCAGAGTGGCCAGAACCTTCTAATATCCATGAGGTGCGTAGTTTCCATGGATTAGCTACCTTCTATAGGAGATTTATCAGAGGCTTTAGTACCATTATGGCTCCTATTACTGATAGCATGAAGAAAGGGGAGTTTGTTTGGTCTAAATCAGCTGCGAGGGCCTTTACTGAGGTGAAGGATAAGCTGACACATGCTCCAGTCCTCGCTTTGCCAGATTTTGGTAAGGTTTTTGAGGTAGCATGTGATGCCTCTGGCGTAGGTATAGGTGGAGTATTGAGTCAGGAGGGCCATCCCATAGCTTTCTTCAGTGAAAAGCTTAACGAGGCCAAAAAGAGATATACCACTTATGAGAGGGAGTTTTATGCTGTAGTGCAGGCGCTTAGGTATTGGCGACATTATTTGTTGCCTAAAGAGTTTGTACTCTATTCCGATCACCAAGCGTTACAGTATATTAACGCCCAGAAGAAGCTTAATCATCGACATGCTAAGTGGTTTGAGTTTGTTCAGGAGTATACCTTTGTGCTTAGGCATTGCAAAGGTAGCGAGAACAAAGTCGCTGATGCACTGAGTAGGGTATCCATTCTCCTTAACACTTTGAGTGTAGAGGTAGTCGGATTTACACATATGATCCAGGATTATCCGTTATGTCGAGATTTTGGAGAGATCTATGCTAGCTTTCAGGATCCTAGCTCTCCACCTTCGAGAGAGTATTATGTTCATGATGGATACTTGTTTCGAGGGGTTCGCTTGTGCATCCCTAGTACGTCTTTGAGGGATCATCCTGTGAGAGAGTTGCATGCGGGAGGGTTAGCTGGTCATTTTGGTCGAGATAAGACCATTGCCATTGTTGAGGATAGGTTTTATTGGCCTAGCTTGAAGAGGGATGTCGCTCGTATAGTTGCAGGGTGCCGTACTTGTCAGACGGCCAAGGGTAGGAAACAGAATACGGGTTTATACACCCCTCTTCCGGTTCCTCATGCTCCTTGGGAGGACCTTAGTATGGATTTTGTATTAGGGTTGCCTAGGACACGTAGTGGGCATGATTCAGTCTTCGTTGTAGTGGATCGTTTTACTAAGATGGTTCACTTCATTCCTTGTAGTAAGACTGATAATGCTGCTCATATTGCCTCCATCTTCTTTCGTGAGGTAGTTAGGATACATGGTGTCCCATTGACTATTGTTTCTGACAGAGATGTCAAGTTTGTGAGCTACTTTTGGAGGACTCTTTGGAAGTTACTTGGGACTAGTCTCAAGTTCTCTACCGCCTATCACCCACAGACCGACGGACAGACTGAGGTCGTTAATAGGAGTCTAGGTGATTTGCTTAGGTGTCTTGTAGGAGAACATGTGTCTAGTTGGGATAGGGTTCTACCCACAGCTGAGTTTGCCTATAACAGTTCTGTTAATAGGTCTACAGGAGTCAGTCCTTTTGAGGCTTACATTGGTCATCAGCCTAGGAAACCCATAGATTTGGTTCCTCTTCCACCTGCTTATAGATCTAGCGAGTCTGCCGAGTCTTTTGCACGTCACATTCATGATTTGCATGCTGAGATACGACAGAAAATTAATTTAAGCAATGAAAATTATAAGTCTGCTGCAGATGTTCATCGCAGGTTTCGGGAATATAATGAAGGTGATCAGGTTATGTTGCGACACCGCACTGAGAGGTTACCTCCTGGTGCTTGGAAGAAAGTGCATGCTAAGAGGACGGAACCATTTCGAATTCGAAAAAGAATTGGTACTAATGCTTATGAGTTGGATCTTCCTAGTGGTATGTCTATTGGCCCTGTATTTAATGTAGAAGATCTTACTCCTTTTCATGAACCAACTGATATTTATACATCTTCTTCACTTTCTTCACCTGATATACCTTCATCTTTACCACCTGTCACTACATCAGTTCCTTCTGACCCCATTGAGCCTATATCTACCCCACCGGTACTGGTGCCTCCTATACCCCCTTATGTTTCTTCACCGCAGCCAGTTGATGTGCCTATTGACGTTCTGGATGAGAGGATTGTGCCAACTCGACGAGGTGGTGGTTATCGACAGTACTTGGTTCATTGGAGTGGTAGATCAGAGGATGAGCGTACTTGGATCGGCACCTCAGAGTTTCGCCGACTTGCCCCTGATCTTTTTGCGAGCTATACGGAGTTCAGTTCGACAGAGCCGAACTTTTCTTAGCCGGAGAGAGTTGATAGGGATCAGCTGTCATCATCTTTTTAATTATTGTATTGTGTGTCAATTATTGTATCTTTAATTATTGTATTGTGTGTAATTATTGTATTGAGTGGTGCCCTTGTTTTAAGGCATTATTGCCCTTGTTTTAAGGCATTATTAGTTTACTTTCCAGCTTTGTGTGTAGCCCACTATAGCTGATTAATTCAGCTATATATGCTGAGTTTTATCAACCATTGGAGGGGACTTGATATACATAAATTCTTGAGAATAATATTAACATTATTCTTGGGATATTGTATAACTCTTTGCTTGATTTTCTGTAATTGTAATCTTCTCTTAATACAAGTGTTTGTTACATATTGTCCTACATCAGCTATTATCTGTCAGCCATTGAGAAAATATTCTTGTACTCCCATTTTATTATCGTGGATATTTTTGGCTCTCTCCCTGGTGGTTTTTACCTCTATTCAAAGAGGTTTTTTCCACCTAAAATTCCTGGTGTTATTTTTACAGTCTTTATATAATTTCTCTTTGAATCTTTGGTTGAATTATACTCAATTAAGTTTTCACTTGTATTCTCTCAAATTTCAGCAACTTTCTTTGTAATTTCAGTTTTATTTCATACACTTTAATTTTCTACAAATTTAGTATAAGTTTTTATTTTGGTTGAAGATTTTAAGGGGATTACTTGGAGTGCTCCTCTCTTTCATTGGAAGCTATTTCGGTTCTATTTTCTAAACTCTTGTAATTTCATATTTAATTCATGCAATTTTCTGTCATGTATTCATTTAATCCCATGATGACGATCCGTTCAATTATGAACTAATCGCCGTCATGGGATTCTAATGGATTTATTTACGTAATTTAGTAATTCGATGCCTTAATAATTTGTATTATGATAAAAATTCAGATTGCCTAATATGGTTGCGCTTAATTTATTAGATGCGTAACTATCATCAAAATTATTAATTCCTAATGAATGCGAAAGTGGATTTGGGAATTTAGAATTTGCCATGTTAGCATAGGTTCGTAATTGTACCCAACTGTTTGGGTCTGTAAACAGCCTATTTATACCCTTGTATTAGCTTCTTATGGAGTAGACTTTGATTATATATATAAAACTTTTCTCTGAATATTAATGATGTATCAATTTGGGGATGGCTTGGGGTAGAGATTGTTCTGCGGTTCAATCTCCCGAGGGTTTATAATCACTATTCTTGTTGTGTTTATCATAACTTTGTTATCGTTTATCATTAATTGTTATTGTGCTGCGTCAATTGTTCTCAATCGAAGTCTCAGGCATAAGAAAAGTGCAACTATTGTCATTAGGACACTATGAGAATGCATGTCCGTAACTTGCTAGAACGAGTAAAAGTAATATTGATAGTTCGGATTAATGATACACATTCAGCAAATGTAATGCAAGATAATGACATCACTGAATGTGTTCATGCAGGATGAAAATTTTCTATTGGCATGTGCTCAAAGTGGATTTTAGATACTTGAAAGTATAACGCGAGTCCCAATATGGTCTGGCTTCTCTTGCATAGTTGCATGAGAGCTAGGAGTGTACTCTGTCCATGGGAAGATATGCCAAATATCATGTGAGGGGATTCGTTTGGTGAGAACTAAGTGCCAGCATAGTATTACCAGGACCTTATTCCGGGTAAGATAGAGGTGGAATTAGAGTTTGGGAATTAGGGTTTGGCCAAATTAGCTGGTGGTTGTAAAGGGTGATTTCAGGGATGAATTTTTAGTGCAGCAAGGTTCCATGGAATTGGATTGGCAGGTGCAGGCATTTAGTGGGAGGAGGCACAATATATGGCTGGTGAATATTCAGTTAAGAAAGTCAGATTCTCTGATTTTGGTTGGTATGTACTTTGTGTTACTGTGTAGCAGATGGTAAATGCACTTACGATTCTAATACTTGTAAAAGTGTAGCTAGTTGTGGTGATTTTGTGCATGATCCAACTAATGAGATCAATGTGGAACAGTGGAGGTAAATTGGTTATTTGGTGAGGTGGATTTACTAGTTTGATATGATGCAGGGATGATGATCTACACCTCAGTTGCATACGTTGCAACCCGTAATGATGCTTCCTTTGTGGATTCAAATTCGTTTCAGGGTGTATTTGTTTGAGAAGAACATGGTCGTATTTGCAAATACAAGTCAAGTTAGAGATTTTGTTGAAGCTGCGACTTATTTCAGTAATCTAAGGGGGCATTTGGTTGATGGTTAATGAGCCCGGTTAACAAGAATCGGAACCTCAATCGGTCAATCCCATGTGTTAGTATTTCGATTATATCCTCCCTATTCCTTGGGATTCCATATCACTCCCATTCCCGATTCTCATTCCCAACAACCATCCCAATGCCCCCTAAGTTTCTACTCAGATTAGAGTTCTATACTCACCAAATTATTACAAAACTCTATATTATGAGCCTACATTAACTTATATTTTAGGCTGTAAGTATGAATTTTGTATGAGAATTATACATGAAAGTGAAAGAGATCAATCTAATTTGTCTCTATACTCTACCTAGAATAAAAGTTTAATATTAGACCAAGCGTGAGTGGGATGCATTTCTTCTAATTACTTTGTATGATTAGCTTTGCCAAGTCAAATTTAAAACAATCTTCAACATTGGTAAATACTGTATA